>CM029116.1:6796642-7464142 GCA_016859345.1 Istiophorus platypterus
TGCCCTTCTACCCTTTTTTAAAATCCTTGTTTTTGCATCTAAAAATCGCTACAGTCATCATTTGCCATGATAAGCAGAATCAGAGAATGCACTGTCTTGGTAAAAGCCCAGATACACTAATCTAAGGTTTGCCCATTAGGTCTGTTTTACACTCACAGCAAAAGGCTAGAGGCGAGTGTTTATGACGCGCTTCAAACACAAACTGCACATACACATATGCATATATATACATATATACACATATATACATATACGCACACACACACACACACACACACACACATATACACACACACATATATACATACATACATACACATATACACATTAACACACATACACGTACACTTTCCAAGTAAAGTGGTAAACTTGAGCGCATCAAGCATATTAACATGGTTCAGCTACAGAATCTGAACAGCCTACAGCTGACTTTTAAAACCAAATGTAGTCAAAGGGCTAAAGTATGATGAAAATGCATGGTATGCAAAAGTAAAAAGGAGGCAACAATGAATTGACCATTGTGCAGCCAAGTGCTTAGCAGCACCAGAGGGAGTTGAACACAAAACACAATATCTGGACAGAATACTTGGATTTTCCAACATCCCCGCTGACTTCACAGCCAGTCTAAAAAGAAACTATTTTTTAGCAACAATGAAGCAAAGGCAGATGAATGTGTTTGAACTGTTCAAAAGGAAAAGACATAAAAGAGACGTGTAACGGTAACAATATCTATTCACAAAAGCACTAGCATTAATTACTTTAGATTGTCACAAATAATCTCTACATCAATTTATCCTTTTCTTTAGAGTCACTTTTTTTGGACTGGCCACTCAATATTTAATGAATATATATTAAATGACTGTATTTTGAAGCAAATCTGATTTTTTTTTTATTCTATATTTATACCAACTAAATGCAAGGTAAAGGTAAAAAATTATTTTCTTATAGTAGCAGTAATACTCATATAATTATGAATCTAGACAGTTAAAACATTAATAGTACAAACAGTAAATTAGTACACACCATTATGTCAAACTGCCAATATAATGATAATGAAAATAATTATGGCCACTTCAGCCACACTCAATGGTGGCCATAACCACATGTAGAAGTGCCTCCGACACCTATATAATGGTTACAGTAACTTCAAAAAGGTAAAACTAATTTGGAAAAACATTCATGCAGAAGAATTTCCCCATGTGTGAAGACAAGAAAAAAAATTCCATAGACTGGCCAACTGTACTTATGGCATATGTAGTTAACACAGGTCAGAGTGTCAGATGACCAGAGCCCAAGTGCACACCTGACAATCATTAGCATTTAGCTCCAGTCTTTATTTCAATGTGTAAACGCCAAAATAACGACTTGAAGAGAAAGATCTATGAAGACATTATGCGAAGAGTAGCATGCATTGGGACAAAATGGCACTGCTACTCCAGGGACTTATTCTAAAGCGTTAAGCTGGAAGCCTAGCCAGCGCCAATCTTTCTTTACTTAAAAATGTCACCAAAATAAAGGTCAAGCCATTTAAGGGAGAGGGGTGTGGAAAACTGGAGGCGGGTTGTCAGATATGTAACAAATGAGCTTATTGCCTCCGTGCTTCCATTTAGTTTGATGAATGGGCCTCACGTCAATGCTGAACCATGCTAATGACCGCACTTCAAAAGCCCTATGTATCCACTCTGCTTCGCTGATGACTTAAGCACAGAGCTGCGTGCAGAGTGAGAGTGAGAAAATAATTGTTCTTTTTCTCTTTAAAGTAATTGTCTTGAGAACACACAAAAAGAGAAACAGAAGCTGAGAGGGACAAAGAAAAAAGAACACTGAGCCAAGTTGGCAATATTAACTTCTTTCTTGTTTATCCGTTTGTCTCCTTGCTTTTTCAATGTATAATCATGAGCAAAACTTTAAGTGTTTTCAGGATGGCAGACTTTTAGAAATGCTGTACAGCTCGCACCTCAAGATATTTTTCGTCCCAAACTGCTGACATGGGATAGCACGATTTGATCTCATACAAGGTTCATTGATAACAAAAAAAAATTCCAATCATAGATATCTGTGATTAGTGTGAATGAGGGTGATAATAAAAACACACAAAGTCACTGTGTGGATGAGCCAGCTGCCTCCCTTCCCCTTTCACTGAAGACAACTCCCATCTCTGAGTCATCTCCAGCACGCTCCAGCTACAAGCGCATCTCATCTATGGCTATAACAAAAATCAAACACGTTTGAAAAACTGCTCTGAACGTGCTTGAAAACTGTTCAGAGACTGCTCTCAACATGGCACAGGCGCTTCCTGGAAGCACATGAACTGGATGAGCTGTCATGATGGACGAGAGCATGAATTATAATGTAATCTATCTTAAAATGCCAACCGTAAGCAAGAGCGTGAGACAGGGGGACCTCTTTTGCAATACTGTACTTAATTACAGTTATGCAAATTTGCAATTAATCTGTATTTCATTTCATAAGAAATGATGAGAGAGTGGAAAAAGAGATGAAGAGAGAGAGAGAGAGCTGGACTCACAACAGATATGACTGAGTTTCTGAAGTGCAGAAACAGAGGACTATATCTTGCTCCCGATGTGCTTAAGAGGGTGGAACGCTTGCTCATTTTCTACTTAATCCAGATTCATATTTGCATTGCCACTGTCACACAACCATATAAAACCGGCGTCTATTCAACTGAGGCCAAACATTTGATATTGGCCTTGTGGCTTACTGAACAACTTCAACACAGGGATCTTGCACAGGTGCCCGTCTCTGATTTCATGCTACAATGCAGCCAGAATCAGTTTCAGATCAACCAGTCATCTGAACACATCAACAAGCATCAGCCAGGATTTAAAACCAAACTTCACTCATCCTGCTACAGACTGTAAAGCAGATGCGCACATCATAAATGGGGGTACAATACATGATTGAGTAGCTCAACCTAGACAGGTTAGAGGACAAAGACGGAATAATACCAACTACTTCCAGTGCCACACCTGGAAAGTCTACCCTCCTTCGCTAAATATTAGGCTCAATCTAACAGCTACCAGACAACAGCCACCTGGTATATCTGACTGTACATGAGAGGAGATGTGCTCACAAATTCAGAGTGTGGATCCACAGTAAGTCCATATTTGACATCCATATGTCTGACAGTGGCAGGGCAGTGCAAAAAACTTGCCAAAAACTTGTTTCCTTATTGCTTCGACACCACATTTATTATTTCAGTGATAAAATGTGAAACATGAGGGTCCAAAAGATGCAATCACAGTTTATGCAAGCAACAATAAATAAGCAATCAGCAGTATTAAGGACGGCAGGTACTAAAGTTGAATGCCACTGTCCCTCAATTACAGTCACTGTGTCTATATTGTGAAGAGAGAATTCCAACAGAATTTAGTTACTGAATAGGAGTGTTGACTGTTTGATTGCATTTAAATAGAGATTAGTGTAAACCTACCAGTAAGCACTGGCAGGGAGAGAATGTGACCTGAATTAAAGACTAACTCTTTGCATGTGACCAGACCAGGATTGAGATGTTAGGAAGGCTGGTGTATTATTTGTGGAAACACTGCTGAAGATTTAAAAATTACAGCATTTATGCTTCACTGAACTGGATGCCTGCAGCATACAGATGTGGCTAACAAGCCCCCAGGAAACTGAAGATGAAAGGTGTTTCATAATGATTCAGTCTGGGGAGTTCGTCGCTGGGGATTTTAGAAAATCTTTACGGCTAATGGAGCCATGCTGTGTCTCTTCCCTTCCCTCAATTTCATTAAGAATTGCACCAATTTATCATCCGACTGTAAACATCTATTTGTCAGTTTAATGACAACTTTGTCCTCCTACTCTCTGATTATCAGCTGAGCTTAGCGTAGTCACAGTGCATCTGTGGACTGAAAATTGACACACTTAGAATTCAATTAATTGCTTCAATTTGTGGCAACTTTTTGCACCTAAGATAGAATGCATATCTTTCAGACAAAGTCATTTTGTTTTGGCTTGTTTCAAGAACAAATATGCAACAAATATTGTCTCATTTACTATACTGTGTTTCCCAGGAACCCAAACCGACAATAAATTATTTCTGGCAGTAAATTTAACCTAATGTATACTATATTTCACAGTACAAATTACTTGTAAATTGCTTTTTTGGGTTTCATCTTTGTTTCATAGTAATGTTGCTAATTAAAATCAGCAGAAATTTCCATCTTTATCTTAATTACTTAAATACATATTTCTAAATAAGGATTATAAAATATATCATAGTCATTAGAACAATAAATAAGGCATTTTAGCATGAAGCATAATGTGAAGAATAAGGCGCTTTCACCATTTACACTAACTTGATACTGTATTCAAAATGTATAAAATCATTTTTTAACTCATAACATAATGTGCTGCAACCTGTAGATGTTTGTGATGATGAAAAAAGTCAAGGCTGTACATAAAATTTCACAGGAGCATTGGAATGATGCAGCAGGGTTTTGGATTTGAATGAAGACCAAATTAAATGTGTTCAAATGCTAAGCTCTAGCTCTGTTAACAACCTCATGAGCACTTGACTGTTCCAGCTTCAAGTAAAAAGCCAAGGTTGTTCTAGATTGTATTTTCCACTGACCACATTTCAATCCAAACAACAGGGTGAGTCCAGGTTAATTGGAGCACAACCAGTGCACTTAAAGACGAAAACTGACGCAGATTTCCCTACCAGTATGAAAGCACTGGATCTTTAAATGGCCAAATTTTTCAAATTTTTCTAAATTTTAAATGGGCAAAGCCTCAACGCGTTTGAGGGAATGGCTTAGGAGAAACGAAAAAGTTCAACTTCTTTTGTCCCATTTTTATTTTTTTTCTAACACAGGAAAACACTTTTAATCTGTTGCTGGTGTCCAGCTTTGCAAGTCACTGTTAACCTGGATTCCTGTCCACATAAGAGGAGGCATTTTAAAGAAGTTCACCAAATTTAAGACAAGACACTGAGGTAGTCAGTCACATGATTGTACCATTTCTCCAAGTGACATCCAATCTTTGCTCCATCAGATAGTGAGTCCAACCACTGAAATCCAAATGCAAGGTTGGGACTTAATGAAGACCAGCCTATAAGTTTGAGTGGCTCTGAAGTTGACCTAAGATTTAGGGGCTAGGGGAAGACCGCTTCACTGTGTATGTTCCTGAGTGAAGTGGAAATCAGGCTGGCAGAGAGTAATATGAGCCAATATGTTTACTGAGTGGATTGAGATTATCATTAAAAGTGCAGCTGAGGGCAGACACAGCAGATTAACCACAGTCTTATAGAATTCACTGTTGCTGAGACTTGGAACTCCTCAGCCCAGCAGGCTAAGCCTCCACCAGCATTCATACTTAAAGGCATGGAAAAAGAGACATATTGTGAGGGAAGGAGCAAATGAAAGAGGTGACAATCCTACAGTAGGAAGAAGAAAGACACTCGTAAAAGGAGAGTGCATCAAAGAGTGGGACAACGCAGTTGAAAAAGCGACACAAGCAGCGAAAAGAGAGACTCACAGGGTATTCTGGAAGACAGCACAATTTCGTTTGTATGCATATATATATATATATATATATATTCTACTCACCGTTTCATTTTCACTTTGTTGCATTGGTCTACAGGCAAATCAAAATAGGCAGGATGAAACCGAAAAAAAAAAAAACACAAGGAGACTGGAAAGAACCAGGATGGAGGTTTGAATCCAGAGGACAGGTACGACACCGAAGCCATGGAGGCAAAAATATAGAAGATACTGTAAGTAAGACTTCGAGGTGAATCTGGACGTAAAAATAGCTGACAGAGGGCAGTGCATCTCCTCATCTGATCTTATGGTCATCATCTGTGCACAGCAGAGTGACCGTGCATCATGGCCACCCCATATATCTAATCTCATCTCGATCCTGGCAGTGTACAGCTGTATTAAATGTCCTGGTCTCTGCTCTGTGCCACAACATCCGCTGTATGTTCTATTTCATTTCTAAGATGGAATTACCCTGTTGAGCTGTAACATCAACTAAAGTAGCAGTCAAACAAACCGCACTTCCCATCCCTCGCTGCAAACATGCGTACACACATATACACACAGATATATACAAACACACACACACAAAAATAAGCATTTATTCATTAATATCTTGAATGAAATATTTTCTCTTCCTTTTCTTGAGAACCCATCCTCTAAAATGTGTCCCTGAACTAACACAGCTGCAATTATACCAGTCGCACAGAAAATTACATAAAATCACCGGTCCTTCAGCAAACACTAAATAGCTATTGGTGATTTATTTAAGAGGAAGAGAATGGTGATCACACAAAATGAGCTCTGAAGCACAGAAAGAGGACTTGAATATTAAAAGCCTCTTCCACTGTCACGTGTAAAAGGCCTTACCTTGGGAAAGGTGTGAACTCTGTCTGTTTTCATCTCTTCTGCCAATAAATTAACAGGGAAATGAGATGTAGCAAATCTCAAAAGCACAGAAAGTGCAATTTGTCCAGCTGCGTGGACTTTAAGTAAAACGGTCAGGATGTTTGCTCATTCTTACACCTAAATTAGAAGTAATAGCATGACTCCAATTTCAATCGGCAGGAAAATGGAATAAATGGTAATGCGTGTCAGGTGTGGTAAAATCATTTAGTTCTGTGTGCCACTTCATCTTAGGAGAGGTTATTTAATTTGAATCTGAACGTGGAGCACAAAAGACCATAGGGGTCCTTGTTATGTGAATGTGTGATGTCACATAATTTTACCTGTTAAACAAAAAAATTCAACAACTTTCAACCTCCCTGCTGATCAGGAAATGTTTAAACTAAAAAAAATGAATAAATAAAACTACAGAGAGCATTTGAAGGAAAATGGGTCATAAGATGAGAGTTTTAAGAGTTTTGAGGGAATCTGCATTTATTTTGAAAAGTTAGCTCTCTCTGCATGCTATGGGATCTGGATATTATTCAGATCCCAGAAACCAGAGGGGTGAATAAATTTCAAAAGTTGGAAGGCAAAAGCAGGGAACAGTGGAACTTAGGCATCCAATTTTTAGAATATGCTGTCATATCATTCATTCACTGTCCTGCAAAATGCAAAAATAAAATGAAAAATAGTTTACAAACTCATGATATATTTAAAGCTCGTCAACTCATCCGGAAATGCTAAACTGATAACAGAATAGTGGCTTTAATGGTGAAGCAGTAGGGATCCTAAAAGATTCCTTCAAGGCTATGTGGAAGGCTATGAAGTGACCAATTATTGCAATGCTTAAGAGGCAGTTGAACAGCAACTTTCCCTCAGCTCCTTCCCCTGACACCAGCTGTCTGTTTTGATTTTAGCACCAAGGACACTTTTTGTGGAACCCGGTGGAGAATCACCGCTCGACTTCTGACGTGTCAAACGGGAGAGTCGGCTTTAAGTGAAACTGACAGGTTTAGCTCTGTAACGTGGAGTTCTCACTTTCTATGGATTTGTGCATGCGTAAAACACTTTTATACGGTGTCTTCCCCATCTACCCTCAGCTCCTCGGTGCTATACCAAACCCTGTCATGTGGAGACCTTTCATCTGTGGGCAGTCTTGAACTTTAAAGGAGCCTGACTGATACAAACCTAAATGGGGATCAGAGCCCAATAATGCCGGTCTGTTTGCTTTTGATTGGCACTTAAGGAAAGAGTACGAGAGCACTTTGACTTTGTTCCACTCTACTAATTAATCACACCTTTTAGCTGGCCACACTCAGTGGGGCAGCTAGTGGGGAAACGATCTGGGTCCAAGGGGGGGAAAAAAAAACTCCCAAAGCCACACTGCTTTTCCTATCTCATATTCACAGCTTTCTGTGTGGCAACACAAGCCTGTTTACTTTTCTGGTGGGTTGTATCATGTGGTCGTTCCTCTAATCCCTTGAAATGCTAGGAATTGTCAAACAGGAGGAGTACTCACCTCTCCAGAGGGGGAGAGGAAGAAAATTAAAAGGCAATCTTGCTGCAAGTATATCTCGAAAAAAGGAAAGAGGATGTGCTGTGTGAACACATCTACCAGGGAATCTGACTGAATGATAGTGCTAGTAACAGAACACGAATCACCCAATCTGAGTGGTGACCTGACTCAATAACAACCCCCAGACAGAACAGCAGGCTAGATCTAATGGATAGCACAGACATTAAACGGTAGGCTACCCTGTCATAAGTAAAATTTTTCTTACATGATCTGAAAAGGAACACCATGTTAATCCAAATAAACGTTGCAGAGACATGAAGCTGCTGCCCAAAAACAATAATTGTGGTAGCTAACGTAAATTAGTTATAAAATCTGACCAAATATAAATAGTCACCTTGACTGTAGTCTGCACTGCAGAATTCTCCTCTGTTCACCTTTGTTGACGTGGTCAAGCCATGTGATATAATCCCATAAAACATGAAAACTGAAACAAACACATCCTCTCTCCATCTCTGAACACAAACGCATCAACCAAGCCTCTCTAATTCCCAGCTAATCAAGCTCATTAGGTATGGAGCAACAGTTGTGAGCTGTATTAACCCCACTGACCTTGGGATATAATTTGGTTGAAATCAAGCTCACATTTCCAAGACATCATGTTGCATCTACATGGGGAATCAGTCGAGGGGTTTTGTGATTAGTGTGTACATTTTTCTCATGCTGAACACTGCCTTCAAAAACATATGCTCTCCCGATGCCTCACATACTACAAAGAGAAGCAAAGTGCATCCAATCTAGAAACATGTGCTGCTAGTTTTCATATGACATGTTGTGCTGTGGCGTGGTTTGGCGTGTTGTGGTGCGATGTGGCATGATGTGGTACAGTGTGGTACAGTGTGGTACAGTGTGGTACAGTGTGGTACAGTGTGGTGCGGAGCAGAGCTGAGGAGTTTAAAGGTCCGCTGCTGATATAAACATCTCTTGCTTGATAGAGGAGAGAAAAGTGCACTGCAATGCAGACACCAGAGGGAGAGAAATAAAGATAGAAAACAAGAGGGGGTTGAGATGAACCTTCAGAGGGCAAGGAGGGAAAAAAAATGAAAAGGGGACAACAGGAGAGAGCTCTTGACTCTGTCCTCTCCAGATCATCAAAGTGTCACATCTCTTACCAGGCTAGGACTGGGACAAGATGTCCTCCAGGTTTAAAAACAGAGATCAGTATGCAGGTCACAGAACTGAAGAGGAGAGAAGAAGAAAGTGATGGAGACAGTCCACGGTGTTTACTGCAGCAACTCCCCACTTCCTCTGTCTGACCACAACACTAATGACACCGTCCCCACACCCCACCCCCGACAATTTATCAGCACTCTGACAGCAAGGCACAGAGCGATTATGATATTGGCAAATCTCAGATGACAAACATGAATACAGATATCATCCAGATAGTAACAGTGTTAAACAAACAGCAATTACTTACACAAAAAAATATAAAATATATGTGCTAAAATCATTTCCTCAGTTCAGTTTCCTTTTTGGTCTGTGTAAGGGCAGATGCAATGCAGCTAAATAGAGCTAAAAATTAAGGTCGTTGTGGAGGAGTAAGCCGACAACACACATACGCACACTGTTCAACACTCTGCTGCCAGCCCACTATTCTCCCTCCTAACCGTGATGAGCTACTAATAAAATATCCCGTGGGGTTGAGACTGATGCCTTTATTACTGTAAAATGAAAGTCCTTCCATAAAGTGAAAATCACAAAAAATATACTTGTAGCTGCCTTCCGACATCAAAGCTCTCTGCCTTGCAGTGAGTCTAGCAGGGATATTTTGGTAAAGTACCTTTTTCCCACTGGATTTATGTACAATCAGCTGAGTAAATAAAGAAAGCATATATTTTCTTTATTAAAATTCATAAGGGAGAAATGTAAATTGCTGATCCCTACAACAAGAATAGACTGTATACAGTGTCACACTCTCCCTTTCAACCAATGCTTTAAACAGCTAATACAAGCACAAGTGTAATACAGCAGCAGCAACCACTCCTGCCCCCCACCTTTTTTTTTTTTGCCTATATATCTGCAATTCCCACACTCACAGATCTTTGCCTTGGGCATGTACATTTAAATCCCCATAATCTTTCTTCCCTTTAATGTAATTTGTATTTACATGTACCACCAACCAACCATCCACTGGCTGTACTTCAAATGCCGGAGATACCCGATATACCCAACCAACCGAGACTCTCGCATCAACAAAAGACCTGAGCCTCCTGACGAACAGTGGAGATAATGTACACAGTATCAAAAAAGAACTCTCCTCTCCCATGACATAAGAATTCTCCAAGTTTCTGGATGGATACGCTGAAGGGAGAGTTTCGAGTTTAACAAGATTAAGAGGAGTAAGAGCATGTCTGAAAAGTAGACGAGTTTCGCACGTTTAATGATTTCTCTCCAAAGACAGTTTTTTAAACACTTGAATGAGGTAGAAATTTATTAGTTAAAAAAAAAAGCACTTAGTGTAGTGGCATGGTTGTAATTAAAGAAAAAAATGCAATTTGCTTAATAGTGTGTGGGTTTTCTCCTGAGTGTACACCAGGTCTTGTAACATCAGGCAAGGGCAAGATAAAAAGCAATGTGGGTGGTAGGTGAGGATTAAATGAATCAGGACACTGGTTTCCACGCATCATTATAGACTAGATACCGGTTACAGCATGCTCTAATAGCTAGTGGATGAGCACAGTTAATCAGGTGTTCAGGCTCATTATGAGTGCCTCCGTAGCAACGCCGAGCATTGCATATTCAACATCAGGGTAAGGCATGGGTCAAGTAGGCTACCCTGTCATCTGTTGGCGCAGGTACATTAACAGCTTCATGTATCCAACTTCAAAGGTGTCCCCTATCAAGCCACATTGCTTGCAAGCAGAACCGTCCTGCTATCCTTTAATGCCATTGAAGTCTATAACCTTATGTTAATTGCTGTCTAATTGCCATGATGATCGGCCAGTTCTATCTAGAGAATTTGTTGGGATGCTGCACCCTTTGACTCTGTCGGTCAAGCTCGCAGTAAACAGTGATACGGGTAAGTGGTAAGAGCAACAGGCTGTCAGTGTTGGGTATAGGATGCCGGATGGCTACCTCCAAGAAAAGGCAATACTTGACCTGACACTAAAGGGATTTCTTGTGATTGACGGAATTGTGTCTGTTTTCACTTGTCAGTCTGCGTACTGTCAAACAGGCTCCTCACTGCTCACAACCTGCGCCTCGTCCTTCCCTCGGCTGCGCCCTCCAGCACAAGCAGCCCTCTCTCACAACTCCATCACCTCCACAAGGGCAGGTCCAGCCAATTCAGCCAATCACAGCACCTCTGAGTCCTCACAGTTCGGCCTCTCTCCCCCCTGGTCATTCGGTTTAATTACTTGACTGCTGTGCTGCCTGCCCCACCTGCCTGGCCTGTCAGTCCCGGAAAAAAATCGTGGTCATTACTCGAAGACTGAAGTACAAATCTGGTCCTATGCTGCTGATCTTGTGTTTTTGGTAGAAGAATAACACGCTTTTTTTAAAATACATAACGGTATGCCCCTAAATGTGTCACACTGCCATGCTTAACACACATAGACTAGAATTCCATCAAGTAATAAAACTCCAATACAGACCTGTTCCTGTATTCAAGGCCAGTATTCATAGGAAAATGAAGGGATCTCTGTTCCTTTGTGAGGATTTACCTACGACTGCTGGTATCATCCGTGATTCTCCTCTCATGCCAGGCGGAATATGAAATGGGTGTAGCTGAATTTATCTAAGGCAGTCTGGATCTTTAATCCTCCTAGGATATATGCTGCTGGTGTGCTAACAAACTCTCCCACCTAACACGCAGGTTCTCTAGAATCAGAAAAATGAATTAAAAAAAAGTGCAGAACAAAGTTGTGAAGAAGAGCTGAAGATTTAGAGAAATAGGGTCAGTAAAAATACATGTAACAAAAGAGCTAATAAGAAAAACAGAATCTGCAGTGTTTTGGAGGCTACCGCATATCGGTTATGTCTCATGTATCAATCGTCTCTGTAGGAATGATTTGTTTCTCTTCTCATCTCTTATGCTAAAGAAGGTGTTGAGATTTTTCTGGTGAAGCTGGGTTTATACATCAATCAGCTGCAACATTAAAACCAGTTATCGGTTTTAAATTTTAATTTTCACACAAGACAATATATTCCATCAGCAGTATTTAGAAATGCATGTTAGGTTCTTTTAGTGGATTCACATTGAAATTTGACTTTTGGATGTCACTGGACAAAAGGAAGTTTAGACAAAAAGTCAATGCGCCGAATCAAATTCTTGATCTTTCACAAAATGCTTTTTGTAGCATAAAATAGTGGACACACATGGGAAACAGGGAGGAGACAGTAGGCATTTAAATGTTGATGTGCTGGAAATGCATTCCCTCGTCAAAGCTGACAGTCCACATTTTAACCTCAGGCACTGTGCCATCACTTCACAACAAGTAATAACAATGTGGACACGAACCACTATTGTCCAAATATTTACATCTGTTATTAAACAATGTAGAGTTCAAACCGCTTTATTCATTAAAGAGAGGCTGTATAAAAATGAACCTGACAGCCAGGCAGGACAGCGAGAGGTGAATTTTTCCTTGGCTTGCTGATACTTCAACCTCCACCTAAGCCCAGACTGTCATGTTCACGCTGGGAGAAAATGAAAAGTGAATGAATAATTCAAGCTCATCCTGGGTGCTCTATGGAGAAAAGCAGTGAAGAGATATGTACACATCATACATTAAAGAATGTGAATATGTACAACTCAAACACAAAAACAAAAATTCTGTCTCATCTTGTAGCCAATCACAAGGCTGTACCAGAATGCGAGGTATTCAGTGATACCATCTATTCACTCTGATCTAGTGTGTGTGTGAACTCTGCTGTGACAAAGTTGTAGAGGGGAGGCCAGTCCGTGCCCCTCCACGGCAGAGACTTTTACAAGCTCTGAAAGCTCCTCTGAACCAAGCCACAGAGACATAAAACAACACAGCCGAATGCCACACTTGGTTTATATCAGGGAGCGACAAAGTGCTTTTTCACTTTTCTCCGGCTGAATGTCAAATCGGTTATCAAACACCAAAAAAACAATAAAAGACAACAAGAACAAGCTGGAATCATTTGCATGGAAACCTGTTATTGACAGCCTCCTGGCACTGAAGTGTTGAAGGAACAACTTGTGAAAAATCAATCAACTGCATTTCAGACTAAGAGTAAACAGATACTTCAAAAATGTGATAGAAGTAGTTTTAATGCAGTTCAAAACAGAACGCACCACAGACATAGATTTGCTAGTTATTAAAAAAGGCAGTTTAAGAAAAAGACAACAGTCATCTCATCAAAATCTCCCAGGTGCGTGTTTATGAGGGTACACGCATGTGTACTGCAGGTGTGCTCACAAGTGTGGCTTGGTCTCAGTGCAATGATTGATAGCTCCATTATGGTCTTATTTGATCTACTGTGTAATTACTTGCATCAACACAACCTGTCAGCCTCAATCTGCCTAACATCATGGGGCTGCTGTGCAGAATGATGCTCACTAAAAGTGGGAGTAATGTCAACAACAATGCATCCTACTTTTTCACACACACCAACACACACACACACACACACACACACACACACACACACACACACACACACACACACACACACACACACACATACACCAGACAATGTGGAAGAAAGTGCACTGCTTGCTTCTGCAGGGTACATTCATAATCAACCAGATTTAATTCTCGTTTGCACTAAATGTGAGGTTCATTTGTTCAGTGCTTTGGCTTGAAGTGTGTGGATTAGTATCCAAATAAAATAAAACAAATGAGTACAGCACTGTATGCACTGCATGCATGACATGCTGTTTCATCATGTTGCCTTAGCTTAAGGGATATCTATCCTGCAGTACTCAAAAATTATTTTTGAGTATGCTAGGCAGCAAATTTACTTTTTAATTTGCTTTAGTTTATCATACAAATCAATCAAAGCTTGTTATCTAGATATAAATGCAGGAGTCCCTGTCTGTTGTCTTTATGTCTCTCGGTCTGTCCCAACCACTCATCCAAACAACCTCAAACTTCTCATGTGCCTCATGTGATCCAAGGAATTGCGGTGACAACAGAGAAGTTCTTTGGATGAGCGTTTGTCTAGAACTTAAGAGAAACATTGACCTACAGTTGGTTGCAGTTACTCTCTCTGCGTAAACAACACTATCGATTAGGACAACAGCGCATCGCACAGATGGCTGGGCCCAGTCAAAGCATGTGATCCTCGGAAAACAAGCTGCAGCCACAAAACCTCGCACAGGATCACCTAAACTCAGACATCCTCTTTAAAACATTATTATCCTCGTGAAGGGCGGATTTATTGCAGGCCTGTTCTATTATAATACAATAGTTTTATCTGGGTAAACCTAATAAATTGGCAAGTGAGTGTATGTTTTAACAATCCTTTTGAATTTGCGGTCTGGTATTTTCTGATCAGGATTCTTACAAATAGTTTCTAGTACTATTATGATTATTAATATCATAAAAGTAGTGATGTGGAAAATAGATGATGACGATTAAACGATTGGATAAAAATACTGATCTATTATTAAGATAGGCACATTTTGAAGGCGCTCTCCACTAATTTGAACAGAAAAAGGAAAATGAAAAAAAAACAAAAACTTCCTTTCACGGTTCAGTGTGATGTTTGAAAAATGAGCTGCAGTCACTCTTTCAGGACCTAGCAAGATTCCCCAGGATCTTTTGCCATGGCTTTAGCAAGAACAAAAGAATTAATATTCAAAATCCACCCCTGGTGTTGGCCCAGTGGGGCCACCACATGCAATGACATCAATTTTTGAACAAAGCTAATGTTTTTTTCCAGGAGACCTACATGTATGTGTGAATGCAAGAAACTACTAATTGAATGCCTTTTCTGTGGGATCTGTTTGAGAAAGAGGCTTCAAAGACTGCCACCCAGGAGATAAAGCACCCTTGGACCATTGTGGAGTGGAGCTGTCAGATATTTCAGTTTCAAGTACATCAAGTACTCATGACCCAACAAATCCAAAAAAAAAAAAAAAAAAAAAAAAGAAAGAAACTGTAAAACATGAAACCCAGTTCTCACTCGAGACAATGTTGTATGGAATAAACTACATGCATACTGTACATGCTTTTAAATTTATCAAGGAACTTGATTTTGGCAGTGACACCAAACAGTAAAGATATAAGGATATGTAGGATGAATATCATGGGCAGTTATTGGACCCATATCGCAGCAGTTTATGAGCACATGTGAACTTTTATAAATAATAGATGGACTGCGCTGTGGTGGACTAACCAGAGCCTAGACTAGACTAGACTAGACAGATAGAGGTGCCAGATGGCTGTGAAACAGCAGAATCATCCCACAGTGCCAACAGTGGAGTTTGCCCACAGCATGAAGCCCTTCACATCATCTGTCCTCAAAAAGCACTTGAATGCTTCTATAATTACAGCATGGGCAAGGGGCCACTAATTAAACAAGTAAAAACTAGCTTAACTCTGGCTGGATGCCTGCCAGCTGAGAAGATTTAGGTAAACACTGCAACAGGTATTATGCTTTTTATTGTTTTTTTTTTTTCTAGAAACAACAAATCTGTTCTTTCAGGCACCCCACTGTTGCAATACTGGAGGGTTAGAAGTTGAAATGTCTTTTCAAGTCATTTATTTGGTTTTATTAGTTCTCTTAAATAAACAGGCTACTCATGTACAGAGGGGCCCCCTGTGTTTCCTTCAGGATACAAGCACAAAATAGCACAGTAAGCCCACTCCCTGGGGTCAGTGGCGATAAACCAACTCATGTATTCCATAGCTTTAGTCTGCATTGGTAAATGTTTTGTTGTTTTGTTTTGATTTTGCATTGTTATGGTAATTTTGACCATATGTGGTCCTGATTTAATATGTTGTGTGTACTATAACTGGAGAAGAATTTTTTTCCATGACCACAAGTACCTATTCCATTGGTTTCATTGGCCACTGTGTTGGGCAAAGAGATAGGCTACTAATTAACTACTGTATTGGTGTGTGCATTATGTAGGGCCATATGAATAAAACTGTTAGTTGCAGTGGTGCTTTCATACTGCAAATCCCAAAGATTCTTGTAGAGAAAAATGAATGGATTTCAAGGAAAAATATGTCAACTGATACATTCTTTTCCTGCAACTTGTGCTTGCCAAAGGGACGAGGTGGTTGTCAAGAAAGAGTGCAATAAATGTTCTCATCTCATTAGTGAAAATGGTGCCTCTAGAAGATTCATGTTTTTTAAATGTTATATTATCTGAGCAAAATTTGCATGAAGCCAACATATCAGTAGCTAAGAGCTGAACAGTTACCAAGACAGGCACCAAGCATTGCTGCTTTAATACCTACATGCAACTGGGGAGTGTTCAGAATACAAGCTAGCATCTTAAGACTCAGAGGAAAGGAAAAGGGAGGACTGGACTGGACAGCCAAAAAAAAAAGTCACTCAGGCAACAAACACACACACACAAACACACACACACTAATCTGCAAATACCCCAACTGAGACTTGGCCATGCTCTCTGACACATGGCAATCTCACGGCTCAGTGCAGAAACACAGGCGCATCGTCCACAACACCACTGACTCAGTGACGGACCTGGGAGCACCAGCTGCCCTCTGACTGAGAATGGATGTACTGACAGGGACCGACTGCCTCCCCCCCCGAAGTGTCATTCTGGAGCCCTTACAGACAGAGAAATGAGAGGTTGTTTGGAGCTGAACCGAGGGTGTTAAGAGTGAAGCTTTGATTCAATCAGTGGCCACGCTTACAGCCATGGAGAATTTCATCTTTAATGTGGTTACTCAGGTAATCCAGTTTTTGTGCAGCATGTGTAAATGTCATAACTTGTTTAGAATAACCTGGTTAGACTCTGACTGCTGTCATGAGGATTAAGCTAAATTTTTGTAGATACATTTTTTAAACCGTTTACTGTGGCATCAACTGTGAACACCTTACTGCTTTTATTTTTGGTAAATGTTGTCTACTCCAATGATTTTTCATTCTTCAGTCCCACTGAGATTCTGGTGTTAACAAGAAACGAGTCATCACATGTGGTTAGTTGTGTTTTGCAAAAACAAGGCACCCAGGATAGACTGTCATATTAATTGGGTTTTACTTGGTTTATTCGCAGCCAACAGAAATAATCTGTCATATTTTAGAATATAAAGTACTATTAAATATGAATACATTATACCATTAACACATTAAACAAGCCTAGGATCCCAGTGTAACTTGACTATCAGTAAATTAATACATGCAGTGCTTAGATCCATAATTTAAAATGAGATTAACTTCAAGTCATACATGACAGATGACAAATTAAAATAATACACTGGGGTCCAGCAGTGCACAGTCGAAGGGCTATGGACCGTCTGAAAAAAAAAAAAAAAAGCTAAATGTGACAAGAGAGCATCATTAGTTTACAACATTTTACATTATGAATTCACAAGGAGTCTGGCAGATGTTTTAGAAGATTGTTCCTACTTAGCACAAAACATTTCACTAGTAATTTCCATTTAAAATTATAGTTTACAAGCAATCTGTAGAATAGTGGCATGCATCATTAATGCTAATGAGTTTACGCATGCAATATTTGTTTTAATGGGGGGGGGGTAAAACATTCTGCATGCAAAACTTTCCACTGTCATGAATATACATTTTTCAAATGCATTTATGTAAGGCTTTAAGGACTGTAAATGAATGTGTGTTCTGAACTCACACTGATGAAGCAAAGTAAAAGCGAATTGCATACTAGAAGCTTGAGGATATTGATGACGGGCTGATTAACTGTGCAGAACACATTTTCTCATCCTCTGCTCACTCTATTTCCTGTCACCAGCTACTTTCTTCTTTTTTCCCTGCCAAGTTCCAGATGACCCCCCTATACAACATCTGACACACTCAATCTCGCAAACTAGCGACAGAACACTCAAACTCAAACTTAAAATGTGCTTAACTGCTGGAAGCACAGTAAAATCATTCCCACTCACTGACAGAAATGACAGCTGTCAGAGGGAATGAATGAACAAGACTTCACTGACATAACACAGCAGCTGAGAAGTCACAAAGTCATGATGATAGGTACTGTAGAGAATACAAGTTGCTGAAGTGTATTTTTGTTACTGTGCAATGTTACCATACAGTACCATTTTCATCACACTACATCACATTTAAGTACAACCCATCAGTAAGCGATAAGTCATTTGTGACATCCAGTACGAAGCAGCTATCAGCTTGTCACTTTTAGCCTGCACTGACTGTTGCTTTCGCTGGTTAGAATGAAAAACGGCTGCGGCAGGTCACATTAGCTGTCACTAATTAACATCAGTGACTCGGCTGTTGTCAGGTTCGTTTGCTCTCTGCACCTTGTAAAACCACTTCAGAGCCGCAAATGGGCTGGGTGCTTTTGTAGTTCGGATATCCTCAACAGAGTAACACGTCCTCTTAACAGTCAGTCACATCATGTCAATTTCAAGAGTCATATTCTTCCACTTAAACCTTCATTCATTCATATAAATTCTACTTTTAAATTTTGTATGAATCTGTTCGTCAGGCACAGGAAGTACAGAGTCCAGAGAATGAAAGGATATGTTTGCATAGCTGTTGCTATATTTCATGTGGAGTCAATGAAACGAACACCCAACCAACTGGTAGATACATAGACATGCTTTTACCTACTAGTTCTGACAATTCTCAGTCAGTGGGGTAAAAATTTGAACACATGTAAGAAATGTATACAACCAGGGCAATCACGTGGTTTATTCTTCTGACCCATACTAACCCACCCATCAAACATAAAACATTAACTGACATATGGCTCTCGATAGGAGTTCATTTCCAATCCTGCTCACTCCACACTGCCATTATGGCCACACTGTCATTCAAAGCTGCACGCTGAGGACCATCGAGAGAAACAGCGTCAACAAGAGGAGGAAGAAGACGTGCCTAAAGTTGCTGCTGATACCCAAGAAAGTCCGACACCCAAGACAGACTACAAAACAAATATATTCAAATTTTATGCAAGTAACCATTACCCCACCATATAGATGACAACCAACTTTTTTCAGAACGCCATAGAAACAGTCTAGTCACCAAATTACTTAGGGCTGTCATTCTCCTGTTCTGTTGAAATGGCTGATGTTTTCTTCCATGGGTCTCACTTACAAAAATAAAACTATATTGGATTTAATCCAACAAACTACTCAATGAAGTAGCTAATTTTTATAGACTTTCATACTCTGATATTTCTGAGCACAAGTGGTCTAACAATAATGAGAAAGAAATGACAGCTCAAAAAGCTGTAGATTGTAGTGATAGACTGAAAACAGAAATTATTCTCCTCAAATGTATTCGGAGTGTCACTTTAAATCATAGTCTCTGCAAGCTAGCAGAATTTAAAATTATATTAAAAGTGGTTCCATAATTAAAAAAAAAACAAAACCCCTGAGGATCTACCTCTATTAGATAGAAAGAAAAGATTACTAAGCAATGACACAGGATCACTGGGGGTTTTAGAAGTTTTGGACTGTCTGCAATTTAATGTACAGCGCTGTTACACAGTGCAAATTTACTTTTAAACCTCAAGGACATTCCTGGGCCAGCAATGGCTCCTTAATTTGTTCAAAACTTTTAATAAACTCAGGCAGGTAAAATTGTTCCAGAGGAGTGGCTCCAACTCCATTGCAGCCAGGAAGCTAGCAAAGAAAGCATGACCAACTTTAAATTCCTATGCCCACTGGTCAATACACATTTGGGGACTTGATGCAAATGTCTGTTTCTATAAAACTCATTCATTCAGATGTACTTTGAAACTGTCAAAAACACATTAGGTGTAAAAAGACTCCAGTTGATACAAGAAGGATAGCACTGGAGAGCCATCCTTTGAACAGGGAAAATATTGCGACAGCTAAATACAGGGGCACTCTGGCTATGAGCAATGGACACAGAGCCGCACGGCTGATTGAAAACATTAACAATGACCACTGCAGGATTGTAGCCACAGGGGCACTTGCTATTGTTAGTCGTGAAGATCAATTTCGAACAATCTAATCATCATTAACGCCTATATTGTGAACACAATGTTGTTATAAAGTGCAGGCACAGCTGCCACATGGATTTAGCTCGGGCTTCCTCCTGTGCTTTGCAGCAGCAATGAGGCTGTCCTGAACTTCTCCTCACCCCGTTCCCCATCCTCCATCTACTACCCCCGTGTGGTAAAGCAGTTTCTTCAAGGTTAACAGAGCCCTCCATTAGCCACACCTGGCAATGGGCCATGGGATAAGAAAGTCCTCCCAAGAGTGGAGCAAACAACATGTTTCTATTGCTGGGGCAAAATCCAAAACTGTATCAACCAGCTATTAAAAGCGAGCCAGGCGGCATATTACTCTCCTCCACTCAACATCATTGTACTCCAAAAACAGAGAGTTAAATGCATATTCTTCTGCAATTTTAGCATAAAACATACAAAAAATTTTGGTACTGGCACATTCACATCAAAGAATTCTTAGGAGAGACCTCTGTCTCAAGTTTTCATGGTCAACTACAATGCTCTATTTATCTGTCACACTGTGCAAGTGTTTGCCAAACAGAATTATTGGTTTTTATATCAGTCATTCAGTCTGGACATATTGATTTAGTTCTAGGACACCAAGTAAAAAACCGGCAGCACTACTTTGTGATGACACGTCCATGGGCTCAAAATACTAAAACGATACCAGTGAATACAACACTGTCTGAATGTCTGAATTCTGTCCAGGAACTTGAAGCCCAATAGTTAAACTTTTTTGTACAGACAAGGTTTTCGGCAGGATAATGATAACAGTGTGCTTTCTAGGAGAAAATGTGTCACTGCCAAAAACTTACACCAGGGATACAGAAACAGTGCCTTCAGTAAATACTTTTATCCTCTTTTGTAGAGGCATAGCTGAACTATTCATCTGGCTGTGGTCTGGTCCCCTTGTAATACTACACAATTATAAAGGGAGACTTGCTTAGTGTATCAATTTGAATGGAAATATACACACCTGGGGCATCTTACCAGGATCGCCCGTACACGTGCTTATTCAAGCAATTATTCAAACAGCTAATCATGCAGCAGCAGTGAAATATATAAAATTATGCAGATACAGGACAGGAGTTACAGTTAATGTTCACATCAAACATCAGAATGGGGAAAAACTGTGTTCTGAGTGACTTTGACCGTGGCATGAGTGCTGGTGCCAGACAGGCTGGTCTGAGAGTTTCTGAAACTGCTGATCTCCTGGGATTTTCATGCACAACAGAATCTAGAGTTTACCAAGAATAAAAAATATCCACTGAGCGGCAGTTCTCCGGAAGGAAACGTCCTGAAATGATGAGAGATGTCAGTGAAGAATATCCAGACTGGTTTGAGCTGACAGAAAGGCAATGGAATCTCAGATAACCATTCTTCACAACCTTGAGTCAAATGGGCTACAACAGCAGAGGACTACATTAGGTTCTACTCCTGTCATCCAAAAACAGAACTCTGAGGATGCGTTGGGCACAGGCTCAACAACACTGGACAGCTAGAGACTGGAAAATCATAGCCTGGTCTAATGAATCTTGATTTCTCCTGAGACACATAGAAAATAATCCAAGAACCCAACCTTCCTTGTGTCAACAGTCCAGAGAGATGGTAGTGGTGTAAGGGTGTGGGGAATGTTTTTTTTTGGACCCCTTACGATCCATCGCCCTCCTTTGAATGCCATGGCCTATCTGAGTATTATTGTTGACTATGTGCCTCCATTAGAGCCAAAATTTACCCATCTTCAAATGGCTACTTTCAACATGATAATTCACCATCTCACAAATCAAAGGGTGTTATAAAACAGTTTCAGTGAGCATGACAATGAGGTCAGTGTACTTAAGTTGCCTCCCCAGTCAACAAATCTGATTCCAGTAGAAAAACCTCTGGGATGTGGTAGAACGGGAGATTGGCAGCTTGAATGTGCAGCTGAAGGAATTATGTGATGTAATCATGTCAACGTAGAGTAGTATCTCAAAGTGTTTTCAACATCTTATGGGATCTATGCCACAAATAATCAAGGCTGTTTTGAAAGCAACGAAGGCCCTACCAAGGATTAGTATGGTTATGTTAATAAAGTGGTCAGCGAACATAAGTGAAGTTCTTCACAAATCTAGACTGTAAATGTAAGAATTTAACTTCCTTAGTATAGACGCATGCCTCACTTATCATCATCTTGACTTTTTTATTCATTTTCCAAGACAGTTATCCCAGACACAAACAATGTTGGTGACAGGAAGACAAATATACAAAATATTCCCCATACCTTTCCAGTGTGGTTTTGAAATGTATCTGGGGACATTTCAGATGGACAACATGTGCAGGTCTATGTATTTCTTGATATTTTTAATAGTTAATTTAATTCTTTAAAGCGACCTTGTTAAATTTTTTTAACATATATGAACTGCTAGTATTATGTGATGTGATGAATTATTTTATTATCACAATCATTAAAACCCATTGTTCACAGTTTTTTCTCCTTTGATTAGCTGACATTGACTTTTTCATATGTTTTTTCTTCATATCCTGTCTGTTTGAGATTTTTTCTAAAGTGAAACAATTGCTCGAGGGGAGAGATGGGACTGACAGGAGTGATACCGATACTGTGATAAAAATCAAAATCAGCCTGAAGCTTTAAAAAAAAAAAAGCTACATATGACAATCCTTTAAAAAAAAAAATATGCTCAACACAATTCATTGAAAAAAAAAAAAAAAGCAAATATGAGCCCCGAGAGATGGGATTTTCTGCCCAAAGCCAAGGAATATGAGATAAAGCATTCAAACATCAATCAAATTATGTATTGTCAGTCAGGAGCATGATGCCAGGATTCAGCAATCTCTGCAGCCTTTCACCACTCCTAACACCCTGTATTCATACTAACAAGAAGTGTTAGACTGTCACACTGTCCCAAGCTGTTCCATATAGGCCATCTAATTCCATGCTGAATCATCTTCAACCAAATGCCACAGCAGTAATCCTTCTCTGCTTGAGACTCTGGAGCAACCGCGAGGCTCTCCAGGCAGATGCTCCTTTCAAAGCAGTCCAACTCTCACAACTAATAGCATTAGCCCCAGAAACACATTCAGCATCTAGCCCTTGCTTGAAATGGGGCTTCAATATGCCTATGCACAAAACAGACTGTGCAAACTGAATTGATTCCTCAAAGCTACAACAGGGATATGCAGTACAGTATGGAGCAGTAAAATTTATCCATTCTATTCAAAATTTAAAAAATAAAAAAAACCCTGAAACTGAATTTAAAAAGCTAAGAACCGATTGGTTTTTCTTCCAAATAATGTTTTTTTTGATGTAGGGAAAGTAAACAGGTAGTAAAATTGATTAAAACATTGGCCTTGACCTATTCAAATCAAATTAAATCAACAAAGAACCAAATTGGTACAAAAAAAAAAGTCATATGTAGGGCAGCATAAATCATTATTAGGTCTCTTCTGACAGACAACAGAGGACAAACACTGAGGTGCCTGCAACTGAAAAATAAACAATTTGAACTGATTGAGAAGCTATTACTAATTTGTTTAATTAAACAAAGGAAGTAGAACATATGTCGCTGTCAATTAGTCCCTCATGAATCAACTAAGTTTATTAGGTTCACCTTGCTAAAACAAATAGAGTCTAATACAACAGTTATGCAATAAATCCTACCTTCATGAAGGTTATAATAGTCAGTTTTTATTTATTGTTGAACTGTATTGCACTTTACAGAGAGGTGATTTTGTTATTTTGGCTAATCTCATTGATATAAATGGGTTGAACAAAACAATGGAAACAACTGTCCATATAAGACAACTCACTTCAAAAGACTCAAAAACTGCAGCCTCCAAAACACCCATAAAGTTAAATCAGCACCTCTTTGAATAGTTTTCACACAAATGGAACATTATAACCATTAATGAGGGTAGGGTTTCTTGCAGGACTGCTGTATTAGACTGCATTAGTTTTAGCTGATGTGTGTATGTATGAGCTACTCAACACCTTATTTCTGAGGATATCTGACATTAAATGGCATTAGAATCAGAAGCTATGCACTTCTGATATTTAAGCATACCTAAATATTCAATAGCAAACCGATAAGAGTCCAGCAATTTTATTTTAGGTTAACGCATTGAACCAGACAGAAAATCAAGCAGACAGCAGACTAAGTATGTCCAAGTGACTAATTATAAAAAGATAGAATGTTTTAGAATGTGGCAGGGAGGATAATGAGCCATAAAAATGGATGGTGTCTTCGTTCATTACGCTGATCCCTTAGTATTAATTGTAATCCAAACCACTAACTCTCAGTAAGCCCTCCATTATTTCCCCCTTACTTCAGCTACATTAAATCAGTGTGTGATCATGCTCTCACAGAGACCTTCATGCTCCAATATCAGCAGGAAATGGAAACATCCCAGCTGTACTGGAGCAATAAATACAAACATCTCTGAAATTGATTACACTAACCTTTATCAAAACCAAATACTTCACAGCATTGCACAAAAAAAGTCAACTAATGGCAACACACTGCAGGCTACACAAGCAGCAGCACTTCTAGACCAAAGGGAATGTAGAAATTTGTATTCACAGCACACATCATTAACTGCCTAGTGGCTCATGTACAACAGAGAATTATAAATCTGTCACTTTCTGTAATACGGACCTCAGATGTCTTATGTTACACCAATAAAGTGGGTTACTCTCTGCTGTGTGTTCTGTCACTAGCGGAGATGGAAAGAGAAATTGCTTATACAAAGACCACCTTTCCATGGGGAAGTTGTTTGACAGCATTCAGACCAATATGCTATTGCAAACAGAGAGGTTCAATAGTAAGTGACTGATAAACCATGCTAACGTATTTTTTTTTTATTTAAAAATGAAGTATAACTGCAGAATTTAATATCAGAATATCAAATCTAGAATATTAGAAACCTCAATATATTTAATAAAATGAAATCTAAAATTGGTCAAATTAGTAGCCAGATATTGCTAGTTGTGCCGGTATCCTGAGCTCTAATTTCCTTTTTTTCCCTTAAATCACTGTGATGTGAAATGAAAAAACACTATGGGAAGATCACTATGTGACTAACTATGTGAACTTTTTTTCCCTGACTTTAATTTTTTTTGTTCACAGCCTTTTTAATCACACGCTGGTTACAAAAAAGTAAGGAAGCTCAGAAAATGTCATGATTTACCTTTCCAACATAATTTGAATAAATTTGAATAATTCACTTTTTCCAATGTGAAGATAAAAAAGGGTGCAAAAGATGAGGTTGAAGTGCCAAAGTGACATAGCTGCTGCTATTAAAAGCAAACACTGCTGGTCTTTGATTTGTTATATACCCAAATCCATTTGCTATGTTTCATGACATGAGGATGTACAAATAATTTCTTGACAATGCAAACATCAAATCAATCATACCCTGACATCCAATTTAACTGGTGATTGCCTCTGGATTCATTTGTTGACTGTCAAACACTAGATAGACCACATCTAATACAAGCTAAGCATATTTCTAAAATTATAGTACATAAAGGTTCTTGGCTTTCATCTGTAACGACTCATACGTATGCATGCATTCATCCATATATTCAGGTAAGATACAAATTAGTCACAGATTTTCATTTCAAAGCACAATTATACATAATGACTGTGAAGCACAGGGTAACAGATTTTATTGCACCTTCACTATCTAGTTATCAAGCAGTTTTTGTTTTTGCCTCATCTGCACTGCAATGTTAACACTTTGCTACAATAACCAGCTGTCACCCTGCTGCAGCAAATAATATGACTTTGCATGTTTGCCTGATCAGAGATGCAGCTCATCTCCATAGAAATGAGCATGTGTGTACAAGGCCTTGTCCCAATGGGGGGAGACAACACATTAGCAACCAGGCTGGGATTTGGTTAACTGCCAGTGCCCGCCCCACCCGGGAGTAAGCCT
This sequence comes from Istiophorus platypterus, assembly GCA_016859345.1. Lineage (NCBI taxonomy): Eukaryota > Metazoa > Chordata > Actinopteri > Istiophoriformes > Istiophoridae > Istiophorus > Istiophorus platypterus. The sequence goes on from CM029116.1 coordinate 6,822,648, forward strand.
AAGTATTCACATTATTGTTGCTGTTGCTGCTGATTATCCAACATACTTGTCCCTGGCTGTAAACAAGTCTTTGCAAAAATGACTCAGTGCTAAGTAATGCTAACAATGTGTTATATGTACCCTGCAACATCCTGGAGGGTGAAGATCCTGTTGTTCGAGCAGTGGCATGAGGCAAGCAGTGTTTGACCAGTTAGAGCTAAAAGAAAATAGACATTTAACTAGAATGATACCGAAGTGGAAGCAGCACTTTTTTGGACATGTGCGCATTGTGGTTAACCCTGGGATCGTTGACTGGTGATTAGCTTCCACCATTCTGAGACTAGTTATGATATTGTGCAAATTATACACATTTACAGATGCAGTCTTTTGTTCCTAAGCAGTAAGGGGTAGCATTATCAAGTAAAAGAGCAAATTACACCGTGATTAATCATCTCAAACCATAAAAGTGAATCAAAGTGATTATTTTAGATATTTCTCCTCTATACTGTGTACTTGATATGTTTACTGTCAGTTCAAAGGAATTATCCTAATGCTTCTTCAGCCAGGAGGGAGGACAGAAAGGTGAGGATGTCCAGGCAGATTGTAGCAAGATGCAGGAGACAGATTTTCAACATTGGAAAGACAGGACAGTCTCTGAATTTAAGAGAGATTTGATAGTAACACAGTGCTTTTGCTGTCGGAGCAAATTGAAACGTTAAAAAAAAAACCAACAACAACAACAACAATTTAAAATAATTTACACAACTTACATTATGTGTGTAGAAATTACCAATGTGTTTGGGAACTGACAAAATAGATAATGCTTGAAATGCCTTACTTAGTGAAATCTTCTGGGTGCATCTAAATTATGTGCCGGTGCACCAAAATTTACTCTGAAGTTCTGACACCTTTAGTGTAACATCTCCCAATATCGTATCATATAATGATACCCAATGGTGATGAAAGGATATGTAATTCTTTTTTTTTTTTTTTTAAGATATATGCAAAGCACTGCTAGCCCACAGTCCAGCATATACAATGGTCTATCTCAGTCACAGCCTAATCTCAAGGGAAAGAATATAACATGTACAGTATATTGGTTTGAACAGACTTTGTTGTAATATGCCCTTCAGACTTTGGTGAGGGATGAGTGAAGCCAAATTAGATCAAGCAGCAGCGGAATGTCATCTCAGCGTAACAGAGAAATATCATCACAGTAAAACCGCAATCAGACATCCTTCAATGGAAACAGTGTGATGAGCTTTTGGAAATACTTGTAAGTACCTCAGCTAGGAGCAAAATAAGAATTAAAACGTAACCTTATCATGTTGTAGTTAAAGACAAATAAGTGAATATATCCAATATTTCCCTGTATTTGTTGTTTGTGTTTCTGTGTTTTTGTGAGCAGACAAATCTATACTGAGTACGGTCACAGACAAATAATCTTCAGCTCATTCTAGTGGGTGTCAACCACACTGTCCAGAGTGTTAGGGTACTTGGAAGAATTTTATCAAGGTTTCTTCTATCTCAGTACATTTCATTGTCACCTCTCTCAACAGGATTTTTGAACACTTTCCTACATAATACTGTAGAACAGCAACACAATATCAAGAAAATACCTAAAGGTGGGATTGGCAACTGCCACGGAGTCCTCACAACCAGGAGTCAGTTGTGCCCCTGGCAAAAATTACCCCTCCAAGCTGGAGGATGCATCCCAGAATGCACCCTGACAACCATGCAGGCAGCAGCCAAATGATATACCATCAACGTCTCTCCAGGGTGCATGAGCAAGTAAGAGGGATGAGCATAGCAAGAGAGGTGTAAGGCCAAAAAAAACGGAGTTGCACAGTCTGTTGACCTTGTCTGTTTAGCATTTCCTTAAGGCACTGACTGTTGGTTATCAAAGAAAACCACAAAGGTCTATAACCAACAGCATTTCCATTCGCTGATCTTTTTATGTAGAGAAATCTGACTTGCAGAGCTAGTCTAACATTATATATTTTTTTTTTAAGTAGGGACAATGGAAAGAAATTCCAATTTGATATAGAGCTATTTCAATTATAATGCCAAACAGGAGCACAGTAGTAGCCCAACAAGCTGCATGAGTAGTGAGTATGGGGGTAAACTCCAGCAAGACAATTACTGACGTTTCTCTTAAACTGTGTATGATTAAAAAAGAAAAAAAAAAAAAATATATATATATATATATCTCTATATCTCTCTCTCTATATATATATATATATATATATATATATATATATATATATAAATAATCAAAAAATAATAATAAAGTGGATCAAGAAAGACAACAGTGAGACCAAAAAAAGCTGAAATGAAAAAAGCAGACATGGCAATCTACAGAAAGTGTTAAAAATGCAGTCATCCTCTGTCCTTGGTTGAGGACAAGAAAATGCATATTAGCATGCTCCCTGAATCAATCACCAGCTCAGGTAAATTACTTTTAAACAAACAAATTTGCACAGAATGAGAATTTCAATTTTCCCTCAAATCCTAAGAAGATTATCATGGAGTAGATCAGAGGAAACTGCTGTTGGCAGAAATTGGATGGCTTAGTAGAGAATAAACTTACTGAGGAAGCACAATTTTAGCATACCGTAGCCCCCTATGATGCATGCAGTTCAAACTGGAAACGATGAAAGGCTTAGTAAAGAATTCATGAAGGTGAAAACTGCTATTCCTGATGAATGCTGACGAGTTAATTCTCTTACCATATACGGCAAGTACCATATTGGGCACTATCTCAGGCACATTAACCGCATCAATGTAATGTTTGACCCATGTAGGTAAATTAGAGGTTTCGGCGCACACAGCTAGAGAACAGCATCTCTGGATTCAATGTAAGGGATCATACTCAAGGATACTGCAGCAGGACACAAGCAGAACTAGGGGCCAGGATAAAAACACAAACAGATCCAAAACAAGATCTTAATGTCAGTAGCATTATTAATGTCACTGTAAACTTGTGAAGATTGCTGTTGACATCCTTTTTTTCAACAGGACTTTTAGAACATGCCCCAGGAAAGTTAAAATGTAAATCAGTTATATAGAAGGTCTCATGATAATGCAGTACATGTGTGCATACATCCATATATGAAAGCATTCATGCAGTGGGTCTGCAGTTAAGAGCAAAAAAGGCAAGGGACCATTAGATAATGATCAAGAGTGACACAGAAATAAATTTGGTTAAAAAAAAACAACAACAAAAAAAACTGGAGTGTGACATTTAGAAAACTGTACCAGTGCCTAGAGGTGATATTGATCCAAGATTGATCAAAGTGGGCAACTGACTCAACAGCAGCAGAGGGATACTTAAAGTGAAGGCAACCATAACTGAAAGCAGCTTAGGCTGCACACAAATCTCAATCCTTGTCCTTTATCTATTATGCATTTCCAGATATATTGATTGCCTCTTGACAGCAAAGCTTACTGAAGGCTGAAGATGGGGAATTTTTTTTGTTGTTTTGTTTTTGTTATAGCTTCTATGGTATGGTTTAACTGGTTTAGGATTTTGATTAAAAAAAAGTTAATTAATTTACAGTTAGGCACATTAGTATTTGGACTGTTACACGTTTTTTTTAAGTTATCTTCGGTACAACACCACAATGGATTTGAAACAAAGATATCAAGGTTTAATTGAAGTGTAGACTTTCAGCTTTAATTCAATAGGTTCAACAAAAATATTGTATTAAATGTTTAGGAATTACAGCCAGATACAGGCTATTTAATCAATAGATAAGTAATCAAAATATGTATTTGATCAGAAATGGTGTTGCCAGATATCAAATATTAAAAGGACTCAGATCGGAATTTGGGCAAAAGATTTAGTCTTGACATCCTTATTCTGTAACGTTAAAATAATTCAACTAGTCCAAAATGCAGCTGCCAGCATCCTAACTAAAACCAAGAAGATTTGAGCATGTAACAGACTTCCTGTTTCATCCAGGTCAGACCACAAACTGCTGCTCATTACCCACAAGTGTAATACATTGCATTCGTATTTCATATGATTCTATAAATCTCTATTTACAAAGTAAACTAGAATGGCAATCAGTAGAGGCCTAACAATCCTACATGTCTTTCTAGCTCTTATAATAGAGAAATATAAGGAAGTAGTCTGATAACATAAATCATTTATTTGCCATAAAAGCATATGTCTTAAGTACAACTCTTTTGACATATTCTTCCACCAAATTTGGATTATTATCTGGATGTGCACCAAATCGTACAAAGACATATCTCAACACCAGAGATATGTCTGTTTTGTTTTTTGGGTTTTTTTACATCAAAAGGTCAATACTTTATTTCTTGAGAAACTGACAAAAATGTTGCAAAATGACTATTTGGCAGCATTATGGAATATGCCATAAAAATTCCTGGTTCCACTCGTTTAACCAGATCCGCAACAAAATTTATTGGGTTCTTTCACTGGCCAATGCCCCATCTCTCCACCAAGATTTTTTTTTTTTTTTTTTTTTTTTTTTTTTTTTTTTTAAATCGGTTCAATACTTCTGCATAATCCTGCTGTGAAAATAAAGAAACAAATCAAGAGACAGACACAGGTGAAAACATAACCTCCCTGGCGGAGGTAATAAAAATGAAATATGGAATCCTCTGCATGACAATAGAACACGTCTCAATCACTGGGTTGGTGATTATCGCTTCTAGTGAGTACAAGAGAGAGCTTACTACACTGATGCATATCTAATACACAATGACATGCAAAAGACCAACATCAAAGATACAAGTTTGATAATGTCTCAAGGTAGAAATGGCAGCACTCGAGCTCCCTTTTGTTACTCCATTTAAGTCCTCTGGAATTACATCAACCTTGAAGGCAGGACTCCACAACCTGTCTTATAAAACATTATCTTAATTACAAGTTTTATTTTCAAGCGGCTTATACATGAAAGATTAATGAAATTCCCATTTAATTAGAGGTGATAAGGGATGGTGGCACATAACTGTAGCATCCTAGTGCTTGGCACATGCAGTTACTCAGTCCCAAAACTAAATTTTTAGGGTAATGATGTTCAATTCTTATTCAATTAACTTGATAATATTGGCAGTGAACCCATTTTTGGCAATGCACCAACCTGATGTTTACCTGAGCTATTGTATTGATTATTTAAATGGAAATCTAGTGCATTCTTCATTTTCGTCAGGTGTATTTTTTTACTCGGAGGGGGCTTATCCTAGAATTCAGCTGACAAGCTGGACAGAGATTCTCTGGACAGACTGTCAGTCCATCTTTTGGCTCAGACAGGCAAAACCTCACTCACTTGCTCAACTATTAGAAATTCGCTTTCGATATGATTAAAAATACGTCAGTAAACAGATGGCAAAAAATCCACAAATAAACCATGGAAACTCCTCAGAAGACTGGTAGATTGAACACAATCTCTTCACTTCTTGTTTTGCGCTGACAGCTAGTCACTGCTCGATCATGCCACTTTTTATATATACACACAATTGTAGAATGGAATATAGAGAGAAGATTAAAATAGAGTTGCTAAGAAATAAGCAAGCCATCTACCTGTGAGATAAATGACTTCTAATTTACTTCCTTTGTGGCCAGAGGAATCCTGTTGCCCCCCCCAGAATCTAGCTTCTCAAATCTGGATGTGAAGGTTCCTCTGTGATACACAGAACCTTCCTTACTCTTAGACCTTAGAGAACTTCCAAATGGCTCTGTTGCCATCTGATTAGTTTAATGGCCACATTGACGACCCTCACCAGCTTGCTCCCATATTTACTGATCAGATTACCTTTCAGAGCCACGATATTGTATGACAGAACCCTTGCACCAAAACTATAAGTAACTGAGTAAATAAATACTGTACATTACCTATATTTTTTGATAACAATCCACATTCATAAAGAAATTTTACTATCTAGGAATGTTCCAAGGTATATATAAACATCATTTCTTGGAGCAGGGTTTATTCCTAGGTACTTCTAGTTGTCCACAGTTTCACCTGGTCAACCACTAATTATGACAGGCTGAGTGACAGGGTTCTCTTTAGAGCAGATAATCAGTTAAGCTCCAGTGCATTCTGCTGTCACCAAGTCTGAAGAGGACTCACAAGGTTCAGGTACGCCAACTCTCTAGTCACATCATCCTTATTCAATAGACCAGCATCCTGAATAACTTAGCTTTTGAACATATTAGAAATCTTTTTTTTTTTTTTTTTTTTAATTGCTTCACCTTTGAGATTTCCCTCCTTTGTTTGATCCTGACATGGAAAAATTGCTCTCAAAAGCATTTTAATCAGAAACAGCAAGGATCAGTGATTACAAATTATAGTCCAATGTGCATCATTGTCATAAGGATAATTGTGGAAGCATGTGTAATGCCATTAAGCTAATGAATATAACTGATTTGGCAACTATTTGTATTCCTATATTTAATGAAGCGGTAAAGGCGTGTAAAATACTGTAAAATATGTCAGTTTCTGAAAGTATCTCGGAATGCTGCTGTGCTTTCTATCTAAACTGGCAATTCAAAGTCATGCCAAATAATCCATAAGTGAGCCTCCATATAGTAGGGAATGAGCAAGTAACAGAGTTAATTGTTAAATCATTGACACAAATGACAAGGGAATACTGCAGTAGCAAGAGTAATCTATGTTTATTAGAACAGTGTCTTCTGGAAATGTTTTCCGTAAAACCCCAGTAGAAGATTACATTTTTCCTTTAGAGAGCTTCGACCAGCAAAACGAAGCACATCATTAAAGTGATGATCCGCCAAAAATCTTTTAGTATCCCCCTGCAGGCTTGAAAGACCATGTTTGCAGTTTTTGAATTCATATCTATAAGTCTCTGTACATGCATTCCAATATCAATACTGCAGAAGTGTATCAATTCCCTCCTGCAGCATAATCTTCTCCTCCCCTGTTGTTTTACACGCTCAGTGGCACCTTAACTCATATTTTCTTCCAAATCTGTCAAATACTGCATGTCACCTGTAGCTTTGCTTATGCAGCCTCTTGAAAAAAACATTGGCCAATGTAGTCACAAGTTACAAGAAGATACAGGTTTGTTTTTATTTTGAGGTATATGGTAAAATATGATCACACAGTGCATTCAGAAAGTATCCAGACCCCTTCACTTTTTCACATTTTATAATGTTGCAGCCTTAAGCTAAAATCGTTTAAATTCTTTTTTTTCCACCGTCATTAATCGACACCAGGGCTGTAATAATCCAAAGAAAATATTGGTCAACTGAAATCATACCTAGCCTCCTACCAATCAATCAGTCACAGGGAAAAAAAATCTGCACGTTATTTCTAGACTAACTAAATCAGCCACAGTGCACTCTACCTGCTAGCCTTATTAGCCTAAAAGAATTCTAGATAAATGTTGAAAAATAAACAGCATATTAAACCATTTTCAACAATTTTTTGTGTATATTTTGTACTGAAATGATAACGGACTCGAACTCAACCAGCGCACATGCCCATATTCACATGATTACCAAAAATTGAACAACAGTACATCATCTGGGGATGCCAGCACAAGTGAAAGAAACATTCTACAGATGAACTGGGACTTCTTGGTCAACTGTTTTAACAAAATGTAGCCTCACCGACGATTACTTTGACTCGCTTTTAATTAGTTTGGAGCCGAATCTGAGAAAAACATTCAGTAAATATTAAATTGGTTAGACCTTGTAGTTAGACCTTTTAGTCACCATTAGGTTAGGTGAGCTCAAAGTTGTGAAAAATGGATGCTGGATAGGTGGATTATGTTGGAGGACTTTTTGACAAGTTTCTATGGTTGTTTCGATACTTTTTTCCACCATACGATTTTTGGACCATTGGACTCCATGCAACTGGTCTAAAGTTCCCGTTGAACACAGCTCCTGTTATTTATTGAGGTGAATTGTCCCACTTTTAATACCCACCTTTGAAGTCAGATGACTGTGAGATGACTGTGTAATACTAAAATAGAATTTGGGTGGAGCATCAGTTTACAGAAAAACAAGCCTCGGAAGTGTATTTCTTGCTTTTGTGTTAATATCAACCACTGGTTGACAGTACCTGAGAACTTTGTTACTGCCTAAAAGTTAGGATCAAGGTGAAGATGGGGTGTGAAAGCTTTTTCCTAATATCCTAGGTCGCACTAACTTCCTTTCACACCTCTCTCAGACTCATTATCCATTAGATCATACTTAACTTTGATCATGAGGATGCTCGCTATTGAGTAATGTGACTCTCTCTTTTGTCCGACATGTACATTGAGTGATTCATACCAAGAGACAATTAGCAAATTAAAAATATCAACTCTCTAATTTCTCATCTTGGAGAGAGCTGTGAGTCAGCTGACAGGCCACAAAAGGGTAGGAGGGGGGTGGCTACTCTAAACTACACATCTGACTATGAGACAAATCCACTTTGTTTCCATATTCATAGATAGGGTTAGACAATGAGTGGTATTGTCTTGCTTATACCAAATTTGATTAGGTGAATGCGTACTCATATTAGTGGTCAGCCCCTGAGAGTGGCCCCAGGCTTAAGTGGAGCTGAAAATAAATGCTGGTTGTTCTGACTGAAAATACCTAAAAACTAGCCAGTAACAATAGCTTTTCATTCTTTAATCCACCTTGATTCAATGCTCCAATATGGGAAAAGTGGTATAAATGGGTTTTCATACTCACTATCCTAAATCTATGCAAGGAAATATATTGTCGCTGACAACTTGGTGGGCTATTTCCAGACAAAAGCTATTCTTATCCTGCTATAATTTTACAATATTCTATTGATATCATAATATTATTTTTAAAAAGTTTATATTTAATTGTTTGAATTTTTGTTATATACGGTTATATGTGTTTGTAAACTGGCAGCCAGGCTATCTCCGTCAACCCTGAGATAAACAAAGTGTCCACAGTGTTTCATCTTCTACTCATAATGTGTTTGGAAAGGCTCCAGATCCCTATGACCCTAAACATGAATAATGCAGTGAAAAAAATGAGTAAATGTAAAACTGATTAGACCACAACACTAGTACACAGTGCAGTGTGTAGATATAGAGCTGATGGTTCTGTAACACTGCAATTTAATGCTTCACCTTCAGAAGTTGTTTTGTGTCTAATTCAGTAAACCTTTCTGATGGGAGATACCTACTTCAAAATATGCCTATTATCTAAAATCTAAGGTAGGTTTCTCAGTAGGCGGATGAGGCTCTCATTCTGGCAAACACGCGGTCTCAGATCCATGTTATCATCACATTTCGCTTATTGGCATTTTAACAGGGTCTATGGGTAAATAACAAAATAATAAAATATAAAAAACTGAATAAGACACTTTTCATGATAGATGTTCAGACCAGGATCCTCCAACCAAATTTTTCCAAGATGCTCCTTTGAGATAGAGAAAAACATTATTATTTCATTACTCCACAAATTGGACCCCATGAGATGCAGTTAAGGATCCTACAGGATCTTCCTAACTATTCTACACTTCAAAAACAACTGTAACTGATAAGCCTAAAAATTCCTGTAGTCATGACATCTTACATACAGGAGGGTTGTTTGCAGGAAGGCTTATCCGCCATCTTTCCTGACTAGCATTATTCATGCATATTTTGTGATGTTATTTAAATGAAGAGGCAGATATAATAACAACTACTGTGCCATCTGGTTCCCACATTCCTGTATTATATGTGGTTCATTTTGGTGCACATAATTTAGATGGAGATTGTATTTCTGTTTACTTACAAGTCAAGTAAAATCAAATTTGCCTGATACCGTAAATAGCTAAACACAGCAGAGCACTAACACCTCTCAAATAAAAATTGGTCATTCAAAAGTTTGAGACCTGTATGTGATTAAGAAATGTTTAGATAAAATGCATTCTACTGTAACAAGCATGCACAGATAACTTTGAGATAAAAAAAAAAAAATTCAAAGTGGAGGAAAAGGCAAAGGTGAATTTAATGCTCTGCATTCAATAGGTCATAATTAAGGTAAATGAGAAATTACTTTAATAAGATCAGCATAAGGGGCAAATGAATCTGCAACCTCTTATCTAGAAAGCAATGACAAAAAAAAAACAAGGTAGACTACAGTATGTTATACCTTGTTCACATTTCTTGTAAAAAATAGCACTGCAGAGTGTGAGGGGGCAAGGTGTCAGAGGCTTCAGTTGTTGTAGTACTACTCTCATGTGTGAACATGCCAAGGGCTACAATTTGTCCTGTTCCACAAAGTGGATATCTGTTGTGCCAGAACCGATAGTAATTAATCTCTGGTGTACTAACAAGGAGAGGCCAACTACTGCAAACAGGCACTGATGTACTACTTCGTCAACTGGCCAAAGCAAAAGGTATGAGCCAACTCTACAGTCTCTTCATATCATCTTATACTTTAACAATGGGGGTAACTGGCTTCCTTTGCTATCCCAGGTCATACCATTGGCTCAAATTCCCGACCATCCTATGCTGGCAATCATTGCTTCTCATTCTCCTCTCATTGCACTGCAGGAGTAGTACCAATCATCATACAGCTAATTATGAGAATGGACTCTTTTGACCTGTTTAAAAAGTGGAGGGGATAAAAAGAAACACAAAAAATTTACTTCCCGTGTCAATATAAATATGGGGCGAGGGTGATGATCATCCTTCTCCCAGAAAATACTGGCACTTATCAGCAGGTCCATTACACCAAGCATACAGAGGCTGCACTGGCCAAATGCTCATCAAATACTGGCCAGTTATTGAACCCTCTACTTGGGGGTGTTAGCAATTCTGGGGTCCCAGACAACATCTTACCAACAGCTGTGGTCCCTGGCATGAACCCACCCCTCGCATAAGACACACACACACACACACACACACAAACACACACAGACACACACAGATACACACACAGATACACACACACACACACAGGGCAGTTTCGCCTCCTGCCTCTGTCCATCTCCATCACTCTACATCGACATTAATGCAATTTGAAATCAACTGTGTGTGTGTGCAAGCTATGGAGGTAATGATATTACACTTTATTTTCAGCAGGTATGAACCGTGTGATTTACAAGGAAACACGGTGAAGATGGGACTTTGTTAAACTTCAAAACTTGAGAAACTGTCTTTGTATTAGTATCCCTTCATGCCTCAACCCACCTTATGTGCGTGCATGTCTGACTTTTAAAATATTTACTGCCGTTTACTTACACATAACCCGGAGCATTCATTGATATTAGTATTGCAAACAATTGAATAATCATTGCCACAGTCATGTGTTAACATAATATTGTTATTTTTTTTTTACCGCTGAAAAACATTCCAGATTCGGGATTAAGCACTAACATCCAGTCACAGAGAGATAAAAGAAGGAAAAAAAAAACATTTACTTACCAAATTCAGCACCGTTTCAACAATATCCCGGTTGCTAACCTCTCCAACCTGGATCAGTCCGACGAGAACGGCAAATTTCATCTTGATATTCCGGATTGGCACCGATGGATTGATAATCCCAGCCGGGAGCACCATTGAACCCGAGGCGGACATCATCATCATCATCATCGTCGTCGTCGTCGTCGTCGTCTCACCGGTGACCGCGGAGACTGCAGCCGTATGATGCCCGTGACCTGGAGGAGGTTGTCGGTCCGAGAGCGACACCGAGCCCGGCATTGTCACCGGTCTCTCGCTCGTCATTTCCACCTGAACCGGTAGGCTTCGGGAGCTAGTTGCGCGTTTCCCCCTCCTCGTAGTATAATTCACCGCTGCTCCGGAGCATCAAGAATAAACGAGGGACAACTACACTCGCGAAGCGCCGGGGGGGAAAAAAATAAATAAAACAAACAAAACACAAACAACAAATCACTCTCCGTCAGTAAAAAAGAATTAAAAAAAAAAAATCCACTCCGGAGAGTTCCGCTGAAGTGAGTCCGGTGCGTTGAAGGTGCCAAGCCGGTTAACTGCGCCGACCGACCCGCGCCGTGTCGTGCACAAAGCGGCGTGTCCGTGTGTGCGCCGCTCTCCGGGACGCGCGTCTCTGTCTCGGCGCTGCCGTAACCGCCATTTTGCCGCCCCCTGCCTGCGGTTCCTCTCACCACGCCTGCGCTGGCCGAGATGATGGACCTGGAGACCCGGAGGACGGACGCCGGCCGGCGGCTTCACCGACGCGTCCACCTGGGCGGTGGAGGTGGGTAGGGGAAGGGGAGGTAGGGTGGCGAAGCGCCGGGCGTCTCCTCGAGTTTATATCATGGACATTTTACTAAAGATAAAAATATCACCACGCAGGTACGTTTGTATAAAGTTGGCCTCTTTATTAATCACTTAACCCGGTACGATTAGACGTAGCCAAGTAGAGTTAAACTAAAGTAAAACACCCAGTGAGACGCGAGTTTAGCAACTCCAATAACTTAGCTTGTTTCCTAAACAAAGATGGCTGCCGGAAGTTACACGATTGAACGATTCCGCACCGATGCCGTAAATATCGACTTGGGAGTTTTGTTTCTATGGGAAATAGAAATTTAAAAATTGACAAAAAATATGCAGGATTTAACAAAAAAAAAAAAAATAAAAATTTTAATGGGAGCTGTGCAAAATTATCCGTAATTATAAATTACAGGAGAAGCTCAAGTCTGGCTAATAACATAATGATGGTCCTGATCGTTTTAGGTTTCCCATTAACGGCCTGCCTGAATAGAATACATGATTGATGTTAAGTCATACGCTTGCGATCCAATCAGAAATAAAACTTTTCTGCAGCAAATAAGTTTTTAATTAGATTTAAATAGTCAATTAGCATTTTTGTCTTTTAGGACAAAATTTGACTTTGTAGCACCTTTCAGTTGTTAATCCAAACACCTGAAAAACAAGTTGTATGAATATAATTTTTGTTTGTTTTTTTGTTTTTGTTTGATTGTTTTTTAATGGCTCCTAGAACAATTTAATCTATACATAATATATGTATATATATATGTATATATGTATGTAATATACATATATTATATACATATACTGAGGACACTAAGCCTTTCAGGCCATTTTTTTTGCTTAAGGCAATGCATGCATGCAGGAACCTGAACATTGTGCATGTGTACATGCAATCATCTGACTTTTATTATCATGAATGTATTGTATAATTACTTTACATAAATGTGTGCTAGTTTCATTACAGTTTGAGCTTCAGACGTGTGCAGCTCATTGATGCGTCTGTGAGGTACAAAAATTAACCTGAATAGTCATCTTTGTAATACAATAAATCCTGCTAAACTGAGATTAATTCACTTGATCAACTAAAAGTCAAGTTTTTTCCCCATTTTCCTTGTTAAATATTAGGTTCTCTCTGTTGACTCATCAAACTGGTAAATAGAGGCAGAATTTTAATGGTATTAATGGAAATTCATGAATTGCCTGGTCTATGATTTTTTTTTTTAGTCTCTGGTTTGCATCCATCATTGTTGAACAAGCATGTTCAATATGTACAGATATTTATTACTCTCCAAGTCAGAAAAATGTTTTGTTTTCAAATTAATTATTTCTTAAAATGGTTACATTCGTCTTCCATTTTTAATGAATAAAATTCAAAAGCACTGAACAGTAGACATTATGTATTGTTACCTAATGAGACAGTGAAGGACAGCAACTTCTCCAACATCTTATATGTTTCTTGTTTTATGTTATTTGACAAAAAGATGTCAAGAAATAGTGTACTTGTGTAGTTAGACTTTATACGTACAATAAATCATGGATAGATATAAAAAATATACATAAATTAGAAATACAATTTAACAAAAAAAAGCCATCAGGTTCCAGTGGTTATATAAATGAGACTGACACTGACAGCTTGGCAACAGTCCTGTCCATCGTCCTGACCGAAAGCCAGAAGCTGAGCTTGCATTTCATGACCTCATTAAGCTGATTTGTGTCAACATGGCTTCAAAAGAGCTAAAATGTAATGTTGGGATTTATGCAGCTGTACTTATCATATATACTACAGGGTTTAAGATAAATTCAATTTGCTGTAATGCAATTCAGAATAATTGACATTTAGTGTATTTAACCGTGAGTAAATGAAATATCATTTCACCTTGTGACAGTAGTCTTTTTATCTCACTGTTGTCGTATGCACTTTTTTCCTCGAAATGCTATTTCTATATTTAAAAAAAAATGACATTACAATTTCATTTGCAGACTGCATTAAATTAGTCAAAACTTCTTTATTCCTATTATGTCCATAAGGAATTAGTCCTCTGCAGGTTTTTATTCTGTTGTTCCAACATAGCAATGCATCTAATAATGTCCTATAAACATCAGAGTGAAATAATTACCAGGAACTCAATTCCTGCTATCCACGCCGTTAAGTTTGTTGGTCCTCATTCAAATAAGAAACATAAAACCTGCTAGGGCCGAACAGAGGTCACTGGAAGGGGTTTCTCACACTAAGAGCATATAGGGAACTGAAACAGAGGAACAGATTGAGACTCAATGACCTGCAGCCAAAGGATTGTTTCGGTAAGGTCTGCCTCTTAGTCGGGTTTTGAATAGATCCCAGATTGGGACCACTTTTCAAAGCCATAACCTATAATGTATTTTAATATTTTTTTCCCCCTTTGGATACTTAAGCAGTCAATATCTATCTTCAAAATAGGATCTTCATTGAAAAAAATAATATTATAAAGGCGATATCATGTCGCTAACATTGTCATTAGGGAAAATAAATGAGGCTGCAGTAAAGATTAATATTCTGCTGATCAGAAAGAGCCATCTAGTGGATGAAAACAACAATATGGTTTACGTGTTAAGCCACAGTTTTTTCCCTTTGCTTACACGTTTTTTTTAAAGTCCAGACAAAGTGAATAGTACTCATCATGTGCTTCTATTTTTTAATCATTGTTATGTTTCCATTACAAATGAGAGATGTAGGCAAAATAATGGTCCATTCTAGTCTGTATTCTGCCTGCAGTCATGTGTTACCTTCAAATTGCCAGTAGAGGTCTCTGTCATTCCAGATCAGAGAGAATTATGTTTTGAGTTGTGGTCTTTGGCCATGTTTCCCAACATCATTCATGATTGTGAAATTTAAACATTTTTTCAGAAGCTTTTCTGACACTGTTTAATATTAAATGTTCATAATTGATATTAAGTCTCCTTCATATGTCAATATACATACATTATTATATTCTGATGTTTTGTTTCTTCTTTGTGATGTAGCAGCAAGATTAAGAATCAGTGCACATTTTGTAATTTTAATATTTTTATTAAAAAATGATGTCTCTTGTCCTTGACACTGC
Organism: Istiophorus platypterus; assembly: GCA_016859345.1. Taxonomy (NCBI): domain Eukaryota; kingdom Metazoa; phylum Chordata; class Actinopteri; order Istiophoriformes; family Istiophoridae; genus Istiophorus; species Istiophorus platypterus. The sequence continues at coordinate 6,837,890 of CM029116.1, forward strand.
AAAATCCAGTACCCTAAAGCAGGTATGATCAAGTCAAACCTTAAGTCATTCTTTTCACAACCATATGAGGTCAAAGTTCAATAAAATTACACCCATTAAAAATGGCAATACTGAAGCAAAGTAAAACCAGCTTACAATTTTGTACCGTGTGTATTACAGGAAGGTTGGAAATGTAAGAGATTCAATATATAGGAAATTAACATGTACTTTTTATCCCCTCACATACAGTATATACAATATATACATATTGTTTGCATGTACAGTATATTCACACACATATATACAGACACTTAATTGTACATGATAATAATTGAATAAAATGCTTCCCGGAAGCGTTTAAGAGCTTGAATGTCGTAGACATTGTAGATTATAGCAACAGTAATATAATAACATTATCAAAGATAATAATTATTATAATATAAAGGTTTAGCAACGTCAAGGTAAATAAAGTCCTAATTCTAACAATATTGGCAGGATGATTAATTTCCCAATAAGTAATTATGCTCAGCACCTATAAGATGTCCTCTTTTGTCATTGTGCAAGTACAGAGGAGCTCAAAATTATTTTCAAAGCATTTGTACTCTGGAAAAAAAAAAATGAATAAACTGTGCTTTAGTTCCGGGGTCCTGTCTATGCTTTGTGTCTGCTTGTCAGCAATGACTCAAAGGCTCAATCTTGATCTCATGGCCGAGCAGACACAACTGGCAAAGAGTTTCAGATTTTGGTCTCTGGGCCTCCCGTGATTAGTGGCTGAAATGAGTTGCGGATCCGGGCAGCTTCTGCTGCACAAAGGTGACCGAAGGCTTTGCTATACCAATCTGGAGTCCTTCCTCTGAAATCCAAACAGTATATTCAGTATACTACAGCGCACATGCACATTCAATAAGCTTCAAATACATATGTTAAAAATGCAACTAAAATCGTACATAAAAATGTGTTGATGAATTTTATGTGTGAAAAATACTTTTTAAGAATTTGCTAAAAGAGCTCATGAGAAAATCTTGTGACAAGATTCATTTAGGACTTACTTTAAGTCAACTCTGCAGATATGAGTTAGTCTGGACTTTCCAGAGCCACATGGCTCTAGCAGGTAGTTGGACTCCAGGACAATAGCTCGTACCCCTCCAAAAGGAGGACAATCCTCATGCTCTATAGACACAGAAACCAGGGAGCAGGCACCTTTGGGCAAGTCTGTCCTCCATGACCTTGAAGAAGATGGAGAAAGATTGAGTATGTACCTTAAAAGAAAATAAATTATGGCTATTTCCCAAAAAGGGAAGACATGTTATTTTGTGTTTTCTTTTTATCACCACTCACCTGAGAACTACAAAGTCCCTGCTGGGATGAGGGGGCATGCGATTGAGGACATACTGAAACACCTCTGTCTGCTTATCCAGAGTCTCTGACACTTTCCATTGTAGCAGGTCCACATCCCACAGGTGGCGCTCTCGCAGCACCCGGTTCAATACCACAGACGGCGGTGCCTCCACCTCCACAGACACTCTCCAACGTCTCAAAGGGTTCCCGTCTCCCACCTGGATGAAATGCGAAGGCACAAACCATCATGTTAACGTACAGATGTGTAAGCCAGGGCCATTTTTGAGGAGTTGATACATGGCATTTGGATTTATTTGATGTACTATTATACATGAAAAAGTAAAAACCTAACCCCACAATCAAATGAAGTCAACAAACCTTCTTATAGTAGAGCTCTGTGTTATCAGAACTGCTGCATGACACCCAGTATTTGGACTTTTCCCGGGCCTCCTTGAGCAGGTTCTGAAGCCTCCCCTCCATGTGTGTCTTGTATGTTCCATCATCATCTTCCAGCTGTTTGCAGAGCTCATCAATTGATGGTGCATGCAGGTCAGCCTCCACATATGAATTACGCGACTGAGTAACCATCTCATGAGGGATCTATTGGGGGTATAAAAACAGGAGGTATGGCTCACAGAAATATAAACAGGGAGGCCTGAGGATATTACAGTCAGCCTTGAAATTCTTGCATCATCATCATCATCATCAACTATCTCAACAACAAGTTCTTATACCTCGAAGAGACGGTTGCACTCTATGATCATATGAGCGAGGCCCTGTGTTGCTGCTAGATTTTCATTCAGGTCCTTCTGGTCTGGCCTGCCAGTGGCATACTTCTTCTGCATGGCCCTGGGGATTATGGAGAGAGAAAACTTATTAAGCCAGCAGGTCAGCATCCCCATGAAACACAGTATATAAACCCTTCCTCCGCTCTGCAGGAATCCCCTTTGATCCCGTTAGCAACAATTTCAACATGGTAAATTAGAGAGCTTTGCTTTGTTTGTACACAGCATGATCTCATAAAACACTGGGCTTTAAAAGAGAGTCGTGTCCTTTTAAAACTGGCCCAGAAAGACCGTAATCTAAGGCAACACTGATGGCTGAGCAAACTTTATTTTATATCTGTCTTTATGGAGTCATGGGTGAAGAATATCATGCAGGAGTTAATGCATGCACGTCTTGTACATGTTTTTTTTCTAATTTTCTTTTTTTTTTTTTTTTGAGGCACAAAATGGCAGGCAATGTCGCCGGTAAAAAAAAAAATAACATTCATCAAACTAACTGCAACACTAGAAGACATGAGAAAAAAAAATATACCTTGGTGAAAGATTGTCTTTCTTGAGTATGTTGAGATGGAAGAGGGAGGGGGCCAGGCACACAGCAATGTTCATGGGTGTCATCTGGTTCTCCTCCACAGAAGACGTGACATCGCTGAGGAAACAGAGTAGCGTCTGCAGCACCTCTCGGTTTTCATCCGACATCAACATGATGGCTGCCTGGACAGCTTGCAACCTTTGGTCCTTTGGTACATCTGCGCATATGACAGACTTGATTTTTATCATTTCCGCTTTACAAAAATTGTGACAGAAGAGAGAAAAGCATTCACAAACTGTCAGAGGTCTTTTACTTGATTTGAATTTGTATTGTCTCACAGCCACATGTATGTTAGTTCAGTTGCAACAAAATGAAAGTAAAGAAAAAAACCAAGCGAGAAAAAAATATTAAAATCAAATGTGCAAGATTTATGAGAGATTTATGTTCTCACATTGGTAGATATGGAGGAAGGTCTCCCCCAGCTTGCTGGTGAGCAGAGGCTCAGGTAAATCCCTGAAGAACTGCTTCACCATGTCGGCCACATCATAGGCAGACTGATCCTCATAGTTCACATTGTCTGGAGAATTCTCATTCATCTGCCTCAGAGCTTGAATTCGAGACTTCACCCCCGATTTACGAAAGAGACCCACCTGGAAGCAAAGCGGGAGTGTCAATGCTAGCATGACAGCTGCCGGTAACATGTAATTGCTTTTTAGAGCAGTTCCGCTCCCTGTATTCGTTACTATACCATTCTTGTATCTGTCTACAACCTGTGTCAGTCATTGTGCGCTGAAACCTTACGCCACGTTAGATAAACCCAAACCATTTGTTACATAACATGTGAAAGCGTAAGCTGCATTTAACCCAAAAGCTTGTGTTTCATGACTGACCTGGTCGAGGCACTGGCTCCTCAGGTAACGCAGGGCCTGCTGCAGGCCGAGGGGCAGGGGTTGTCCAGAACGCTGCACATGCACTATGAGGGGCACTCCGAACACATTCTTATCCTTATAATCTGGTACCTTCATTCGCTTCATAAACTTTGGCACAGACCTAAGGGAGACATCAACATGACATTTTTCAGAACTTGCTCAACTGGATAAAACAGAGATCATGCTGTGGTAGTGCACAGCAAAATATAAAGTATATAGAAATTTACTGAACATGAAATACTATTGACAGACTGTAAGCCAAAAAGGAATTTGGTTTAAGTAATTCTTAAGGCCTAATCATACTATATATACATACATACTAAATGCACAAATTAGCAGCACTAATGTAATAATTCACAGGTTAGCAATTCAGAGAAGTTTAGTGAAATGTGCTCTCACTAAAAAAAAGAAAAGAAAAAAAACGGTGAAATGAATAATCAATCAAACCTTTTGAAGTGAATCTTACCAAGTCCAGCCATGCTTGTTGGACATAGAGTACTTCTCCATGATTGCAGTAAGACGCAACAGGGAAAACTTCTGCAACAAACTCAGCTGTCCTGCTGACTGGTTGGTAATCTGCAAGGACGCCACTGAGTGACTTAGGCGATTAGATATCTGAAAGCTGGGCCATCGTAACCTGATGCCAAAAAACATGGAAACCGTAAAGAAAAAGAAAAGAATTTCTCTTATTTGCTCATAGAGGAACTAAACATGTGCGATTTAAAACGCTCAGTACTTTCAATACAGGTCACAAGACTTACCGATTAGGCCGTGTGAGTGAAGCACCCACTCCTGAGTCCCTCCTTTCCCTGAGCTTTGTAGATTCTGTTTCAGCAAGTGACACCCTGTCTCTGTCCCCATCACTAGGTGTGGTCTGGCTTTCCGTGACTGAATTTCCTTCAAAGTCCAATGTGATCTGACTGGACGACTGGAGCCCTACTGTATCTTCCCTCTCGCCGTCCACCTGCGCCAACCCTTCGCCCCCGGGCAACACATTCTTAGACCAGTGGTCCACTATCTGCTGTAGGCCATTGACATGCAACAAGATATCGTCCAGGTGAGGAAACAGGTCCTCTTTCTCCAGGTCTATCAGGTCTCCAGTGCTGGCGTAGAGATGTGAGCCGGGAACATTGTCGTACACACTGATGCGGCTACCTCTGGAGCAGCACTGGGTGACAGGCCTGGATTCCTTTCTGTATGAAATAAGCGGGGAGTCTAGGTGCATGCTGCCGGTGTGCCAGTTAATTGAGGTCCCATGGGTTGGGGACAGGCTTTCTATGGACAGTGCTTTGGGGAACGTTCCCGGCTTGTGGTCTTTAGGAATGTGGACCACCAAGTCTTCATAGGAGCAGGATTCATTCCTGCGGTTTTGTTCTGTGACTTTATTCCCCTGGGTGCCTGAGAAGATGTCTATATCCTCCAAATACATACCACTGCGCTTGTAATCAGCCCGATGAGGCTTACGCTCTTTTAAGCTAGGTGTGCTTACGGCGCTGCCACTAGAATGGCTGCTACCCTCACTACTACTCTGGGATGGAAGAACCTTGTTGGACAATGGTTCTGGAGCCCCACTGTCTCCATTTATGATCTCGACACAGTGCAGCGTCTTCAGTGCCTGGGCCTCCTGCTGTAGCACTGGAGAGCTGATGACTAATGTCTTACGACCCCTTCCCAGAGTTCCCCGGGAGCGCAGTGTCTCCATGCGCTTCAGGAAGTCTTTGGCACGGTTGCGGCCGGTCTTGCTGTGGTTGTCAGGTAGTGAGCCATAGTGAGCGATTTCTTTGGGGATGTGAGGCATTGTGAGGGATGTCGAGTCCGGCATCGCTGCAGAATCTGAGCCGGTGCGGTTGGAGCAGTCAGAGTCCTCTGTGCTGAGGCCCCTGTGACCACTGCCCCCGCTGCTTCCGCTGTGCAAAGACGAGACCTCTGGCTCACTGAGGTCCGTCAGGACACTCTCACTGCTGGTGGTGGTTCTCAGTGGCACGCTGTCCCCAGAGGGCTGGCCCTCTTTGTGGTTCCCCAGCAGACAGTCAATGTCCTGTAGCCTGGACCAACGCCGGCTGCTCCACTCAAAGGTCCATTTGTCACTGATGGCAAACAGGTCTTCTTCATCAGAGTCTTCACTCTGGGGAAAGACAGATTAATTGACATCCGTTACTTTGGCCTGCGTGATTTAATTTGGTATTTTTAATCTTCATTGTAGTAATGAATGTTTCCATTCAGATTGCTCAAGAACTCCTCATAGCTACTCAATTAAACAATAATAAACACAATTAGATTAAAAAAGATCATGGGCGCACACGGTGCTTTTTGGCATGCACACTCTGGAAATACAATAACTGGGATAGACACAAACATAACCTAAACATCATTAGGATATTTTTGCTAACTCCACAAAAAAAATGTAAATATTTTTCCTCTTTGTGTGATGAGAAGAAAAATTTTCACAAAATTGGTCGGTGTATACAGAGTCACACCTCATCTATGCCAAAAAGAACAGTTAAATAGGAAATGCAGCAAATTGCTCAACGATGTGTCTGTTCAGAATTAATAACATTATACAATCAGACAACAAATATAACAACAGTCAAGCGATTCCTTTTACTTGAATACTTTTCCATAAATAGACCAAGACGGGAAAAAGTCATCAATGTCAGCCAGAAGGCTACATTCAAACATGGGCAAAGATAATAAGTAATAATGCTCGATAGGAATGAATACAACAATGATACGATCTCAAATATATTACAATCTAAGCTAAACAGATGAGGCCAGATTGTATTTGTGTCGGTTCAGGAGGGACATGTATAACCTAGGGCAGTTTTGTAAGAAAATACCATTTCTTATGATGACACTGACATTTGGCTTCTATTTCCTACAAATTTCAAATGAAAACTGTGAAACTCAAGTCAAGGAATAAAGCTTTTTGGAGGGTAAAAAAAAAGAACATGAGAGGAACCTGCAAAGTCTTATATTCAAAATAGTCTATGCACAGAGAAAAAGCAATATATATATTTTAGGTTTAGGTAGTATTTTTTTCTCAAGTAAATATAGTGCACTTTCACCTTATCACAGTGCTGAAGTATTCATACAATAATTCACCTTAAAATAAAAAAAAAAGACCGCAGAGGCATCATTTTGACGAGAAAGATCATAATCTAGCTTCAACACTTACTTTCTTCTTCGGAAGGTTCACGTCAAGTTTCATAGAGGCACACTTGTTCAAAGTGTTGAGTCGCCTGAAACATAAAAAGGCCGGAGATTGAAAACAGTTCTCAACAAGCAAGAGGAAACACTGCAATAGAGTCCTAAAGAGCATGCCAGATATAAATCCCTATTTATATGTTAACCTGATGTGCTTTTGTTCTGGATGCACAGTCAGACCCAGAGGGAAACTCAGTTTCCACACAGCCATTATCCTAAACCTAATGAACACCAGTAATTGTCAGCTGCTCTGTTCTCTTTCTCTCAGGGTCGGATCTAAGTGATTGTGGCTTGAAGGGTGGTGTCTGGTAGTTTGAGGAAAGTTGAATCTGAGGTCAGCAGATGGATTAGTAAAGTATCTGTTCTAATCACAGCCTGGTTCATTCAGTGCAGTCATCGGTAGATCTTAATCTAGGGACGAACCCCTCCTTGATGCCATTTCGTTCTCGCCACCTTAATAGTGCTCACACACGATTCTCAGAGTTGGCTTTAGTTGTGTCTAACAACCCTTACATGACCATGCAATTTTCTGTGCTCAGTTCTATCAAAGACATATGTAAACCTGGCTTTGGAAACACTAACGTGCATTTCCTGAGCCTAGTTTTACAAAACTCCCTCAGAGAAGCAATGGGACAATTTTCAATATTTGTTGTAAACAACATAGCCTAGGCCTTGGAACATGTGCTCAGTGAATAGAGAATCCGTGCTTGTGAAAAACTGAGATTATATAAAGCAATGACACCAAAAACTGTACTTGGCCCAACAATAGCACTGGGGAAAAGATGACGGCATAACAAAATACACTGCAGCTTGGCTTTAGACAGAAAGAAACTCATTTGTGGTAAGATAATCACAAGCTTTAACAGCTCCAGATATTACTAACAGTCTATTTACAGATTGGCACTATTGTTCTGTGACAGTAAATTGCCTCAGATGGAGGATACAACTTTCCTCTAGTGCTGTAGATGATAGGGGTTGGCCAAACGAGAAGTTCCCATGACTATTACTGTAGATAGTAGGACCCAACTGAAGAGACGATATGAGAGCCGGGGGCCCTTTATTCCAAAGGCCTAGCGAGCTCTGAACATGGTTGCTAAATCAGGAGGGCTGCTTAGCCGGGGATCAGAGAGGGAGAGAGAGAGCAATCTCATACATGAAAAATCTATCAGTTTCACTTCTTTCAAAGACACTCACAGTATGAAAGGCGGTATTTATTTTTGTGCACAAGACTGCGCTGGCGCAACTGACAACAAAGCCATCGTTATGTTGCCATAGAGATGCCGGGAAGTCATGGACAAAATCACGTTGGAGGTGGAACTGTTTCCAATTGTCCTCTATTTATCCCGTGGCTAGTTTGGAATTTAGATGAGTCGCTTTAGGGTTGTTTAGAGTCACAGTATATTGAGCCATGCGAGGCACCCCTCATGCTACTCCGGCTTGCCTCTCGGGGTGGTTGCTATGGTTACTCTGGTAACTGAAGTGCTGTTTTCAACTTGGCTTGAAACAGTACACGAGCTGTCTTGCCCTATAAGGGAGCGATGTGGAACCCACCAGTTGTTGGCTTAGCATGCTTTTATGCTCTTTATACTCTCTGGCAAATTAGGGAAACATCACACACATCTAATATTTTTTAAGCACTTACGTTAAGAGTGCAGTTCAAATTCTCGAGGAGACGAAGATTCCTGCCAGTGCTTTTGCAATTATAGCATTTATTTAATCATTATGTTAGTTACATTTCAGTCCCAAGCGATGAAGGCCTGATGAAAGGGGAATGATATACTAACTTAATAAATCTACTAAATATAACGACAGTGTGTGGAAAATCTTCTTTTCTTCACAAGTTTCTAAATACCAAAGATAATCATAAGTTGGGAGATGTATTTTTACTTAAAGTTCATTTCAGGATTCTGACATAGTTCTAATTACTTTGGGGCATGAAAATTGTTTGTGGCATTGACTTAATGATTCAAGGATGAGCCACCAGCTCCTCAGATTCAGTCAAATGTCTGGTTACCTGCAAAGAGGTTCCACAAGATCTTTTTCCAGAAAGTCATGATCCCTTTTCACCGGAGTAATGTCAATGGGGAATTGTGAATCTGTGGAAAAAGAAAAAAGCACAACAACAACATTACAAAAAGATCTGCAAACCACATTCTTTCCAGAAGTACACCGAAGGCTGGGAGAATGTCAAACTGGTTTTGTATGTGATGCTAATGAGAACAGACAGAATTTGCCCAAATAACAGCGCTCAGGCTTGTTTAGGCATTACATCTTACTCTGGGTATGGGCCTCCTCTTACATAACTTAAGAGACTGAGTCCAGACCCTCTGAATCTAACATTCCACTGCATTCATGTAAAGTCATTAACTTTTTTTATGAAAAGCAGAAGCAACAGCGAGTGCTCAGTCCTCAACAAGGCTCGGCCTGTTCTTCAAGGGGACAGACATTCAGACATTTCTAATACACAGCCCCCAGCATCAGGAGTGAGGCTCATGTTGACTTCTTTTGCACTCCAGCAGCCACTATCGGCGCACATTGCCGGGGCCCTGTTAGAACTATCTACAAACTGTCAGAAAACAAATATATTGCGTCGAAGAACATCAAAAGTCTGGCCTTGACACAGAGATCTGAGGGAGTAGAGCTTCTTTAAGCTCTGATAAAACCCATTTCTTCCCATGACTTCAGTCTTGAAGCACAGGAGACATGTTTATGTAGTAACCGTAGCTTGGAAAAGATTAGACTTTAAAAGCAGCTGATGTTCCGCTTGTTTTGTGGTGTCTGGACCACTTGAGTGCCGGCTCTGGGGCTTACTGAGGACAGTTGTGTAAATGCGGCTCACTTTGTAAGCCGTGAATATGTGGTTTTGTGTAATGTTAGGGGCTAGGGTGGCGGACCAGACAACACTGTGAGCCATTATTCACTCATCGAACACATTCAGGCTATAACAGTGTTTTTTTCACAAGAGATATAAAAAAAAACCAAAGCAAAAATAAAAATACCATTTTGGCTTATCACAGAGCACTCTTATTGGCGTGCTACTTCATTAATCTCTATCTTTTAACTAAACAATATTTCCTTCCTTAGTGATGGATGTCTGTGTGTGTGTGAGGGAGTGTACTGAGTGTTTTTATTACCTTCAAAGAGCTGAGCATACTGGGGAAAACCTGCTGCCCTCAGCCAGTCGCATGCCTCTTTCGCCTCAATTTCTGAAAGACAAGAAATCACGCACTTTGAGAACAGGGATCAAACGTGACACTCAGCTACATTAAGTCATGGTCATTTTTACAAAACCACTGTAGTATCAAGGAAAGCAGGAAAAAAAAAAAAAACAACAAAAAAAAAACAACCCTCGACCCAGTATTATAGAGACACAGCAGACTTGGCAGTAGATAGACCTGCTTTTGACACTGAGACCACCCTGTCTGATTTATTCTGAGACAGCATGGATGTTATGATGAACTTTCTGGTCAGTCCTTCTGGTTGGAGGTATCCCAGCTCACTCACATGAGGCAACATGGGAGCTTACATAACCATCTGTTGTCTTTTTACATTAAAGGCAAGGTATATTATATAACAACAAACAGGAGTCTTTAAAAAAGCTAAAAAACATGAAAATGCAGCACTACTATAAAACTGCATGGAGCCCGAGACACTATCGTGACTAAACCGCATATTTGGAGGGATGTTAAATATTTTTAACTCAACAAAAAAATTGAAAGAATGGTTCAAAACCTTGGATTGGGCTAAAAAATGATCGGCTCCACGGTTTTTGAATAAAACAAAAGCGGGCAAACGCACATTGGTTTTTTGACAAAGCACTGACCCCAGCAGTCAGTATAGCACACCAGGTCCTGCTCACCTACAGAGTGAGGGCCATCTGCAGGCTTCAGAGCCACTGATGACAAGGAGAGGAAACAGACCGTTGGCACCTTTCCATTAATGCTAACAGAGCCGGGAGCCTTTTACCGCTTCGGCGATAAACGACACACCAGTGCTACAGTGAGCAGTGTGCTTCACATTCAGAAAGAACGTAAATTAATGCACTTTTATAAATAACTGAATAAAAAAAAACTCCTACTAAATCACCTAAAATTCTCACACCGGCGGTGTCTAAATTTTCTCCTTGCATTTACCTGGAGACAGTTTTCGGTCTCTTTCTTTCCTTTACTTTATTTAACAATAGCAGAGCTGAAATGATTAATAGATTACTTGAATAATAAGAATAAATTATCAATCTGCAGTCTGGGTTTTGCAGTCTTCTCCAATAATAAACTTAATATTTAGAATTCTGATTGCTGGTTGGAAATAATAAGCAATTTCTATACCCCCTTGGTCTCTAGGAAACTGTGGTGAACATTTTTTTTTTAAATATTTTCTTCACTAAACGATGAATTGATTAATCAAGAGAATAAGAGAAATATTAACTGATGATGAAATAAGTGTTACTTTTAGGCCCTAAACCAAGGAATCTAAAAGCTAAAATCCACAGGGAATTATTTCTATCACTTATTGTCCGGAGTTAGACAATCTACAGCTACATTATTGAGGATTTTAGTCAAGAATTGTTCAGTTAAACACGAAAATATTCTTACCAGTTCCAGTGCTTCTTTAAAAACCACACAGCTGCCAGGTATTATCATGCATGTCTATGGTTTAACAAGCCTTCCGCAACATACAGAGCACATCCAAGGTAAGTTTCACACGAGCTGCAGCCACAGGTAACGAACAGCTCTCCCATCACAAACAGACCTCTGAGGTCTCAGTTCCTCCCGCTCTCTGTGCCTGTCACACCACGGCTGAAACGTGAACCGCGGGTCATTCATCACACAATACTGCGTAATTGCAGCGACGGTAGCCTTGCCGTGAAGACACTGCCATGACCTGTCTTTCAAAACTGTTGATCCAGGACTCACCTATATGTCCATGTCACTGAAAAATCAATGAAAAGTGACTTTGGTCTCCAAACTAACCAACAACTGAGTAAATATTAACAGTTCCCCGTGTCCTTGGATGACAAAAAAAAAAGAGTCCACTGTTTACCCCATTAACCAGCAGTAAAGTCAACATGTGTCCACTGCTAGGATCCTCTCTTGTCTGTTCCCACCTGTATCACCAGGAGCTAAAGGCTTTCCTTCAGCTGGGCTTCCCTCCCAGGTGGATAATATTGGGCCTGTATTATTCAACTGCAGCGCATAATGAGAACACTGCCAGGTCCCCTTGTGTCCCACAGCCGCAGGTCGGACCACTGGGAGCAAGTAACACGAGCTGGGAATTCCTCTCTGTTAGGCATTCTGTAACATGATACCAAGACATTCTGTCCTCTCATCCTCTCTCTAAGGAAATCTCTTGTGGATAAAAGGTTGGGCGGGCATCGTGCCAGAGAGTGAAAACTTGTATTCCAAAAACCCACAGCTTTTAAATCTGTGTATGGTATAAAATTACAGTCTCACAAAGAGATGAAAACCACTTCAGCTGGTGCACAATGTCCCAGAATGTCAAAAAGCTGTGTACGACTTAAGTATCTGTGGCGAGGGCGGCTCCTTCCTTTACTGTTCCCTTTATGCAAAGTTTACTATCGAGAACACGGATTATGCAATTCATTGCTGAGATACGACATGCAGCAATGTGCTGCAGGGAAAGATATGGCACACTTGGATGGTTCTGGGGCTCAGCAGACGTGAGCCCTGCCAAAATTCTGACAGTTTTAAAGGCTCGTTCACATTCCACTCTTTCACAAACCTATTTACCGCCAACTACGTGGGTAAAGACTTTTGAGGATTTTATCATATGCTTTGTTTCGTCCTGAGGTGCATCTGTCTGATAGCAAATCTTTTTGACTAACAGTAATCCGGTTCCCTTCATATTCTTTTGGGGAAAAAAACTACCAGATTCATTCTTTCAGGCTTATTGTGAATAAAAACGATCCATCATCATCGCTGAAGCACAGGCCTTACTATGTCTCCTCTCCAAAATCCATCAGTAAGCTAACACGGTAGTTTATTTTCCATTTTCAAATTAATGTGTACTTACGGGATATTTTCATCATATGTGTCGGCGTCTCTCATACATCCATCAAGACTTAAGAGTGTCTCTCAGCATGTCAGAGCATCCTCATTCCCACGCTGAGCCACATTCCTACTCTCTCTCTGAACACAGCTTGCAGTTTGAACTCAGACCCACAGCTCCTTCTTCCTCCTTCCCTTTCCATCTACCCCCAACCACCATGTGCCTGTCCCAACACTAATTCTCTCCTTCAACCCACCCCTTTCTGTGGCAAGCTCCCTATCATTCACCCCCCCCCCCCCAGCTCCTTGTGCCCGACCCTCCTACCCAGCTCTGCCCACGACAACTTTTTTATACCCCACTCAGCACATTTTTGGCACAGATCCTAGGCTGTGGCCAAACAGTGAGCAATTCCTCTGACTCTGACTCTGACTCTTTTATTTCAAGAGCCGGATTTTGAAAGTGAAGAGCTTGCTGCTAATCTCCAATTTTTTCTTTGTTTTCAGACCAGATGACACAATGTTTGCATTTTGCAATTTGTGAAAATTTCATCTGAAAAATGCTACAGCTGATGTGGGAAATGTTTCATTTAAACAAAAGTGAAACATAGTTTTGAAGGGTTTAGCTCAACAAAATGGAAAATCTGGGGGAAGGGAAGTCGGGGAAAACCATGACATTAACTGTCAGCAATCAGCAGCAGTGAATCATGCTGAGGCACTCAGCTCATAAGACTCTACACCACCGGCATCATAGTGATATATTCTGCTTCACATCTGTCTCAGCCTCTTTGTCAGAGGTGAAATCAGTGAATGAGAGGGACTGTGTGATCCATGTCACCTGAGACAGACAGTGTTTCTGAGTCATTTGACACAAAACAAAAAAACAAAGTAATTTCCAGAATATCTGAAAAGATTACGTTAAATATAACAAATAAAAGAAACGTGTTTGCAAAGAAATTATTAATAATATAATAAAAGAGCCCATTTAAGAGTCTCTAAAATGTTTCTTAGCCACAATTTTCTCCATCTCTCCCGGCTTGCAATGAAAATTCTTAAGAAGTAAAAAAGATGGTAAAAATATAAGAAGTTATGAAAATAAATACATATAAATTAAAAATTATATATATTTTCATCTGCAAACTTGCTGTCATGGTTTTCCAATTCTATCTACTCAAGAGCAATATTTTAAACCAATTTCACATCGTATCAAACATATCCTGTATAAGGAAAATCTATCAGTTTAAATGTGTGGATAAAATGACCAGCACTTTAATTCTCTGGGATTTGCCACGGCTCGGTGATTACCTAAGAACGTCATATCCGTCCATAAGTTCCTATAGTGTGAGTAGAATTCCAGATGTAGCCCGTCTCCACTGCGCCTGCATCACTTTGTGACGTTTCTGTAATTTCCTCTTGTAAAACACCACTCTTCGGACACACTGGTGCCAGGACTAGGTATAAAGCTGCAAGGACAGACAGGATGACGTAGGCAATCCATTTCAGTCATCTTCACTAACCATTTAACAGTAACTACCCTAAGCGCATATCAGAGCTTTAAAAGCAGTCTAAAATAAACTGCTTAAATTTACAAGTACTAACTGTAAAGACCCTTACAAATGTGCCTGTCTATTCCTCCCCCACACTGCACCGCTGCACAGACAACTGAATGAATCAGCCAGACAACCCAGCTAAATATATCAGTGAAGAAACACAAAGGCTATAACCAAGCACTGAGACTGTCTTTATCAAAAACACCTGGAGAGAGAGGGAGACAGTAATATGGAAAAAAGAAAAGTAATGGGCTGGCTGGCGGAGAAGTGTTGTCACACTGGGAGGAATGGAGGAGAGGCTAATTGCATACAGACACCCACTCACAGTGAGCAGTCAGCCTTACTGTAAAAGTAAGATGAGACTGACAGCCAGGGGAAACACACTGCCCCCCCCCACCCCCCTACCTCAGTCTGCCCAAAAACCACAACATCTGATGTCTCATGCCCAAATTAGGCTAACATTTCCTTCTGTCTCACAGTTTGAATTTGGGCATGGGGGGGGGGTGTAAAAGCACAAATAACAATGAACGACAGCCAAAAGACAGACGTGACGACTGAGAAGAAACATGATCGTGGATCTAGGAGACACAGGAGATCCGTCCTTTACTGGTGAGAGCTCGGGTCCTCTGAGGGAAATGCTGCCCCTTTTTATTTCGTCTAATGTTGTGGGAACAAAGTCGTCCTATTTTCTAGAGTCAGTTTTAATTAAGAAAGCTCTACATGTCACTCAGACTCCAACGTCCTCAGCACAATATGCCGCAATCACCAGCAGAACAGTGGGTGCTGCTCCCTATTGTAAAAACACGTCTTCAGTTCACAGCATTCCCAGAAGCCCGCAAGGTGTAGAGACAAAGGACAATAGTCAGATCTAAATCTGTCCTCAAAGGTGAGTAACAACACAGTGCTTTTGTGAATGTGACTTTATTCTTGATGCAATGATTGGCACATGAGCTGGCTGGCCCGGCAGGCCAAGTAATTACAGAGAACCTGTGTTGAATCACCCACAGACTTCCAGCCCCCACATCTGATCCCGTGGGGCACACAGGGGACCTGTCCTTATCCCTCGATCGACATGGGATGCAGGTTTAAAATGATCAGCGCTGGGCCGCGTTGCCACGGCACCGAAATTTCCCCAAATAGAAATGAGCCGGCGGGTCCAGGCCTGCCTCTGCCCTGCGGTCCAGAGTGACCTGCGGAGAGGTCCTTTCACTGGACCAAAGGTCTCCGGTAACGAGTGGATATACAAAGCAGACCTCAATGCCTCCGGGAGGACAAGGACGTGAGGGCAAACACAGTGCCGGCCCAGGAAATGCCACCACAGCCAGGGAGGCGTTAGCATTCTTGGCCTGCGTAGGTCAGAGTTTCACAGACATCCACAACTAATTTAATATCTACTTTATACATTACAGACCGTCCTGTTAAATACGGCACACGTGATGTCCGTGTCTGTAAAAAGACAGATTACAGACATACTTTTTTTAAGTGTAAACAGGGGCTGGTTTAAGAATCCTAGTAATTTCAGTGAAAGACTGAGGTCCACCTTTCATTCCATGGCAAATACACACACTCACAGCAAGGGCTTATTGATTCTGAGGGTAAATAACATAACTATGCGAACTAGGGAGCTGCTGTTGTTGCTGGGTCAAAAGTCATCTGGGCTGTGTTTTTCTCTTGAGGTCCTGTATTGAATTTAAACAAGAGCATCACAGCTGTGGTAACACTCTCCTTCACCTCTGAAGGACACCCAGAGAGAAGGTTCTTTCATCTTCAGGGGTAAAAGCCCATCAACTCTCTCTCCCTCTCTCTCCCTCTCTCTCTTTCTCTCTTTTTATTCCTCTAAAGATTGGGAATATACAGGTTACTTATGATATTTCAATGCCAATTGAGAAAATTTAAATAACTAGACTTTCATTCACATACCCCTATTCCCGTGCAGTGTTGGCCACCAGTAATCTCATGATAAAAGCCAGGGCTGATTTATTTCTTTCACACAGTCCAGCCTGAGAGCACAGTTAAAAATCAAGAGAGATAGCTACTTGAAGTGGGGGTTATTCTGTTAAAATCATGTGGGGTCAGAACGATCTTGTAAACATTTTTAAACCACGGAAAATCACTTCAAATTGTTTCCAAAAGCAGACATGATACGTGCTTCCAAGTCAGCAAACAACAACCTGGGAGAGAAATGGAAAAGATTATCCAAGGGTCGCTGTCTCATCATACCACAAATAGCCATTCGAGTAAGGGATTTACAAATTATCCCGAACGCAAACTGCAAACTAATAGCCCACTGGATCTGGCTGGGTGTCACAGCCAGAAGACAAATAATGTGGTATGATGTTTGGGCTGCAGGGCCTCTGAACAAGCCAAGGCTTCAAAGTTCCAACCGTTTGCTATGCGCTGTTTTCATCCACCTCGTTACAGTGTCTCACATTCACTCAGTTTTGAGAAAATGTTCTGACAACCACATGTTGATTCCCTGGGGCTGCTCAGCAAACAGCAAAAAAGAAAAAAAAAAGTGGAAAGTGTCGTGTAGGCTCCAGCTTCGCAGACAGGTGTTCTCCCTCTTCCCCTTTGGTCACACTACAGAATACTTTGGCACATGAGTTCCAGCAGACACTTGAAAAGAAGTGTCCTTTACAAGAAAGAAAAGGGACCTCTGACCCTAGACCTCTGGGAAGGATGAGACATCTCAGCAAATTCCACATCCCCAAGTACGTTCGCTTTGCTGCCATCAGCTCTGAGCAGAGCAGAAATCAATCAGCAGAGCTTTCTGTGAAATACATACGGCAGCGACGTCCAAGGCACAACGCACATTGCTAAACGCTTCCAGACACTGGACTGCGGCCATGTTCCCACGCACGTTGAAGTGTTTTGACAACCATCCTGGAGGCTTTTATGAAGGATTTGCTTTCTTTGGTGATAAAAACATCAACTTTGGCTTTCGGAGATTTCCTACTTCATTTCATTCAATCATGCCTCCCCCTAAAACCATGGCCTACTTCTTCAACCCGGTGTTGATCTTTGCAGAGTAATCATTGTGCTAGTTGTTCAGCTGAGGTTATTCAGGCTATCCACAGATAGACAGATAACAAAGGGCAGGTTGAATAGTGCAGGCTGGGAAGCAATAACACACATCAGGGCTTTGCTTATCTGTGATGATATTTAGCGGCTTTCCTCTTTCAGACATGGTGATTTTTTTTTTTAAATCCAAATCTTATCACCTGTTGTTTTTTTGGTCCTCACAACAAAATATTCCTTATTAAAGTGAACCTCAACAAAGGGAATATTAGTATGACAATATTTCCAGGGAATGTATAAACAGTAAGATCGCCGGACAGATCAGGAGAGGTGTTGTACCGGTGGGCATCTGTGTTGCCCTCCGCCCAGATGTAAGGCCTGGATGCAAAGTTCAGCTGACTTCCCCCCCCAGCTCTGTTTTCTGTCCACTAATGTCCCCTTGGGATCGTCTTCTTGCCTCTGTCTCCTCCTCCTCCACCCCTTGCTCCTTCTCTGTCTTCCTCCGTCTCTCTCAGCTTTTTTACAGGGCTTTTAGACAGATGTCTTTTCAACTCCCTCCTCCTTGTCCCTTATGCCAGCTCCCTTACAGCCGGCTTCTACAGTATCCCATGTGGTCATGTAGTAGTTGACTGTATCCCTTTTTAGTCACACAAACATGTGCAACGAGAAGTTCCCTCTAAGTGTGTTTGTGTGTGTTTGTGTGTGTATGCGTCCTGACTTGAAGTCTGTACATTTCTTTTTTGCAGTAGGCTGCATGTTTTGCCATGTCATGCTGTTTTCCTACTCATAATATACGGTTGCGTGGCTGCAATTCTTCCTTCCCTTTGATAACCTATATAAACACTGTAATTCGATTTTCCAATAAGGGGGATAACTGTGACTTACTGGCAAACACTCAGCCAGCTGAGAGAAAAATCTCAACTAAAACATGGAAAAAGATTGAATGGAAAGTTATCAACACCGTAGGTCCTGGCACCCATACAGATCAAACGTCCCATGATGGAAGCCCTTTTAAGTTCAATAGAAGCTAATAAGTACAAAAATACTGTAAAATAACAAATGATGTTTGATATGTGACCATGGTTCTGTGAAGTACAGGATATGGATAAAGGAGGAGAACAAAACCATCCCGAAAGAAACTCCTCTGAAGTCCAATCCTGCAGAGCTCCATAAGGTCCACCTCCCTCTCATTTGGATTGGATCCCAGAGGGGACTACGTGGGGTTCCCTCCTTCTCTGAGAATGGTCTCAGAGAGTCAGAGGGTAGAGAGGGGGACTATGTCAGAACAAGGGCCCCTACCGTGAGAAAGCCCCTTCAGGACCTCCACAATAAAACCACGGAGCCATCCCTAGGGCCACTGGTCCTAATTAACAACATCAAAGTGGAACGTCCACAGGACTGCCTCAGGAGCCGCGCAGGACTCGGGCAACAGACGTGTGAGCCGCAACAGAGATAATGATACTGTCAGCACGTATTGCTGTATATGATGAGGTGCGGTGGAGCCTATCAGGAATGCTACCCATAGACAGAGTTAAGTGTTTGTTCTGCTTTATCAGAGCATTCACACGGTCCCTCTATCACACACACACAGCACTAATAGAAAATACGGGGCCATTTGTCATGCCATGTGACAGGCTGTGCTCAGACAGTCACCCCCCCGGCTGAAAGGCCCATAAAGTGAAGCGACAGTAGCTTAATGCCTGCGGTCTTGTATGCATGCTGCCTTTGTGCCTCTGTCAGTTTTTCCAGCTAATGACACTGTGCCCTACGCTTTTACCACAGGAGGGCAGCCAAGTGCTGACCTGCTGTCTTACATGCGGATGATGAATAAACACTGTTCGAGGAAGTGCTTAGCAGAGAAATGATAAGAATGTAACATACTTTTCAAGTGAAGCCTGATACCACAGTTATCTTGTCAACACTGATCAACTCGGAGCGTGTCATACACAGTTATTTTGACTGTTTTTGGGATATTTATACAAAACTTTCTTTTTTTCCTAATGATCAGATGTAGATATTTGGAGCCTTTCTGCAGAAACATAAATCCATGAAATGTGATTCTACATTGAGAATTTCATTATCTCTACATGCTTCTTTTATCGAAGCAGCAGCTAGAAATGCAGGCCAGATCCCCACAACTCCTCTTAAAATGATCCTTCATATGACTAAGAATTGACTATTAGTACACATAAATATGTTTTGACCCACTTTGCATTATGTAGGTTAATAAGGCCTTTGTCCAGTGAATTAGCATTTTATATTCTGTGGAATGTAAATGACCTGACAACAGAGGACGTGTTCCATTATGGCCCTGTTAATTTGTGACTTTCTGTTCCTGTTACAGTGAAGCTGAGGTATTTCTGAAATCTGCACTTAGTAAATGATTAGCTCTACGCATGTGGCAGCTGTCAGGTACTGTGACTCCACACACTACACTGATTCACACACTGGAAAGAGCTTTTCAAGAAGGATATTGGGCTCAGCCTGCCACCTAAAGGCAAAACTGGGAATCTGCAAAGGAGCTTTATAAATGTGACCTTTAATAGAGGTTGGTTGGATTGAGTCACTTTAATTCCTGTCTGTTACAGTAGTTTCAAATCATTCTATTACTGTTTATCAGCAGGGAAGCAAATTACCAGGAGCTGCCAGACACCTGTTAGTATAATTTGGCTTTGCAGACAGTGGCTGGTTAGAGCTACATTAGGAACCACTCAGAGCTGTGGACAAATCAGATCTGTTCACAGCGCACATACCGTGGACAGCTCAGTGGTTTACCACAGATCCAACACATGAACATTCACACACGTATGGCAATTATGCAGGGAGAACATGCAAACATCGATATATCCCAAATCAATAGTACATTCTAAATCTCCACAGTCTGTACTATGCAGTATTTTTCATAAATGATTGTTGTTGCAAATAGAATACATTTTTTAAAAATATACATATTACAATATACTTTTTCTCTTTCTTTGTCTCATCACCACCCACAGTTTATTTGAAATTTTTCCAGCAGCTTTCTTTGTGCATCACACTGTGGGACATTGGGATCCACTGACAGCATTCTCAAAAACGGTGTGTATTTAGTATGCATGCCCTTTGGTTTGAGTATACTTCATTCAGCCTAAAACACATTAGCGTTAGTAAAAGTGTGGATTTAGGACACAGCAGTGTTGTGACTGAGCCATAACGCAGCTCTTAGACCCTCATGTGGTATTAACTTCTTATTCTTTTTATGTACATATAGAATTGTTTCAACAGAATCATCATGTCACAGTACAAGCCATAGACTTTAATTATCTGAAGTGCAGTGACCGTAGTGCTGGATGTAGACGACCGGCTAATCACACTGTCAAAATTGCTTTTGTCTCCCCGTCAATGTTATTTACTCGCCTCTGAAGGTAGCAAACATAATCTGCATAACAATCACCTCTACAGTAGCGAGGTTCATGAATAAAAGATCATCTGGGATCATGTTAACTAAGTAAACAATACGTGTGGCTACATCAACACAGATCATCAAACCTCCATTTGAATGAAGGAGCAGTTGTATTTGTGTCACATTCGGATGATCTAACGTGTCACATGTTGTAGCAGACCATTAATGAATAATTCAGCGCTTCGGAGAGAGGAGTCTTGAGAGGGAGAGGGCAGAGTCTAACCAGATTCCTTACACTGAAGAGCCTTTTTATCGTTAGAGCCTTAATAGACAGAACAATGCAACCCCCCCTTTTCAGAGCTGGTTTCTAACAATTATCCATCGGAGAGGAGGGAGGGTAGAGGTTGTCCTCTTAACAAGCTGAAGTGTTACTGTGCTCTCTAGGCTGAGCATTTTACAAGTGTGTCTGTGCTACACACATTATCCTGCTCAGAAACATTTTCCTTCTCCCTCGCTCTCCACTTAACAGAAGATTATAACTTTGTCATTAAAACTTCTCTTAACCTTGATTTAAAGCAGCTGATGTTTATAAAACGTAAATTGCCAGTTAAATATAATGGAATATATCTAAAAACATATCTAGTAGTGAGCATACAGTAAAGTGAGCAACAACTGTGGATGTACAGTACAAACCGCGATATGTGCCAGCAGAAGAACAAATGTGGCTGACAGCACGTCAACCTGAAAGACACAAGCCTTTCAGCCATGACAGCCCAATAAAAGGCACGCTTTGTAACTCCAGAACACAAGAGAGATTCACTGATGAGCGCACAGCTGCCACGCAATAACTTGTGTCATTTGACAAGAGACGCACAACATCCTCAACCACGGCAGAAGGCTCTAATGACCTTTCCAGGGCAGAGATCGGAGCCCACTGGCTGCACCAAGGTCAAAAAGGCATGGAGGGCCATGGAAGGGTCATACTGGACAGGGCTTCTTGGCTGAAACACAACGGCCCTTCAGTGAGGAAAAAAGAAGCAAATGGCCACAGTCAGCGAGCAGCCTTTTAGTCACGGTGTAGCTTTCAGCTGCTCAAGGTTTCCACCAAAGCCCAGATGAAGTTCCCAGGACTTTTCCATGGCTAAACAGGAACACTTTCACAACCTAAAAATGGTCTGTGAATAGTCTGGTTTTCACTAAAAATCCGGCTTGGCATGCAATACAAGAAAAACAGCTGAAAACCATCATCTAATGCAATAAATATGTGAGTTCTAAACTATATATGGGCACATTATTATGAAATGATTCATTCAAATTTTGACATGTGCTGAAATCCCCCTGAATCAGTCGATTTCCCCATATGTAAAACTCCTGAACACGTCTCAACAATTCCTAATAAATTCCATACCCAGTAGCAAAAAAAGTTAGGATTTTCAAGTGCAAAAAATGTCCCTTATGTGGCCTGAATAATATAAATATATAATATATATATAATTGCCTAATGCACAAGCATGAACTGCAAAGAGCAAACATAAAAATAGGTGACAGTTTTATATTGAAATTGCTACATAAATTAGGTGATTTATCGATCTGCGTAAACAAATCTAGAATTCAAGGTTTTAACTATGACGGCATGAATAGCTCACAGACTCACAAATGGCGGCCTGTGTACAACCGGTGTAACGTGTCTAAATTAAAGGTGTAATGGAAACATACACTATGCTGAATATGGCATTGTAGCTTCTCTTTTTTTCTGATGCAAGAGTAGCAAAAACAGATGCAGAAATCCTGAGAATCTGGACTCCAGATGGGCTGGGCTGGGAAGAAGCGAGGCGGACAGATCAGAAAGCTGCAGAAAAACAGTGGCCCTTCCTGAGTGATGAAGTCTGGAATACTCCCTCAAATCTGAGGAACATTTTTTTTTCAGGAAAGGACACACATTCTTCCACAATAAAAACAGGCCCTTTCTCATGCACAACAATTCCACAGTGCAGCACGCAAAAGTCTGTTTCTCTTCATCTTATTTCGCACAGCCTGGATCCATGGACCCTGCTGATGAGATATACTGTCAGAATCTTTTAGTCAATAGGCCCCAGACCACAGTCCGTCCTGGTACTTTGTCAGGAGAACCCACAGACATAGCTCTGGTGGCTTTGAAATGCCATCAAATCGGAAACATGACTAAGACCCCTCAGGCTTCCCTGGAATTTGGGGTGAGACAATACATGACTAACTCTACCCATCACCATGGCCCCCATTCACTTTCACCCTGCTGTGTCAACAGGGCCAGCCAGCTGGAATGCAATGGCAACTGCAACGCATGGAGGTCAGTCCTGCAGCTCTGCACACTCTGCACTCAGCCCATCAGAGTACTACCTCGCATTTCAAACAGGTTTGCATCAAACAAGGTGAGACATGAGGTATGAAAGAAATAGGATCTGCACAGGGCTAAACACCGCTCTCCTGGGGAAAATGAATAAAAACTGCCACACTACAAGAAAATTGCTCAATTAAGGCATTTAAGGCAAGTCAGATTAAAAAACATTAATTACCAAAATTAGGTAAGAAGATTGCATAATGACAGTACTTAAGACAGCAGATGTGAAATAGATGTGAAACACGTTAAATGTCTCACAGTTTTGCCTTTCTTTTTATGTTCTTAGAAACATCGACCTTGAGGATAAGTATAATCCATCATGCGGAAGCAATATTATTGAAGTTTGTGTTCACTTTCTTAAACAAACTGTTTAGTTTTACGTTTGATAAATCCACCGGAAAGTCAACAATTACTTTGTTTCACTCTCTGACGAATCCACAAATTGGCTGAATGCAAGACAACTCATCACACACAGCTTTTTTGTTTCTACATTTATTACAATTTGGTGCAGCGTTATTTTAATCCTGGTACTCAGCTATAAAGGCTGACATATTTTCCGGGAAGACGAGGATTTGACTGTATATATTAGGTAAAAATTTACAAGACTTACTGTTGTCATTGATTTATGACAGTGAGGAGAAATCAAAGCCCAATGTCATCTTGGTCACGTTGAATCCGAACGGATAACGCCATGATGTGCAATGAAAACTGTCAAATGAGTCAAAGTTAATATTCACCCAGACTGCAGTGGAATCAAAGCATATTGTATCTAAAAGTCACACCTGACTTAAAAAAAAACAAAAACAGTTCTAACTTAGATAAAAGAATCTGAAAACCCACTTCAAACATGTACATAGTTTCTGTCCTTGTCACTGATGAACTAAATTGTTGGTTTGCTGTCAGACCAGACATCTGTAATCTGAAAACACATGCCAGGTTGCTTGACTGCACACGCCTGCAAACATCAGATCGGGAAGATTCCCCCTGAAAACAGACTCATATGTATACACATTTCCAGGACATCCTCGCACATCGATCCAACAATAAACTGTGTATCTTTCGCATCGTCATAATCGCAAAAACACTCGCTCGTGAGTTGCCTCGCTCCTCTGTGGCGATATGGGAAATCTTGCCTACACAAGGGGGGCCGCATCAACTTACTCGTGCTCTGGTTTTTGTGACCGAGGGAAGAGCTACGCTCTAGGTGAGCTGCCATCAGATAGCTAAAGTTTCTTGCCGACGACTTTTCTGTTATGAAATGAGACCACCCTTTGATCCCGCATCAGGGTTCTCGCACCTAGGGGAGGCAGCAGGCTTAGTTGCGCTTTGTCCTCTCTATTGTTATACGTGCCCTGCCCCCTCCCAGGTAAATGAAAAGGCAAGGGGTTACAGACCTTGGAGAAAGCCGAATGAAAGGTCAGGTCCTGTTGTGGGGAAAAAAAGGAGAAAAAGAAAAAGAAAAAAGAAAAAGAAGCACCACTATTGCTGTCCTGGCCACATACAGCCGTCCACAAATGAGCTGGAGGCTTGTAGCTTGTAAAACTGGCTGGCGACACATCCACTGAAATATCTTCTTTACACTGTGGGCTTATCTGTTCTTACATAAGTTATCCTACAGCTTTTCACCTCAGTGTTCATTGTAGACAGTTAATACTAATCATTTATCACCTTGCGCCCTTGACTACCTACTGGCTGAAGTTCAAGTTTTTGACTTTGTCTGTGGCTACACACACACACACACACACACACACACACACACACACACACACAGACAAACACACACACAAACACACACAAAGAAACCCTATCCTACCATTATATTTGTCTTCCACAGATTGTTTCCATTAAGTTAGACCTTTATCTGGAAACAAGAGAACAGGGTAAAAGGCCAGAGATATGAGCTGACATTTGTCGAGGGTAATCAGCTGATCCCTAACAAACACAACAAGGCCCTTGCTCCCTTGCCACCTGGTCATCCTGCATTTATGCTTTCATATTCATACCTATGTGTCATATCTTATTCACCACTTGTTTTGACTACAAGCTTGCCTAGCCATTACTGCTTGCCTTCCCAGGATTATGACAAAGGCGGATTTATCTAAACAGAATACTTAATAGTTGACTCTTCAGCCAAAGCTTAAAAAAAACAGCCTGATTTCCAACCAATAGACCAAAGTCTGAAGCATCACTTCTATCCACACATCTCTCCTACCTCCAGAAATCTTCTTAAGTAGCTGCTGCCTGGCAATGATCCTTCCCAGCCTGTACCCTGAGCGTCTGCAGTGATGGTCCATTCTCAGGTAGATGTCCTGAGTCTCTGGGGTCATACTCCCCAGACACTCTTTGCCTGTGGACTCTGGGAGCTCCCGAAACATAACTGAACACACCGTATCCCAAACAAGCCCCTGACCACTGGGCCGATACACACTAACCCACACACTCTTCCCCCCAACAGAAAACTTCACATACAGGCGCAAAAAAGCCTAAAGTGAGCCGAGAGGGACGGCTGAGCAGAGCCTAGGGGGAGGAGTGCCAACACTTCAGTCTACTTCTTGAGGTCATGTGACCACAGGGAGGCCAATGGCAAGGAAGCAGTGAGAGTACTGCCCACCTTGCTGAGCTGAATCCAATGTCTGTGTGAACGCTTGTCAACTTCCCCCTGCTCTGGAGGGAAATATAAATACCAGTGGAATGCCTATGAACTGAGTAAGGAGAGCAGGAATGGAAGAAAGACGGGTGTGGGAGGGCTTAGAAAAATAGTGGTTTTTGGACCCGCCCTGCACTAGAACAACTCCTCTGCTGTTGCTGGTCACACAGGTGCCAAGTTTACTGGGCGAGGGCGAGGCTGTGCCATTTGAGAGAAAACTACGGAGGAGAGAAAGAAAGAGAGGGAGAAGTTGTTTTCTCGGTTTGAGAATGCTAATTTCTGCTCCCCCACCCCCACCACACAACCCCTACTTCCAACTGCAGGAAGGCCTCTCAGCAGGCCTCCTCCAAGTGTCAGCTCCTCAGGGGAAAAAAGAATTTTTTAGCTTGAATTCATCTAGCGAGCCAGATCCCCTTTTGCTCAGCACATCAGGCTGGAGCATGTCATCTGTGCAACTCTGGTGGCTGTTCAGCGACAGGAATGAAAGCTTCTGCTGGCACTGTGTCCCTACTGCCTGAAAGCATACAAGAATATTCAATATTAACCAGTTACTAATTTTCACTGAGTATAGTTTTTGCAGGAAGTATACGAGAGAGCAATGCACTTTTCAATTTTGCACTAACGAGAAATTCTGTAATATGTGTGGCAGCAGACATCAATCAAACCGACACTTTACATAGAGTTGTAACTAACAGGATTAAAATGTAATTATTACTGTATATTGTTTGTTTGTTTTTTTTAATTGAATACAGTTTTTTTAGTTAGAAGAAGCCAGTGTGCCGTGCTAGCAGGAAGTGATGTAATATGTTTTCTTTTGGAGATAAATCAAACTGTGGCTCTGGACAGAGTTCCAGCTGGAAGAATTTAAAAAAAAAAAAGAAAAAGAAAAGAAAAAGAATTTTAAAAATCGAGTCAAGGCCAAAATGCATGTCAACTGCAGACTATACAAATTTTAAACCAAGAATAACCAACCAAGAATATTGAACTGCAGCCACTGTCAAAACCACTGTCAGTGCTTCTTTCTTTGTTGACTATATTTATATAAGTGTTTCGTGACTGTCCACATCTTCTTTTCATTTTGTTCAGCAGCTCATACATTTCTTTGCATGTATTGCTGTGTTGGAGCAAGAGTATCCATCGACAGCATTCTCACTTAACTTTGTCTCTTTTTCAGCCTGAAAGCACTGAATACTGAAAACCCGCTTACAGTTTTTATGTAAGATGTATTTGGGACTCACACTTTCTTTTATTATTATTTACTTAGTGGTAAAACCAAAATGTGCCCCCCCCCCATGAATCAGACTGTTCTCTAGTGACAACAAAATGAATTTATATCGCTTGTAATGAAATATGAAACTCCCCTGCTATCAGCTGGTTTACAACATGGAACGACAATCTCTTCACACCTGAAGTAAAGTACACATCCACAACAGGCAGACCAGCCCGGTGTCAGTCAGGGACTCTGCCACTCTCCTTGTGACTGTCTGTGGCCTCAGCATACAGGCTTGCCTGTGGACTGTAAGCATGGCGCCATACATGTGGATAGAAAGCAAATGGGCTGGAGACCAAGTCAAACACAGCCCCTGTTTGTTCCTCTACCTGGCTGGTAAAATCTACCCCAGCCTAAGCTCACAAAGACCACAATTCAGTAGCACACTTCAGGGACCGCTGCACATTTCATAAACCTCTCCTGGCTTTAATGGCTTTACCCACACCCTCAGCTGGAGCTATTTTAATACACGATTGTAACTTTTTTTTTTAAAGGAACTAGGTGATGGTATGACACTATTCAGACAATTTCCCTGGGCAGTGACTCATTTTTTTTTTTTTTTTAAGTACAAAAACACCTGTGTTCATTCACAGTATAAGAGAGATCGCTTAAGGTGTCAGATTCAAAAATGACCAGCAGCTTGTTTGCAGCAGTCTGATCCACCCCCGAACCCATTTCTGTATTTTATTCTTTCCTCCTTGTCTAGACGGAGAAACGCAACACATATTGCATTACGGAATCAATCACCCACTGCTATGAAACATGATAATGAATGAGATTACCGGTGTTTTTGTCTGTGGCAGCACTCAAATACCTCCATGGGGATTGTGAAACGGCTACGAGATCTCCACTATGTCCTTGTGTTTAACTTTGTAATGCATGCCGTGAAGAAATGGCTGTGGCGTGTCCTTAGTGGGAGTGTTGTGTGTCAGGCGCAGTGACTCCAGTCCTTATCAAACTTGTTCCAACAGGCCTCTGTCTGGGGTTCCAGAGCTCAACTACTATACAGCATGTCAACAGGAATCCAGATTTGCATTAAGCACGCATGTGCATACACACACACACGCAAACACGCACGCACGCACACATGCACACACGCCGCACACACACACACACACACACAGACACACACACACAGAAACACACGCACGCACGCACGCACGCACGCACACACACACAGAGGCTCTGTAAGAAGGCGGCAGGTTTGACAGAGTGGGTTTTATTGTTGATAACAATGAATGTTGTTAATTTTATTGTGTGTTGACAAATTAAACAAAGGCATTTATTGCATGTCCGTCCATCATTCATTCATTCATTCATTCTATTTCCTAGCCCTCCCGCTCCAGCCAGGTGTTATTACAAAAGGGAAACTAAGATTCTGAATCACAGAGCTGAGGCTCTGGGCACATAGATGATGGACACAGAGGCAGCTGATTGGGGTTTACACAATGCTCTGATGTGGTTGGACTCACCAGCAGACACATGTAATCTGCACTGGGCAGTTCTGGCTCTGGTGTGGCTATGTTTCCTGTGTTTAAGGCTTAAGAATAGCTCCAGTGTGACTGAAGATTTCCACCTCACAAACCACCGAATGTCTGAATTCTGAGCTCAGGTCTGGAAATTAACTGCGCTTTGATGCCGCAAGAAAAGTCAAGCTGCTATTCAGGTAACTGGAAGCGGATAGGAGGCGCTCTGATCTGAATGGCCTGGTGGATGAGGAACCTCATCATAGTATGTCATAGTAGGTGCTCACCTGCAAGGTTTTTAAACCCTCTAAAGCTGGGAATGAGAGACGACTCTTTTTTTTAATTATCATTCATCTTAATCTCACCTTTAGAAATAAGCACTGCCAAACAGCTACATGGAGCTGGTGGATTTTTTCCCCCAAATAAAGGTGTGTCCTAAGATATTCATAACATATATTATCATGTTGTTTTCAAAAGATATGCTCTTAAGAAGTATAGTATGCCTAGTAAGAGTTAAAGGAAAAACACAGTCGGAGTAGTGTATTTGAGCTGTGTTACCTGACATAAATAACCTAAAATGGGCCGGCTCAACACTAATTAATTTAGTTAGGTGCCTCCTATGGATCAATTAACAATATGAGTATGAATAAAAATATTTGTTTTAAATAAAATAAGGGGTATATGGGGAAGGGTAAAAAGATGCTCCTTGAATTTCAAACATTTGCGCTGATGAAAAGAATACCAAAGACACATGCTTTATGGAACACAATAATTGGCCACCTGCTCATTAGCAAACAGTTTTCCCCCGTTATCTCTTCTTTTGTCTTAACATTTGAGCAGCCTTTTCAAAATTATTTAAAGACTTGCGTTGGCCATGGTACAATTTTTAATTTATTTTTTTTTTTGTATTTGTGAAGCTTATTCGTACACGTGCACATTTCCCCTGAGGAATCACAGAACAGCTTCTGAAGCGGGCAAGTTTTCAGCATGGTGCTCAAGCACAACATGCAATGGACACACGCAAGCTTGTGGGAAAGTCTCTCAGACCACCAAGAACCTCCTCCAGCTTCTACAAACCCAGACATCGTAACAACTGTGAGAGCCATGATTAGTGCATACGACCAGTGAATAAACAAAACTTTAAATCCATGGTTAATTCTCAATTACATGCTTTTATATGCTCACAGAATTTACTGCAACCACAACAAAATAGCCTGGTTTTCAGCCCAGTCATAGCACAATCACTGCTGCAGTTTCAGTAGTTGATGATACTGTCTCCACGCTGGATAAAAAAAAAACATTTCTGTACAACTCTCATTTATTGACTACTAAAAAAGCACCTGGGAATCATGTTCCCATTACAAGCAGAACTCACAATATTTCTAATATAATTGTGAAAACAATTATCTTATTTATTTCTAAAATAATTGTGCAAACAATTATTTTATTTATTTCTAATATAATTGCTTGCACTATCCTGAAGTTTCCTTTACGTCTGAGAGCTGAGCCATTGCCTCAACTCAAAGTCACACCCAAACAGTGTGAAAAGATTCCATGCATGTCTCCTTGTGATTTATCTGCATAGAGTATAACAGCCCACATTTATCAGTATTCAGCCCCTACTTTACAGTTAACCTGCAATAAACAACTTTGAATCACACAAGGGTAGATGAAGCTTGTGCCTTTTTAAAAAAAAAATATTTGCTCACTGCGGAGTGAACTTTAGCATAGTAGCAGGGCAGAGATACAGTATTAACTCAGAGGTCTGAAATGGAACAATGGTTCTATGGAAAAAATGGAACAAAGGTTCTATATTTTCTGGTCAAAGCCAGTGCTTTAAATGTAAAGAAGCATTACATGCAGCTTTCACTGAAAACTGACTTTCGATGAGAGTTGCCACCAATCAGTTTTTGGCTATAAATGGGTCATCTGCTGTGATTTGACATACATGGATTTTCTTAATGTCTGGCCAAGTCCTTCTTACTTGAGCTAGAAATTTAGCCTTCAGGGCTCCTCTACACCTGACCTAAATTTCACATAAACCTGGGAGTTTCTCTTTCTGATATCCTGAAAATACCCTAATGAAATACCAGTTACACATTCCCAGTCAACACGATCTACATATACAAAGGGGCAACAAATACCCCTGCAGAAATATACGTTTGTAGCACACAACAGGGAACCCAGAACAAAGAGAACTTCCTTGCAAAAGAAAAAGAAAACATGTAAAACAACACTCAATTCACTGTCAGTCCATCTGTCAAGTCAGTCATCTGTATCAGCCTGGTCTATATGTGTGCCTTCATTGTTCGGAGTGTATGTGAGCAGCTTGAGGCCCCAGGACTGCGGGGCCCGCCAGATGCGTGGCACACATCACCAAGATATATGCTGTATATGGAAGAGAATGCAAGATTAATGTGTCAGATATGCAGATAACATGAGGACTCAGCTGCTGCATCGGTGACGGGCCTCGACAGGCCGCACAGCTGAGGTGGGTGTGTGTTAAAACTTCACGCTCGAGAATCACATGACCTCGTGCAAAAGTTGACCGGCAGCTTTGGAACCTGTTAAACAAAGGGGGAGCACACCAGCGGGATGAGATATGTTCTAATATATCACATAAAACCGCCTGGTCTCTATTTGTATGACTTCAGCGCTTGACAACCCCCCCCCAACGAAGACAGAGAGACTGAGTTTTGTAATTCATGGGGCCTGTTCAACATGAGGAGAGGAGCCACTGTGGGCAAGTTGTTGCGCCTCTAGTGGGACACTTGGGTGACTGCACAAATGACTTACTTCCGATCCTAACACTGCAAAGACCCTTGACAGATACATTGCACCCTAAATTAACCACTAAACCTTCCGTGCTTCACTGAGATTTATCACAAAGTGATGAAAAGTTCAAATAAACTTTTTTTTAAACTATTTTGTAAACACTGTTAAATACATCACGTATATATATATATATGCAGTATATGTTGGTGTATATATATATATATATATATATATATATATATATATATATATATATATATATATATATATATATATACATATATATATTTTTTTTTTAAGAGAATTTGAAAAGAAGTGTTAAGTGTTTCTGAACAATACAGGTACATTTTGAGAGGAAAGAACAAATATGTATTAATCATTTCATCACTGGAGTCGCATTGCAAGCAGACTGCTTGTCCAAGTTTATTCACAGCCATGTATTCATATAAGCAGACAGACAGACAGACAGACAGACAGACAGACAGACAGACAGACAGACAGACAGACAGACAGACAGACAGATAGATAGATAGATAGATAGATAGATAGATAGATAGATAGATAGATAGATAGATAGATAGATAGATAGATAGATAGATAGATAGATAGAAAAATTTAATGTGCTCTATGGACCTTTACACCACAGATCAAATATTGTACATTCTCACTCATCATGGGTGAGAGCTACTTTCCATTTCACGTTACAAAAAAAATAATTGCCCACCAGCGCCACCTTGCGGTTACATCGGGCACACTATCAATTATAATGGATAAAGTTGATGTTGGAACCGAAAACCGTAGAAATATTGCTAAGGATTTCCTACACGTGTGCAAAGAAAAAAAGTTGATCTTTCCGTTCACATCCCGGTAAAACCGCTGGGATTTTAGTGCACCAGACCTTCGATGAACGGGGCGCACCTGGGTAGAACTTCAAGTGTCAGAGTTTAAATTTAAAAAACAAACAAACAAACAAACAAACAAACAAACAAACAAACAAAAACACTGGACCGCATGCACGTTTAATATCGACCAGCTTTAGGAGGGTAGTTTGTAGATCGCAGGCTACTTGCAGACCGAACTTATCACAGAGGAAAGAATCTACCAGCACCCTAATACATTAACACCGCTTTCAAAATGCATTTCTTTTATCTTTAAATAAACAACCTTGTTGCACCAGTACGATGTCAAAGAATGCACACCACGGGTAGGGTCGTTGCCGTTACCATGATAAATAAAACCAAAAGGGCTCTGCGGTAATCCGACGGGCTCTGACCTAAGCTTTCGCCGCGGCCGGTGACCCTCCTTTCTGCGGGCCGGGGTCTGCCTGCAGCGGGGCTACTGACCTGCCACCCTCCGCTCCCTGACATTCTTCCAGAGTAAATCCCAGGCTTTGGATGTGGAGCTGCGCAGCTGCTCGCTGAAAGACCGTCGGAGCGTCAGTTTCGCCGAGTTTCTTTTAGTTGTCATCGCAAACCCTCCTCTCGGACATAATAACAAAATCCTCTCCTCGTCCCACGCGAACCCGTTAAGTTGAAGTCTGCGACGAAAAAATAAAAAATAAAAAATAAAAAATAAAAAATAAAAAATAAAAAATGAAAAGATTCACCTCTCCGTCCTTCTCTGCTACAGCAGCAAACCTGACTTTGGTGCCCGGTCTCCGGAGCGAGGTGTCAACATTTTGAAGGGGAAAAAATAAGAAAACATAATCCTCTCGGACAGAAACGGAAATCAATTTAAAAAATAATTAAAAACGAGGTAAAAGTAACAAAGTGATAATAAAGCACCGGGACAGACTTTCACACTTCACACCAGATGTGTGTGTACGTGCGTCCGTGTGTGTGTGTGTGTGTGTGTGTGTGTGTGAATGGACCCACGCACCGCTTCTGCTGCGCATCGTGATGCTTTCGCGTACAGCGGGAAATTATAGAAAGTGTCAGCTGAGCGGGTGTGATCACCCACCCACCCACACACACTCTCTCTCTCTCTCTCTCTCTCTCACACACACACACACACACTGACTTGTGACTGTGTATAATGTGTATTGATGATATCTGTATAGTTTAATGCATTTCAGACTAGTATACATCTCAGAACCGCAACACCTTTTTACTTTATTATTTACCATTTTGAAATCACAGGTCAATGAAGTAACCCCTGAAAAGCATTTCCATAATGTTCTTTCAACTAAGATTTTTTGTTTTATTTTTGCATAATCTGTCCTTGAGACTACAGCTGCAAGTAAGTGGAAGACTACAGTTAGTTTAGAATTACAAAACAACACGTAACAATGCTGTGATGTAGAGTACAACAATGTCCGGATGCTATGTCCAAGGTCAGTTTCCCCTTCGGTCTGCCACTGGAGCACAATGTAGCACTTCTCCAAGGCACATGATCGCTAGAATTAGACAACCAACAGAAAGAGTTTCCGATCCAAGGCAATCGTGAGCTTTACGTGGAGTACTTGAAGGCATCACAAGCGCAAAACCATTCAACGCTCCTCCGCCACACATAGTGGTTCTCAGGTGACACAATTCAAAACTGAGCTGTAGCTCTCTCCAGCCCAGTCTCACACTTCATTATCATCCCAGGACTAGAAGCCGTAAAGGAAAAATGAAAAATGAATAAATCGGATGAATAAATTAAATTAAAAAAAAGAAAATATCAGAGTAATGTTCAGTTATAGGGAATAAGTGTCTTTGGTGATCAATAATACATTTACCGTATCATACTTATAGATATAATATAGATACACGTAGATATATTACATCCAGAATTTCATTTAAACTGTAAAAGTATTGAAAAAGTTAGTCTTGCATATCTTTTTAAAAAATATATTTAAAAAATAACTGCAGCAGGTACTCCCTTGTCATGGATGCTTTTAAAACATTGGATTGTGATGGACCTAATTTACCAACTTTTATTAGGATTTTGACCTAAATTCTCTATCAGGACGATGTCGTCTGTTATTTTAAAAACTTGAGGAGAGTTCAGCCGGTTCTCCTCAGATTAGGATGAAAACAGGCAAAGCCCTTCAACATAAACAGGGTTCAGATGGGTTCAGTTTCAGGACCATTTAGTTTTGTTGTCACAATATCTCTGTCGTCATGACCTCAGATCGGTGATATCATTACTGATTACTGTTATAACGGGTTTAATGTCATTATAAACACGCAGTCTTGACACGGGGTGGCGGGGGGGGGGGGCTGGCTGGAGATTGACAGATTCTTAAATGAACGAACCTCCGCTGACCTCAGTTTGCCCTCTCTGTATGAAGCTGAGCTAACATTACTTCATTTCAATAAGAGGAGAGAGAGTGAGAGAGACCCCATTTGCCACTTAGAGGGCGGGTGATTTACACATGATTACATGATTACAAGGTCACATAGTGAGATATCAGAGTACCAGAGGAGTGTGCAGCTGAGGGGCTTCGGGGGGGGGGGGGGGGGTTAGGGGGTGGGCGTATTAATGAAGGGCTCATTTTTCCATTTGCTCTGTCTTGTATGGAAATAACGTGCTGTCAAGAAGACCCTAAAACCTGCTTGTAACACAACTGGGGGTACTGCTCTGATCGTACTGTGTCTCACAGGAGAACGATAACATCAACATTTTTCAGGTTTAAGGCTCCGCTCGCTGCCAAGTGCAGAGACTGAACCTTCCCGTAAAGCAAAACCACCAAAGCTTTCTGCTCATTCCTAGCGAAGGGATTGAATAATTTTCAGAGAGTGACAGCTTTTCGTCTGCATTTAGATCTAACTGAATTTTAGGATTTAACAAGTCACAGGAATGAAAAATATGTGAGAAAATAGAGATGCTTCTTTTTTTGGGGGGTGGTGGGGGGGGTTCAGTGTGGGTCACAAGTGATCAGCATGTTACTATTTTCAGCCCTCCTTGTACAGACCTCAGGCTAAAATGCAGCTTGGAGAACAGAAAATACCCGTGCACGCATGCACGCACACACACACACACACATACAAACACACATACACACAAACACACTTGTCTAGAGAACCTGTTTCATTTGATCCTGTGACTATTCAGAAAGGGTCAGGGTTAGGCCGAGTCAAGCACCTTGTTTTCTGCTGGTCCCGTGAACCAGGAAGAGAAAGAGGCTGAAAGTTAACACAATAGTTCTGTGATTTAAATCCAAAACAGCCAGTATGTCCCTCCTCTATCCCAAATAATACATGTGGCCCATTTCGTGCAAAAAACAAAAACATTAAAAATAATACAGACTCAAAGACGCTTCAAAGAACCTTCAAAACATCTTCTGTCCATCATCTTACTAATCTGCTGACTGGTCTGGGTTGACATGAGCTGAAAACAGGATAATGAATGAGTGTACTGGATGTCAAAGCTGTAAACAAGTTATCAATCTCCTGGCTCGGGGACTGACAAGGCTGGTGTGGACAGACAGACAATACCATCCCTGTCAGCCCTGCGGAGTAAAAGTGATGGAGGAAGCGGGGCAACGAGGTTCTGACCTCTTTCGACACGAATCACCGGAGAGGTAAACACAGCCCACTGCCATGGCTCTCTGCTCTCACTCTAAAAAACAAAGCACTCGCACAATGAAGAAGAGCATAATCACAACGAGGATCATTGTGGCTAGATGAGGACCCTGCCTCGTGAGAGGTCTTTGGCAGTGGTAGTAATAGCAGATGCAAGGAGAGGAAACATCAATCAGCTTGAGAATGTTTTCTCTCCACTGACTCACCCACTTGTTTGTTTTGGCCGAGCAGGTTCTAGAAAGCCCTAGTTTTCCCGGTTTCCCTGAAAAACTGGCAAATTTTCTGGGT
This sequence comes from Istiophorus platypterus, assembly GCA_016859345.1. Lineage (NCBI taxonomy): Eukaryota > Metazoa > Chordata > Actinopteri > Istiophoriformes > Istiophoridae > Istiophorus > Istiophorus platypterus. The sequence goes on from CM029116.1 coordinate 6,873,937, forward strand.
TAGCTAAACCCCCCTCCCCCTTTTCATAAACACAGATAAACACACATATTTATTTGTGCACTAAATTCCAGAGTTTGTGTCTATGTGTGGCTCCCTGTGTCCGCGTCTGGTGACTGATGTGGAATGCTGCCCCATAGCAGCAGTGGGAAAATCCCAGATGTGAGGAAACTGATTTTCAGCTCCGTGATTGGGTCATGTTGTTGGCCAAGAGGTCTTACACCAGGCCCCCTTGAACAGTCTGGGAGATTGCTCTTCCCAGCCTAATGGAAACAAGGCTCGGGGAGCGGGGAGAAGGGGAGAGGGGGAGACCCCCCCACCTCCGCCCCGGCCCCTGAGGGCTCGTCCCAGGCATGTGCTATAAATTTCCTGACCATATATTCCCAAGTCGAGTTCATTTTTCCAGAGCAGCCACACATGTGGTGTATATCTGGGTTTAGATTATGGGGTTGGGGAAGGAGGAGCTGACTTTGGTCCCAATCCATTAAAGTGGCCACTAATTCTATTTTCTTAGAGGACTGTCGGTTGTAACGTCACGGTTTCCTCCTATAGTGGAGGTAGTTCTTTATAGACTCATTAATTCTCAAACGGATAATCAATTACATCAAATCCTTGTTTAAACTACAGAAGAAATATAAACAAGAAAAAACCTGCTGATTTTCACATGACTTATCCATTATATATATATATACAAATCTTCCCGCTGAAACAGTTTGTTACATAACTTGTCTTTGCTTCTAATTAAACAACAACATAAAGGGGTGTAAAAATAGAAAAAAAATCTCAGTAAAGAAACGTCTCTAAAAGTGAGAGCTTGCATGGGTCAAAGTTTGTATAAAGAGGCTCGAGGAATGTAAAACTGGCATGACAAGCGTAGGTGGCTATTGTTTCATTGAATGACAAAGCATGTAATGCTGTCAGGTCTGAATCTGTTAAGGCCGCACTGCCCACAAAAATGCATGGGAAAACATTTACACCACTGTCCGGCACCTGGTTTCTATTAGAGCAATGAGGATATAATCACAGAGGTACATTTCTCTCTCAATCACTCTCACTCCCTCCGTTTTCTTCCTTTTTCTCACAAAGATGGCAGATGTAAAATAAGCTCATGTTTTATTGATTTAAAGTAATTTTCAAGCTGGTTTTAAGCCTCTTTTCCACCGGGGACTAATTTCCCTCATTTTTCCAGTAATGTGAAATGCACAATAGGGGAGTTTTGCTCCGAGACACCTTAACAGCAATCAGCAAATGCATCGGACAAGATAAGTCTTCATACATGATGTCTTACGCTACAGTATATTGTAGCATGACGTTAGCCTCCATGATGCTCACTCAAACAGGAAGCTGATGTTTATATTTCAAGATGAGCTCTGTCCCAAGACAGAAACTGCAGCTAAGAGTCCAACAAAGACCAAAGGAGAAAATGACAGATGCTTTAAATTAAACCTACAGTAGGGTTTGGAGTTTCCCTTCCAAAAAACTTTTTTTTTTTACATATAGAGCCCTATTTGAAATCATTACAGCCTCGTCTCAGCCTTCTTGTCTCATGCTGCCACACATGATTCTCAAAATACTTGAAGTTACACAAAACATTTCCATCTAATAGAAACCAAACTGTGGCTATGAACATCTGTGTGAACACTAAGTGTTCTCAGACCGTTTGTTTATAAAGCTGTGTTATGTTAGCAACACAGAAGGAAACTATTTTTGAACTAAAAGAAAAAAAAAGATAGTTGATAATACAGAAAAGCCCAATTGTTCTTTCATCCCCATCATCATCTTTCTCGCTCACACACAAAATATCAGAAAATTAATTATCAGTTTTATTAATGATGCATGTGTGGACTGGCCAGAATCGCCTTGTCCACAGCCAACAATTCTGCTCAACTCATCAGCCGTGATAAGCTCGAAGCACAGCGCAGGTATTGTTTTCAAACTGAGACACAAACAAGTCCTGCTGGGCCCTTAACTTTTAAAGCTGGTGAGCCGGAGAGTGGAGAGGATGCAGGAAGTCTGCTCTGCCTCTGCCTTTGCCTGCTATTCCTCTTTGATTACTGAGCCAAATTGTTTAATCAGGTCTGAAAACCACAAGAAAGCTGCAGTGCTACACTGCCCTGGGACACAGCCTCTTTTAGCAGCGTGCTGAGTTTTTTTGTTATCTGGGTACAGGTGGAAGTGCACAGCTATGTAAATCCCCAGCAGCATGGCTAGCCAAGGGTGCCCTGCTTCGGTGCAGAGAGACACGGCGTTTGGTGTGAGCTGTGCCCACGCGCTCCAACAACCTGAGGATGTGGAAGCGAGGGCTGCAGGCCCAGCGGAAGCGCAAACCTTTTGTCTCCCTGCAACATCTGGAATCTCTGTGGCTTATGTGGGATATTTGAGAGGCCAGTGACGGAGCCTGTGTGGTTACTGTATCTAAACCGACTCTTCGGAAGTGTTCTTGGCTTGGACACTGTGTGTGTGTGTGTGTGTGTGTGTGTGTGTGTGTGTGTGTGTGTGTGTGTATGTTTGCGTGTGTTTGTGTGTATGTGTAATCAAAAGCGCTGAGGAGCTATGAAGTGGAGCACTAGATCTGATAAAGCTTTTTATGAGAAAGGAGTTTCTGTATTGTTTGGAATCTTCTCTAGAAGAGTGATGAGCATTCATAGAAAAGGTACAAACCCACACACACAAAACCGCACACACAGGGTGATAACAGGCTCAAGTCTGTTGACTGTTTAGTCAGTAACATCCTGGCTTGGAACCCTGAAGTAGTGTGGCCCTTCCTGTCTCATTACTTCCTAAATCTTGTTACTGCCTTCCTTTTCGGTTGGCAGTTGAGTGCTGGACCAACCTGTTAGCTTTTGTGTTGCTTCACACACACACACACACGCACGCACGCACATGCATGCATGCATGCACACACACGCAGACACACGCGCACACGCGCGCACACAAACACACACACACACACACACACACACACACACACACACACACACACACACACACACACACACACACACACACACAGTGCTTGTCCCCCTGTGACTGGCCTGCATCCTGACACAGCTGCCCACGTCTCCTTCCACTCGGTTTACAAAACCCAGGCCTAAATTCCTCAAGACACACACCGACACACAGAGAAAACACTCTCACCTTGGTCGTTTTGAGGAAGTCGTTCCCCAAAGGATTTATTGACTACTTCTTTTCTAATTGGCAGTGTGGATTTAACAGGGGAATCACAATACATAAGTCTGTTTCCTCTCACCGAAGAGCATAAAAACTGGCAGGTACTACATTTTCTGTTCCCTGTGAACACATACTATGCACAATGTCACAATCAAGCCTGATGATTTATACTTGGCAATAACTTATGCTCAAACATGACAGGGATTGTTCAACATGATGAGCTCATTCAGTACAAGGGCCTTGAAGGCATTATTAAATGAAATTATGTGCTATTTTATGTATGATAGCTACAATAATTGTAATGAAACTGTTGAAATTGCAATAAAAACGTTAAAAGATTTCAGCGTGGGTTAACCAAATAGTTTCCCTAATGTTTTCACAACCTTGACAAATTACTGTATATACAAAGAAAAGTCTAGAAATACTACTAGGGTTCTTTATTTCCCTCTCAAACAGTCGAGTTGGCCTCTGCACACAGGAAGCCACCAGTCATTTTCCATCTTTCCATGTGTGGAATTTTTCATGCACTCGTCATGCCAGCAGCACCCTTTATAGTCTGAGCTGGATCTACAAATGACGACTTGCTTATAAATTTAGCGCATGATGTCAGTGATCTGGCACCTGTTGGGCAACGGGCAGAATGGGGAGTGAAAATAACGGTGCAGTCTCATGAAAATGGATTTTCCTGCCGCTATAGGTGGGCTTTAAATCAACATGTTTCACAATGTCCAGGTCTCGCTTTGAATAGTCGACGAGCAGACGAAAATGCTTGGCCATATTCAAACACCGTGGTGGAAAAAATGTGCTACGTTGCCTTTTCATTTCAATACCGAGGCCACATCTAATGCACCACACGTTTTCTTTGGGGCAGTTTAGAGGTAAGACAGATTCATCGCCAAGTCTATTCTTCAAGTGAGTTTAAAAAAGGTCCTGGTCTCCTAAAGTCATCTTTTCTTTGTATATGCTTCACACAGAAGACGAGCATTTGTCCCCCGTTAGTGCACTTGTTTCCCAGCCCTTTAAGGGGTACACTGGTTCTTGTCAAATTTATTAATTTTTTCAGTTGTTAACCCAGTATTTTACAGAGCTGTTAATGTCTAATTAATCTCTTAACATGTAGTCTGAAGGTTAAATGATGAATAACAGAAAATCACTTGCAGGAGAACTGTGGAATGTAGTATCAGCAATGCTAAATTGTATGGAAATATAACAGTAAACTTCCATATCGGGTCCCACGGTCTTGGATTTGTTCAACAATCACATGGACCTCCACATAATTCTGATCACATGTGTACTTGTGTGAATTTTGGATGTACTACTGTACTACCAGACTTCCAGAGATTGAGCGTCCCAAGCCATTTCACATATCTTCAAACGGCTGTCTTCAAAGGCAACAGTCTGATTCTCGACAAATAGGGAAAACACTACAATTCCTCTGAAATGATCTATTCTATCTATTCTTTTAAACAAATCCAAGGCCTCCCTTTGGGAACTATGTGACACTTAGATAAGTTTGGGCCTTTTCTGTCACAACAAAAAAAGATTTTCTAATAAAAACAGCGTTGAGGTCAGAACCCCAATAGAAACCAGCAAATGACAACAGAGTCAATAATCCTGCTCAGAGCCCAAAACATCCAAAGCTACATCTGACTTCAATATTCACCCTGCCCGCCCCTTTTTCATGTCCAACATGCTCCAATCTCCACAGCGTTGGTGAGCATCGCAGGCTATTTCATTTGTTTCCTCGTTCGTTGCTGGGAAGCTCTTGTGATGTGTATATTATGGTCCCTGATGGGCCTCCAGAGAGACGCAGGGCAGAGGAAGAAAGAGAGACCGCAGCTGTCTGAGGCCACAGTCAGCCCTCGCCACCAGGCAGTGACCCCGGGTGAGGCTACATGGAGGCCTGGGCGCTGAGAACAGCTGAGGAACATGCAGGAGTCAAAAACAGAAAAGAAAGCCCTGCTGCAATGCATTACTAGTCATCCACATTATATAATACCCTGCCGGTGCTTCATCTTTGGCTGGACTGGTTTATATAGCAGTGTATACTTACAGGGGCCCTACGGTGGAGTAATTTCACAGTGAGATGGATGCTCCCATTGGTCAGTCTCACACTGAGGGAGCCTCACATGGGAGAGGCTGGTAAATGCCTGTAACTCTACAGTGCAATTAATCCAGATCATTAAGGCCTGCATCACATTTTTTTGTGTCTAAGTGAAAAAGTAAAGGAAGCTTAAGATTTTTCACGTTAATATTTACTTTTCATCATGTACAAAGCAAAAACTATCACTGAAGAAAAACCTGTGATGCTGTTTAAATGAATAAATATAAATATAGTTTTAAATTTCTGAGCAAAACACCTGATTTCAGGCAGGTATTTCTGGGAATAATCCTGAAGATGTGTCAAGTCTTGGGTTGCCAGAAGCAGAAAAACTTACCAGGAACACCCTCTGTGGAGAAACATATACAGAAATAGAGCACTTGCACAGGCTGTGACTGCATCAACAGGTAATTCAAGGAAACTATGTCACAGCACTGTTGACACCATTCAGCCGCCCTCTGAGGCGCACAGTTTGTGCAGCATTACAACCTCTCAGCTATTACAGCTAATCATCATAAATGTTGCCAAAAAGCATATAATAAAATAAAAAATTATATATATATATATATATATATATATATATATATATATATATATATATATATATATATAAATCTTAATAATATTATTAATATCAACTTTTTCATGAGAAGTCTTAGCTGCCAAATGGTCCTTGATTCACACATTGTTCTTTTACTCCCTCACATTCACTATTTAGTCCATCTCACTTTCACAGTGTACAGCAGATGCCAAGGACACTCATCTCACTGCCAAAACAGCCTGTAGCTTGATTAGACGACCCTGAAATCAGGATCAATGAAAGCAGTGAGGCTGCGTTTGAGAATCGATCACCAGGTGACATTTAACACTGACTGTGGAGGGAAAAAAAAAAAAAATCGATAACACACTCCAAACATCCCTTTTCTACAGCATTTTACTGGGAGTCATTCACGCCAAAGTGTGAGGGACAGAGGGCTTTATGTTACTCTCATTACAAATAGAAAGAAGCCCCTGAGGGATTCACAAAGTTTCATCTTTGTTTTTCTTCTAATCAGTGGTAGGAGATTTCCACATTGAGAGTAGATTAGCATATTTATTCAGAGAGAGGATCTGTGCAAATGCACAGAATCTGTTTGAAACCACAGGGGCTGTGTGGGAAGCCTTGGCCTGACAATTCTGGGATAGAGAGTGCTGTTTAAGCCTCACTTGTGTCATTTTCCTTCAGGGTGGCATTTGGGAAGGTGATGTTTATCATTACAAAGCGGATGACCATTTATTTGTGCAAGTTAAAAATCACAGAGTTCTGCGTAACAGCTTCTCCCTGGACTCTATCATCCTTGGATTCCATTTCTTTCTGTTGGTCTAACGTCTCTTCTTAAAGATAATTATAAAATCAACTAACTACCCACTTAAAAACATAGCAAGAAATAAAGGATTTCTGTCTAAACAGGATGCAAAAAAAATAGTTTATGCCTTTATTTTCAGCAGACTTCACTATTGTAACAGTGTCTTCACAGGTCGTGAAAAAAGTCAACCAGAAAACTGGAGCTCTTTAGGAGTCCTCACTAACAACAAGAAAGTTCCCATTGCCTGTCGGCGCTAAATGTTCTTGGGCCCTAATACATCTCTGATTTACTTATACATTGAAAGAAACAATCCAGATCCCTCTGGTCATTTTGGGCAGCTTTACTCCGTGTTCCCAGAGACAAATGCGGGTGAGGTGAAGTAGCATTAAGTATCTATGTCCCCCATCTGTGGATTAAGCTTTCTGAATACATGAGGTCTGCTACAACTGTCAGCTCATTTAAATCATTGTTTGCTGTGGCTTAATAATAAATTATATGTGTAAATACAAAATATATATATTTATTTGCTTGGTTTTGTTTTTGTTTCCGTTTATATTCTCTTTTAAATGCCATCCTAATGTCGTCTTAATGTATCTCTGTGCTTCTTGAAAGCGCTTTGACTTCCCTTGTGTCTGAACGTTGCTATATAACTAAACCTGCCTCGCCTTTCTGTTAAACACAAATATATCCACAAACTGTACATCATTTGTTGCACCTTATGTCTTATGTCTGCCCACAGCTAAACACATGGTTCAGGCCAGACAGATAAATGCATCTGCATCCCTCTCATCTGCACTGTATCTCCGACGGGAACTTGGCTGGATATGCAGTTTTCAGCCTTGAATTGTCACTTCAGATTCATAGATTTGGTGATAAATGTAAGTAGAGGCAGCAGGGTTTTGAGGATGAACATAGCTGCGTCTTCACAACAAAGGAAGCCATTAATTTCCACACTGCAATTAAAGAGACTGCGGGGAATAGATTTCTATACAAATTACACTGTGTGAGAGGGAACAAGGCACTCTTGGCCCATCATCTACTCAAAACTTGAAAAATGCTCTATAAATGTTGAGTAATGTCCTTAGAAAATAAACAATTGAGAGGGAGGATTAGCCCCCCCCCCCGACTCCATAGACCAAATCTTCCCTGAGCATATCCATATGTGGTTTTAGGATGGAACTCTGGTTATTCTCTTCAGCCCAAAGGAAAAACAAAACAACAAGTCGAGAGGTCTAAAAGGTCTCGGGTTTTTCCACATCTTATATAAATAAAAAACAAGTCAGAAGCGTTTTGAAATCCCCTAAAATACTTTTTGAAACCTTTGCTCTGAGCAATCTATGAATTGCTTATTATTGGTATTGACCATAAGACGAACAAATGGGCCCTTGTGCAATAGAATTCAAAGCTGTTAAAGGCACTTCAGTGGTAGGTGAAATGCAAAGGAATGAGAGTTTAAAAAAAAAAACACTAGCGGCTCCTTCAGGCTCTGCTGCTTTTTGAATGTTTGAAATGATAGACTGACCACCATGGTTGGCTGAACGACCGACATTTTCAGAGCGATCTCTAGTAGGATTCGAGATTTATGTGATGTGGCAAATGTTTTGTAAAAGTTACACAACTTTAAAAACTTGATCAAAATATAGCAATTACCAGATCTAAACAAATTTCACAGTAGAGGACTACACTGGAAACCTGTTTTCAGATTAAAAATGGCAAAAATGTCACTCCCCTTAAAAGTTATATCAGATGAATGGGAAATACATGTTTACGGTTTTATGAATATACAAGGTTTTAAGTGGATTTACTCAGCACACAAGGTTTTTATTAGCTTTCTATTGGTAACCAGATTGCTTTATTTATAGGCAGCTGTGGATTAAAATTGTGTTTGTACTTGTAAACAAACCATGTGCATGAGAGAGAGAGAGAAAGAAAAAAAAAGACAGTGCACATTTATAGCACATAAAAAAATACCAATGGTTTCCTCACTGCTGCTTTGGTATTTTGGATCTGGACTTAAAGAATGTGCTTTCCTCTCCTGGACAATGTCATTATAATGAGGTGGTCAGTGTTCTTATGGTCGATACCGAGAACCATCTGGCCGTCCCGTATCCGTGTCATAAAAGAGGTCTCCTCAGCCCAGCTGTACCTAATGTGCCTGACCCTCTGCCAGCTTTGTCCTTTTTTCACAACATCATTCTCCAAGTTATTTTATTATTGGATTCAAATTGAAACCATATGTTGATTTCATTTCCTTGATGGCTAAATAAAGATTACAGTGACCCTTCCTCTGGTCTGGTTCATTTAAGCCAAGATAACCACCTAAAAGAGAAAGGATATGGCTGAATACGGTTTGCTATGAAAATCAAGTGGTGGAAAACTATGATGATAAATGTATCTGAAGAAATTCTCATAGGCGTGTTGACAAACATGACGATCCTTTTCGTGGTGGTCTCACACTCAGGTTTCCAAGAACTACAGTCAGAAATGACCAGCGATTGGTCACAGCGCATATCTCATACACACCCGAAGACCACACATTAGTTAACTACTGCACAAAAGTGACATGGAATTTTTTCCAGACCATAATGTCCACTTGTGCAGTACCATCATACACAACAGAGGTCATGTGAGAGTGCAACCTGAGCCTAAAATGGCATCCACCCAAATCCCACAGCTGCCCCTCAAGGGCCACATCACACCAGGGCAAATATTTCCCCTCAGCAAAACAGAAACAATGATCTGGCACCCTGCCTAATTTTAACTGCATCCCGCCAAGTGACCAATATATAGAAAGGCCTTTAAAATAAGAGACTGTTTGCTAGGACATTCTCGAGACACCGGCTGGGGGTGGAGGGGATGGGGCTTGCAGACACCTGTGGCCATCAGTCTTATTAACAATGTCTGAGGCCTGAGCAATGTCCCAACGCAAAACACAGTGCAGGATCAACTTGCGGGAGATTTTCATAATGTGCCAGACAGCAGAGCAGCACTCCTTCGGTTACAGTAGAGCGCTGACCATAGACCGTACAGAATCCCTAAAAGATCTGGAAAAAAAAAAACGATCCAGATATAGAATTCTGTCAAAAGCCCAAAGAAGTCTTAGATTTGGGATGTGCAAAAGAAAGCCATACAAGGTAACGGTTTCTAAAAAATTCCGCACTTGGTATGAAGGTTCCTTTTCTGATAGCATTTCTAAATGTCATTTCATTACCTAGTGAGCAGAAATTATGTAATATACAAGGAGATCTGGTGCTCTTCCAGCCAAATCTTTGCTTAGTTTTTTTAGTTAAAATGAAAGATATGGGAAAAGGAATGTATGCACCCTGATCACCAGTACAGGTTCTGCATTGACAGGACCTTCCTTTTCAACTCCAGTGAAAGTAAATGTAATTACTTTTACAGTATGAATATGCTGGGAAAGTGTTCTGAGGTTTAAAAGTCTCCAAAAGCTAAACAGAGGTGTATTTATTGAGTTTTCTTACATCCTAATATCACTAGTGTTACTGTATTTAATATTCTCTACCTGCATATTTTTATCTTGCAATCACAGCATGCACAGAAAGACACACATTTGAGACTCCTCTCACTACAGTACTACTACTTGTTTATCGAGGGTGACATTTACACAGAGATGAAAGGTTAGGGCCAGGGATCAAAACTGGCTTGTTCAAGTGACAGTTTGAACTTCTGACCCCACTGCATCACAAAAAAGAGAAAAACCTCAGGGAAAACACACACACACACACACACACACACAAAGATAATTCACAATAATAATTTCTTACCTGCACCTACTGCATTGGTCATCTTATTGAAAATCTAGAAGACAAAAGAAATAACAAAATATTAGCTACTGTTGCAATATGAGTTGCGGTATATGCCTTGATTTCATTTTGAGAGGGGAACAGGCGAAACCACGGGAGAGAGGAATGAGAGTGGTGACGATAAAATTGAAATTGTGGCTTTACTTGAATGTTGAACTCCACTCTGAAAGCTCAGAGAAGCATTTTACATTATTTGGCTGCGAAACCCATTAAGAAACACACCCAGTTCCCTGAATTCAGGAATAGAGGATGTCTCCCGGCATTCTTCAATAGTGAAATCACTGCTGTAATGAGAAAGTCAATAAAGAGTCTCCAGCAGTAATGGTGGAATGATTAAGCACTGAGGTTGCACTGATAATAGCTGAAGTCCTGCTCAACAGCCTGCTATTTCCATGATCTGTTGTCACTGCAGTAATAATATCTCAATAAATGAACCCAATTAAAACCACCAGGAGCTGTAAACTCAAAGGTCGAAAGAAACTGTAAGAAGCCGTGTACAATTTCCCTGGAGCACTGTTTTTGTGTTGGAAAAGTTTTATGTTTCTGCTTTATGAGAAAAAGGCAAGAAGTGAATCATATTCCCCGTTACAGTAAAATAAAACAGAAAAACATAGGATTCTTACTTAAAACAAACATACAAACATATCCCTGATCTAAATCCTTGATGCAGATCATAAAATGAACGAAGAGGGTGGAGGACTGAAAGTGTCTCCCTGATCTGGACCAGTCAGGATCACTCTCTTGCCCAGCTCTCTCCTCCGTTTCCCCTGTGTGCCCCACTGCTCTGATTTACGCTCTTGTTTGCTTGCCCTGCTTCCACATTTCCCCCCTTGGCTGTGACAAAACGCTGCACAAACTCCCAGCTTGCCTGTCCCCGAAACTGTTAGCCCATCGTCATGACAGTCAACTGGCAATCGGCCGACATGATGCGGATTCAAACGTCTATCAACAAAACTGCAAAAGGTTTCCTTCCTAAGCTGGACTCAGCACAATAACTTAGTTGTGTGCTGCGTGTTTGGTGGTTGCCGCGGACCTGCAGGGTTGTCATGGAAGCAGAAACGCTTGCAATTTAAAGAGGCATTCGGCTGGATGGGCGACCTATATGGCTGCCACTTTGCTGCGGCAGCGGAAAAGACCTGATTGGCCAGATTAAACAGGACAGGTGGTTTTGTTTGTACCCTATCGGTTGCTGTTAAAATGCTCTCTGACACTTTTAGGCCACATGGCAAAATTAGGGTTGGAGGACAGCGGGCGCCTGGCAGTCAATTTTTGATTTATTCAAATGCAGATGAAGATTTAAGTCAGAGAGAGAGTCGCACCTGGACACATTCTTCATACATTTCTGGCAGGTGTCAGGCCTGAACCACCATTGGTGTCCCTGTGGCTCACGGGTTGGCAGGCTCAACCACTCAGTTATCTCTGGGCACAAAAACCCAACTCTCTGACTCAAACTAAACAAGGCAACATGGAAAATATGAGAGCAGGTCAATTTTTTTTTTTTTTTTACCTCTGTTTAAACATGGAAGAGGTCGGTTGGGCCTCTGAAAACTATGAGGTGCCGCCATTGATGTATCCCTCCTTATTGACTGAGAGATTTGGCATGGTCTCAGAGAATTTCTTCATATATCCAAACACTTCTCTAACTGACTTCAAAGGCTGGGTTTAATGTACAGAAACACTGTCCTTTAAAAAAAAAATCATATACTACACAGCCCTGAAGAGACAGAGTTAGGGTTGTCCTCCGTAAATACAACTGTCCTGATAAGTTAGTCCCCAAAGATCGGCTGTAGACCTAGTTACGGAAATAAACCCAGAAAAATTAGCACTCCAAAAACCAGATGCTGGGCCCCAGAGGAGACGTGCTGATTTGTCAAGACTTCAAAGACAAGAACGCATCACTCCCTCTCTGTCTTTCTTGCCAGCCAAGAGAAAGTATTTGATCTGGGTACGTCTCAAACAGTGACCCACTTTAGACAAACTTTGCCAATCACTGTCAGACAGAAGAAACATGTCAGAGGTTGCAGGTCAGGACAAGTGACATCATCCGGGCAGGAGAAGCACAGGGTCCCTTTCAGGGCTGTCGTCGGAGGGAAAACGTCCCCTTGCGTGAACCAACAGGGATGTTTATAAGGAGTGACACTTCTGTGTGTGTGTGAATGATAGCTGCTTTCCCAGCACAAATGACATCCTGCCTACGAGTCAACAGGGGCAGTTATAGGACCGGTCAGTCCGAATGACAGATTAGGGCGCCTCCTGTTCTGCCCATCTCTGTCAACACCAATTAAAAGTAGTAGCCCTCATCCAAAATACATCTCTATCCACCAGTAATAGAAAAAAATGGGAGAAGCTGGCCTTAATAAGACCTTGTGCATAACAGCAAGGTCAAGATAACTAATACATATAATAAACATAATACAGAGTTCAAGATTACATTTTCATTGCTATTTTTCTCTGACCCACTATTTAAAATTTACAATGATAAAAAAAAAAAGAAAAGCAACAAGTCCTCACATTTGAGAAGTTGTATGCTGTGAATATTGGGCATTTCTGTCTGACCAGTGTCTTTATCAAAATTGTACCGTTTCAGTTGACAATGTGGTGTATTGAAAGACTTGTCAGGCTCAGAAGACTCAGAGAAAATAATTTTATAGCATATAACAGAACAGTCAGTAGTTTTAATACTTAAAACTGTATACTATATTTTACTTTATGTTTTGGAACTGCATTTTCAGACAAGTCCTGTTATGCAGTGTTGACAAAAAGTGCATACCATCTTTTTTTTTTTTTTTTTTTTAGACTTTATGTAAGTAATGATATAAGGAATAAACAAAAACGAGACAAAAATCACATTCCAGGTGAGATTAACTCTGGCTCTGCATGATGTGCAGTAGATTGAGGGAGATATGAGGCGCATTTCAGTTTTTAGAGACTCGTACAGACGCAGGGGTGCCAATGGCTGTCAGACAGGTGCCAAAAACATCCAGCAGATCCCTCCATAGAACATCTCTCGGTCAAGCTGTAGCTGCCTGTTCAAGCAGGGCGCACTGGCTAAAACATTTGGCCGGTTTATTCTTAGACTCAGAGACTGTGATTCAATCTGTATTGCATTCTTGCTCCCCGCTGTCAGAAGGTTCATACCGGACTCCAGAGCGCTTATGTAAGAGTTACAGGATACAGGGAAGGAAAGAACCTCTCTACACGTGCAACGCTGCTGACATGACATCTGTTTTCCGAAACTCCGCAGGGTCACACTTAAGCCAGGGGACGAACTTATGGAGTAGGAATGAAGTCTTAAGGAATAGTCTGACATTTTGTGTAATACACCTATTTGCATGCTGGTGGAGAGATAAAGCTGATGGTGCAGGGTATTTTGTTAACATAGTACAGAGCCGGTCTAGCTGTTTTTCCCCCCAGTTTCCAGTCATTATGCTAAGCTATGCTATTCAGCTGCTGGCTGTGGCTTCCCATTTACCAGAGAGATATGAGACTGGTGTCACTCTTATCATATACATTAACTGTCTGCCAGAAAACAAGTAGGTCTGTTACCTAAAATGTCAACCTATTCCTAGCCTTCAGAATTCCCAGGTTTCCATGCAGAAAACTAACCTCCAGTTTGACAATATTCAAATTCAACTACAACACTTACAGGGACATAAACATTGGCAGTGTTGTACACATGAAATTCATCATTTTCTAACTGTAAAAGATTGGAAAATGAGAATCATTCATAGATATTCATATCCTCAAACAGCCTAAAACATGTTGCCGCTGCGTAACATATGTTCTCATTATACTCAAGGTTCTACTGCAGTCAAAATACTCTTGTCTTAAACACATGTGAACATTCCCAGCTGTCCTCAAGCCAAGTTTTAACCTGTGCTGCTGTCACTTTCAAGAGGCAGTTATGGCTTCCACAAAAGAGACAGGTGGCATCTCCTCTGAAAACCAAACTTCGTTTCATACGAGGTACCCAGTGCCTACAAACAAAATAATCTTTCTTTGAATCTAATCTAATCTAATCTTTCTTCAATCTAATTATTCTCGACTCCGTCTCAACCCAATCCTGCCAGTAGTCTTCAGTGTGATTCCAATATCCTGCAGTCTACAAAATGTACTCCATGCTGTGGTTTCTCGTGGTAGCTGATCAAAACAAAACTATATCATAGTCCTAATATCGCAAAGAAAGAGGATGCCAAGAGATAACATTAAATAATATTGGAAAATATATTATGAGTATTTGACTGGATGCTTGCAGTTTTCTCAGGTTATGAGCGGGTTGTTTGCCATCACGCTGCAGCAGAGCCATGAAAAGAGCACAAAGCCGGGGCTGAAAGGCTTTGAATTTAAACCCACTCTGCATTCTGCAAATATCTCAGTTGTCTGTTTCCTTTAGGGCCGTTGAATAGTGACATTTATATACTTGGTCCAGAGGTGAGTGCTGCTTGTTTAAGAATGTCTAAGCTGTCCTTATTCCCAACGCAAACCTCAAATATTTACAGATGCAGAGGGAAGAGCAGCGGTACAGAGTAGACTCAGAATTTCAGCTGACTGGTGATCAATTTTTTTTTCTTCTGTAAACACAATGTATGCTTGTGAAATGTGAG
Organism: Istiophorus platypterus; assembly: GCA_016859345.1. Classification (NCBI taxonomy): domain Eukaryota; kingdom Metazoa; phylum Chordata; class Actinopteri; order Istiophoriformes; family Istiophoridae; genus Istiophorus; species Istiophorus platypterus. Next base: position 6,888,980 of record CM029116.1, read on the forward strand.
TTACACACAGTGTTATTTTATTCATAAAGGAAACAGATGAGGAAAGCCTATGAAAATATTTTTGTAAGAGGATAAATAAATAAATCATCTTTCTTTCCCTGATGCAATCATTCCTTTTTTTTTTTAAACCATCAGTTAATTAAAAAGAAAAAAAAAAAACCCCAACAACGTCTAAACAGCTTACAAAGCAGTGCTCCCCTCCTTCATCAACACCACTGGTGGAGCTGCTCAGTGGCCAGCAGGTCAGATTCTGGTTGTACTGGGCAGCTTCAAGGATTGATTCAAGTGATTGCGTGTAACTATGTGAATTTGACTGAGGCATTTTTTGTAAGACAGCTTCCCGCTAAGTGAAGCTACCCTGAATAAATAAATGTTAAATAATTTAATAAGACAATTAAGACAGGTGTATAAAGGCCTTGAACATTTGAATTGAATCTGGATGATGATGTATTGTACAGCATCTTTTAAGGAACATAAATAATATGCCAAAAGAAGACTTTAGTTCTATGACGAAAGACTAAAATGTCTGTAAAAAATTTATTTTATTAGTTTGAGATAAAACTAATGCAGGGATTAACATTTTAAATACTTGAAGTGCTAAGATGGACACAATGTGAAAAATTTCCCAGCGACAGATAGACAAGAACTCTGAATTAGCAGGGAGAAATACTTTATGCAGTGCAGGAAGTAAACAGATCATGGCAGTCACCCAAAAATACTAAAGCCAGATTTTAGCTGAAAAAAGAAAAACTGTGCAACCAGTTCTGGAGTTAGACTCAAAGGAATTTAGCAGCTCACAGGCTTACAGATGAGAACTGGACCGCAAAACTGTATAAAGCAAGTTTTCAGGTACTATACACAATTTTTATGATTTCTTATTACCTCAGAGAAACTGCTGGATGCCAACAAGAAGCTGTAACTGTCAGAGAAACCTACCGTCTTCTTGGTTCTTGCTCTCGTTCCCATCGAGGTGCCGCGCGGACCCGAAGATCTGTCCTGGCTCGGACATCCCCTCCTGTCTGGTCTTCGGAGGACTTGGTCATTCAGGGTTTGGTTTGAAGTGGACTTTGAAGCGGCGCCCCACTGCAACAACATCACAACAACAATCAAGACTGGGGTCTGTCTGTGTCTGGCCGAAACAGACTGGGACAGGATGGTCTCAGTGGTGGCCAGGGGAAAAGAAAACAAGAGGCTAAGGTCAACGGCTGGGGAAGTGAAGTCTCCACTCTCAATTCAGCTTGACAGAGGCACACAAAGGAGCCTGTATGCGCGGATCTCCTTTTGAGAGGACAGAGATTATGACCTTGTCAAATATCCCAGTAAAGATGTCTTGTCTTGCCCAGTTGCCTGTCATTAGTTAAAGCAAGTAATAGTGAATGCCTGGGATGGTTATGCAGATGCCTGGGAGGCATGTAAGCCTCTGTCACCCGTTCCTAATGGTCCATATCATACAAACCCCTTTCCTATACAACAGCTCCTCTGTGCGATACGTACATATGGAACCCAAAGGAGCACTTTTGTTCCTGAAAAGCTAACTCCAGCGGGATATTTCACAAAACATGCCACCATGAGAAGAGCCCCTTTTTTTTTAAGGAACAGTGTTGCATGATCCCAGTCACAGTTTCAGACGCACAACAGCTGTCTGTTCCCGCCACACCATTCAGACCAGATGAAAGCGCTGCAGACTCCAGCACTCCAGCATCACATCTGAGAGCTGCAAGACCTACATCATAAAACAGACTCGACCCAGTGGGACACCATAAGATGGCCCGACAAAGCCCCATAGTGTCACAGACAGACTGTATCTCCATATCTCACAAATCACAGACATGTGAGAAAGAGTTCAACACACTGTACGTCCCATGCTGGGTTTACGGGCAACCGCTGTTTGATTTGAGAGAGTGTCTGAATCTAAACTTAATGTGCAACACTCTTTAAAACTGTCCAGGACATAAAACTCTGTGGAACACCTGTTGCTAACAGGAACAAAATAATCCAGTGGGATTTTCTCTCAACAGAGCAAACCAAACTGATTTAGTGAAGTTTAAAAAGCATGACCAACTATGCAGCACACACTTCACAGGAATGCGTACACTACCAACCGTGACAGTGCACATACCATCAGGTGCGGAAGGCTGAACTCCTGCAGTCCACATCGCCGCTTTACATACACAGAATACGTACATGTAATTATCGATGCCAGGCTCACCTGTTTCCTGCGGGTGGTGCAGGGCGTGTCGGAGGGAGAAGAGCTTGCACTCAGGGCCTCCTCTATGTCCAGATTGAGCTGGTCCAGTTTCCTCATCAGCTGGCTCATTGATTCCGACCAGGGGGACTCAACCTGTGGGGGCCCCTGTGGGTAATGAGGGAAGCACCAAGGTGAGAGAAGACAGGCTACCCTGGCATTAGAGGCCTTAGTAAGAGATCAAGCGGCTATTCCCATTTTAATACATCTTCTGAGTCTTATTTTATTCCCATTTTTTAGTGTCTGTTTGCAAAAATTTTAATTTGAGCATAATCATTCAGTCTAGCTTAATCATAAATTTAATAACAAATCCAAACACAATCCTTTGGGGTTTTTTTTTTTTTTTAATGTTTTCTGATTATTTTCCCCCAATTTTGGCAGTTATCTCTTTTTTTTTTGGCTTCCACAAAATTTCAACATTTTTTGCATCATGGAAAATTGAAAACTGAAAAAAAATTCACAGCAATAATAAAAAGAAGAAAAAAAATGGCCTTATTAAATCAGCAGTATACATAGATTATTCACACTCACATTTTCACATAGGCTACACACACTCAAAGTTCTACACACAGGAATTTTCAGGTATTCATTTGAGGGTTAATGTCAAGTTCAGCAGATGACAATTCATTAAAATTTCTTGGTATGTATTGGTAATAATATGCTTCAACTAAACTTCATCAACCCCCCCCCCAAAAAAACAACTTTATCTGACTTTCACACCTGCGGTAAAAGTAATTGAAATCAGGGTTAAAATCCGGTTCACTCTTTTTTCCAGTAATTGGCTGCCATCCTTGTCAAACACATTTGACACGTGAAACCTTCGAGGTAAGACGAGAGCATCTGTCATTTTTCCACTCTGCCCTAAACTCAAACAAGAGTTACAGGCCAACCCAAAAAAAGTATCTTGTAAACTGAAGATGCTACAGCAGTGGACTACGCTGCTGCCACACATGGAAATGCGATCTCCTTGGCCGCCCCTCAGGGTGAAAGAGCAGAGGAGGAGGGCTCCAGACATGTGTGCCATACGGAGCATGATGGAATTCCCTGCACCGGCTTTCACTACTCCCCAGACACGCAGTGTATATAAATAGACCATCCTCACACAGACAGGAGCTGTGTCTGAGGATCTGGAGATCCAGCCCCATAAATCAGCACGATACACGTCAGTCACCAAAACATAAATTAACATTGTTGTTCTGCAATCTGAGCAGTGAAGAGCTATCAGCGTGTGTGTGTGTGTGTGTGTGTGTGTGTGTGTGTGTGTGTGTGTGTGTGCGTGAGAGGGTCACATGCTACATACTCTTCAACAGCATCATTGTAGGCCCTGTTAATGAATCCTAGTATTAAATCCCTTAACCACCAAAGGGTGAATTTTTCTGGAGAACTCCTCTTGTGGACTATTTCAAGTTTTTGACACAATAGTAACACTGTATATATTTCCCAGGCAGCTCCTCCTGGAATATGGCTGCTACAGTAAATCTGTTAGGATTTTTTGCCAGTGACAAGAGCCAACAGAAAAATTTGGCCAATAGAATTTGAACTCTTTGGATCAACCTCATCCTCCAAGAAGTAAAACAAACAAAAAAAAGCAACAAGATTTTCAAGGCTATCAACCACTGGAGACAACCAGTATCTTTGCACAAATCTGAAGTAAGCTCTGATTCTCTTCCCAAACCCACAGTCGACCACAACCATTCAGTAAAGTAAATAATCTCAATTTTCAAAAAATTGAATTGAGGCATGATATTATAGAGCTGTATTTTTCATCGAAATGTTCTCTCTGAGCTGTATTCACCAAGGCCACATTGGCACTGCATCCAAGACTGCAGTGAAGTGAAATGGAAAATCCCCAGCCAATAATTGTGGCTAATGCTTGATCATCCCTCTGAATTCCGTCCTGGCTTCATTTCTTTGCTGAAATTTGGATTCTACTTGAAAACAACTAGCAGAGATACCAGCATGTGATAAACCCAGCTCTGGGCTTCAAAATGTCTCCTAGTAGTGACATAGCAGATGGTAACATCTATGTGTTTGTACTGTCAGCGGTCATTTAATATTGGCTGACTCCAGCTTAATTTAAAAATGACCTACATAGTCAGTTCCAATCACAGAAGTGACCATTAATGACAGGCATTAAAATAAACCCGAAACAATAAAACCCTTAACTAATTTCCTGGAATTAAAAAAAAAAAAAAAAAAAGCGACTGAGACCTGATTACTGTCAGTCACGTCTAAATCTAGTCATTTTTCCGTTCATGATGCTAAGCCTCTAAATGCACAATCATTTCGATGAAGGGACTTGATAAATTTTTCTGTGTCTTGGACAGGGCGAGGGAGAAGGGTGTTGTGTTTGATAAAAAAAAAAAAATAATAATAAGTTTGGAAACAAATGTGAGACTTGTTTTGGTATTTGCATCAATTCGTTGTGGTTTGACTAAAAATATGCAGATCAACAAAAGATATAGTGGAGTCCTTGAGTCCTTGAGACCTATTTTGGGAGTATTTGTTATCACTTTGCAATCAGTGAACTGTTTTCAGTCGGTAACAGTTCAAGAGAAATACCAGTCATTCTGAGAAATCACAAACTTATGAGTTTGGTATCATACATCTCTGTAAAGGAGTCATAATTGGCGTACAGTATGTTAGTAATATGCCTTTCTACAGTTGTAATTATAAACATCCTCCCATACGTCGAAAACATTCTCCATGAAGCAGTATATTCTCATTATATTACAAATTAGGGCACTAACAAACCTTTTATAATGTTGCATTCTCACTAAATTGTGAGGAATTAAGGGCCTAGACACCAGACAGTCCACTCAGCCTGCTGACCACCCAGGGTCAGCTGACTGGCACTGGGAGAAAGTGGCTTTTTCCCCTCAATCCCTGAGGAATGACCTAAATCTGGCCAATCCCCTGCTGACCTCTAAGGTCTGAGGGGTCACCCGGGGTCATTAGGAGGAAAAAATAAAGCTTCCCTTCCCTGCTCCGTCTGCCTCCAAAGTACGGCAGTGGCCAGGGAATGTGAAAAGTTTGACATTGGATCAGTATGTTTGGACAGCTCAATCCTCTGTGTCTGCAAAAAATATTAAAAGGCCTTCACATACTTTGCAATGTTTATGTCAAAGCGTATGACTGATCAATAACAGTTACCAGGCATCACAAACTCTATGATAAATGAACATCCTACAGCTCCACCTGTAAAGAAAGTGACACAAGAATGATGTAGATGAACTTTTGCTTGAACTTTCCTGCCAGCTTTATATTTTGATACCGGATCATAGAAATGAACACTGATTCCCAGGCAGAAAAATGTGATAAGAGTGTGAACAAACAGACATTATTTCTGTTATTTTTAATATGTACGATTTGACGATAATTAGATGGAGAGATGTAACTACAGAAATTGCCATATGTAACTGTGAATCATAAAAATAATTGATGATGTGCTTTGTGTTGAAAATCTTCACACGAGAGAAGTGGTTCCAAATTAATTACTTCTTTTTTTTTCACGGGTTCTGGATAAATCATCATGTCTGCCCCCCAGTGGGTGTACATTCCTCAAACTAAATTTAAGATAGAAAATAACTGAACTGTTGTGAAGTGATGATAGGAGGATTATGTATTCACATGAAGATATGCAAGTAGGGTAAGTCACTGTGATGGCAAACACCGACCGGTCTGGTCCCTGGTGTGTGTTTGTAAAAGACTATCTTAACTCTCTAGATCAAGAGCAAAAAGCTGAAATACATTATTTGTGTGTGTGTGTGTGTGTGTGTGTGGGGGGGGGGGGATCTTTATATTCTAAGCATACCGACCGAAAAGGTAAAAGAAAGGAAATGAAAGAAGCCGAACATCTTGTGAGCTTGACTAATTAACCCCAAGAGTCAGACAAACGCAAATGTAAGAAACAGACGCCCCGTTCTTGCACATGCTCGAGCCAAATCTGGAACACATTCACACTGTCTCTTTTCAGTGACATCCCCACAAGGTGCTGCTTAGGAATGTGGGCACTTCCACGTAGAATGAGACAAATTCCAGGGGAGGCTCGACGCCTGTGAGACACTACCCTTGATTCATCTCTCCGTGCCTTTCCCCTCAATCCGGCCCCGAGGCAATTGTGCGAAGCCCTCATACCATGGCAACTGAGCTGGTATGAGTCAATCCTTTGGATAGATGCATTAATGTTATCTTCAAGGGACAACAAAATGTGAGCTGACTATAACTTTATCAGCGCAAATTGGCCACATTGTGGACCCCAGCACAGTGGCTTTGACATGGAAATGAGGAGTTAAGTGTGTGAGCTCTGGGCTCGGTGCCTAGTCCGCGCCACCCACAGAGAGTGCCAGAGATCACCATGGAGGTATCCAAATGTAGCAGCCGGTCATGCGAAAGGGCAACGGCTACCTGGCTACTTCGACGAATAAATTACACCCTTAATATCCCGCGATGCAAAAAACACCAAGGGAACACGGCCACTGCCATATCAGTAGAGTGGGAGAGATAGGTGAAGAAATGTTTATTTTTAGGGGGCATTTAGTCACAGCTGAGCTAGATGATGCACACGGTGTGTGTGTGCGTGTATGTGTGTGTGTGTGTGTGTGAGTGTGTGTGTGTGTGGTGGTGGGGGGGGGGTTGTCATGAGATGTTACAGGGTGGAAACACTATGCATACAGTGCCCTCATATGGTTAATGTTAACAACTACATTCAGGCGGTACTCCATGAGTTCTCTGTGTATTTCTGTGCTTAAAACTAAACTAAATCTGTATCTTCAGCTGGGGCATTTTTTAAAAATTATTATTATTTAGTCAGACCAGCATACTTTTGTATACCTGTAATATTCTGGTCAGTAGCTAATCTTTAGTCGGTAATTGTTTGGGCAGTCTGAAGTCGTTCCATGGATAATATTTTCTAATACTAATCCATTAACCGATGAATGAGGTCTTGTTGCCCTCGTCTACCGTATGTCATCTCCTCAATTCTTTGACTTAGCATGTATATTTACAGTGTATGTACAGTGTAACGTTGTATATATATTTGAGCCTGAAATTAAAAGACAAGACAGTGTTTCAGTTTGGATCAACAACTGTAAATAAAAAGAAGCCGAGTGAGGTGATGTCACGTTGAGAAAAACAGCTCTTTTTTGCACATATTTCCTTATAAAAATCGATGGACTTGGAATGGAAATTTCAGACTTTTTTATACAGTGATGCCCACATTGCAATCCGCCATTTGATAACAGAGCTCACGGTGCGACATCATGAGAAGCACTGACCTGCTGTCCTTCGATAATATTTACAACAGGCTCCCTGGATTCCCTGCATTCTTCTACTCTTCTCCAAAACAACCCATTCAGAGCCAAGTGTCATTCTCCACATAAAGCTGGCATTGCCTCAACAGCTTGCCCAACAATCTGACAGAGAGGCTAATCTCCACCACCCTGCTTACATGTGTGTCTAGTATCTGCGGACTGTTTAGAGAAACATGACAGTTATGTGCAATTGGATACGTTCCCCTAAGCTTTAACGGAAAACATGTTTGACGGCTTTGAACATACTTATGAATGTCTATGTGAGGTCTGAAATGGGCAGTAAAATTTTTTTTAAAATACAGGAATGAGGGGTTACAGGACGGTTACAACCAAGGTCATGGTAGAGGTTGTGCGAAGAGAGGACTCAAATGTGCCTTGACTTGTTGGAGGGAAGCGAGCCGTTCGGTAAAGGAGGGCTAAGTTCAGTGCTAATACAGCCTGAAATGGGCTCTGTCACAACACCGCTGCCTGCTGAGGGAGTGGAGAGAAAGCAGAGGCTGTGTGCATTCCTTCTGGATCTCTGTTTCGCCAGTGCAAACCTGAAGTTGGCGCGCTCCCACGCACTTATACCAGCCATGCATTATCTCAGAGTGTAATGAAGTCAGCTCAAAGAAAGCTGTTAGATATGGATTCTCACAAGTTTATCTTCTCCTTCTATGGACCAAAGATGGCACTGAAATTCATCAATGTCACTTCAAGCCCATTTTCTCCAGATCTTCAAAACTTCCTGCATTTATATACGATACATACAGTATGTCAAGTGCCTTTAATTGAAGATCTCTTCTCTGCCATAACTGAATATCGGGTAATCTATTCCTTAGATGTAACTGCACTTTAATTGTTTTCTTTCCCTCTTTAAATTTTAAACCCTAAAATATCTAATTTTCTATTTTTAAAAAAGTCCATTTGAATTTGTGAAATACAAATCACATGTTCAGTACATGTGGAATGCCATTTCACGTGATAAATTCAAACTCACGCAACTGGTTTTCTGACATGATGGAAACACTTTTGTGAGATATTTCACATCACGCCAGATGTGAAAGATCAATCCCACATGTGCTTCTTGTGAAGGAAAAAAAAAATGGATGGAAATTGGACATGGAATTTTGCAACATTGTAAAATATGTAATATTTGGCCATTTCAAAGGTGACATATTGTATTTATGTTATATTAATGTCATTATATGATATATGTCTTTCTGTAAGTGGTTTTAAAGTGTTGCTCTAATGTGTTTCTAATAGTAACAATCTTTAAAAGCTTTTGCATTTGATAGGTGCTGTACAAACTTCCTTTGCCTTTTCCGTCTCTGCCTACAAATATCTATTCTAATTTCTTTTCACTCAACAGGTGATTATAGAGCAGCGCGGGAACATATGTCAGTAATGTGGATGATTTTAGATCAATGGCAGCATACCTCCTTGGTACTGGTTCCCCCATCTGCTTCGTAACCGCTGTTGCTGGCTGGGCAATCAGTTCCCGATCGGCCACTCATGGCACCTCTCCTCTTCTGTTTGTCTTTGCCGTTGCTCCTGAATCTGTGAGGCAGCTCTGAGAACACGTTGTCGTCGTCATCATCATCGTCATCATCATCACCATCGCTATCACTATCATCATTACCATTGTCATCATCCTCCTCTTCCTCAGGAGAGGACAATTCATCATCAGAGCTCTTGTTGGCAAAAGCACGTGTGTCGGCTGCGGGGGGACAAGTGTATTCAGAGAAAGTGATGGAGCTCGGTTTGTGCCTCACAATACGTGGGAGATCCAGGACATTCTGGCCTGGATCAGGGACATTTGTGGGGACAATGAGGGGAGGAGCGGAGTCTAGATTGAGAATGGAGCACGGGTCCTCTAGAGATCTATGGACATGGCCATTTGAGATGGGCTCTAAATTCTGGAAGTCCGTTTTTACACACCCACAGTTTGAGTCTCCTGTCTTACCCATCTGGTCTGACAGGCCTTCTGTGACAAGAGCAGGACATGGAAATTTGCCGCAGCAGTTTTCATTTGAGTTCGAAAACGAGGACACAATACCTGCCTGATGAACCTGAGATGGGGCCAGCGGACCCAGGTCCAGAGGTTCGCCCCCAGGAATGACTGACACTCGTCCAGGCTCCTCAAAGCACAGAACCTCGGGTAAATCAATGGCGTTGTGACCGCCACCCAAAAAACTCTTCTTCAGCTTGGTTTGGTCCTGATCTGGCTCCAACAGCGAGCAGCTTTGGGCTTCAGGGAGACAGTCATTTCCGCTGTGGTCTGGTGAGATGTTCTCCGAAGGTGCCTCCTGTGTCGAAAATTTGCGTGATCCCAGAAATGTCCGAAACTGATGTCCTTCCAAATTCACCAAAGGTGGAATCTCCATTTTTGTTTTATCCTACAGTTTCTCATAATTCAAAACGTAAATCCACAGGTCTTTGTGCTTGATGTATCTGATGGCCATTTTTTTAATTGAAGATGCTCAATCAAACCACGCCGCAGATAACCTGAAATAAACAGAAATTTAAAATATGTGAATGGCATGTAACACATCTTACAAGCATAGAGACATGAAGATTATTTTCACAGACCACAGCAAAGGTACAAAGAGAAAGATTACACATACTCCTTCAAATATTTCTGTGTGTTTCTGTGGTTATCTATGTGTAAGTCTTCTACCAGAGTTTCATGTGAAGCTTCCAAGTCCAGCTCAGAAGAGCTCTGAGTACGTGCCATCCAGCCAAGAGTTTGCTGTGAAATTCAACATCTGGCTCAGGCTGAGCTGTTCAAGTCTGGATCTGTTTCACACACGATCGCAGTGACATCACTGCACAGAGGAATCCGACTGCTCTTCCCCAGTAGGTGATTTACTACGCATGACACCATTCATCAGGGCAGAAGATGTCCCCGGTCGACTGTGGTTAACATCCCACTCACCCCTTCATTAAGCCCTTCGTTAAAACACACCTTGGACAAGTCTGAGACATCCAAGGTGCCCATGGAAAAACAAACAATTACATTATTTTGACGAGAGATGGTTATCTTCTTGTTCAAGCACAAAGACTTTCCTCAGAGGACAGTTTCAGATGAGTTAGCAGTGCAGCTCAGGCAAGAAAATTTCAAAGTAAGAATAACATACATGAGACCTGCAATCAACATTTTTTTCCTCTCGAGTTTTAACAGCAAAACACTCAATTGTACAGATTGAATCCCAGAGATTTTTCTAGAAAATAATTCACTATTTCAAAATATTTTATAAAAATTTTTGTAATTTCGCACATGTGGATCTCTGCTGTTTCTGTGAAAAAGCTGCACTTGGCCTTGAGACACTTGACACACACCGACACCCACACAAAAACACGCATGTACGCAAACACACTCTTTTGCTTTTAGGACACAAGCAGATAAGGCAACCTCAGACAAGGACAAAACTGAACTCTGAATAAACTTTAGAATTATTCAAAATATCATGCATACAGTATGCATGTATTCACAGTTCCATACAGGAACATTACATAATAAGGAGATTAATGCTGCATAGCGCCTGTAAAACCAATCCTTACAAGGTGAATGTGAAATGAGTGTACAGGGTTCCTTCCAAGAAAGACCTCTTAAAAAAAAAAAACTATGCAAAGAAGGTCTCATTATTCTCTGATGAATGCAGAGCAGATTGAAATGGAAGGGAGAAGTCACAAGTTCCAAGTGAAAATGAACTGGGATTGTTGACTGACAGGGCAAGACTACAACTTTGTTAAAGAGTGAAGAAGGCATCCTGTGTTGGAGGATTTTCCACAGAAGGGTCCTGAACAAGTCTTCTCACGTGGGAACAACAAGGGGGATTATTAAGGAGACAGAAATCGAGAGTTGTCATTTATTTCTCCAAATCTGCATGTCAAATTCAAAGGAAAACAGAAAGTAAGAGACTCACCTGCTGAGTGGAAAAGAGTTGTCTGTGTTACCCAATCAGTGCCACTCAGGTCATGGCAAAACAGTGGCAGTGAGGCTAGTTCCTGTACGAGCAGAGAGGGTTGGACTGCCCCTTGCAGAGCCACACTTATGTCCCCATAGGCCTATTCTGCTAAAAGGCAAGCTTGTCATCACAACTATCAACCCACCCCCCCCGCCTCCTCTTGTGTTACCCCGGGGCCTGGAGGAGTGTTCAGCTAGCGGTGACTAAACCATTCAGAATATGCGTAAGAGCGGGCAGAATGTGTACTTGTTGGGAGATGGAAAAGGGGAGGAGAAAGGAGATGGGGGTGGGTTGGGGGTGTGTGTATGTGTGTGTGTGTGTGTGTGTGTGTGTGTGTATGGGTTGGGGGGCGCAGCAGTGGTTGGCACTGTAAAAGAACAAGGTGAAATGGGTTTTCAGCCCTTAAAAACAGGCTGTGAGGAATGGCTGACTTCACCAGCCTGTGCAGGAGCAAGATGAACCGCAGCCGTGACCTATCGCTCCAGAACACCGGGCCGAGGAATGCTTTCAAGTCAGAGGGGGAAAGCTGTGAAGCTCCGTGATTTACTGGAGCATATCACATGTAGATTTGGATGATGTCTCCGTGAGACCATCTGATGTTGAACTGAAACCAAAAGCACATTTCCTTAAGTTTTTATTTGCAACTCTATGTAGGAAAGCTATCAGTTAGGAGTCTGTATCACAAAGCGTGCTAATATGTGTGTCGGGGTCACATTATACATCATGAACTAAAAGGATGCACAATGGTCTGTGAAGGCAAAGTGTTCTGTATTAAAAAAAAAAGAAAAATGTCTACTTGGACAATCAGGGAGAAGCCAGATGGTCAAAGAAATTTTTTATATGTATGACAAAAAAAAAAATGTATGATGGAAGCTTAAAGCAGTTTCCATTGTGCCTGAATGATAAACAAAAGCAAAATCAATTGCAAAAAATAAAACACCGTCTTGTAAATTTGAGCCAAGGCGCCTCTCAGTAAACAATAGTCCTCTTGTGACTCACCGTGAGTAAAAAAAAAAATGCATGTAGGAAGAGCCCAGCACACCACCTATAGGGATTGTGGGTGAAAATGAGTGAATGCAAAAGAAGAGTGTGGAGAGTAAACATGAAAGGGGCATGTCTGAGCATTTGCTTGTTCATTGGCTTAGGAACCTGCTGTTTATGCTGCGCCTGGGCTCCCTGATGGGACCTGAGTGTTGCAGAAAGAATTTCTGGGTTCACACTCTGGAAACTGTCCTTGCCTTTATATCACAGGGGTTACATTATTGAAATAATTCATTGATTCATTCATAGATTATTCACTTGTTTTTCCGGCAGGATTGAGGTGGTGAAGCCACAGCCACAAATCAACCGTTGGACTTCGTTTGACCTCTGGCCAGGGGGAGAAAATGAGCACAGACTGACTTTTTTTCATTCATAAAACACTTTGAAATCTGCCCTTGGCTGTCATTCTCTCTCAGCAAAGAAGGTCACAGCCTCCTCTAGTTTTTTTTTTTCTTTTATACGAGTTATCTTCAGAATCTGCCCTGTGCTGTGAAAATATCATATACTTTATCAAGTGGAGATCCCCATCAATGCAGCCATACACTTCTTTTGAGTGTACTGACTTCTGCACTTATCTACTAACAATATGCATAAATTACATTATATACAAACTTCAGACGTAATGCCTGAAAGACAAAAGTTAAAAATTATTTTGATGTATGCTGGACATACACGCACAGCAGCCACACAACAGCAATAAATCCACTGTTTGGCCAGTGAGATAAGGTATGTATGCAAACATTAAATGTTTCCCAATCTTTGGTCAGTGAGTGACATTCCTGATGTCCTTGTTGGACGACTGGGTTTACATTCCCCTTATTATGTGAATGGTTACATGGAAATGTTACTATTCATAAAAGTAAAGAAGTACAACTTAATCCGAATGGCCTCCTGGCAACCAAACTCCTTTAAATCATTTTTAGTTGTTAAAGGTTACATCCAAAAGATAGTTTTCCTGTGTGTGTGTGTGTGTGTGTGTGTGTGTGTGTGTGTGTGTGTGTGTGTGTGTGTGTGTGTGTGCGTGTGCGTTTTAACTCTTTCTGAGAAAGGAAACACAAGTGTGCAGGTGCATGAAAATGAGAGGAGAAGATTGTGAAAAGAACAGAAGGGAAACAGAGAGACTGGACAAAAGTAATGGATGCAGAGAGAAACAAAGCGTCCGTCCCCTGTGCCAGCTCTTACAGTGGAAAAACATTCGGGAATCACCAACTTGAGTAATTGGCTGCACCTAATGAATAGCAGCCTTTTCTCCGCCTGGCCTGTCTGGGCTGTGGAGGTGAACAGTCCAAGGCCAGTGGGAGTGAGAACAACTCGGCTCAAACACAGCTGGATGTTCTCACAAGCTAACCTGGCAGGCCCCATCTGCCCCTGGCCCTGATAGAAAGAAAGAAAGAAAAAAAAAACAGCCTTGTTTGTGTCACTTCAAGTAAAACTTGACTTTGCTTCCGCAAATACAGAAGGCAGCGAGGAAATAAAAAAAGGTCTTTGTGTATTTAAGGTAGTGTCTTTAGACTGGCCCTGCCCAAAACTCTGTCTCTGAGCTTCAGTTGAGTTTGATGGGTTGTCTTCACCATCATTTTCTTACTATGAAGTTGGTGGATTCACATTTTGTTGCTCACTCTTTACCCCCTTTTTTTTTTTAATGTCAGGAGTCATTTACCTGGTTCATGATCTCCCTTCTGGATAAAAACTCATGTGCAGTTGCCATGGTGCTATGACTTTTAAAGAGCTTTTTTTGTTCAGTTTCTTAACAAGTCTAAGAGTCTACAGCCATGCTAGTGAGGCTGTAATTTAGCAGTAGGCACAGTAGTTCTTTGAGCTAAGTGCTAATGTCAGCGTGTTAACATGCTCACAATAACAATAAGTAACATGCTGATGTTTAGCGGGTATTATGTTTACCCAACTCACCATCTTAGTTTAGCACATTAACATTTGCTTATTAGCACTCAATGCAAAGTACAGCTGACGATAATGGGAATGTTATGAGTTTTGCAAATATTTAGTCATAATGCAAAATACAAGACAAAGTAAACTTTTAACCTGACAATGGCATGAAAGGAAAAGTCAGCTGATCAGCAGTGTCGTTATAACTAATCCTGACTGGGGATTGAATGAGTGCAGTAAATTTCTTTACAAACCATCCGATAGCTTAGACATGTCACTCAAAACCACAAATTTGAACTTCAAGGTGGTGGTACAGAAAAGTCAGAGTATCAATAAAGTCGTTTTCATCCTCTGGGGGCCACGAATGCCTGTAGTAAAGTTCATGGCAATCCATGAAATACTTGTTGAGTCAGTTCAGCCCGGACCAAAGTGATGGACCAGTGACTGACATAGCCATTTCCAGACCTGTTCCATTAGCATTGCTGAGAGGACACAGTCTTTGTGTAACCTATGTGGGCAACTTACTCTGACCGAACACAAAGCTCTGCCTACATGTTTCATTCAAGTATGACCAACTGTCACCAGCTCCCAAAAGACTTTGTCCTGCAGTTGCAATAATGTTGCTATAATAAGAGTCTTTTAACAAATTCATAGTCTTTTATAGACAATAACAACATTTGCTGTGTTATGACTCTTAAGAATTTTTTTTTTTTTTTGGGGGGGGGTCCTGGCCTTTCAAAATTAGTGTTTTCAGGTAAATGTCACATAAATGTATCCATCAGATTAATTTTCCTACAGGAAAATCATGTGACAGACACCATGCATGTAGGAAAATCATTTATTTCTTTTTTCTGATTCAAAATAGTCATCCTGTTTCTCCACATTGTAATTTTAGTTGCATAAATTTACATTTAATTAAATCTTAATTGACACGTTGGGGCCTGTGCGTCCATGTTCTCTTCTTTCTAGTGGTTGAAATGTAGACTTACATGTCCTCAGTATCAACGCTAAATGAAACTTAAATAACTCGTCATTTGCGGAGCTGTGAAGGCTTCATGCTGTAGATCACAGCTATGACAACTATGTCATGACAGAACCTGGGGGACGTGGACTAGGCTGCCAAAGCAAACTGCCAAGGGAAGGCAGGCATACCGAGGCCCAGATGTAGACAGAGACGCTCAGTGCCAACCCCTCAAGAAAGAAGCAAATGTGATTGTAAGAGGATATTGCTGTTTGGTTTTTGTCTGATTTACAGTGCAATAGGAATGATAATTTCCTAGTCCTTTCACCATTCACTTCAGCTGGAACAGTGTGAAACACTGACTAGTCAGAGTCAACGGCCCATTCAATAAAGACCTGCAACACCTGAGGGTAAAAAAAATATTTTTTCAATGAATCGTTTATCTCAAACCAGACACAAAACACTTTTTCGTATAACACCTAAATCCATTAAATCCCTTTATTTCTCTTTTGGATTCACTTCTGGTCCGTTATTGTTTTAGACCCCGTGAAATATGACAGTTTAACACAAGTGACATACTGACACAAGCTTGTTCAAGATATTCCAGCCCTCAAAAGCAGCCCTTGAATAAACACGGCCATTTGATGCACTGCAAAAATATTCAGTGCCATAAATCAGCAAGAGCAATTAGAATGACTTAAATTTACTATGTGCTTTGCATAAATATATTTCTTTGTGAATGTTCAAAAGGTCCATCTTTTACTCTCAGACCTAACTGTGTTACATTAAGTTTTGATCAATTGAAGACTATATGCTGGCGTAATACTAACACTACGGAGGTACTGTAATGAATGTAAAATAATGTAAAAATAAATTATCCGAGCCTCAAGTTAAATTTTTCAGTTTTAGATTAGATTAAAAGATGCTAATGTGTGCATTATAGAAAATGTAGGATCTAAAGCTTTTCGAGTCTGATCCATACAATGGAACAAAGGTTAGGATATTTTTCAGCATCTGGTGCAAAAATTTTGACCCCTCATTTTTTTAAATCTGCCTTTCACTTGACAAACAACTGTATGAAAGTGCAATAATATCATTTGGAGCACTCCTTTAACTTCCAAAATAAGATAAAACACAATTAAAAATTACTGACAAAAAAAATCTAAAGCTTTAGAGACTTTTAAATGCAGACTGACAGGAACACATGGATGTTGAGCATAAAGTCATCGGTAATATATCACACCAATACAAATAGATTATCATTTTCAAAAAAAACAATCAAATATGGGCAAGAAGTTATTTTACAAAAGGTTCAGCGTCTCGCCCATGAAAGTTTAGGTTTTGACCCCTAAAGGTCACCGTAAATCCAACCACTGAACGCTTTGGGTTCTGTGAAATTGTTCCGCAGTGTGTGAGGACTAAAGGCATCCCGTTCTGTCTCTGCACTGCCTGTCCCCTCTAGGGGACGGGGACGGGGACGGGGACGCGGCCATCGGGTCGGGGCGGGGGCGCTACGGTCCTCGGAGGGCCACAGGCCAGGAGAGCGGTGGCGGCCGTCCCGCTGAAACGCGTGGCCGTGCGGTGCCGGGTTCGCTCCCGCCAGAGACGCGCCGTGTTGCTGCCGCACAACGACGCGGACAGCCGTGGGATTCCATCCACCCCTGTCACGCCGATAGCGCGTCCGTGTCGAAACATTTCAATCCGTCCTGGTGGGTTTTTATTTTGGTTTTTATTTTGGTTTTTTGGTTTTGTTTTTATCGCCGTCGCACGCAGCACGCTTATGTAACACGAACAGTGCCCGTCCGTGGAAAAAGAGACGAGTAATTTAGAAAAGGTAAACATCATTAAGAAAACATTCCAGCGATGCCAGAGTCTGACTCAATATCACCGCTGCTCTTCGACTCCCAGATTCCCAGCATACCACAGACCACGGGCAGATGTTCCGTATTATATATCGCTTCTCCCTGCAGTCTCGCCTGGTCTCTATCTGAAGAGCCCATCGAGGTGGCATGCGCGAAGATTAGGGCCTCTATGATCAGACTTTTCATTTTTTTTTGTCAGAGGTTGCCGTGGGGTAAATTCAATTACTGAACAAACTGCTCCTATCAATGTTTGAAACTTATTTTTTCCTTTCAAATAGACCCCCCCCAGGTATGGAGTTTATCTCACAATTCGATGTGAGAGCACATAAGAGTAAGTAAAAGCTTTTCTGAGGAAAATGCTGACCCTGGGCACAGATAAATACTTTGATGCCAAAAAAAGGACAAAGTCGTGGCATGTCATTGTGCAGGATCTGATAAAAAGAAAAATTAAAATTGTACCTAACAAAACAGTCAAATATCCCCTTGATAAATATAAAAAAAAATAAAATCATCTGTACTGAGGAGTGTTTCATGCTAAATGGTGCACATACCCATTATAGTACATATATTCAGGATCTTAAGACGCCCCCCCCCACTGTCACACATTTTGTGGAATAATTAGCACCCCAGCTGTTCCTGTAACACCCCATGAGAGCTATTACTTTTGGCAGCCAACAGATGTTAATCTGGTTCGATAATTGGTCGGAAAAGACAAGCTCGATTTTGCCTAGAAAACAGCCTCAGATGCCTGAACAAATACTTTATATTCCATTTATGAAAGTTGTTTCTGCATAATGGGTGCATAAACAACTAGGGCGGTGATTGCCTTGTGCTCAGACACAAATCGAGTGGTTTTCTTGGGTTACTCTGATTTGGCGCCAGTACGCCGTGCCTGAATTCTGCCAGACTTAAATTGAAGAGCTGATAAAGCACCTAACTTTATAATCTGAAAGGATTAAACCACATTTTAGATATATACAGAGCATTATTCCAATTCACAGTTTTTTGAATGGTGAGGAAATGTCTGATCTAAAAAGAAAATATATTTAAAAAAGGGGGCTTTTGGGGCTTGGCAAATATTTGAGGATATATTTTTGGCCTTGCTCCTCTTCATGAAGCCTCGGTATTTCGTTGGCTGACACATTGCCCCTTTCTGACAACACATGCAGGCAGAACCCAACACACAACAGCCGCATGACAAGATGCCAAGACGTAGTTAACAGCTGTCAGAGCATTCCCAAATGATGAGGGATGCTGGAGAGTGGAAAAAAAGGTGTGACAATGAGAGGAGATGTAAACATTAACTAAAAGGATGGCAAATCATACCACTGTATAATGATACGGAATGTCTGTGATTACAGGAAAACAGGAATGGATAAGAGGTGAATCGGTTCGGCCTTTTCGTTTGACTGGGGGGGGCTGGAGGGGCGAGGTTCGTGGACCGTCCGTATTACACACACACACACACACACACACACACACACACACCCACACAAACGCACAGAGCAGCTACAAATTGATTCACTCCAACAACAACCCCTGTCCTCACCTGCTGCAACACGCTCTGCGAGCACTCGCAATCAACCGGCGAATTCCTTCCGCTCTGAGCTGCGAGGTGGAGGGCGAGGACAGGGGGATGATGGGGGGGGGGGCTCGTCATCGTGATTGCGATGTTGTGTAAATGACAGGTGTGTTTGAAACCCAGTGTCTGATGCAAACGCCACTGCTGCCCCCCCCGTAAAAAACATGAACGTGAAAGTACATGCCGAGAT
This sequence comes from Istiophorus platypterus, assembly GCA_016859345.1. NCBI lineage: Eukaryota > Metazoa > Chordata > Actinopteri > Istiophoriformes > Istiophoridae > Istiophorus > Istiophorus platypterus. Next base: position 6,908,007 of record CM029116.1, read on the forward strand.
GACAGGGCCGCTCGGGGATAACGGGGTTTTTTTGTTTGGTTGAACACACATTGCGTGCAGCATAACGTTGATCCCATCATGTGTAAATCAAAGACGAATAGTTCAACAGGTTTCTTTGCGCCAGGTCTGAGTGTTGCTGTTTTGGCTGAATAAACTTAAATGCTACCTTCTTGGCGAGGGAGGAACGGGCTCATCCCTGAAAACATTGGACTGCAGTTTATGAAAAAACAAAAAACAAAAAACAAAAACAAAAACAAAAACAAAAACAAAGAGAAAGAATAATTGCCTTCGGGGGCTGACTTGAGCGGTCCTGCTTTTATTTTGAAGAGAAGAGAAAATCAGATCAAAGCCGAGCAGTTGTCAGCTTCTTCTTTTTTCTTTGCCGGGAATGAGATGCAGAGCTGCGAGGCCTTGAACGCAGCTGCCCTGGAGCAGAAGGCTGCTCCGGAGCAGAAGGCTGCTCCCTACGCAGCTGACCGTCAGCTGGGGTTTCTGTCTCACTATAATCCGTGTGTGCCTTCCTATATTTCATTTACTATATATATTTTCATTTCAGATTTTTTAGATGTATGTTTGCTGCTGCTCTAGGCTGTGAGAGAAAAATAATCTACTGGCTCTTGAAATTTGCCTTGGTTGTGTTTTCAGTCACAGTAAACATCTAATCTGCATGATTTTTGTCAGTGCCACTCTGTCAATGCATGGTGATCAGCATGTAAACTGGTTGGAAAAGTCGAAACAAATCTAATAGTCTATTAGTCAATCCACAGAAAATTACCTGGCCACTATTCTGGTAACTGAATTATTGTTCCTCAACTGCTCATGTGTGAATAATTATTGGTTTTCTTAGTCATCACAGTAAATTGAGTATTTCCCGAACTATTATTTGGCAAAACAAGTATGCTACCTTGGAAACTGTGATGAGTGTTTTCTCACTTTGAAATTTTGTAGACCAAGTTGATGACTTGATAAATATTTCTTCTCATATTAATCGCCAATGATTAGATAGTTGTTAGTTGCCCCTATTCTGCAAAACAGCAACAACAGAAATTTCACATAAATAAATACAGACTCGATATTCACTGTGAGCCTAGAACAGTAGAAAATGTACATTTCTAAAAGACATACATGGTTTTCAAAATGATTACCTGTGATATAATGTAAAAGTGATTTATAGTAAATAAGGTAAAACATGCAAAACCAGTGGGTTTTGGTCCTTTGTGCTTGACAAAATTTTGAGAAACACTGTAGACAAACAGAAAATCTACATTAATGAATTAATATAACCTAAGTTATTCTGTCTTTCTGCCAGGATATATTGGAGTCTTTCATTTGAAAGGAGACACCCCTCCCTTTCCCTTCCCTGTTTGAAATGTCTGTTAACAGGGCTCCAGTCAGTAATTGATTTTACCTCTCTAATCTCCCCTCTCCATTATGAGCAGATTTCTGCTCTGCACCTGGGGCCAATGCTCTTGTCTTTTTTCTTATCTGCCTGTGAGAACACAAGCACCTCCCAGTGGGGGCTGCACTAATCCCCATCCACCAGACTCTTCGTGCACACAAACACACACACAATCTCATGGGAGAACCCCACAGCCGACAGTATGCCAGACAGTGCCTTGAGCTGCCTGCCAGCAATGTAAAAACAGACACAGATGGAGAAGCAAAACCAGACACAATACCACTTTCAGCACAGTGATAAGGAAACCGATGTTTTAAAACCATAGCAACAAAATATTCCTCCCCTGAAATACCGAAATGATAAATGTTCTGGACATTATATGAAAAAAAAACATGTACAAGAGGATGCAAGATATCTGGGCAACACCTCACATCACATCACTGACCTGTCCACAGAGTCCTTTGTCACTTTAAACTGTCACTTTAAACTGGGGTGAGGACTGTAAACCTCTCAGGCTCTGAAACGTCTGACACGATTTCAGTGTGACACCAGAAATGATCATCTGTCAGTGTGATTAGCCGCCTCGGCCGTGGCACACTCCAGCGGAACAGGAGCGGAGCTGACAGCGACGGCTGCAGAGGAGGACAGAGGTGGACGTAGATAAAGATGATCAGGGCACTGACAAACATCAGAGAGAGAAATTCTGGTGAGCGTGGAGAGAAACAACTACCCTCATCATTATATGCAAATAAACTAGAAAGGATGAGCAATTTGACATGGGTTGGAAATTGAAAACCCTTACTGTGAAAGAAGCTTTAATCATTTGATGAATCAAGAGGGAAAGATAAAACTGAATGAGTTCAGAATATAAAAGAGCCTCATGAATGATAAATCCGTTTCATTTTGCTCGGGGGGGGGGGGGGGTTCTCTGCTCATCCTGACGTTCCGCTAAGAAAGAAATCAGTGAACGTGCAGAAAAAAATGTCACTGGATTGGACGATTTAGAACAGATGAGACAGGATAATATGGATTCAAAGGGAAAATCATTCTGCTAGCAGAGAGGAGGTTGCATTCATCGGCTATATAAAGAAAGCATATTCTTGTGCACATGGACCTGCATATTAACCACTGCTTGATCCAGCAGATTTAGCAGAGGCAAGAAAAAGAGGATGATCTCTTCTACAAACAGAAAGCTCATCATTAAAAGGCTTTGAGTGGCAAGTTTATAATTCTTCTAAAGTAATTATTTTACAAATTATATATATAGAGAGAAATATATCTATGTATATAATTTGTAAAATAACAATACACAGACATTTACAGTATATACATATTCTAATCTCTATTCTGATATTATGCCTATTATTGTTTTTTATTATTGCATTGCTAGCATATGCTTATATCTCACTGTGCCAGATGTTTCAATGAGATTTTTAGAAAAAGGACAGACACATGATTTGGTATATTTGAATAAAAAGAAATACTAAGTTAATTTTGAACTGTTAAAGATAGAAGCATATAGGTTTGATGAAGCAGTAATGAAGTAATGATGCAGATGGATCCGTTATAGAGATTATAGAGCCTCATGTTTCAAAAGGCTTCTTCTGAAGTACAACGACTTACAACTATCACCAACGAAAGGTAATTTTCTTCATTGAAAAAAAAAAAACGAGCCTGCATCACTACAGATATTTTGACTATGAATCTGAATAATTAGATTCATGCTGTGCATCTGCAGCTTTCTCTCGAGATCAGTGGACGGTGGCAAGCAACCACAGCAGCTGCGTGTAGTTCCCACTCCGCGACAGTAGGTGGCAGCATTGGCGGAGACACACGGTCACAAACATCCGTCAACAACCAGGACGCCTTCTGCACTTTTCTTTTCTTTTTTTAAATAATCATGCCGCCTCGTTTCGTAACATCAAATTGAATGAAACACAGAACTACTACGGCCAACATCGGTCGCCATCGTTTAGGATTCACCTTAGTTTAAAAAAAATGGCTTGTTTAAAGCAAACCTTTTCTAAAAGACCTCGCGTAAAAGTCGGACGGTTGCTCGGTGCAGCCTTCGCCTCCTATAGATGTTTCCGTACAGAAACAGTAAGAACTTGCGTAAATGACAAAGAAAACCCGTGTGTCTTTCTTTAACAATACAAACACAGTGCATCGCGTTGAAAACACAGACCTTTCATTGCACCTGTTCACCCCACAGGTGAGACACGAGTCCGGCGGGCTGCCGGTGGTGCATCACCACAGGTACGTGTGCGACCTCCCACCGAACCACAGGTTTCCTATGGGCAAGTTTCCCCGGGTTTTACACTTTCTGTTAAAAGACCAAGTCATTACTGAGAAACAGGTGAGTCAGCCGTTGATATTTTCAGGTAAAAAAAATACAATTGTGATGTCTGTAAGTGATGACATTTTATTTACTAAGATGCTGATTAATCCAGTATTCGCGTCCTTGTAAATTGAAAATCTTTTGCTTAGGCACTGTTGGTTAAAGATGTTTGAGCATTTCTCTTACTCTTCTCTCATTTCATAGATTAAGTGAGTAATCAATAAGAAAAACTACCTGATTCATTGATAGTGAAAAATCATTGTTAGTAACCAGACTGATATGAGTAGTAGGAGCTGTACTGGGAGCCATACCCTCACGTTTTCTCTGTTAAAGGGGACTTCCTTCTTCACAGTAGGTGTTGGTCCCTGAAATTGCCTCTAAAGATTTGCTGAGCTCTGTGCACACCGAGGAGTACCTGAACAACTTCATAAATGGGAAAGTAAGCGAGCAAGAACAGAGGAGAACGGGTTTCTCCTGGAGCGAGGGCATAGTGAGACGCTGTCGGTATGAAACAGGTGAGAAGGAGACACGCAGGACACGCGATTCGGCAGCTGCGCGCAACACGGGAGCGGCTCACCTTCTCTCTTGTTGCCAGGTGGGACCGTTCTAGCTGCCGAAGTGGCTCTGCAGAGGGGTCTGGCCTGCAGCACAGCGGGAGGAACCCATCACGCGTTTCCAAGCTACGGCTCAGGGTTTTGTCTCCTCAATGACTTAGCGGTGGCAGCCAAATACCTGATGGGCAACTCCTCACCCAAGAGGAAGGTTATGGTCGTGGATCTAGATGTGCATCAGGTGGAGTTGACTCGTCCCTGCTTCATCTGATGTTGTAGGATTGGAAGAACGTGTCACACGTGCAACACTTTTCTGTAAACTTTTTGTCTTTTCCATCCAACAGGGTGATGGCACAGCTTTCATATTTAAAGAGGAGCCGTGTGTGTTTACGTTCTCAGTGCATTGTGGGAGAAACTTCCCCCTCCGTAAACAGCAGAGTGACCTGGATGTCAGCGTGGAGGATGGACTGGAAGACGAGGAGTACCTCTCCACAGGCACGTAAACACAGGCCAGTGTTTAGGCATTTATTATTATTTATTTGTTTTCTTTCTGCTGGTTTCAAAAGAGATCATAGAATAAAACTACTGTATTTAGCAATATTTCACTTTAATGTGGATAAAGAGTTTACATGTCTGAACTACCATGTCTGATGATCTCAACAGTGGAAGCCCACCTTCCCTGGCTACTCGAGACTTTTCGTCCAGACCTGGTCCTGTATGATGCAGGCGTGGACCCTCATTGGGAAGATGAACTCGGGAGGCTCTGTCTGACTGACAGAGGTGAGCGACAGCTTTGACACGACTATCCCTACCCACAAATCACTGGGGGCCTTTTTTTAAAAATAATTGTGAGTGTCTCCCAGGCTTGTATCAGAGAGATCTGTATGTGATGAAGACCGTGGTGAGCAGAGGCATTCCTGTCGCTGCTGTCATTGGAGGAGGATACTCAAGAGACATCGACAAACTGGCTCTCAGACACTCAATTGTCCACAGAGCAGCAACTCAGGTAAAGGAATCGCAGCTGCTTAAAAAGATGTTGCCAAATAATCCCTTCCAATACGGGAACAGTTCCGTAACCAATGAACATAATGTCATTACTGGTTTTACTGATCATGAGTGGATATCGTGTTCATGTTTTTCACATTTCAGGTTTGGAGGGAGTGTGGAATGTAAAACCTTCATCCCCTGAATCATGAGGACTCTCAGAGCCTAAATGATATTTCATCTTTAGGAGCCAAACACAATACAACTACTAACAATAATTTGTATTATTAGTAGTTATTTGAATTTGGATAGCTGGTGATATGGTATGTTGGCTGAAGATTGATTTAAGAAGACATTCAACTTGCCGTTTACCTCTTCAATGTACTTCATCATTACCTCTGTACTAGTAACTGTCTCTGTAACTATTAAATACTAATTGAACTATACACTTTGCCGTTGTCACTGAATGCCAACCTGTCAACTTGTTGCTTGCATAAAGGTGTATAATTAATGTCAGTAAAAGCAACACAACAACACTCTAGAGCAAAAATATTTAATAAGGAAAAAACAAATTCAGACTCAAAAGCATTTACATCAGGTCACATAAGACATTAAGGTACCAGTGTCACTTCAGAACACACATTTGGTCCGCACATACCGTACTGATAAAGACATGCACCGTCCTTGGCACAATGGACACACAAAACTGGTGTGGTTCAAGTTTCACCCCTATGTCATTCACTGACATCAACATAGATGTGGTACAGTGCAATGTTTATTCACAGTATATGAGGCAGCTGATGTGCTGAAACATACTCGTGGTATATTCAGCTCGTTACAGGACAATGCACAACTATAACAAATATCAACATCGAGGCACACACGTACACCGGCAACATGTTCTTTGAAACACTTGGAGAATAAAACACAACGAGCAAATGGCCACGAATATTTTTGGAAGATATTCTGCACAATGTTGAGCTCTCTTTATAACAGTGTTGATACATTACACATGAGCTGTTTACAAAAAGTCCCATCAAAAATGCGTGACAGATACTTGCTGTGAGTTTAGCTCCACGTATTCAGACTTAAGCAACTGTTAAAACAGGCAGACACAAAGAACAAATTAGAAATTTTCCACTGAAATCACTGCTTTAAAACGTAAGAGAAGATGGAAGAGTATATTGTAGTCATATAAATTCCTCTTTGGCTAATATCAAGTCCAAATGAGAAAAACAGTGCATTTCTTAACATCTCTGTGACAAAGTCTCTCTTCTGAGGTTTGATGAAAAAAAAAAAAAAAATTTAAAAAATCAAATTCTTGACACTAAAAAGGTGGCAAACACTTTATATCTGGAAACTGCTTGTTTGTTTCACGTATTGAAATAGAATAAATACTTTAAAAACAGTTTATGGTACATAGTGATAGCCATTGTTGAACACTGCCAAATACTGCAAAAACATTACAGTGATACCATCTAAAATAATGCCAGATATGGATGAGTCTGTCACACAGCTGGTTCCAGGATTACTCAACTTAAAATTAAAAAGACACCTAAAATCTACATTTTCCGAACAGGTCACAGTTGCAGCAGTGGATCGGTTTACTTTAGTGTTTAGTGTACCTTCAACAATGGCTACATCTGTACCTTTAACATCTGTCACTTGCAAGAATGTAATTACTATCAAATGTGGGATTCAGTGCTAAAACTTGAGGCAGAATTTGATGCAAAGTAAAAATCAAACAAGTTAAAAAAAAAAATAAAATCATATTTTCCACAGCTGAACCTTCTCCGCCACAACACACCAGTTGGCATGATCAAAGTAGGTGTGTTTGACATGTAGCTCTTCAACGTGATTCTCTATCAGCTCTGCCAGTTCTCCCTCCCTGAAGACGTGATAGTACCTCAGGCAGGAGCCTTCCACCTGCCCCTCGCTCCCCTGAGGACTCGGTGTGCTTTCCTGCTGCTGTGGTCCCGCCGGCCCTCCCTCACTTTCATCTCCAGATTGCTTCAGGTGCTCCTTCTGGAAAGGCACCAGATCTGGCAGGGCCAGAGATCCACACTCCTGGGCCAATGATACCGAGACACACTGGTTTTCTGTGTCGTTTTTATTAGGGATGTTGTTGTTGCCGCGGGCATCATTTTGTCCCTTGTGCAGGTCTGTGAGCGAGTTAAAGATGTCCTCCTCTGATCCGATCACAGATGGAGGAGAAAAGAAGCTGGAGACCTGCTTGATGAGGCCTCGTCCTCTCCCGCGCTGGCTCGCCTTGTTCCCCTCGGTGTCACCTGTGGGTGAAGATAAACTGCTCAGGTCTCTGGAGGACGACCAGGAGATGGCCAAACTTCCAAAGTCAAACACAGAGTCCAGAGACCTGGAGAAGAACCACAGTCTCTGAGTCCTCTGCCGCGGCATGGCGCAGGTCAGGTCCTCTTCGTCTGCAACGGAGGATGTGCTTCTAACCTTCCTGTGCTTGTCAGCATTGTCTATGGCTTCGCTCACGCTCTGCGCGGTGGCCCTCCTCCTGGGCTTAGCGGGCTCCCTATTGAAGCCGGAGGGCGAGTGCGGGTTGGGGTTCCAGGGAACAAAAATGTCCTGTTTCTCAAATTTACGACGTTTCTGCTCCATGGCCCACACGTAGATCATGATGCGTCCACCCACACGCAGGGTGCGAGCCATCTCCTTTATTGCTCGAATACGCCGCTCTTTGGTGGACAAATGATGGATGACTGTGACAAAGATATTCATTTGTCAGAATTATGTGGGGTGGTGAGTAGCCTTTTATTTAATTATGATGATGCGTCACATTCAGCGCTTGCGGTAAACAAACATATTATGTACACTGTGTATAGTACAGAAGATTAATCAATCCTGTGGGTGCCTGCTGTCATCTTTGGTCCTAATTACACTCTTTTGTAGGAGGACTCACATGATTATTTCACTCTGTTGGCTAGGCAACACAAGCTCAAGGTAAACTCCTGCTTATCATTAGTATGAGTTCGCTTAATTTGAGGCGAATGGAAGCTGCATCAGCTGAGCTTCATGCATATGAAGTGCCTGATTTGTTACTGAGTGAGAGGAATCAACAACATCCAAACTGCCCTTTGACTTTTTGTGTGCTACTTTAAATGGTTGCGTGGACAAATTTTGGCTTGAAACCATTGTTGTGAGGCTATTTTTGCCAGTGCTCGCAACTGTTAAGACTTGGTTTTAGGGTTAGGGTAGGGGACTAGGGAATAAATTATGTCATTGAGTGACCTTACAAAGACAGAGGTACAAGTGTGTTTTTGTGTGTGTGTATTTGTGTGTCAACCTGCAATAGAGAGCACAGCGTCGAAGCAGCCGTCTCTGTAAGGCAAATGCAGCCCGTCGCACATCTGGACCTCGTGTCCTTGGCTCCAGGCAAAGTCCACCAGGGGGCGACAAACATCGCACCCCAGCTTGAACACCTCCTTGTTGATGTGGAGATACTTGCCATTGCCACAACCTGTCAAGGACAAGACGGTCAGCCAAGACTCTGGTGACTGATTAGAAATGATTAGTTGCATGATTAGATTTAAAGTACTTCAGAAGATACCTATTTTAGAATTACTTGTTGTGTTTCCAAAAAAACAATAGACGAAGCACAAACGAGGACTGGCAAGATTACATTACTGCTGGAGGTGACACCCACCAATGTCAGCGACAATGCTTCCCGGCTGCAGGTCCAGCAGGAACTGCCGTACCTTTGGCCAGGCCTTGTAGCGACTGTCATTGAAATACGGCGCGATCTTGTCATAGACGCTGTGCACGTGGTCTCTCTCGAGCTGGCTGGCAGCCTCCTCCATCATGTTTGTCCTGGCTGCCTCACGCAGCGGCCTCACACCATCATGCCTGCGGGGACACACATCACCCATGTCCCTGCTCATTCCCAGATGATAAATCTGTCAAATACTTAATCTACTTCATTAAGGAAAATATAAAATAGCAATGTGGACCCCCTGAGGGAAGCAGCGTCAAGGTGTTCCTCGCTACATACTTGTTAAGGTCAGCTGGGGACTTTAATCAGCAGAAAGAGTGAAACATCTGTCAGGCAGCAGGGGTAATTTAACACCAAAGCCCCTGCTTTGTACTTGAAAGACATGCTGCGGTCATGATTAGTACCCCTTCTCACATCCAACCTGCAGCCCTTCAGGAGGAAAGACTAATGTTAAGTACCGTGAATACAAGTCACCAGGTTTTTAATCTGTCATCCATCTTGTGAGACTGCAAAAAAGAAAAACCAGAACAAAAGATCATGAATTAACTAACATGGTAACAGCAAGGATGCAGTCCCCATCTCAAAGAGCACTCAGCGGGTCCATTTCCACAGCGGCCGCGTCAAATTGTTTTTAAGGTAATGCCGGCGCAAAAAGGTCAACACATAAATCGTTTTGGCAACAAGATGCAAAACAACAAAATCAATCATGTCTGAATCAAAGTTCCTTTTCCAAATATTTCCTCGAGTCGTGCGAAGCCCTCGGTAAGTGCACACTGGGCTCCTGCCGGGATTCATACATCATAATATTTCAGTAAGCGTCACCAGCAATTTAAGATTTCAGCACCAGCTCACGTTCTAGGAATCGCTTTAACCTACAATGACCCTCATTACTTCTGAGGAAGACTTTTAGTTTCCCTGGAAATTCAAGGCTTCGGCCTGATCAAATTATTTTCCATCATCTGACAGAACTGTAGACCTGAATAACATTTAACTATGTTATAGCTCTAGTTGAGGTGGATACTGTAATCATCACTGGAAAAAATTTACTATTTCCTTTCTTCTTCTATTTCCAATTTCCTTTGATACATAATTGGCTACTTGCTTACTCCTTCACTGTTTTTTTTAAATTGAGGAATACTTGGAAACCCCATTATACATAAATGTTATTATACTTATGTTAAAAACAATAAAATATAAATAATTCCTTAAGACATGAATTAGTATTTTAATGTTATACTTTCAGAGATTAAGACTGAATTGGAATTTTGGGGATTATGAAATTGTGACGATTGTTTTGAGTATGGTTTTTCACAGCTCCCACTGCAGTCATCTCAGTTTATTACGATGCGGCCCACAGCTCTTCCTGCAGTACTGCTGCGGCCCCCTCAAGTACAATATGCACAAAGACTTTTATTATCCAAAGGATTACATTGTTATTTAAGGGAAAAAAGACAACTAAGTATGCAGAGCTTTTATTTGATCTGAGTGGATATCTTTCAGAGTGTATTACCATGTGGTCTAATTAAGTTCAGGCAAAGCAAACCCACATGTAACACAATTTCCACCACATGCTGACCACAACGACATTTTAAAAAGCAGACGTGTAAAGACTTCAAACATTCACAAAGCTGGGAAATTTAATCCCACTATAGTAATTCTAATAAGATGTTTCAGAACTGACTGACTTTGTTCAAAGGCTTTTTAAGTGGAAATTCATCACATGCTCTCTTGCAGCTTGGCACTAGTTCATTTATCTTGGTCAGAATAGGTATTTAGCTAAAATACTATTTGTTGAAAAAAAAAAAGGATTAATTTATCACAATGATATTTGGCTCTTTAAAATTTTGTAGAAGACATTTCTCTAACTTTATTCCTGAGGAAGTTACCAGTCTGTGAATAACAAGGGAAATACTCGTTTAAATTTGGCAAAAGGGAAAAATGTTGCTCTCTAACAATGGAGTGAAGCCAGTCATTTTCTTCCACAACATTATCATTAAGTCACACTAAGTGCATGTCCTCAGGGTTATGTCTGTCTGTCCCTTTTGAAATGACTGACGGGGATGCACTCAGGGCTGCAACACCCTTCACATTCCCAACTCATACCGAGCCATGGGACCAAGAGTTTCTGCTCTAAGTGATATATAGTGATATATGATATATCACATGTGATGGATGACAGTTGTCGGCGCTGAGGCAGAAATCACATATCACTGCCGTCAGGTAGCTGTAATATGTTGGGAGAGAAAAAAAAAATCAATAAACAAGTACATATAATAAAACTCTGGCGAATATACCAGCAGATTCTGTTGAAAAGTCATTACCATTTATGTTTATCTCTAACTGCATTACATATTTAATTATACTGCACTCAGGTTATTGAACGTTTTCTCCCTAGTGTGAAAATCTGCTTATGATGGTTTCGTCTTCAATTAGACATCTTCTAGTTTGTAAATTGAAATGTCTTGGGTGCAGGCATTTGGCTGTCCACTTATCTCACTGCAACCTATCTTACCTATTATACAACATACCTATCTACTTTAGTTTTAATGTTTTGGGTCTGTCGTAGAGAAACTCAAAATGGCACATCTAAACCAGAGCAACACGACCTAATGAACCACGTAATGCCAGAGTGCACTTTGCAAATGAGGTTAACCAGGGGGAAAAGCAATCAGACATTTCCCCCTCCACCCCTGTTAAAGGACATCAAACTGATATGTCCTTGAAAGTAATATTTACTGACGTACACATCCAACCTTTTCCACAGGATATTAGCAGCAGAAGCCAGCCTGTGCCCCGCGAAATGCAAACATTTCCCTCTACAAACTGACTGTCAGGTCCGTATCCTCTCAGTGCATTAACAGGCTTTTCTGTTGCACTCCTCTGCTGGTAAATACACTGTGCGCAGCATCCCATCTTCCTTCCCTCAGACCTATTTCTGGACACATCATCTGCAGCATCCCAGCCGAAGTGGAGGGGAGAAAGAGTCCCTTATGTAATGCTGTAATCTGGCCTTGTTCAGTATTGTCTGCGCTCAATTCTGCCTGAGTTTCCCCCTCTGCTCGCTAAACTGTGGTAGTCCTCGGCTGACATTATGTAACTGGCAGCTGGGGGGAGGCTCAGAGCACTGCCACTGACTGACAATGGGAACTAAAATTAAATCAGAGGATAGAGGCAACGTCTGGCACACAGATTTGTCCAAGGTATAGGACATTCATGGGATGGAGGAAAAAAAAAACAGCCATCATCTTTGGTCTTTTGTGGTTGAACATAACATCGCATTCTGGTATTTATTTTTAGATTGCTTGAGCCATAGCTCTCAATATTTGCCTTTAACACCCCCATTATTCTGCAGGTGTCCAACTTCAAACAAATATCCCTGGACCACGCTGATAAGCGAGCCCTCGTGTCAGACCTCAGCAGTGCTCTGATGCAGACTGGTGGTGTTATTATGAACAAACAGGGCTACACAGTCCTGTCAGCTGCATGAACACAGGGAGCCCACAGAGAACAGGTTTGCCCATCAAGCATGCCAGCCAGTTAATTACTCAACATCAACATGTGCTGAGAGCTTGTTTGCCAAACTTGGACTCCTCTCGCTGCTGCAGGAATCTAATGTTCTCACACTGTAATTTGGTTTTGTATTCTTTGTTTTGTTTTTTCAATATGCAGGATATAATGAGGTAATGTTTTCAAAGGATATAGATAAAGAGCACAATCACTGGACAGACAAAATTCAACTAAATTAAACCACAATCAATGAGAAACTGTAGCCAATATTTTTTTAATCTAGATGTAAGACTTGCCCTTTTGTTTAGGCTACTACTTTATGCCCCATCAAAGTTTCCTTACCGGACGGTTTCAATTCTAGATTTTAACAAAATAAGATAAACCCGAAGTCGGATTTTTGGAGGTATGTAACCATTTAAAATATGTTTTGCATGCAGCGATAACGGCTACAATCCTGTCAATATTTGCACATCCCTCCCCTGCAACCTCCCGATCCGCCACGGTGCATGAAAACCCCACTCACCGTGCGTGCAACCCGCGCGACTCTCCGCCTCCGTCCCTCAGGTCTCGCCGGAGGTAAACTTCGCTCTCAGCGCGTGCGACCCATCTATACGATCGATCGGCCACGGTGATCGGAGGCGCGCGCCCGACACGCGTCGCCGGCGGATGCGCCCGGGCACCGATCACCGACGACGACGCGAGGACGTGAGGGCGGGCCACGCGATCCCAGGCACATACCTGCCGTGCGCGACCGCCGGCAGCGTCCCGGCCACCGGACTGTGTCAAGTCCGCGGCGCGTTGTCCCCCCCCCCCCGAAGAACACACACCTGTCAAGGTGAAGAGAAATTACAGCGGCACTTCCGGCGAGGCGGTTTCAAAATTAAAAGCCGGGTTAGTGAAAGCGTGAAACCGCTGCAGAGCCCCCCCCCACCCCCACCCCCACCCTCGGCGTCTTTGCCCCCCACTCTCCATCTCCATCCAAGATCTTGACCCACTCAGGCCTGCAGCCACCTGCCCCCCCCACCACACACACACAGTTCCTCTGTTTCAGCTCCCTCCCCGTTTTCCGAGTACCTGCTACCTGCTCTCCTTTCCCTTCCTGTTCCTATACACCTGCCACCTGCCTGTTTTCCCTCTGTCCCCGTGTCCCTACTGCCAACTTGTTCCCCTTGTCAGAGCCTGCAAACCTGTTACCTGTTTCTCATTTTATTTGAGTACTTCGCTTCGTGGCCTCCCTCCGTCATACATATCTGACCTCTGAGTTGCACATGAACCAGTTTTCGCAGCCTGAGACAATCAGGCTGAGGTTTTTTAGCTGTTACCAAGGAAAAATAAAAACAAAAAAAACAAAAAAACCAAAATCAGATGTGACAGAGCACTTGCAGTCAGAGCCCCAAACCTCTGGTGGGAGCTGCCTGAGGAAATCAGGTCAGCAGAATAAGTGGCTTCTTTTAGAATCTCCTCTTAAAACATACCTTTATCAAAGAACCAGATGCCCAGATGACTTGATGCATAAAGATTTTTAAATTTTTTTATTTAATATTTAATTTCATTATTTTGATTCTATTCGTTTGTATTGATTGCCCTTTTTGCTGTAATTGTCTTTATGATCTGCTTATCTTAACCCTGTTGCCTTGTCTGACCTGCTAAATTTTAATTTGATGCTCTGTTTGAGGCTCTTTGTAACACGGGTTTAGAAAACTGCTCCAACACATAAAGATCATCATTATTATTATCATTACTATTATTATTATTATTATCATTATTATGACATTAGCCTGTCTCTGTGTCTGTATCTGGGTCCTCTTCCTGTGCTGTTATCAACAAAACCCTTGACACTTAGTCTCCAGGATGATAAGGAGATAACATACGAGCATGCCTGAAGAAGGTCACTAACTGAAAGCTCATCGCAGTAAATAAGTACTGCCCAGAATGGTGTGAGCACATGTTCCCTATCATAATAATTAGAGCTGATACAGTTTGGAAAAAAAAAGAAAACTAAACATAAATCACAAGAAATACCCAGAGGATCCCTTGGTGACGTATCCTCTCTAATGAACAGAGAACAAAAAAACAACTGTGATGACCCAGGGCATCATGGGAACGGTAATTCACAAGCTGCCCATGCATTCCACTTTAATCCTGTTTTTCTTGCTCTCTTCTGCCCTGCTTGACTGATTGGTTTTAGCCTTTAAATTCTCCTGTCTTTTTCCAAATAGGTGCAGGTGATGAGCAGCTCCAGATCAGCTTCTCTTGAGAGTTGCAAAGCTTTAAACGACACCGGTAGTGAAGAATATACCGAATCACTTGCCTTTTGTGCAATAAAACCATTCAGGGTGAAGTCAGACAAAGTTACCGGTGAGGATCATCCGATTATTTCTTATGCCATAGCGATCATGTGCAGTTGTATTCACTCTAATCCTTTTCAGTATCCACTCCATTTATTTGTGAATTCGTGAACTGCACAGTCCCCATACACCTGCTCTCTTTTCTTGTCCAAATCGCGTGAATTTAAGATTTTATTTTGAAGAGTGCTCGATCTCGTGTCCGGTCTTATTATGGTCGATTTGACACAGCTGGATTTTTTTTTTTTTTTGTCCTCCGTGTGTTAAAAAAACAAAAAAACCCAAACCCGACCGTGACAAGCTGCGAGGCTGCAGAGCGCGCCTCCCATTGGCCGCCGGCCTCACGTGACGACCGCACCGAACAACGTGCGGACAACGCCTCGTATTTGCACCTGAAAGAGTTTTCCAGACATTTGTTGGATGACCTTTCCCCGTGGGCTGAGATGATAATACCTCTGCCGAGAGAATAAAGTCATCTCATCTGTTTGACATCCCAGCTCACAGCCGAGATGTAGATTTACTGTAATTCTGGCAGTTGTAACTGCTGCTCATAGCTTTGATCAATGGGTTTTTTTTTTTTTTTCCTAAATAATACAAAACAATGCACTGTGCACAGCCGTGCAGGGAACACCGCCCTCGTTAGCGCCAGGAATAATGGATCCAGTGAGCTGCAGTGTCCATCAGCATTTCCTGTTCAGCCTGATCTTCCACTTTGCAAAAGCCCATCCCATAAATGAAATGGGGGGTTATAATAATGCAATAGCTTTATAAAAAGCTTTGGGTTATGTTCCATTAAGCACGGCTCGGCGGGGTGGTAATAGCCTGTCAGGTCCAGTTTTTGTCCTCTTGCCTCCCATGTGGGCGTCAGCTCTGATTTCATCTGCCCTTTCTTTCCCTGCCACGGTTAATGGCGGTGACTTAATTGTGGCTCATCAGTGCCACCCAGGGGGGCACAGAGCGCCCGTCGCATCCCAGTCGCCGTCGCCCCCCCCCAACCACACACCTTCGCACCTGGGAAGTGAACAGCGCAAACACACCCAACGCGGCGAGCCGGCGAAGCGGAGGCGAGGTGCCGAAAACACACTTGTCCCCTCGGGTGAGGTTTAGCAGCCGATAAACAACGGTAACCTCGCTAACCTCCACCTCCGCGTCGGTTTCTGCTCCGATCTCTCCGTTTAATCTGCTCAGTCATGGATTCAGACAGTTGGTCGGGCACCTACGCGACGTTCCTGTTACCTGCCCTCCAGCCTGGTGACCGTAGGTTTTTACGCAGCTGCAAATGTTCCTCTGGCGCTGAAACAATCTCACAGGTCGAGGAAAAAAATCTGAAAGACGAGAGAGGGTTGGTGGCTGAGGAAACTAAAGCTCACGGAAAATGCAAGACGAACAGTAAGAGAGGAGGTAACTAATGGGAAAAAAGCAGAGCCATTTCATCCTTTTGCTGATTTAAGCCAATTTAATTTAAAGTGCATTTGGTCAAAGTTTCTTCTCTGTCAGATGTTTGTATCACCACATCTCCAACCTGAGTGTTTACCGATCAAAGGTAATCACACAAACTAACCACAGTGCAGGTGAAAAAGACCTTAAGTTTGTATTATTTAATGCCCTTTTCCTTTTCGGATTCAGATTCAGATTCAGATTTGCCTCAGAGGTCAGGGACAAGGATTTTTACGGTGTCAGGGGAGGAAGAGAAGGCACTTTCCGTCCTCCAGGCATTTAAAATGTATGACTTTTCCTGTTTCTCAAATCCTGTTGTTGGAAAACAGCAGGATACTGTGCCGCTGTTGCACAAATAAGGCCTCTGCAGATGCCAGAGCCCTGCTGGTAGTTTTATCGTTTTCTTGGTGGTTTCCATCACTGTGAGCAGCGCTGATATGAGAGCCCATCATGGATTTTCTGTAGTATAGAACATACAATGATGTTAATGTTGCCAACAATTTCCTTGTGTGTAAAGAGACAATACTACCTAGTTTAATTTAAACTACATTTTACATTTTTTTTTAACTCTTTCAATCAAAATTTCAATCCACTATATGTTCATCAGATAAAGGTTTGTTGCAGCCTCTGAAGTTCTATTTAATATAGAACTACAGGAAGAAAATCTTATCCTTTCTAATATTTTTGAGAAAAATTATATACATGCTCGAGGAAGGTCACTGATTAAAGGCTTTTTCTAAGCAAATGAATATTGAACAGATTGGAGTGTGCTTTGATCAAAGATGAAATAGAAATCTCAATACTGCCAATAAAAATCACGAGTAGGGCCTTGTGGTTACCGAGATGAGGCCAAGTCTCAGATGGTCTGTGTGTGAGGATTGCGAGCTGACCATCTGTTTCAGGAACTCTGTGTCGACCACCAGCTCCTCTCCATCAGGCCAAACTGCTCCTAGGTGGAAGAAATCTTGTTTTGTTTTGGGGTTGGTTTTTTTTTTCTGTGGAAAATGAGCGGTTTCCTAGGGCGGTTCGTAATCGCTGCCGTCGAGAGTGTTCAGTGCTCCTGCTCATGTACAGAAACCGGCTTTATCAGGGACCAGGGTGTTGAACGGCTCTGGAATTGCAAAGGTCAGAGCTTTTACTTTACAGTTACAGAAGGCAGCTGCTGTCCTGTTCTGTGTAACGGTGCTCTTGATTTGATTCCCAAAGAGATGATTTCATTCTATGTTAGATATTCTAACAGGAAGGATGGAACCATCACAGCTGCTCAAATATCTATGAGGGGCACTGTTTCTACAAAATCCAGCGCTGTACCTTGGCCAGCATCACTGCCATTTTCATCACTGTTTATTGTGTCTTATTTACAGATTTGCTGATTTTTGTTATTGACTCACTGATTGACCTCTTTTCAACAATATTGCCCCATCCTACAGCCATTACTGTTTCAGATCTGAATAAATGCCACAGGCTAGGCACGTTCGATCCTGACAGTGAATCAAACTGCCAGCTCCTCAGTGGAGAAAGGGAGGCTTGACGTTCCACGTGATGGAAAGTGAACCCATTTGAAAGCTCCTTTAAAACCGCTTCCACGTTGATTCTCTTACACAAGGTCATTGTTATCTCAGGGACGCCCAACCAAATAGCTGAGCCTTTTATATCTACGAGAAGTCAGGGACCAGGGGCCACTATCAACACCTGATCAGCTTTTTCTTTATTGGATTAAAAAGAAAGTTGGATATGTCCATGAAACTGATGTCACATGTCTCTCCCTTTATAATTCACCAAGGACCCTCTTTGGTAGTTGGGTGCATTAAAACCCTTCATGCAAACATTTTGCTGTTGATTTTACAAGAATTTTGGAGTTATAAAATTATTAACTGGTTATTATTGTGATGTTACAAACATTTTTACATCTTTATGGGTAATTCAGTAGTTTTGTATATCCTTTTTTTCACCTGTTGCAGATTAGGTGACCAGTAACACAAACAATGCACATCCTTTTGTTCCTGCCCAACATTTGTATTGTTCAGGCTGTAACCAATTCTCTTAAATTGCCTATTTCTTGGCACATGATACGCTTTATGTATACTGCAGAAAAGAGTTGACTCACATTACTTCCTGAGCTGCTTCCGCATTGGCATGGGAATCTGTAGGTCAAGGTCAACTTCCAGAGAAAAGGTGTGAAGCTGCGGACTGAAGTACAGCCTATACTGTGGCGTGAGCCTTCAATACATCAGTCAACCTTGAAATGCCAGGTATGGAGGGAGAAACAACGGAGGGGTCACATGGTCCTCGGCAGTGTGCAGAAAAATCCCTTTCAGTTTCAGGGTTAGTGAAACAATGGAAATACCATACAATATTACAAACTGCAGTAATATCACTCTGACTGATTGAGGCGCATCGGTCTAAAATACTGCAAAATTAAGACGTGTGGCAGTGTGTCGTTTTCCTCACTCTCATTGAATAACATTTCAATGTCAAACAACTACTGACAGTCTCAATAACATCCATACATCACTTCACCTAACTGGCATATACTCCTGGGCTTCTACTGCAAGATGTTTCCCTCTGTTAATATTTTAAGCCTCCACTGATCATCCTCTCTCCCAAAACCAGCACATACTCAGGTTAAATAAATAAATAAACAAATCTTAGTGTATCTGCATCCAATTGACTTGTGTTCTTTTCCTTTGTGCTATTTTTAAACAAGATTCTGCATAATGCGAAACAGAGAGCAGAAAAGGTAACCCAGAACTGTCACATAACGTTCCACATTAAAGTATCAACTTCCATGGGGCACAACAAATTTCTTTTGTGAAAAATGGTATGATTTTGTTAAAAAAAAATTTAACATCAGCATAGAGGATTCCAGCCTACTACATCTAATGTATAGAATTCACAACCAACTGGATCAAAATTTTGTGCTCATATTTGCTCGTGTGTTTGAGAAAAAAGTCCAGTCAAAAATGATTCCTGGCTAAAGTCAACAGGACATTAGCTCTGTGTGCTGCTTTAATGAGCACCAGAGGGAATATAAAGGCAAAATGGGTTTTTTTTGTGAGACACCTTAATGAAAGCTAATGGACTTGCATGTTTCCACACTCACCCTTAATTAGCTGAATATCTGACCGGTTACTGTGATTAGGTCCCTATTCATTGTTTCTCCAAAGTATTTTGGGGCAGGAGTAGTGGTGTAATCCTGTCTTTGCCAGCTGGACCAAGACTTAACATTTAATGTATATTTTGTACTAACGGTATGTTTAACTGTGTCTTCCCTTTCAAATTAAAATATTCAAATATTGAGAAGTAAATAAATAAATTAGATGTAATTGTACTAATATCTTATCTACAAAATATATTTTGTTGAGGAAAATTTGAAAAATGCAGCTTACATTTACAAAATAGGCATTGAATAAAAAAAACAAACAAACAAACAAAAAAAATCAATCTACAGACAGAATATCCATGCATCATCCTGATTGTTGTTGGAACAAGAAATTATCGAACACCCTCTGGAAAACTGTAATGGATCATTACATTTGGTTTGTCTTGCAGGTGTCAACAGAGAAAAGAGCAAGTCCTTGGCTCAAAACAAAAACAGGGATAATCTAGGGAAATTAACTGTGAAATTTGAGGTCTACCAAAACAGAAAATTCCTGCAATTGCTCTGCAGATTTCAGGGAATCAGGAGATGCCCAAAACAATGTTAACAAGAAAATGGAGATCTACTGAAACAGGAAGCTAACACTATAGTTTTCCCAGTTTTCAAAATTCATATTTTTCAGAACGCACGAAATTAAATGTCATTAAACAGAAAATTGCAAAAAGTAATCCTGATTTAACTTTTCCAAGTAATCATATTACAAACGTGAATTTAATAATGATCATTTTTATTTAGAGAAAATATATTTGTTCGCCCATTACACAAATTTACAGCACACAAAATGATATATTAAAATCATTTTGAAATAATATTTACACAGTTAAAAAAATTGTTCTTCGAGGCAAACTGTTCGGCTGGTTAAATCCTTGTACTAACTAATGGAAATCTCTGTTTCTCCCCATTGCCTGTGGCCACTCTGGTCGATGTCTCTGGTTCACATGAGGTGGCTCCTGTGAGCTCATGACAATGTCTACGGATATGGGAAATGAAAAGTGGTCCATCATCTGTGCGATCTTTTCCTGGGGAACACCGTGCTTGTTCCTCCTTGAGGGCAGACAAGTGCAGTGTGGTGATGTTAGGAAGTGAAGTTTTTCAAAGTATGCACCAACAAGTAAGTAAAAATATGATGATTTAAAAAAAAAAAAAAATCATACTTCTCAAGCTCATAAGGATCAAACTTCCAGCTGGTGTCAGGTTCACAAAAGTCCACCTTGTATCCTCTTTCCAAGGCCTGTTGAGAAATGTGGAGATTTTTATTTGGATCTATCAAAGAGGCATGAAACACTGTAACTAAATAAAGAAATACTATTAAATCAGTTAATTGGTACCATTAATATGTAATATCACTGCTTACCATTTGGACATATGGCTTCATTTCCCAGGCTTGAATGTTTGTATTATCAATAATAATTGGAGACCGGCCATCATGCATAGCATCTTTAGCTAAAAGAGGATTAAACAAAAAACAGACTGAATCAAGTTATAGAAGGAAAATAAAGATCTCTACAAACTACATTTATAAAATGTAACTCAGTGGAATTTGTTTTTGTCATGTAGCAAAATATTTATTTGCTGAAAGGGTACATTTAACATTTCTGGCTTAACCAGTGGTTTACAAGACCACTGAAACCCCTCTTCACATACGGTACTGTGCAAAAGTTTTAGGGGCTTTAGATGTTTAGGTTCTTATCCAAAACGCAGTAGCATCTGAGAGGCATCTGATTGGTTCCAAAATCATTCTGCAGAACGACAGGAAACTCAGACATATAATTCAGATTCAAAAGGGACCATTGTCAGCAACAAGAAGATCAACAAGTTCTGCAACAGGTGGTCTGGCCCCCACAGAGCTATTCAATGAATTATTTTTGAAAGCATCCTTGCTTTACATGAAGAGCCTAAGCCTTTTGCACAGTACTGTGTGTCTGAAAATGCCCTCATTGTCAAGACAACAATGAAAAGTCTGCTCAAACTGAGGCCTGACAGGAACATCTTTGTGGCTGATGCAATTCAGACTTTTCTCATGAGAACGAAAGAAATTTCACAAACCATTGAGCTGTGGGAGCATTTAAGGAGACAGTACCTCTCCACTGGTTCCATTCATGTGCTGCTCCAAGAAGGCCGGGGTGGTAGCGGTAGCCATCCTTGTGAGCAAAGTAATCATCTGTGCTCAGTATTAGCCCACTGGGACCACTGGAGAGCAGCTCCCTGTGAGAGAGATGGGACACAAATGTCTAAAACATCTAAAATACATTCAGGCTTGAAAACTGAGTTTTAGACTCCTTTAAACTGAACGTTTAGGTGACTCAGGTATACACAGATGTACCTGGCTAGTGTTGATTTCCCAGATCCTGGCAATCCCCTCATCAAGATCAGCACAAAAGAAGAATCGTACGCATGAGTGTTATCAGGGGGCCTGCAGTGATGCTGTTGCTCCCAGAGTTCATTGTCTGAAACAAATCTCTGATGCCTGTCATAATCTTCATCATACTGATACCATTCTTCTTCTCTATCTCTAGACCATCCTATATTCACATTATCTGCGTATGCATCTTGGAAAAGGCCCTGTTCGTCCCTTTCAAAGTGATATGGATAATCTTCATAATAGCCCTGAGTGGGGGGACCGGATACATTCCGTGTTGGGAACCTGGAAAATGTTGGAAAAGGTGGCTCCTCTTGATACCGGTTTTCCACGCCCAAACCACCCCATTCGGGATTCACGTGTGGTGCCGGGCTTTGTGGATTTGGAAATGTAGATGGAAGTGGCGGACGGTGGAAGGGGGCTCTGTGTAATCGTGGGCTTGGCGGTCTGTTCAGCGGTTGCGGATAATACCACTGATCTTGAGCGGGAACAGCTCCGCCAGACCCCCGGTGCACGTCTGGCCTCGGCCTTCGGGGATAGTACGGCTGATTTTGATACCAGTGTGGCCAGGATGACTGTTCCCGCCGGCTGCTTTTTTGGCAGCTGTCCGTTTCTGCGGATCTGTTTCTGTGAACATTTTTCTCCCGTCTTGCGTCACCAGGCCGTGTGCAGGTGGGTGTTTTAGTAGTTGCCCGCTGCTGAACAAAACCCTCGTCTCGGTTGCCCGGGATACCATTAGCGCCATCAGGTGTATCGATCTTCTCCAGCTCTTTGTAAAACTCGCTCAGTGTGTCTTCGATGTCAGGCTTGACTGTGGCTGCTCCTGGGGGAAATGCCGGACCGATGAATGTGGTGCTGGTGAGTCCTACCTCCTTTAACACACGCTCCCTCACACTGCTGTCTGGACTGGTGCAGTTACCGCTCGGACATGTGGTGATTTTGCCAGCAGAGTCTTTGCCGCCGTCTCCAGCGCCTTCACTCACAGCAACACGTGGGTTTTCCGCATCGGGAGAGGTCAGATGGGAGGATTCCGTATGAGACATCTGCATGATAACAGATTTTAAGAGCCGTTAACATGTTGGACAACCACAAAAATATCTTGTATTATAGCTAATTAACCACTGTATTCATCTTCATTAATACACTTCTTGGGTGCTGATAAGTCATATTTAATTCATAGTATAGTTAAATTAGTATTTCACCGTCACTTATAAACTTATTTAGATCATACTTTCCATAAACTGAAGCTAAAACCGAAACCGAGCCAAACAGTTACGTTAGCTAATCTCATCACAAAGCGACAAAAAAAAAACTTTTGTTACGTTAATCAGTTCACTACTTGAAGGTATTAACTTAGAGTAAATGTTTCTGTTCACGGATACTTACCGTAAAGACTCGGGATGTATAAAAGATGGAGGTAAAACGATATTAACAAAAAAAAAGCCCAAAACACCGGCCACACTTTCCTCGTGCCTTGTTTACGGATGTGATATCGTTCTTCTTCTTTGCCTCGTTAACGGCCGGTTGACCCACTAGCGAGCACGTCAGCGCCGCTAGTGGCCACTATTAGAACTGTACCGTCTCATTCAATCCAGATTTTCTTCGAAAAAAATCTTTTATAACCGATTTTGGCTTAAATTCGTTTAAATTTTGTGTCATTTAAACGCCCCCCCCACACACACACCATTGTATGTAAACGGGAAGTACAAAACACCACCTTTAACTACAACCTCAATTAAATCATAAAATTTACAAACTTCCATCTGTTGTATTGGATTTCATTAGATTATACAGATGTACCTAGTAAAGTACCCACTAAGTATATGATCCTAAATGTTACTATATCTCATCCTACTTATCTCTTAGCTGGATTAGTTTTATGATATACTGTATACTACCTTAAAAGGTGAATCATTCTGTAAACGTGACATTTTGTGACTGCATTTATGAATATTTCCTCTAGAATGATTTAACAAATGTTAAAAACAAGTCCATACACTTGGTTACATTTGTGTTTTTTGTGTCATAATTGACACATCTACCATGTGCTGGTTATTAACCTTTTGTTACAAATTCAAATACTATTCAAATTAGTGGAGAAACCATTTTTGTGTTTCAAAGTAGGCTTTAAAATAACTACT
This sequence comes from Istiophorus platypterus, assembly GCA_016859345.1. Classification (NCBI taxonomy): domain Eukaryota; kingdom Metazoa; phylum Chordata; class Actinopteri; order Istiophoriformes; family Istiophoridae; genus Istiophorus; species Istiophorus platypterus. The sequence continues at coordinate 6,931,967 of CM029116.1, forward strand.
TTAAGAACTTGACATTTTGGCTTATTAAGCCTCAGTTTCTTTAGTTAAGCACTGTACCGTAAGTGACTACATGTCCCTAGCTACAGGTTTGACATTAGATTTCCTGATCAGCTCTGTTATTTATCCTCAAACAAAGCAAAAGTAAATGGCAGAGCTGAAACTTAAGGAATGCAATTCTAAATTTGTGTTTAATTTAAACACATCAGTAAAAAGGGATGAAATTATTTCATTGTTGTGAGTTGATATCTCATATTTAATTGTTCCAGTGAGACTACAAACACCACAGAATATGTGCCATATGCAGCCTATATCCTTTCCATTTACTTATTTGTACAGTATTTCCAAAAGTTGTAGCATACCCATCATACAGTCAAATGTACCTAGAGTGAATTGCCAACATGCAATGTCTGAGTATCAATCATTGCCAGTTCCTCATCGTTCACCCATTCATCCTCCATCGGTGAAACCACAGATTTGCGGGCTGGAGTCTGTACAGTTTTTAAAGTGCTTGGTGTCCCAGACCTCCGAGGGGGGTTGAATGTCTTCTTTACACATGGAGAGGCCCCCGAGCCCAGAAGGGAGAGAGCTGGTGGAGACGGGATACGAGACAGATAGTCCAGAGCTCGTCTCCTCTTCAGGCTTCTGGGGTCCTTCTCTGTTGAGGAGGTTGCTGCAGGTGGGTTCCTGGTGACAGGTGTGAAGGACCCAAGGCTTCTGATTGGCTGCTGAGATATCAGCTGTGTATAAAATGACAAAATTTTAGTTTTTAAAATCACTTCCAATTGGTTATGAGAGTAAATGCATTTAACAGCCCCAGAAACAACAGAGAATTCAAGGAGTTCATAAACTCACACTTGTCTTGGTGTCTTGTCTCCTGTCCGTTGCACAAGCTGGGGTTTGTGGTTGCAGAGCAGGAGAAGAGATGGAGCTCAGGCCATCAGACATGACTAAATGTGAAAGCGTCTCCTCAGCAGTTCGAAAGAAGTTCTCCTGACTCTGAAAACACATGAAGAAATGTATAGTAATGACAATTTTCTGTATCCAAGCAAAAGAAGGATAACAGAAAAAATACAATCTTAATTTTTTCCTCAACTTATACTTTATTTGGTTTGAGAGCACTGAGCCTTTGAGGTACAAGGCAAACGATGGAAACACTGTTTTTGAAACATGTCAGCAGATTTACCTGGACCAGGTTTCGGAGCTGGTTAATGGATTCCTGTAGATGAACCTCCTTGGGGTTTGTAGAGAAGACGGTCAGGTCTCCAGCGTACACGACAGGAGTGGGAGATGTGGACTGACCTCTCAGCTGCAGGTTGCTCAGAGCCAACAGCACACGCGGTTTCACAACATCTTCCAGGCCACACTGTGAAAAGCTGCTGAAACAGCGAACCTTAACGAAGTTTAGCCTTCCGTTGGCCAAATAAAATGCAGGAGAGGAACCTGTATTTAGAAATACAGACAATTACTTTGTAACTATATGCTTATGGAAGGAACAGTTGAGAGGGGGAAAAAAAAAAAAAATCACCTACCCTGTCCGTCTATGACACTGATGATATATCCTGTGAGATCAACCTCTCCACACAGCGGCTTGAACTCTGGGTTTTGAAGATTAACAAAACTGGTGGAAACCCTTGGTTGAAAACGTGCTGATAACCATTCCTGGGAAATCTGAACAATAACATAAGTCATATAAATTAGAAAATAATTCCATTATCTAACTAAATTTATACATACTTTATAAATAATTCTATATGTACACCATGTGTGCTAAAGACAGTAGTTTTCTACAATACCTGTAAGTCCTGAAACTGTGTCTTCTTCGTCCCAGTGAGTTGAACACTTTCAATTCTGCTGCGTTTCTTTCCATCTGAAGCAGTGAGGTTATAGACTTTGTATCGACAGCCCTCCTTCAGTAAAGACTGAAGATCAGAGGAAGGTCGCCAAAGATTCAACTGGTAAACTAAAACCAGGAAAAATAAATTACAACGTGTATTTGTACACGTAACAGTGTATGAGTCCAACTAATTATCAATAAGTTAAAAAAAAGAAGAAGAGTGTTGACAAACCTTTACCAGGTTGGTCCATAGAGTCTGCGATGCAGAGCCTCCACACAGGTGTAACGTCTCGTTTGGGAAAGCTCCCGTCACCGTCCTCGGCTTCCAGAGCACGGCGGTATCGGTCCTGCAGTTCAGCCTGCTTCCTCTCCATCAGAGAGCGCCTGTAGGTTTGTAGCTTCTCTATCTGTCCTTCACTCAAATGAGCCTAGCAAATGGAATTGAGAAAAGTATGCAACTAAAACTCTTCTTGGAGAAATTAAGTCAACAATCTGTCATGGAAATTTCCCTTCACCTCAAAGTAAGCCAGGTCATCCCCCACTGCTTCATACAGCTCCTCTACATCTTGCAGACTCGCAATATCCCGACGACTTATTGTGCGTCTCCGAGGTTGAGGTTTGTTATTGCCTAAAGATGACAGCTTGTTAAAACTTCTCCCACTTCAGTCTGTAATTAACATGTGAAAATCATTCCTACCCTTCTCCTGCTTTTCAAATTCAGCTTGAATCTTAGCAAAAAGGATCTCCATGGCCTTTTGCTTTTGGCTGCTGTATTGTCTCTCCTCCTTCTCCTCTGAACGGTCAGAACGGAAAACTATGCCCCCGTCAGGTTTCCTCTCCATCCACTGGAAAATATAATAGCGTACAGTCAGAAGAAATCATTAAATGAAATTCCAGGAGTCACTGTAAATTATTGAAAGACTGAGCTCACCTGTATGGGGTAGCTTCTCAGTATGGTAATGTCCACACAACCTACTGGCCCGCCATTGCTGTACAAACAGGAGACAGGAAGCAGGAATGGTCGGGGATCTCTGTAAAATCCCAGCTTAGTATCCCACCGTGCAGGTCTGCTGCTATTTGTACAAATCTAAAATACACAAAAAAATAAGTTACCTTTTTTGAACTTGTCAAAAGATAGAACAATGTGTGATCTCCCTGTTGAAGTACCTTTAACATGAGAGATTCAGGTGCCTCCAGAGGGGAGCAAGCATCTTGTGATCCCACCAGCTGAGCCCCATTGATGATCAACTTCCCACCAACAGCCAGGCGACCTTTGTGAAGCATGGCAGTCAAAGGTTCGTCCAGCTGAGCTTTAATGACGTACCATCCATCTGTCAACGAAACAACTGCAGACGGGGGTTCAACCTTGTCATCGGCGCCTTGTCGAGTATTGGTTTCGCCACGACTCTGTCTGTTTGGGGAGCGACCCCTGGAGACGATCCCGCAAATACACAGCACCAGGGTTTTGGCTGCTGTGTCGTCTTTTTCCATGATCTTTCTCAGAGCTGGTCTACGGCTGTGGTCTATCTCTACATCATATCTAAGACATGCAAAATAAAATAATATCTAATTAGCATTAAATGTAAAATTAAAACATTTCATTATTGTTCAAATACAGCAAAATTACTTTACATACTTACTGCTCTTCCATTGTAGCTAATCAATTAGCCAAAACAGTAAGTACAACAATCAAAATATCAAATATTTACACCAAATTCCTTTTATGCTCATAAAATTTAATTAAACAACGTAGGACTGAAACCCTTAATAAATTAGACAACTGACAGAGAATTATTCAACAACTGCCTTATAAATAGATAATAGAGTAAGTAAAAGTTGCCAAATTAATCAGTTTCAGCATCAGCATGTGCAAATCTGTCTTTGTCTTCTGTGATAGCAAACTGAAAATCTTGCACTGTTATTTGGAAAATTTATGACATTTAAAAATATTACCTTGGGCTGTAGGGAACTGTGACAGGCATTTAATTAAAAAAAAAAAAAGTATTCTCTACATTTTACAGACAAAAGAGTTAAGAAATTAACTGACAGATCAATCGATAATGAAAATGATCCTTGGTTGCAGTGCTAAACCCAAGCCTTTTGTAAAAATTATGCAAAATAGCATTAGGCTAAATGTAATACTAGAGTTCTGTCAGTATTTGATATTCAGATTTATAAAATTAAAATAAGCTATAAGCCTACATACCTGTACTTAAGTTGTAGAAGAACCTGCTCTGGTGTGAGACAGAGGCTGCCCATTGTTTCAGGAAAAGACCTTTCCATAGAGGCCTGCTTCCACACAATCCATCTGTAGTGATTGTACACCCACTCTTCGCTAATCAGCTTAGGATCCACACCTGGGGTGTCACATAACGCTCTGTGGACAAAGAAGAACAATATGATATTCAATGCAGTCAGCCTGCAGCCTGCATTTGCAAACACCACGATACAACTGGTTCCTCAAACAAGGTTTAATATTACAAAGTCTGATTTAAACTCAACTTAAAATTAATGATACCTATAGAACTCTTCTTTCCCTGCAGTCCCATCATTACTGGGGATCAGCCATCCTCCGTCTGCAATCTTAACACCACCTTCATCTCCAAATGCTTCCAGTTTGAGGAACTGTTGCAAATTGAAGCGAAAGGTTTCTGCAGTCTCACTGGTGATCTCGGACACGTGCTGTTGCACTCCATATCCATACAGCTGAAACACAGCCACATCAAGATGATAAAACATCATTTACACAATGTGGATATTATAACCAAATACAATACAGAATCCACCGTGAAGAAATAAGTCCAGTGATAGTCCTGGCCTTGCCTGTTTTTGGGTGTGTCTTGCAGGGGGCTTTCCATTTACTGCAGTTTTTAAAGGGACCCTCGAAACCCCTGAGGTTTTGGTTAGAAATAAACTGCCCGGCAAAGGTCGAATTGTCTGACGCTTCTTTTTCCTGATTCTCATGTCTTGCATATCCCGTGCCAGTTCCACATTTTCAACAATCTGAAGCATGTCTGCAAAACCATGAACACATTTATTATTTCACCTATGTTATGCAGAGTTTTTACGGTGTTTCTTACTGACTTAATCTAAAAAGGTTACTCCACCTCGGCTCTGGGAAATTGCGTCCTCCACACGTGAGGCCTCTGCAGCAGAGTCCTTTGATCCACAGATATTTGGTTCAGCAACGTTTGGATTCGTCATCTGATAATCATTTTTTGTGTCAGTCAAGGCCTCCATCTGAATGTCTTCTTTACTTTTATCTGCACAGCTCTGTTTTTTTTTAGTGGTTAGTTCATAAGTGTTGCTGATAGACGGCATTACAAAGAGATGGTGGTGTTTATCCACCTTCTCCAGTGGTTTAGAGGAGCTCTCTTCGGCAAAGTTTTTTTGTTTTTTGAATGGAGGAACAAATGCTGAAGGTGCTCTGATGTTGTCCTTGAGGACTGCATTCTTGTGAGTCTCTGTCTTTGCCTTCCTGAGAAAAGGAGGAACAAACGCTGGCATCTTGGATTCTGCTGATCTGCAGTCCCCGGAGGTTGAATGTTGTGTTGGTGTTGTCTTTTGCAATGTAGTTTCAACATAGTTTTTTCCATTCCTGTAAGATTAAAAAAAACACACACACAACATATCACATATAGCCCATAAATTGCGTCAGCCGCTTTGAAAACGTCCAACAATTCAAAGGCAACTTACATGTGTGGCTTTGTGACGTTTGGATGAGGAGAGACGCTGTACCTGAAAACTCTCCTATCTTTCATTACACCTTAATTGAGAAAACAGAGAAACAAAAAAAGAAAATGAAAAAACAAAAACAGATAGTGAGGGTTTTTTTTTTTTTTTTTTTATTTATGAGACAATATATGATTTTTTAGATAATTTTTTTTCAGTGCAAATGACTTACTGTTTGGACAACTTTTTTGGGGCTGGAGAGTTGAACCTCTTGAATCACTAACAGTCCTATCAAATTCTTCCAGCAGTCGTCTTTTCAGAGGAGGTTGACCTAGAACATGGCAAAAAGTGTAACGGTTTATGTTTTAAAAGTAGTTTTAACGCATAGAATCACAGCTTTAGTTTGGTAATAATCAAACATTTTAGTTACATTCAAAATAACAATTCATGAGCAATATGTGAACAATTAATCTACCTTGACTGAATATGTAATGAAGCTAAAATAAAATATTTTTCTTCAAATAGTCCGGGTTCAAAAAGGCCTAAATTAACTGAGACAAATTGTATCAGCCCTTACAAAAATATTTTATACTACTTAAGTTTCTGAGTAATAACACAGACACTTACCAGTCATATCCCCATTGTCTACTGGTCTTTTCCCTCTTCCTCTGTGTTCCTCTGTAGATGTTTTTTTGGATTTTGGGTCATCTTGCAGTGGCACAGAGAGACTTTGGCAAGCTAGACTTTCATCCTCTAACAAAGCTTTAGTGCAGTCAAGAGCTTCCTGAGCAAAATACTTCTGCTGGGTTTCAGTGCAGCCACTGAGGTTAAGTGATTGAAATATTAGAACTGAAGACTCCTCTGTCCCTTTGACCTCAAGCCCCTCACTGCTGCGTGTATTGTTTTCTTCATAGCTTAACAATGGAAGTGCCTTTTCTCTGATAGAATTCGGACCAGGAACAATTGAATTTTGCAGAGTTTCAGTTTCATGGTCAGTCTCTTGCAAAGGCTGAAAAGATTTAACTACCCTTGGGGCACTTTCCCCAGAAGGCGTGTCCTTATCTCTGGCTGTGGTGAGATTAGAATTTGAAGTTCTTTTCCAATCTTCCGCTTTTGATAGATCGGATCTATGGGTATCTTGAGGGCTCACTGAATACGAGTTTGAACCATAACTCTGCCCATCAGCAAATTCTTTCAAAAGGTTCTTTGCTTTCAGAAGTTTTTTTTGTGACACGTGGACTTTTGATCCCCCTGCAGTTGTGAAACCACTTTGTATTTTTTCTGTATTGTCTTGATTATCCTCTTGTTTATCACTCTTCTCTGTGTCAGAAACAGCTGGGATCTTTGTACTTAAACTGATGTCACTGAAGAGGGCTTTTGCCTTCAGTAGAGCCTCAGATGAAAATGCCACTGGCTTACCACTGGCTGCAAGAAATCCACTATTCCTGGGATGTGAACAAAAAACTGGCATCTTGTTTTGTGTCGGCTTTGGACTGATTTTTTCCTCAACTCTGTGAAATTCACTTAACAGAGTGTTTACTTTCTTCAAGGCTGCAACTGAAACAGGAGCTTCGTCACTGTTCTGTGGTAGCAAACTTTCTTCTTTTTCTGTCAGTTCTTTGTTTGTGTCCTTAAATGGAGCACTTTCATTCAAGAGAGACTTGAAGGCAGAGGCGCCAATGTCCTTTGATGTTGTGCACAATAGGGATGAAAGTGGCTTTGCCATCAAATATGGGTTTCCGTTTCTAGAATCTGGTGTCCTCTTAAAAACACCTTTGTGAATCTCCTCACTGTCGTGATGAATAGAGATTTCATGGTTTACATCTGGTCCCACATTCAAATTTTCTAACTCAGTGTCTCCACTTCCATGCTCATCAGAAGTGTTTGTCATCCTTTGACCTTGTTTAAATTTTGAAAGGTTTTTCCTATCGCTGCTGCATCCACTCACAGGTGCTACACTTCTCTCATATTTGTCTGACATTCTGTTGTTAGCATCTGCTTCTTGCTTCACTTCCGCTGAATCATCATCAAATTCTTTCAAAATGTTTGTTGCTTTAAGCAGACTTTTCTGAGACACGTGGACAGTTGCTCCCCCTGCAGTCATGAAACCACAATGTATTTTGTCTGAATTTCCAGCATTGTCGTGTTTCTTGTCACTATCCCGTGTGTCTGAAACAGCTGGGAACTCTGCACTTAAACTGATGTCACTGAAGAGGGCTTTTGCCTTCTGTAGGGCCTCAGATGAAAATGCTACTGGCTTACCACTAGCTGCAAGAAATCCACCATTCCTGGATGAATAACCAGGTACGGGGATCTCAGAATGTATTGGTTTTACACTGATTTTATCCCCAACTCCATCGCATTCACTTAACAATGATTTCGCTTTGAGAGCTGCAGATGAAATGACAACTCCTTTGCCACTTACTGTCTTAAAACCACCATTTTTAAGCGGTTCATCTTGAATTTGATTGGTGAGATGACCTTTCCTTAAAGCATCTCCTTTCTGGTTTAGTTGTTTGTTTGTGTCTTCAGGTGTATGAATTTCATTAAAAAGACACTGTGCTTTTTTCAATGCGTCAGCTGACACGGACACTTTCTTCCCACTAGCTGTACAGAATCCACCTGCATTGCTCAATTCATTATTGGCAGAGGAGCCAGGAATCTTTGATGTTGTGCACAAGGGAGAAGAAAGTGCATTTGCAGTCAAAGGCAGGTTTCCACGGACAGGAACTGCATTTGTTAAAGCTGGTGTCTTCGTAAAACCAAAACTTTGAATCTCCACATTATGCAGTTCAACTTCTGTATGCCATGTAGCTGGTCCAGCATTCACTTCTTCAGAGAGGTTCTCTTTAATCCCTTGGGCATTTTTAATTTTCAAAAGGTCTTTCTTATGACTGACACTTGCAGGCAAGGGTTCAATGCTCTTTTTATGTTTTACCAGCATGCCAGTGTCATCGTCACTAATGTCAAAGCCTTTGAAGAAAGCATCTGCCTCTTGCATAGCTTTTGCTGAAATACAAATCCCCTTCCCACTGGCCAACTGGAACCCAATTTGACAAGCGGTTGTGTCCTGTTTGCTGTTTTCAAAACTTTTCGTGGCATCTTTATCTCTAATGCTTGTGATCTGCCTCTGCTCGGTTTTAGGATCATCTTGACTGCTTTGCTGGTTTGCTGGTAATTCCTGATCTACTGAATTCTCCTCCAAATCCGCAAACAAAGCTTTAGCTTTGTGCAGACATTTTTTTGAAACACTCAAAACCTTTCCTCCTGCAGTTTTAAATCCTACACCGAGCATCAAAGGATTTCTATTCTCCTGTTTGCTTATTTCAGTATGCACAGCTCTGTCAAGATTTTTGGGTTCAGCTGACAAAATAGTGCTACTGCCTTCAGAGATGTGCTTTGAAGAGGAAGACACATCTTCAGTAGAGAAATTTTCTTTTTTCATTGCACTTGACAATGAGATAACCGTGGATTTACTTTTTCCCTTTGATAATTCACTGTTTGTGTTACCATCTGAAACTGCAGTCTTTTTATCAAGCAACCTAGTTATTGCAGGTTGCTTTTCAGCATCTGAACTAAAGCTTTCATCGAAATCTATACCCATAAGAAAATCTGGGTCGAGTTCTTTGTCAGTTTTCCGTGGTGAGGTGGCGTTATCTTGACAATGTTGCTGTGGCTTTGCAGTTTTAAACTGTGTAAATTCAAACTGGCTATCCGCTTCTTCCAGGAGAGTGCACAGTTCTGTCACATCAGCTTTTTGTGAAGCGGTTAACTGGCAACTGATATCCTGAAATTTTTCACTAGTAGAAGGTGGCCTGTTAGAGATTGTATTTTTCACTGATCCATTACTCATGCTTATTTCATGTTTGGTGTCACGGGCTCTTTTATTGGGCAGATCACTAAAAGTCCTTTCATTTTCATTCTCTTCAAAGAAACGCTTGGCTCTCTCCAAATAGGCTGAGGAAATTTGTATACCCTTATTTGAAGCGGTTTTGAATCCTGGTGTATGGACGGAAGGAAAAGAGACTGTTGTTTTCTCTGGGAAACTGCCATTAACTTGACTAATGAGTGGAAAGCAATCAATGTTACCAACAGCTCCTTTTGCACTACTGGGTATTTGTGCTGATGTGCTCTCTATGTGCAACTCACTCTCTCTGCGAGGGCCCAGTGTCTGGCTTTCCGTGTTTGCATTGGGGGGTTTGGCAACAGTTTCAGGTTCCTGTAAAAGATCATCGAAATGACATTTTCCATTTCCTGCATTTGTAGATAGAAACGAAGCAGTCCTGTGGATATCAGGTTTAAAGTCTGTCCACTGTTGACTTTGACTAATGGTCTCTGAGCTGGGAGGAATAAATGATGTGGATTCCAGTCTGCCGTTGCAAGTATCAACAGCAGACTGGAATCCACTGTCACTTACTGTGCCCTCATTGATGGAATAATTCTGATTAGTGGCGGAAACATGTCTTCTGTTACGGACACCATTAGTGTCTTGATGAAGGTTTGCTTGCCTTGCTTTCTGTTTAGTTCGTTTCATGGCTGACAGACAAGCTGATGGAGAGAAGCCGTTTTGAGGAGCATCCTCTGCTACTTTGCTCAGTTTACCGGGGTCTAACATTTGACTGAAGTCTTGTGCAAAATCTCTGCAGAGCTGCGACATGTCAAGATCCTGGACTGTTGCTTGTACCGAATGAGGTAGATTTTCTTCAGTGACATTTCCCTCTTTCTGTATCTCATTCTCCGTGATATTGCAAAAGTCTGCCTCACCAGGGCGTTTCCCCAACTGCCTGACACCCACTTTGTATCCTGAAAGAAAGCATGATGACAAAAGACGATATATTCAGTCGTTGTAGAAAAATATGCATTTCCTGTGTTGATAAAAAGTGTACTATTGCATTTACTATATACATTTACATGCATAAGAAATGAATTACCAGAATCTAGAATCCCTGGTGATGAGTCCATCTTCAGAGACTGTCTTTCTTTTCCTTGAACTTGTGTTTTTGAAGTCTCAACAGCATAAACAAATTTTCTCTTTTTCTTAGTAAATCCAGAGTCTGTGATTTTCAAAGGTGGCTCGACTAGCTGGCCAGAATCCGAACCACTCTTCAGTTGTTGGGTCAAAATGGTGTTTTCCACTTGTGTAGCACGACTGTTATCATGGCAAGAAGACTCGACAGTACATGGAGGAATTTCAGATAAACTCAGTGGAGACCACTGGGTGGTTCCAATATCTCCGGTTTTAACCGGTGGGGGTGAGGAAAGTTTGACAGGTTCCAAATCATCTGTTTTCTGTGCACTGGAAGCAGCATTGTTTGTAGCCGAGACGTTTGTAAAGCCATGTTCTTTTGTCGTAATGATTTGCTTCCTCTTGGTTATGTCTTTTTTCACCTTTCTCAGTGCTGAACTACTGTTGGTGAAAAATATCGACAGAACATTCTCAGCTCCATCAAGAACACTTGCTACTGTGCTACGTATTTCTCCGTCCTCAATGGCATCTGGTAGCTTCTGTCTCCAAACACTCTCACTCTGGTTCGGTGAATTCTGAGGGGAGTTGTGGGACTCTGGATCCTGACCAGCCTCAGGGGAAACAACACCTGTTGTTTACAGACCAGCAACCAATTTTAGTCTACACTATGTATCTAAAGGCTTTTGCATAATAAATAAAACTGTTACAATGCATAGCTATCTCATTCTTATTCAGAGCTCATGCACTGTCCTAGATTTTAGTAAATTGTAAAAGAAAAACTTGGTACCTTGGTGAACGGTAGGCGTGTCATTGTTTTTGGGTGATACTGCCCCAACTGTGGATGGATTTGAAAGGGAGGGAAAAAGCTTCCGTACAAACTGAAAACATTAAGAAATAAAAAGTAAGTGTCAGAAGCAATTTGAAATGCCACACCTGTTTATTCCTATGCATACTGTAATGGTAAGCTGTCTCTTAAGTAAAGCAAAAAAACTGAATAAATAAAATCAACATTTTGGAACAACAATTCCCCTTGATTCCTATCTATTCACATTTTATGTCATATATTATGTCAATATATTCTTTTACAGATCAAAACAGACAGTAAACAGAGCATTCTTGATTTTTTCCCAAAAAATCTAATAAAATGCTCCTGCACAGCTGAAATTAAACCAACACTGAGATACACATGCAGCAGGAACAGAGACTTGACATTCAGTAACCTTCTACAAATCAAAAAGATAAATAAACGTCTGCTGTATATTTGGGCTAGACAGATTACTCACAACAACATTTTTGTCTGAAGACACAATCGTCGGGCAGGGACTCTCATCAGTTTTAGCTGTAACATTAAGAGGACATACTTCTTATTTAACAAATCGTGTACAGAGATTTTTACGAGAACAAACTGAGTGATATGCTTACATAAAATAAGGGTGGAGGGCACAGCTGGTGGGGTATTCAGAGAACTGGTCCACGACATATCCGAGTGGATTTGTGCACCGAGACTTTCAGATATTTGCTTTGCATAGCTGACCTGTCATAAATAAAACAACACAAAGAGGGGAAACCTTAACATAATCCATTACACTACACTGAAATACTGGCATTTTCTGAAAGAAAAAGAACATCACTGTTTGATTCAATACACTTACGGGGGTGGTATGAAGCAAATCTGCACAGACGACAGAAGCAGGAAAATAAAACAGTGATGATTAAAACTTTGTTTCAATTTTAATTCAAAAGGATGAAATACAGATGAATGTGCAGCTCACCAAAACTGTCCTGGCTCTGAGGATGGACTCCTCCACATTTACCCCCTGAGACCCTGAAAAGAACAGGACAGACTTGAAAAAATTGCAAACAGCAGTAACAACACAAGTAACTTCAGCTAAATGAATTTGAAAATAGGTCCGTATAAAATGACTTTACGGTGTATGAGAATAGATTTATGAGTCTTTTCTCAAAGCAAAATTATTTCCCATCAAGTGTTATATCTAAAATCAAACAGCAAATCACTCAAGATAAAAAAATGTTTCCTATTTATGACATGAAATAAGAACTATGCCAAAATTAATTTGGGACAATTAGAAAATTAATAATTCCGCTTTCAAAACTGCATAGACAACACAGTTTTAGAGTTTTTGCTCTCACCCGTCTTTTGACATCCGAAACAAACATGGACTTTGTGTTGCCATCCATGGCAGTGCTTCTTTTTCCAACATGCACAAAGAAACAATATTTTAGACGCAAACTCAAGAAAGCTTATCAGTTCAGACAACAGTAGGTTAAAACAACTTACAATAATAAATTTCAAATGTCCTATGTGGACACTTGTCCACTTGTCTCACGTAAAGTTATTTAGTGCGCTGAATTTTTTTTTTTTTAACTTATATTACTCCATAAATACAAAGTGAAATTTTCATTAAACATTACCTTGCCCAGCAGTGAACGACTGCTCGTCCTCAGATTCAGGGGACACAAGTCGACTGTGTCTGAAAACTTTGGGGGTTGAAAACAGCTGACTCTCTAGCGCAGTTTTGTCAAAGGGCGTTTTAAAATTTCCCTCTTGGTTAGCACAGAGGTCATCTTGATCGGAGGCATTTACCCCATTAGTGAACGCCTGAGCGCTCAGTACATCAAACCAGTCTGGGTCCAGTGGTCCCAGCTCTAAATTGGAAAATAAGAAATATCTTATCACACCTCTGTATCGGAAACTTTAGAGTATAATAGATGATTGTGCGACTTTTTGTGTGTGTGTATTTGTGTGTAAGTATTGTTTGGTGATTGTGTTACTGTTTGTACAAGGGGGTAGGGGACTATCATCTTTTTACAATGTAAAGCATCACAAGTCTGCAACAAGAGCAACCCTTGTTTAGCTTCTAATATATATTTTAAAAAATCTATATTACATAAACCTGTTCTGATGTTCAAAGCCACACGTTTGTACATCGGAAGTCCACACGAGAGTCTGGCTCACCTTTACGGATCTCATCTTCGAGGGCGTCGTACACGTTTTTTGAGGGTAAATCCACGCCAGGTGACCTGTGTGATCCCTGTAGGTTTTTACGCAGCACACCTGAGGAACACAGTTTTCCCACCAGTTAAAAGCAGGGACCGATGTAAACCACAACAAGTCATCTTTCATCTGAACGGGGCCACTCGTTCCTCGGGGTGGGCACGGCCAGTCCGCTGCCACCCCCCGACATCACGTTACGGTACGCTAGTCAGCTGCGTTAGCTCGGGATAGCTAAAGCAGCGGGTAGGACAAACCGTCGAGAGGGCAGAGCTAGCTTACGTTTGACCCGCATTCGGAACGAAAAGTCAACGTTGGCCGCCAGCGTTTAGAAAACGCTAAACTCGGGTGAAGTCGCTGCTAACTGATACTCAATGGCAACAAGGAAAACGAACGGCGACGGCAGGTTTTGGCTTCGAAGTTACTCCGACTTACCGTGACGGCGTGCGGGGGTCTCGGCTCTCATGTCGCCATGAAACCTGTCGACATGAGGTTGATATGGAGCGAGAGGACTGAGGTGAACGGGACGAGGGAGGTCGGAGCGGGTCGCGTCGCTAGCAGCTAGTTCACCCTGCCAGGAAAACGAAGCTCGCGCGCCGCCCGCCGGAACTCAGCACGGCTTCAGAATAAGAGTCCTGCTGTTCTCGAACTGGAAAACCGGAAGTCTTGTGTTCATTTGAAACAGCTGGCGGCAATTCTTTCGACTCGGTCGAGAGTTTTAACAACAACAACAACGACGACAACAACGACAACAACGACGACGACAACGACAACAACAACAACGACAACGACGACAACAACAACAACGACAACGACGACAACAACAACGACAACGACAACGACAACAACAACTGACAACGACAACAACAACAACGACAACAACAACAACAACGACAACAACAACAACAACAACGACGACGACGACAACAACAACAACAACGACGACAACAACAACAACGACGACGACAACGACAACAACAACAACAACAACGACGACAACAACAACAACAACAACAACGACAACGACAACAACAACTGACAACGACAACAACAACGACAACAACAACAAAACCAACAATAATAATAATAATGATGATGATGATGATAATAAGAATAATGATGAAGATAATAATGTTATTGATAATAATAATAATAATAATGATGATGATGATGATGATGATGATGATAATGATGATGAAGATAATAATAATAACAATAATAATAATAATAATAATAATAATAATAATGATAGCGATGATGAAGATAATAATGATATTGATAATAATAATAATAATAATAATAATAATAATAATAATAATAATAATAATAATAATAATGATGATAATAATAATGATAATAATCACCATCATCATCATCATCATCATCATCATCATCATCATCATCATTATTATTATTATTATTATTATTATTATTATTAGAAATCACAACATGGATCCACAATTAACAAATGTAAATTTTTATTTTTTTAATGTTACATAAGTGTACAGAACACCAAAGTACAGTACATCGCAAAGGCAGTAGTATTTACAAGGCGAGAGGCTACGCCATCCGTTCCCCTGGAAGCTTTTCAAATATGTAGCAATAGTTTTTTTACTCTACTTGCAACTCAAATTGTAAGTTCATAAAAATACAATCTTATGAGTCTGAGCAAAGCCCCCATTGCACTATGTACAATTATTCACTTAAAATAGTTTTCTGTATTTGTTCATAAACATTACTATTACACTTTACAATACATAGAATTTGCAAGCTTGGCAGGTTTAACAGATTAAACAAAATATTTGTTTTCTATAAATCTAGTCTGATAAAAGCATGTTTTTATGCTGCAAATAATATAAATAATTTACCTAATTGCTAAATGCTGCACAGTTATAAGGTACAGTAAGATGTTTTAAGTAACAGATAACCCACATGGAAGAATGCAGGTGTGGGAGAAATTTCAGTAGATTTGCAGCATGTCAGAGTAGTTTAAGTGAACAATGTATATAAATCAGTGTCCGTAATGCCATCTATGATGGTCGTCGGGTTTGAATTCACACACTCAAGCACCTACACACAGCACACACATACACACACACACACATACACACACACGCACAAAAGACCCATTACTTTAGCCAAGTAATGGAGCCTCCCTTTTTCTTTACTGACAATGTTCATGTATTCCAACATTTTGATATTTAAATACATTCTTTCAGAATACAGTAAAGTTCTTCCACTTCCATGAAGGATTGCACATTTTCCCTTGACAATTAAAACAACACAACTTAAAGAGAATCACTTTGGTATGTCATTTGTTAAATGTGAAAGTTGGTGACCTCAGTAGAAAGTGTTTGCTTTGTGACAATTTCTATTATTAGTGCAATAAAAAGCCTAACTTTCTTTGAAACGGCAAAGTCACTCGTGTGTCTAAAAACAACAGTATTGCTGCACACCTGAAGATCTGACATTATGACATTCTGAGTGTACTCTGAGCGAGAAGAGGAGGAGGTGTTTGGTTATTCCAAATGAGAGAGCAGGGTGCTTGTTAACCACTGAGATGATAGCAGCGACCCCAGACGGAACCAGAGTCTAGGCATAGCACAGGGTTACTGTCTAGGAATGGGTGTCACACACCGCCAGGACGTCTTCAGAGAGTTGAGCCTGAAACCCTGGAGTCTGGGAGAAAAGCTGTGATGGCTCGGTAGCCCTGGGCTCGTCTGATCATGTCCCGCATCTCTCCGTTAAGTTCCATCAGCTTGACAGAGATCTCTGTCAGGTCCTGCTTTGAGCCCACCAGAGCAAAAGTTCCTGTTTGGCCCAGTGTTTGATGTCTGAAGTAGGTATTCAGTAAGGTCTGGATCTCATCCTCAGAGTGGCTGCCGAAGATGTCATTAGGCCACAATGTTCTTCAGTAAAAAAAAAAAAAAAAAAAAGAAAGAAAAAAAAGATGAAAAGGTTATTCATTTGACTGGGAGCATATATTAAATTAAAAACTACCCACACACAGGGAATCAGGCATTTTGCTTCTCTCACCTGCACTCACGAATGTAGCGGATGGCCGTCGGAAGCTCGTTGGTCTTCAGACACTCCAGGATGGCTTGCACAGCAGCCTCAGAGGAGCTGAAGGTGGGCTCAGAGCGGGGGCTCACACTGGCAGCAATCTCAGCTTTCGTCACTGAGGCTGCTGCTAACCTCAGGTTGCTCTTCAACTCGTTTAGCTCTCTGGACATATTTGTCAGCTAAAAGTTGAGAGGGATCAATATTATCAAACAGGGACATGGATTAGATGGTGGGAGTCATGGTTCCCTAAAGGGATGATAAACAAATGCATGATGCACCCACCTCGGGAATAGAGCTTATTGCATGGATCTGTTCAATCAGCTTACAGTAGGACTGAAAAAGCAGCAACAGCTGAAAGTGGAGTTTGTAGAGTCTTTGACAGAGCTCCAGTTGCTGGAAGTAAAAGAAAAGTGGTTGTTGGCAGAAGGCCTTTTAAAATTTTTATTACTTAATTAGGTATTTTCAGAGTTCTGCAATTGGTTCATAGGTAACACATGTAAATACTTCTGAACTACTTGTAAATAGATGTTAAACTTGCTCCACATATACAGAAGACTTGACTAGTACTGAAAATGGGATTACAGCTAATTTTTTTTTGCTTTTAAACAAAGAAAAGACAATTTAAAACAACAAAGAGAAACAAGCTGTATCCAACTTACAGCCAGAGATTCCATTTGCTACAAAGCAAGCATGTTACGGGACAGAAAATGAGTAAGGAAAAAAAGAGAATCAAAAGAAGGACATGCCATTCCTCAAAGTTTCCATCAAAGTGATTGAGAAGTATTAGCACAGGTATTTTCGTTGGCATGCACAAAGGAGGAAAAGTAAGGATGTATGTGTAAACCGGAACTGAAAGGAGGACCGTGAAACAAGCCAAGCAAATTAACAGTTTTGCCTGTTAATTAGCACAAATGCACTCACTTTGGTGGGTACTCTTAGCTATTAAGTACCAAGTTTCATTTCCTCGGTCATGAAGTGAGTGTATTGTTCACTGCTAGATTGGATGCAACTTAAGAGAACTTGCTCTCATGCCCAGCAGAGCCGAAAATGATCACGATGCACACTGGATATGAGATAATCAATGTGATGTGCGGCAAATCAAGGTCGCTGGAAACTTGACATTTATATAGTGTGAGAAAAATTAGAGGCAACACTCACAGAGCTACTGTATCGCACAGTAATCGTAATGCAGAAAGTACAGTATGAAAGGTCAGTTCAAATGGCATTCTTATTATTCTCAGTCATTTTTATAAATAATCAACAACTTTTTTCTTGTTTTTTTGTGCACTGTGTGAACAGAAGATACTAAACCAGTTTTTTAAAACTCTATCTTCCAATTAATAAGACAGCATGTCAGAGCCATTAGTCAAATTCCTGAAAATTAAACTTTTACCTTTTCCTCATGCTCCACTGGTTGACATGTTACCACGGAGCCCCCAGCACTCCTGGGAAAAGTTGCCTTACAGTTGCTCAACCACTTTGGGTAAAAGAGACAACATAATCGCACTGTTACCAAAACTCAGTGACAACATACAGGTGACCAAAAATCCCAATGTTTAATCTCCTTACAGAGAGCGCTGCCTCCTTTTTGTTGTTGTAAGTATCAAGATACTCTTGAAGTTCCAACACGCTGAATTTCATTTTTTCCAGGAGTCCATAGGACATAATCTTTAAAAAAAAAAAGTTTTTTTTTTTTTTAAGTTTCTTCAACCACCAATAATATGTCATACTTATAAAAAAAGTATTAGAAACTGGAAAATTTGATGCTACTCACAGTGCTTGCATCAATAAATAGTGTTGGGCACTCTGAGCAGGATGTCAGCATCTGAGAAGACCTCAGAAACTTTGATCCCAATCCCCTCAGTCCATCACCGAGGTAACTCACAGCATCACAGGTCAAGGAACAAAATTTGGTCTGGATACTCTGCAAAGCAAGGGGAAAACAAACAAACAAACAAACAAACAAACAAACAAAAAATGGTGATGATGCTGTCAAAGTCACTCGTACTCTATTTAAAGTACACACATTCTGTCATTATTTGTTTTGTTTTTTTTTCCTGAAATTCTCCCGTCAGCTTTGGTCAGTGAAGTGAACAACATCTGGTTAATGAATCTCAGAAGATTTTTTCAAGCTGAAAGCTTCTACAGAGTGCCCTCTTTTTGTAATTAATCAGACCTCCTCTCTAAAGGCAAATCAGCCAGATATCTAATCCTGTTACCCTTTCAGTTTAATTGTTCAGTTTGAATGCTCACGCTGCTGATATAATTTAGGAATAGGTTGGCTGCAAGGCTGTGCTATAATACCTGGAATAGTGAGGAAAACACTTGAAAAGTGTAGACTGCACAGGATCCATCTGAGTCAGACACAAGCTGGTTGATGTGACTTCGCCAGGCCTCCTCTGCGTCGTCGCACAAGACCGGCTGGAAAGCCGCAAGGATGGCAGAGAAGAAGGGCGACGGCGGCGGGGTCGAGCGGGACTCCAGCACGTCGTCTCTCTCCTCCTCGGCGAGACTGCGCCGGACACAAAGCCGCGTTATCAACGGCGTCATCTTTGTGTAACTTTTATCAATCCTTGAGAGAAGTTGTCGGCCCCTACCTAGGTAGGCAGCTGTCAAGGTCCAGTTCTCCTTTGTAATCACCGTGGACCATGTCCATTGTCAAAGTGTCGCCACACTGAAATTCAGGGGGCAGCTCAGTGATGGAGAGAGAGAGGTCATCCTCCTGGACATTGGTGTCTTCGTCGTCCAGTGACACCTCATGCTAAAAGAAAACAAGAGGGATGCATGCTTTTTTTTTTAATGGTTGGAGAAAAAATGACCTAAGTCATCAACAAATGCTGAGGCAGCATGCAGTAAAGGTTATTATTAACTGAAAATCTTACATTTGTTTCCTGAGTTACACTTAATTATTTAACACATAATTGTTAGGGTAAAATGGATACACTAACCTTGCTACGGGACCCTATGGACACTCCTTGTAGTGTTTTCTTTGGCTTATTTGATGAATTTAGTGTGCGTAAAATGTGCCAATTAATTTGATTAAAAAAATTAATTTTATTCAGCCAGCACTGTGGCCCTGCACACCCAGGTTTTTTTTGGGACAGGCAATGTGTAAACCTTTCTTGACCTCCCACATGCCAAGAGTTTTTAGTTGTCCCTTAGAGCCACCCACACAGAAGCAGTAGGTATACACATTGCCTTAAACAGACAGACGCAGAGAGAGAAAAGAATTTTTTTTTTTTTGGCTGGCTACAATCCCCCCTAACATCCCAATCTAAGGAAACATTAAAATAAGGCACAAACTACCCATAGCCCAAAGCATTATGGATTGCAGTTTTCAGGTCATTCTCCTTCAGCATGCAGCTACTGAAATATTAAGAAAACACTGGCTCATGCTCTACTCTGAAGAGTGGAAATGTAGAAGAATCGCAGCGCCACGAAATAACACTTAACATAGACCGAACCCAAAGCACATAAAACCTCAAAGACATTTCACGTGAAAAATTGCAGAAGAGAAGCTCCTATTTGGCAAAATTAGTAAAGAGCTCTAGTATAGAACTGCGATATTTATTGTTAGTTCCCAGAATCTCAGACACTCTGAAGCCCTTATTCACCCGCTGCTTCAAGTCCTCTGGCTGTCGGAGCTCGAAACTGGGATTTTTGGTGTTCAAAGGAGTTGAATCGGCTGAGGTTGTGTCAAAAAAGGCAGAGGGAGAGTCCATGTTACTGATCTCTGCTGTTGGAGAGAGGTTGACGATCTGAAAAGAGACAAAGTTAAATTTGTTGGAGTCTTCTCAAAACAGTAAGGATGCCATTCTTCAATTAAAACTGAAGTTTTTTTAAAAACACCAAACAAACAAAAAAAACGCAGCTCTATCCAGTTATGGATTTACACGTTGAAAATCCACAGCATTCCTGAACCGCCTGTAAGCACTGACAGTGGTAGGGCGGCTGACAAATCGGAGACAAGAGAGGAGTGGGATGACAGCTGTGTGGACACCTGCGCTTTCCATCTGCCACCACAGTTTCCACAGACTTTAGCTAATACTATATTAGGACCACTGGTCATGGAACAACAGAAAGATGATGCAAACAATTAAAAAGATAGTGCAAAAGTTTAAAGCCACAGCACAGTCCCTGGGCACTGCATTTTTTTTTTTATTGCTCCCCACAATTCATTAAGTTTGGGTTGAAAGAAATGGCATCCATACAAATTTGCTATTTTAAATTTTGCTTTAAAAAATTGGTCCTGAGGTGGAGAGTAGAAGAAAAGCTATGAGGTTATTACAGTGCATAGGCCTTGGCCCCTCCGGAGCATGAATGTGCTCTGCAAATTACATGGAAATATGAGACATGTCACAAGATTAAACCTCCTGAAGGGTCAGAGACGTAAAGAGTTTAAATGTCTTTTAAATTTCCTTAGTAGATTGGATCTCCCTATTAGATTTGAACATGTTTTGTTAGAGTAATAGTTCACATTAACATTAAATTATATTTTTACAATGCTATTGGGTTTCAGCAGCTGGGTTTTTCCTTTCGTAATGAATTTATGTTATTTCCATATGAACAAAAGTGAACTTACAAGCTGTGATTGGGAGAGTATCTGGCTGGCGGTGAGCGAATCTTCCTCAGACGACTCCTCTGAGTCTTCACGGGTGATCTTGCTAAGGCTGGGCATGCTGCTGGACAGCTGACTCTCCTCCAGGGGCTGCAGTTCGCTTCGGTCCAGACTGTCCATGGAGCGTCTTCGCACGCCCCAGTTGAAGTTGTCCATAGTCTCTCCCTGCAACAGCGAATGGCCTTTAGTTAACAAGGACCAAAAAAGTAAAAAAACACAATCTCTTTTCTAACGCAGACACATGCACAAATACACATACTGCATCCCCACATTCCCACAACCATGCAGTGAAGGTTCAGGGAGGGAGCAGTCTCTAGGAGACTTTCTCCCCTGAAAGCTAAGAATGGAAGGAATACTGGAGCCTGACATAGTGTTGTGAGCACTCCATTGTATACTTGCATTGAGACCTTACAGAAGCTACCACCAAAACAGCCACAATGCTGCAGGAACTGGCAAGAGAGGACAATTTGAGGACCCCCTGATATTGTCAAACTTAAAATATTTACAGGTTTTAATCCCCTTAGTCTGACTGTTTCTTGTTAAAATGCAGTGCGTCTTCTCAATTGGACGTGGCTCTGGAGATGTCGGCCAACTTCCACATTCCATCAAAGCTCCACAACGACGGATTAAACAAAGGAGGCTTCGTGCAGTGATTAGCTCGATACCAACCATTCATGGAAAAACAAAGGCCTTGACTTTGGCGTAGCTTCTTTTTAAGGGGTGTCATTAACTTACAAATTGTCTGTGGGATACTTTTGTTGACCACTGTGCATTTTTTAGTTTTTTTGTCTGTGAAACTCTAGTAGGCACAGTGAGAACAGCTGACTCTGTGCTAGTGTGCAGAGTCGGCAGCTTTACACACTGAGACAGTTATGTGTATATTATTTCTACAGCATCAATATGTCTAAAATGCATGACTTTAGTACAGTTTCTAAGTAGGAAATATTTAAATTCAATAAAACGATACCCACAATTGAACAATGGAACATGAGTGATGTTAAATTTAACCACTTGAGGAAAGCAGCAACGTTATTGCTGTAACGATATGAAAAACAATGTGTGTAACATCAGCATTTTGAGCAAGGTTGGGGAGTTTGATGTTGTTTGGCTTAAGTCCCATACAAAGGGTAAAGGTAAATAGTAGAATTGTGTGTACATATCCTACTTTTAGGATTTTGTGAACAATGATTTTTCTAAAAAAATAAAAAATAAAAAAAGATTCTCCTGTGGTGTCTCTAGATGGAGCTAATATCCCATCTGAGATGTACAATTCAGACACAGATATATATTTTTTTATCCCATCATGTTTGTCAGATTTTTCAGGTTAAAAAAAAACAATACTCTAAAATAGGTCAAATTACAGATGCTCAGTATGTACTGATATAAACTGCACACAGACTATTAGTATCATAATCTGCAGCTACTGTGTGTTCGAAATAAACATGGGTGAAAATTAAGCCACTCATTTCCTAGGTTAAGCACTACACACAATCATAAAAGCTATAAGTGTATATGGTAGTGGTTTGTCAGGGTGGAGCTATGTGTAAAATATCATAACAAATACCTGTGTTCTATTAATAACCTGGTAAAATGATTAAAAAATCCATGATCCTGGTTAAGGATTCCTTATCATGACATGGTTAATATTACACTGTGGCTATTACACTATTAGTCCTTTTTGATCCCTTTAGAAATATGATGGACATACTGGAAATACTGTGTTTCCATCACTTTGGGTGAAAATGTCTCTTATAGTACATGTACACTGCAGAATCTGTTCTGTAAAGTACTTGGCATGCACACACATTAGCGACTCTTTGCCATCCGTGTGGGCAGTTCACTAAATTATCTGCATGGGTAAACACTCATTAAAAAAGACAAAAAACACAGCAAGTAAAGATGTAACATGGCTAAACTTACCTGTAGCTCCTAGATAGCAAAGACAGAAAAAAGAGAAAAAGAAATCCTGTTACACAGAGCAGGCAGACCTGATCTAACACAGTTCTTTAGAGAAAAATACTCTGACACCTGCTAATGTCAGACATGTTTTTCTTTCTGCTGCTGCTTTGGCTTTAAAAGTTCTGACCATGCACTTGTCCATCAAAATACTAGATGAGAAAGAGGATGAGTATTTTCTTTTGTACCGTTTTAAAACTTCTAGAGGTGCTGAGACTCACCTCTCCATCTTCAAGCTCCACATCCAGGAAGTCAAAGTCCCTAAAGACCCTGAACTGCTGCTCTGAGGTGGTGTCGTCCATGTTGTCCGGTTCCCGGGTCCCATCGTCAGAGGACACCAGGCTGGGCTGGTGCTCCATGAGGTCCAGCTCCCCACAGCTGGAGAAGATCACCTATAGAAAGAAGCAAACAAACAAAAATGAAAAAAAAAGGCTTACAGGGTATTTCTGAATGCATGATACTGAAAAGTGAAGAGCGCTGAAATTCATAGCACTGAAAAAATGTTGTATCTTACCGAAGGATTTTTTGTGAGCCCCACTTCTTGTCCACACAAAGACAACACATTCACTAGTTTTTCACGTGTTCTTTTCTGTGCAAAGACAAGAGAAAATAGAAATGTTTTGAACAGAATTTGGATGTCACAATTCAAATCTCACCTGAAACAAATCTGTTTTATGCCCCATTTACAACTGGTATTACTGTGATCTGTATCTGCATAAGTTATCTGGAGAATGACCATGGGTCTTTGACCATCTCATAATGAGGTCTGGCTGATCTGTTTGCATTCTGACCACAGTGCCCTCTGCAGATACAGATCGCATTTTAATGCCGGATGAGAATGGGATAATTATGTGTTAAATAGACATCTGCGATGTGTCATTTGTTGTCCTCATTATCAAGTCATAACTATGTTACACTGTCACCCTTCAAATTATGGGCATAATTCTTTGAAGGACTTGGAAGTAGAGCTCACCTGCGAGGACTGAGGCCTCTTCCAGCTTACTGGCACCAGGACGTTGTTGGACGTTGACCCAGAGGAGGTAGAGGAGGTGCTGCGGGTCACTGCTGTGGTCCTGCTCTTCGCATCTTGGCCTGGAGAGCGCTGAAGGTCATCGTAACGCCGACCAATCACTGGCGTCTAACAGGACGGACACAAACACACGTGCACGTGCAGACAGAAACCTTGGTGAGTCAGGGAAAGTGATTGAAAGAGAAAGTCCGCCTCTGCTTCGTCAGTCCATGACTCAGGCTCAATGGAAGCTCCCGTTCCCTCTAGACTTTGACATTTCCAAGATGAGCGTAAAAGGAAAGCAATATTTTATAAGTGTTCACAGTTTTTATTCCACTTGGCACTTGGAATGCATGATGCAGCTGAGGGAAAATAAGCCTACATTTCCTCTGTTTTGACCCACGGTCTAAAAATGGCAGGATATTTTAAGACATATCAGTGGTTTGTCCAGCGTGTCTCAAGTTTAAATACACATTCTGCTGGCCGTCCACTAGCACTCGCTCAGTCACATACAAAGGACGGCAGCAAAGAGCTGACATCATTTCCTGCCATTCATGAGCAACACAAATAGCTCCCTGTTCAGTTCCCACACATACGCCACTCTGTCTGTATCTTTGACATCACTTTCAAGCCCTGCACTGTGTGGGTAATTGTGTTTACCTTTCAAGCTTTCAAGCTAATCTCAAGAGGTTTGGTCATGAAGAAATATCAGCATTGAGGAAGGGGAAGAAATGTTTCCTTTCCAAAAAGCTTTATAAGATTCCACAGAACCTTGAAAAGCACCACACCCTGGAAAATACAGGAAGAAATACAGGGGCAGACATACTAGCATTAAGCTCTCCTCATGCTGCAGGGACATTCAAAATGAAACACTCTCACGAAAGGCGAAAAGAAAGTCAGAGAAAGAGTCTCTAACCTCGGATATGTCAAAGTGGAAATCCAGAGTTTTCCCAGGCAAGGCCTTGGAGGAGCGGTCCCAGACGCGGCTGATGTCCTCGTAGGAGAGGTCACTTTGTGGGGATGAAGGCTGCACCAAACTGGCCGATCGAGAAACCACCAGCTTCAGGATATTTAGTGCTTCCCTCCAATGGACGGTCTATACGAATGACAAGACATAAATGCACCAATTCACCCATATGTTCAGGAAAAAAAAACAACAACCACACACATATAGCTCTATTAGGAAGAAACAACCACATGTTCTTCAGTGGGTTTTTTTTATGTAGTTCTATTTTTGGAGACAGAGGTGTTCTGGCAGATGCCTTACAGTAGGAAGCTAAAGGAAAACAGATTCAGTGTGAGACTAAGCAGAAGCCTAGCCCGCGGCAGAAAGGCAGACTGTTTATAGTTTGGGTGTGTCTACAAATTTTACTGCACTGACAGACTACTGCTTTTTTTCCTTTTTTTTTTTTTCCGACGACCACTTACAAAAAGGAACAAGGAACACAAGACTCTTAATCAGGGCATGATGCCTCAAGATTTCCTCTGACCACATCAAAACTAACATCAGAACCTTTTCACTTTACGTGCACACATGCCTCTGGAAGAGTTACCACTGAAATATATGAATGATATTAACAGCCATTACCTAAGAATCCATACTGGGATAGGCATACAATCTCTGCATATATAAACTAATAATGTGCATTAGGTCACATGTTCAGGTGTCAATATTGATTTTGATCTCACCTGGACAAATTTCTCTATTGTCTTGAGCACCTCCATGTTGAAGGGTTTGGCTTGAATTCCACTCAGTTGCATGTGACTCAGGAGGCTGTAGATGATCTGTAAAAGGGTCTGCTGCATACTGGGGAGACCTTTCTCCAGCAGCTGTTGCAACAGAATTAAATGCCATTCATTTGATTAGCACCTCTTCAGAAGCCGTAATATAAAAAAATTACCATACAACCTTTTTTTTGTTTGTTTGTTTAAATAACGGTGGCTCGACAAACATATGATCGGCTGACATGGGTGCACCAACCTCTGCCATGTAAGTGACCAGGCTGAGGGTGATATCTGAGAAGGCTTCGTGGAGATACCGACACACCACGTTGACCCAGGAGAAGCAGTCTCGCGTGTAGGAGTGCGTTTTATACAGAGTCATGACGTGAGCGAGGTTGGAGAGCTTGGCGTTCTTCTCCTCAAGGCATACCTACACGTAAAAAGCACATCAGCTGGAAACAAATAATTATCTTTGAGCGAAAATGAGGATAGGAACTTTAATGGGGCCAAACCTGCGCTATCCTCTCAGCGACATCTTGACAGAACTGCGTGGGGCCGTCGAAGTTCTGCACCAGATGCGGGAGCAGACAGAGAACATTCAAAGGAAAACCTGATGGATGATATAGACAAATTAATTCAACAATTCACATGAAAATACATTTTGAAGAAGCATTTTGGAGAAAACTTATGTAATTTGTGTGAGATACTATGGATGCATGGTAACAGAAAGCTTTGTTTTTTTATGTTACAATGGATTTTTGCAAAAATAACAGCTAATCTAGAGTCTAAGGAGTCTAAGAATAAGGAAATTCATATTATAAGTCTATCAAACCATATCCATGGTGTACCTATGGCTTGTGATGTGTCTACTACAGGCACTCGTGACACAGGTGTGAGTTGGCAGAACAACTGAAGAGTGAGGTCAGTGGTAGAAACAGAGGTGAAGCCTTTCAGCAGCAGCTGCTGGAGCCCGGTGAAGCTGCTCCATTTCAGCTGGCTCTGCAGTTTCTCCAGCTTCTCCCTGTTCTCCTGCTTGTCTAGCGACATGTGGCCCAGCAGCTTGTTCAACAGTCGCAAAGACATCTGGTACTCAAACTCAAAGTCCGACTCCATCAGCGACACCGCCACCCAGAAGATGGTGGCCAACAGGTTGTTGGGGTGGTTGATGCTGGCCGGGTCCGTGACGTTGTCTTTGGATGAGGACAAGCTGCGGGTCTTGGTTAACAAACCCTGCTGCTCGCAGGCTTGGATACGGTCCAGTGTAGCGCTGCGGGGCGGATCGGACCACCTGTCTGCCTCGCCAAATTTCTTGGGGACGGAGGAGCTTCTCTGGTGTCTGTTCCTTTCCTCTCTTCTAAGATTGAGCTGCCCTGTGCTTTTCCTGTTTGACAACTGTTTGAAACTGGTCAGGAAATCTGGAGATGAGGCTCTGGAATTAAAAAAACAATTAATTACACTTATTACATGTTTTGACAAAAATACCTGCTTTAAAAATAAACATGCAAAGAGGAGACACACACCTTGTCAAAATAGCCATGAGATCATTGTTCTTCAGACATTCAGCCAAGTTATCCACCACAGATTCCAGTGTGAGTAATACTTCCATCACATAGCCCTGCAAGAGAAAAAAAAGACACAAATGCAGTTTGGAAGATTTTCTTGTGTCTTGCAAGGAAAATGGCTTTAAAACTGTGATTGTCAACTATCTTGGGAATTAATCAAAATATTAGGGGCTCTCAGGCTACATTGGTCAAGAAAACCACAAAATCTGATGAAGTTAAAGACAGGCTGTGTTTTCAGTCCTGCTTGTTTGTCTGTCTGCAAGATTATAAAAATAGTAGCAGATGGACTTAAATAGTATTTGATGGACTGATAGTCCTTGGTTCAAGGATCAGCTGATTAGACTTTTATAATGATTTAGGATTTCCGCAATCAGATTATTCCTCATAAGAGGGCCAGAAATCTGGGGCATCATAATCATTTGGTGAAAAACACTGAGTTTATAATACAGGAAATAAATTTAGATACTGTTATTTAGGCAGTTTTGCAATTGTAGAATTCAACAACTCCTGCTATAATTGTATATTGCATTATAAATGGCCATTCAAAGATGCAAAGAAGAAATTCCCACATCTCTTATCCCTAAATATTTATTAATTATTAATGTGTAATACTCTCATAACCACATGCTCACACATATAACATACACACACAGAGCACTAACCTGCACTTCTTCGCCGTGTTCACCGACGACTTCCACCAGCCTCGAGAGCAGGTCGGACACGGCGTGGGCGGAGATGGGCTGACGGAGCGCTCGAAACACCTGGAAGGATCGGCCAGCGTAGTGACGCGAAGAGCTACACAGGGCCGTCTGCAGTGCCATGTCGCTGAGCTGCTGCTCCAGGTGGAAATCTAACAGGGGCAGAGAGAGGAGCGTGCAAAGGAAAATAAGAAATACCGGTTGGTGGAGACAGGGCTCCGTAGTATAATTCATGAATAATTATTGTTAGGGATACGTTGAAGGGTTACCTGACTTGGACTCTTTGAACACAGATACCACGTGTCGCAGGAAGTTTGTCAGCTGCCCAGTGCTTTTTGAGATTTGGTTCTTCGGTGAAATGTCTTCATGGCACCACAGTGGCCCATGTGCTCTATAAAACAACAGTCTCTGAGTTACTAACAACAGACAGTATGAAGTCTATGTGGAGGTCTGCTATGGATAAAATGGTCTTTAGGTGATCATTCTGAATAACCTGCTACTGTGCTCCTGCTTAGCCTATTGGTTCTTTACTTGAACTAGCAAAAGGAATTTTTAACAAATAAAATCCTAAACATTTTAATAGAGCAGAATGATAACATCTACAATTAATCATGGTAAGTACCAGCTGCATTATAATATAGTAGATTCTCTTATAAGAATCTACTGCAATATGCAGACAGCACCACTAGGTGGTAATCTACATCAAGAAATATGAGAAAGTATATCAGTGTTTCAGAAAACTATTTCTGACTGTTTTTAATAAAAAAAATTCCAGTGAATAGCATGCATTTATTGTGTAAAATTCTTCCAGCGATCTGTAAGTAAAATTAAATTTCTGGGTTGCTGCACATGCTGGAAATTATTCCAACAGGGGACCAAAATATCAGCATCAGTACCTTGTGGATAAAAACTCAATGAGCTTGTTGGTCTTCTCATCCATTTTACTGGAGGCCACCAGCTCCTCCACCTCCTGTGAGATCTCGGGCAGATTGTTGCTGCTTCCCCCCAGGCTCAGACTGGACGACGTGGAGGAGGAACTCAGACCAGAGTCCGGCACAGGAGACGCCTGACACTCCCGCAGGAAGTCAAACCCTCCTTAAACACAAACGGGCAATAAGTGTGTGATCAGAAAAAGGGTTACAGTGGCTTCCTATGGATGCTTGCTTTCATTTTGCTAACTGCAACATGCAGCTGGAGACGGCAGGAGTTACAGGAGAACACGCAGGGAGCAGCGTGACCTGTGTTTTAAACATGTCTGAAATCTGAATCCATTTAGCTTTGTATTTATATACTGTGGTGGAGCTGTCAAGTCTAACTATTAAGTTGCTACACAACTAATCTCCTTAAACTGATATAAAAGTAATATCCATGGGAGATAGAATGGGATATTTTCTTTGGCTCTCCGCAGCAGTGTTATCATTGTTTGGTTATCACTGTAAAAAAAAATGTCACAATTTTTAACATACAGGCCTTATTCAAATGGTCAAATGGTCATAGAATACTCCGGACATTTCAGAATGTCTAGACATTTGCAAAACAAATTATGGTCAAGGGGAGGAGGGGAGCCAAACCAGCCTATCCGAGCCCGAGCAGATGGCCCCAGTTTGGGCAAAAGGATAAAAATAGCAGAATGGAATGCTTTAATCAAGACCTTTGATGTCCTCTGTGCTCAATATTGCTTTTGGCACAGTGTCCAAAAATGTTCTCCCCAGATAAGAAACTTATCTATCCTTTGAAAAGAATGTTAGCTCTTCCCTCCTGATGTTCCACGTTTGTCTTAGTCAGAAAGAAGAGCGATGAGTGAATTGGCAAATTGCTTTGACAACAGGACCCGGGTCTACCTAAGTCTCATAGTTAAAGTGAGTAAATGAAAAATTACTTAGGCCCTTTTTTTTTTTTTTTTTTTTACCTGAAGGCAAATACTCCGGCTGAAGGCTTGGTTTGCAGGTGAGGGACTTGGTTCCGTTGATCTCACGCGTCTGCAGCAGGACTGACGCAATGGCCTGGAAGTTGTTGTTACAGGACAATGCGATGAGCAGGTGGAGGAGGAGACGTTTGCTGTGCTCGAACACCTCTGGGCGGTAGTGATCCATTCCTGAAGAAATGAACAAACCAGTCAGTGACTCTAAGTCAAGGCGTTGTTTGTTATGGCAAGGACTAGAGTAAAGTTCCCCTCTCCTGGTTTAATAGCTTTGATCAACTAATATCAGCTGGTTGAAACTGAAAAAAGATTTCTGGCAGAAGAGCAGCTTCGACTGAATTCTCCAAATCTCTCTCCAAAATACAATGGTTGTGTAATTATCACATTGGGCTCATAATACTTGAAAAATTATACAGCATTTCAGCCAGGAGATTACATCAAATATGAACACTACATCTCATGTAATTACACATAAGGGTTTTTCAGGGATGACTGATTATAGTGTGAACTCACCCAAAAACAAGACATGTAGCAGTAAAGGCAGGTGCATAGCCCAGTCCTCTCTCACACTGTGATCCACCACCATCTCTGTCATGAGGATGACTGCTATATTACACCTATAACAAAAACAGTCGCATACTGTTGAGCCTCTCAGTGAAATGTAACACATTTTTAAAACAGATTTAAATCAAATTTATCCCTCAGAGACGTGACCCTGCAGTGCATAGCGTCAAAATGAAAGATTTACCTTCATGTGCAGATTAGTTTTGCATGCTGATCTCAGTTTTCCCTATAAAGTCTTTAAAGGTGCCTAGCAGCGGGTTTGTCTTTTAGGCTTTTTAAACAAGACTCAGACTCTGCGTCAGGATGGGCACCGACGTGTGCAGCAGTCTAACCTGTGCAATGGTCCTCTGGGAGTGATGGTCTCTGGCAAAAAGTCCACCAGTGGAGCCCAGCATCCCCCATTCAGAGGCATGGGCAGAGGATGAGGCTGGTTGGTCTCTATGACGGCCATCAGCCAATCAGCAAAGGGGGGCAGCTGTTCACCTAAACGGTTATAGAACAGTACAATGTTTAGATTTATCCCACCTGCTTGTCTGTAGACTCTCTAGTCGGACTTTGGGGGCATGTGGGCAAATGAAACGGA
Organism: Istiophorus platypterus; assembly: GCA_016859345.1. NCBI lineage: Eukaryota > Metazoa > Chordata > Actinopteri > Istiophoriformes > Istiophoridae > Istiophorus > Istiophorus platypterus. The sequence continues at coordinate 6,963,148 of CM029116.1, forward strand.
CGGAAGGATGCATTTAAGTGCCACTCACAATATAACATCATAGAAAAAGGAATTCAATTTTGAAGCGCAGTTGTCAAAGGGGTATTTCAATGTTCTTTTCATTGTCAGAATATTCTTACTCACATCAGTCCGCATGACTAATTCCATCCAAGAGGGTGTAACTAACCTGTTTTTGGGTCACTGGCAGGAGCGCATTGGCCCTGGGCTCGGCTACTTTTATTTCAGTGCCAGTTCTCAGAGAAGCCTTTTAAGAGCCCCAGGCTACTCTGCATTGCTCATGCATTATCAATGACATCATGCCGGTCACCATCTTTCCCCTAAAACCAGGCCTGTATATTCCAGACTCACCAGACCATTTTTCTTTTCATAGGGTGTCTGGTACTAGAAAAACACTCACTCTTATCATCATCGTAAGATCCTCCTGAGCTGTTGCTGTAGCGCGATTCCAGACGGTTGTGTGCTCGCATTATGTGGCTAAGCCTGAGGTCAGAAAAAAATTAAAAGTAAAAAAGAAATTCATCACCATGGGCCTCGCTAATACTGTAATTAATTGAACGACAAGCTATTAGATCTGCCTGCTGTACCTCTCTTCATTCTCCTTCCCAGCCTTGGTATCATCTGTGTCAGCGAAGCTGTCCTGGCATACAACAACAGTATTGCTGCTCGATGTGGTGCCTAGAAACGAACCAAAAAAACCCCAAAAAGACAAAAACCCAGCTTGAAGTGTGTGTTTTACAGTTTCCGCAAGGAAAGTCTACTGAGCATGATCTATTACACCAACACTGCTTCACTGATCCCATTAAAAAAGATAAAAATTTTAACCGGTGTTTCCCTGGGCCGGTGAGACACGGCATGTTTAAAAGACGTACCTGAAGCAGCCGTGGGGGCCTTGCTTGTGGCGCTGAAGCGATAGAAAGGAGGGCTATCACAGTGCTGCACCACAGGGTTAACTGGGTCAGTCTGTTGTAACTCAAATATCAGCTCCTCCATGGTTTGTATGGTGTTGTTCCGGCACAGATAGATTACCACCTTCTTGATCTGTACAGACATATCACAGAACATCCATGAGAAACTGGAAGGAGAATAAATAGTAGCGAGATAAGATATTCCAGCTGGCCTAAATGATATATCTTACATATGGCAGGAGAGTGGTATCACTGCTGACACCACATAAGCTGATGAGAAACTGCAGTGTTGTTCTCAGATTGTTGCTCCACTTCTCATTGCTGACTAAAGCATTCCAGGCATTTTCCATCTCCGGTCCGGGTAGGTCGTCTCCGTACTGGCCAGAGGGATTAATAAAAGAACATAGCATCATGTTAAGCTGCACTGACCATAGATTACCAAAGGCCTGTTTCATCACATTTCCCAAGCATGACTTTACCTTGGCAGTCATGAACATGAGGTTGTTTAGAACCATAGAAGTGGCTTGCAGGGAGCCCCAGCCGGTACCCCTCAGTTGGTGCGACGAACCCGTGCCGGTCGTCCGGCTCGAAGCGTCGCAGTCCGAGGTGCACGGCGTGAAGACCGGGAGCAGCAGGCCGCAATCCACCAGCTCAATGTTACTGAGCCAGGGCAGGAGGTAGGTTAGCATGATCTGCCTCCCGTTGGGATGAGTGGTGGGGAACCTCTGGCTAACCTCTGGAACAAGCAGAGGGAAGGCAACACTACATGAGAATAACATCAGCAGGCTCTGTGGTGTTTATATTCTAAAAGGAATTCAAACACATACTGTATACTCAGTTTCACCATAATAGCCAGTTTAATCCTTATCCCCATATCAATTCAACTTAAAATGGGGGGGTCCCTCAGCAAAGTTAAGCTCTCAGTGTTTCTGTGGTCAGCGGGAGTGTCCATAGATACGGTAAGTGTCTGGGTGAGGAAGGTTTCTTTGGAAGAGGCAGAAGTGGTATTTAGTGGGAAACCATGGGAAGATGACAGGCCTGTGAGAGCATTACAGCAGGCTTAAATACCATGGCTAACCCTACTGCCGCCACACACAGCACACGTATAAAGCAAACAGCGACCTGAGAACAGAGGAAGCGTGAGTTCAGGGTACATCCTCGCCAGCTGGCCGGACAACTGAGGCAGGGAGACACTGTAAAGAGGTGGCAGTGGGCCGTGGGTGCCGTAGAGGATACTGTTTGGCTTCTGCTCTGCAATCCTCTTAGAGTATATGAACAACTTGGCCTCAAGAATCTGTTTAAAGAAAGAGGGGAAATGCTTCACTTGGAATTCACAAAACCACATGAAATGACACAGCAGCACAGCAAACCAGCGTCATGTTTCTCACCTGCATTAGCTGCATCGAAATCTCGTAGATCTCTCTGTTGCTGTCTGATGCCTTGAAGAGCACCAGATTCAGCAGTGTCACTAAATCACTCTGGCAGTTTCTGCTAATAAAGAAACAGAGAGAGAAAATAATAAACATGAGGTAGTTTTCCAGTATCAAAAAATCAATGGTAATTGTCCCACATTATGCTTGGGTTAATGCCTGAGATAAAGCAAGAGGTGAAGGTCAACTTCAGACGACGGTGAGCCCTATAAGAGGATTAGCTGTGGTGATGCTTTGAAGCCTAAGCTAATTTACCAGTGGTTTCCTCACTTTGACAAGAAATCTGTATGATCCAGAAAATACAGTATCGACCCTATTTAGAAAAATCATGAATTAACTGCACCTCCAAAAGCGACATACGACTGAAAATGAGGTTGTACAACATTTGAAAACTCTGCAAAAAGAAAAAGAAGATGTAAAGACAGCTGGCCTTGACTATTTGAGCAGATGACAGGGAGACGGAGAAATTGTACCTGCTGCCACAGACTGTGGCGATAGCTTTGAAGCAGCCAGAGGCAAGTTGGTAGGAGCCTGTGTAGCAGCGATCCACAGCCCAGTTGAATAAGTTGAGCTGCTCGGCATTGAGCTCCAGGAGCAGGATGATGACCTCACAGCCAAGTTGATGGACCTGAGTGAGGAGCAGAAACCAATACAGGCTCTCCTGAATTTCAAATCTTTTCCTTTTTTTAAACGATGCTCTGTATTCCTGATTTTATATCAGTGGATGTCAGAGGCAACGTCTGTTTAGAAAGATTCAGGTAGCTCCGTTCTTTCATGGTATTTTATAATGATATATGAAAAAGATAATAAGTTCAATTTTCTTGGCCGCCTACCCAGTTAGAGCTCACTCCTCGAGCCATGTAAGGAAAACAAGGTTCAAAGAAAATGTTTTGAGGAATAATATGTAAAATAAACATGCTGGTGTTTTTTTCCATCAGTAAACTGGATTTAAGACAATACCAGACAAATTTATTTCAAAACAAAACCTCCCTCACTGCTTGCCAGCGCTCCTGCGAGATAATAGCGAGCAGTTGGCAAGGTCTAGCGCTGGGCTTTTACAGAGCAGGTTTCAGCAAGCTATCTGGGCTTTCTGGGTCAGCTCTTTGTTTAAATGCACCACGGTGATACAGTTTTGGCTACGTACCCGCTGATCCTGGCAGGCCAGTATATTATCCAGCCACTTATAGAGGTATCCGTCTGGAGAGAGGCCAACGTTATCAAACACAGGCCCACAGCACAGCACAGCAGACATGGCCTGTAAGAACAACCATCGAGTCAACAATGCTCACATGCTGAAGGGGTTTAACACCAAAGACAAACTTATTCACTTAAATTGCCAAATGCCAGTCACAGAACAGTGGCACAGGTTCTTGTTCATGGCTAAATATAGGTCTTATAACAATAGTAACAAGACCTAAATATAACAGTGGATATAACAGTAAAAATCTAATGTTGGATTTTTTTTGCCTAAACACTGCAGTTCATGGGAGAGTGTACTTAAGTTTGTATTTGTCTTGTGGGTGGAGAAGAGTCTATAGCAAAAAATAGAAGTATATTTGCGGAGCTATCTTGGCCAGCAGAGATAGAACGGGAGGGAATTCTCTAATGCAGCACCAACTCGAGACTGAGGGACCTATTTCACAAAAGTGATCTGTGAACATTGTTTTCACACTTTCGGGCTACAAAAGGTGGCAAAAATGACTGTTTTCGCTTTCAAACTGCAGATAAATTTGTGAGTTCTGCAGGCATCTCATATGCCCACAAGTCTGCAGAAAAATCTAGCTTGTGTCACAGTTTTATTTTCCTCAAAGAGCATTAAATTTGCAGCTTTTGAAATCAGAATAGTCAGGACTGGTACCAGCTAAGAAAATACATTAAAGCAGAATAACAAAAGATGCAATACTCTGCATCAATTTTCACTTCTATGTGTAGACACTCGGTTTGATATTGGACAACACAGGCAAGATGACTCAGGTAAATGGGTTAGATCAAAGTATATTTTATCGTGTTAGGGTGTATTATTAATATATGCAAGAGTGTGTGGAGGTCAGTAGATTGCCTAAACTGTTTTTACCTTTAGGGCACAATATTGATATCTTGTGATCTGGTGATTCCTGTCACTGTAGCGGTCCAGAGGGGTGAACATGATGCTGAAAGGTCCAGCCCACTGGCTGAAGAGGATGAAGAGGTGATGTCGCAGGCTCTGCTGTGGAAACAGGAAGCGCCTGTGGTGCACTGGGGAAGGAGACGGGAAGCCTGTTACAGATTCGCTCAATGAGAGAATGAAGAGTCAGCAAAAATATTCAGGTATCTTAAACTCCTAACTAGCCACTTAAGTACATTTTCCTATGTGATAATAAGGTGTTGATATCCCTTGACCATTCATTAGCCATTCAGTGGGGGATTTGTATATGCTTGGCAACACATGAGTCATCACCTGTCCTTGCCTGCTCTAACCTTAAGCTGCACTATTTTTGGATCTACTCCCATTGGGCTATGTCCAAATCAAGATCAATGTCAAGAGTCTTGTGCTGCACACGCTGTACAAACTCCACCCAGGTGGAATTCTATTATAAAATTCACAATCCACAAATGGCTGAAAAGGACAGATGGATTGTATTAGGCATCCGGATAAAGGAAACGCAAAAAAAAAAAAAAATTCTAAAGTCTTTATTCTGCAATTTATCAAGTTAACCTTCAAAGCATTGTCAGTGACTGGTCTGGCAGGAAAAGACTCTAAGGGTCAGCTAGGTGAAGGAATCTTTTCTAAGTACCTGGTACACACTGGATGAGGTTGGCCACCATGGCGCTAAAGTGAGCTCGGATGTCCTTGAGGATCTCTGCATCCTTGTCGTTCTCAGCCTCCAGAAGCATCCGGGTAAGATCCACATATTCCAGGAACAGAGCGCCCAGGGCGAGGGTGTCGCGTTCCAGAGCTCCGTTTGTGCTGCGAGATCACAAAGAAAGCAGGGGGACGCCCAGTGAAAAGAAGTCCGAGGCTAAACAGTGTGTAACAACTAACTACTTTTTAAAGATCTGTCAAAGCCCAAATTGTATTACAGAGGTTAACTATGAAGGTTTTATAGCATAATCTAAGAAAAAAAACTGAGATTCTGTCCTATTTGGGCTGGAATGTGCCACCTAGTTCCACACCAACCTGTCACTGATGACACCTGCATCAGCCAGCAGCTCAAAGATCCGCAGCAGCTGCAGTCTCAGCAGGTCTCTTCGCTCACGCCGCTTCTTGTTCTACAAAAAGTCATTAAGACGGCAGATTAAATGGTAATAATATTAAAAGAACGTTGTTCACTGGGTAAATATTCTGTAGTTCATTAACAAATAGAACTTTCATTGTACACATTTTTGCACATTTTTATTGTAATGCAAATATGATCAACCAACCTCAGGCCTCCTCTCCAATGCCTCTTTCATTAGGGGATGCAACTCCTCCACAAGTTCCCTTTGTACAGACAGTAAAAGTACGAACAGGTCTTTATTTGGTGAAAAGCAAAATATTCAACAAAGAACCAGAGAAAACATTCAGTTATATTTACACAATTGAACTGCAGCAACAATGTTTTTATATTTTCAAGGAAAAGAGATTTGAGCAAAAAAAACAAACAAAAAAAAGATTTCTAGGAAGCAATTTAGATGCAGCTGTAAATGGAAACAGGGCCCCATTCAGCTGTAATCCTCTGTTCATCTCCACTTTATACCCGCACAAATACGGGTCAACATGGACTTTAATTATGGAGAAAATAATGGATCGTGCGCCAGCTTCCATTTCGGTGGTTATTTCTCGTTAGAAGAATCAAAAACAAAACTGCATCAGTGGCCAAAGACCAATGAAACTAGGTCCTATACATCTTTAAATTCTCAATCTTGAAGATTTCCATTTGGATAGAGCGCTGTTAACTCACTATCAGTCGGAGAATGAGGTAACACGATTGTGATTGCGCCTACAGCGTCTTTTGAAGGTACTGCAATATTTATTTGTTCATAGAATTTCTGTATTTACAGAGCTGAGTGTCTGTGGCAATATCAAATCGCATTACCTGGACTGAATTCTTCAAGATTGTCACCTTAATGAGAGGCATAAAAATCACCAATTTTAAGAAGGAATATGAATTGAAACTAGTTCATTAAGACAATAAAAGCCCTTCAGACTAAAACATCTATAACGCTGTTCTCTAATGTACCTGAACACAAGGGAATTGGTGCGACCAAAGCCCAGAACTAATGACTCTGTCAACTCGATGCTCTCTGCTCTCATCAGTGGAACCAGCTGCTTCAGAAGCCAAGCCACAGATGGGCTCCCGATAACCTGAAACATCACCAACACAGACGGTTCAGTCAGACAAATAAATCTCTCACGCTGCCTGAACACCACTAATTACAAAGGGCTGCACTGACACAAGCGCCTGTGCAATTTCAAACACAGCGGCTTCCCGTTCCATTCATGTAAAGATACAGTGGACGCTGTGTAATTCGAGTGCTTTGAGTTTGAATGTCAACAAGCTCTGTATGAACACCTGATCTCAGAGAGACAAAGTCCTGGGGGGATTAATAAGGCCAGAGGACAGGGAGGCTGCTACCTTGTTATCGTAGCTGACACCGCTGTCAGGTGTGGCGGACGTGATCTCGGGTGTCGACGCTCTCAGATGGCCGGGGCTCATGATGCTGGGCTTGGCCACCCCAAAGCAAAGGATCAGGTAGTTTCTCCACAGGGTTACGTAACTGTCCCCGCTGCCAGAGGTGCTGGTCTTCTTTGCATACACTGGGTTACTGGTGAATTGTGCAAAAAAGGAAATATCCTTAGATCATTATTTTTGTTTTTGTTTTTTTATGCTGTTTTTTTTAACAAGAAATCTCCGGGAGGAGTTTTTAAATGCAATGGGGAATTGCTATCAGATGGCTTTGGTAGAAATAAGGACATTAAATAGGGATGGGACCAAAATAGAGAAGAGAAGTCTCTTGCGGTCCCTCCTTAGCGCACTGCAGTGTTTGAGGACGCTTACTTTGGGTCTACCAGGGGCATGAGCATCTGCATCCGGGTGAAGGCGTAGGGCCAGGCATAACTGAGGGCCGTGGGGCAGTGCTTAGGCAGGTTGTCCTGTCGGAGGAGGCTGTACACGCACAGCACCCAGGGGTCCTTCACAGACTGGGCAAAGATCCACACGTGTGAGGGGCTCCTGATGTCATAATGACTATTGACGAGGAGCGCGTTCCACTCCACGAGCCACTGAAGGTCCACATGGTGGCCAGCTGGCAGCACGGCCTGCAAACAGCCAAGTGGCACAGCAGGAGCCAAAAGTCATGACTGAATTAGATGTCCAATTAAATAACATTTCCTTTATTTGCCTATTCGTTCTCATGCCTAAAAATAAGGCAGTGATTAAGGGAAAATCCAAGTTAGACAAATTTAGAAACACAATTTGATAATGCAGACGGATATTTAATGTATTATTCCATTCTCAGTAAAATCTGTATTATCAGCGTCATGTTCAGCTTGGCGATTACATAAACGAGAGTAAAAAGGCCAACAGCTGTTTAGTTCCAGCTGTTCATTCACTTTTTACATGTTAGATAACTATACTGCGCTTCTGTCTGGCAATCAAAGTAAAAAGCATTTGCTGTTTTATAAACCAGATTCTACTCTTGGTCAAATTTATTCAAGGAAAAAAAATTTCTGACTTATATTTCAGGAATCGCCACAACACGCAAGCATGGGCAAATACGCTTCAAACACATGTTGACTGAGACCGTGGATTTAGTTTGGAGCCGAGCCACGCGGCGAAGTATAACATCGACCTTCGACTTACCGTGTCAGAGACTGCAACGTTGACCAAACTTTCCAGGATAGCAGGACTGAGCTGATCCATGATCTCTATCATTGGTTTGTCGTCATCCTGCAGTTGACAAAGACATAAAATAGCAATCAGTGGACCTCAAAAAAGCAATCTCCTCTCGCCTCCGTCATCAAAAGGTTTGCCCTCTGTCGCTTCACCTCAGTCTGTCCGATGGTCAGGAAGAGACTTCGTATCTCTTTGAGTATGGCGACGGCAAGTCTGCGGGTGCTCAGCTGACAGGAGCAGAGCAGCACCAGTGCCAGTCCTTCGACAGCATGCAGCACAGTGGAGTGAGGGCCTCGCTCTGGAGGTATCTTCAGACTCGAGCTGGTCTGGAGCAGCTGTGACATAAACGTCAAGTTAAAACACGAGCTGAGTTAACGGATACATGGATAAAATGACACCTTAGTACATTAGGTTTTGGGTTTTTTTTTAAATTTCTGCAACAGGCATTTGTTACAAGTGTTAGAGAAAATGTTAACATTAGCAATCACTAAAGCAAGTAAACAAAAGAGTCAAATTGTGATTGTTCATTACCAGTGGCACAAAAATATGTCGTAATTGACGAAAAGGTGTTTTACCACGCCGGTGTGCATCTTGGCAGCGTCATAGCTCTTCCCTGGGGCAGCCTGGGTCAGTTTCCACTGTGTGAGCAGTTGAAGCAGCAATTTGAGGGAGGTATCTAACAATCCCTGGTGGGTGTCCTGGACTTCACGTAACAGGAAGTTAGTGAATCCAAACAGGACGTCGTCACGCCAGTCTGAGAAATCCACCAGCAGGCTTTGCAAAGAGTTTTGGGCTATGAGTCGCAGCTCATCGTCCATGTGGATGGTCAATCTGGCAAACGGGACAGAGAAAGGCAAAAAAGGAATAAATTGCTTTTAAACGAATAAAATCATGTCCTTTGTTTACTACCAGCCCATGGGTTTGACTGCAGATAAATACTTCCTGTTTATTTCCTGGAACGCATTATTTTCAGAGGAATAGTCTTATCCGTCACATCTGTGGGACCTGTGGCATAAATCTGTCATGCAGAAACCAGCCCCACTGACATGCTTCTTCAATTCAAAAGCCTTAAATTTGCCTGCTGCATAAATCAAGATAAGCTGTTGAGCTTGTCAAGTTGTCAAGTGTTACTAAACTGATTTTTTATTAGACAACTGGATTATCAAATTCTCATTCGATGGATATCTACTATAATTGCCTATTTGTTTCATAATCCTCCTTTGACAGTACCACTGGAGGTCATAGCCATGACGTGTGAATAGCTAATGAAAATTACATCAAAATGGGCAGTTAAACAAAATGCTAGGTTGAAGACACACGCACACAACTGTGGTAACAGGAAATTCAGGTAGAGCTGGATCACGGAAATCTGTTTGGAGTTTTTAAAACAAAACATTAATAACACTTGATTGCACATGTGGTTAATCATCTTGTCAGACTGCCATACCATTCAGCTAAGGCTCGGCCTTTTTTCTTTTTTTTTCTTTCAGGTGTTTTTTCCACGACCTACCGAGAGAGCAGGTCTATGAGCTCTGGCTTGGACATCCCATCGGGCAGGACGCGAGGAATGGCAGCAACACATGTCCTGAACAAGTCAATCTTGGGTTTCCTCTCGCCTCTGAAAAGGTCGAATTTCAAGTTTAACTGCAAAAGTTTGATTCGAGTGGATCAAACTGTCAAGTGTAAACTGATCAAGCATTGTGTTAAAAACAGGAGTTAATTAAATTATGGATGAGTTAATGATGGGACATTTGACACTCCTCTGCTGAATCACCCTGGAGTTTCTCCAGCTTGAAATGCTTTGGCAGCTAGGACGACAGAGCGGCTGCGCGCACTTACGTGATCATGTCCTCGGGCTCCTTATTCAGCATCTGAGCATTGGTCATCATCATGCAGCGTCCCACCTCCTTGTCCAGGTGTCTGAGGATGTTGTCGATAGCCTTCCGCACATTAAAATAATACTGTGACATCCCTGAAGAAGATCAGAAGAAGGAAAAAGCAGTTTATATCCCTGTTGCCACGATAAGCTGAAACTGTAAGTGCAGTGTGAGGCTGCAGAAGCAAGACATTCCTGACCACGGTCTCTCTCACTCACCGATGACCTTGGCCTCCTCGTCTGTCAGTGTTTTGCTCAGGTATGTCTTCTTCACTCGAAGCGTGTTCCCAGAGGGCAAAGTGCAACCGGTATTGGGCATTGGAGGCTCGCCGTCCTTCTGCTGCAGTTTATCCGCTATGACCAGGAACGCTCTTAGACCAATATTCATCCTCTGAACAGAGAAGGAACTTTAATTCAGCTGTTTGTTATCAATTTTAAATGGAACAACTTAACTTAAAACAATCACTGCAGCAGAAAACAGGCAATTCTACCAGCAGTTTCTATAGTAACAACAAGTTGTCAAGCAATAGTAAGTTATTATGGACATAGTTTGAGTGAAATTCTCTGACATAAAGTTATAAGTCCAGTATTTAGGGTTCATACTGGTTCGTTTATGACTTTATGGCACTGCTAGTCCCTCAGATATCCAAATGATGTGTCAAATTTGATGAAAATGGATAATAGATTTTATTTTACCTCACTTTAACCACAACACTTTTTAGGGTTTTACATTTACTTTTTAAGAGACACAGATCTGTATCCTTGTTCTTAATGTTCCTTTTTCTTTTTTCCTTTCTTCAATAAGCTCAGGAGACATTATCAAAAGAGACAAAGTGGTAAACATGTCATATAACAAATGAACGTTGAAGGCATACCTCAGGATTAAGACTAAAGGCCTTTGTGGGTTTTCCAACACAAAGAAGGTCAAATATAATTTCTTTCATAGCGAAATCAAGTCTTTCCTGAAATGAAAGGAGGAAAAAAATGTGTTTACTGTGATTACATTCTCGATGGTCCCAGTGAGAGCGACATACATTGGTTTTAATGGGGTTTTACGTGGAATGTAATTTGTTTGGCAGTGTGACTTCTCCGTAATGCAGTATCACAAGTGTTTGTGTTTACCTGTGCAATAAACTGGATGATTTTGACAAAGATATTGAGAGGCATGTCTCTCGGTACCACACTGCGGGATCCTTTGGGGAAAAGTGTTGTCACAATGGTGCTGAGGCGACTGTGTACACAGAGAAAAGAACACATTGTGAGGATACCAGGAACAAGCATTTAAAAAGTTTTAAGAACCTGTGTGAAAGTACACAGCACACTGTGCCGAACCGTTTTGTAAAGGACTCCAGTGCGTGAAGTTTATTTTGGGCCTAATTAACACGTTTAAGAAGTCTGGCTGGACCTGTTTGGGATTCCCCATGTGGACTCGGGCTCGTAATAACGCCTGTTAAACCTGCTAATAAACTTAGGGGCCACCAACATTGACAATGCGTCATGACCTGACCCCAAGCTTGCACCCCTGTGCACACAAATGAAAAACAGACAACTCTTCTTTCTCCAAACGTCAATAAAACCAGTAACAAGAAGTGAGGGTAAGAATATTTTCACAAATATTTTTAGTAAAAACCAGACAAATTTAAGCCCTTCATCGGCATCTCACTGGTATTTACTGATATAAAAAAACACAGTGAACGTGCCTATAACCAATAATTTACTGAGAAATTCTCGGTCTTGTTCACAGGAAATTAACACCTCAGGGAAAAATTCCAAGTGCAAGGCAACATTAGCACCTCCTTGGCTGAGCTCACCACCATTAAGATGAGGGCGTGGACCGAAGATACTTACCCCTGTGTTGCAGTGTTGCTCTCACACTTAATGCGGATCATGTAGACCCACAGCAGTCGGTACAGGGACTCCAGTGCAACACGAGCCATTTTCGGGTCTCGACTCTGTAACAAAATTACATTTATAGAAGAAAGTCAATGGCAGGACCACATTGAAACAAGTAGCATATAATAACCAGGTTAGAGAGTTCATAACTGTAAACATACTATGCTTATTTACTTTACTGTTCTATATCTCCTGTTGTAATGTTGTTTTTACTCATCATTTTTCTTTCCATTCCTTTTTATTCTCTTGTAAAGCACTTTGTAACCTATGTTTGAAACATGGTATATAAATAAAATCTAAGTTACATAATATATTAAATGCTGATGGAAATATTTCGTGCAACTGGGACAACACTTTACAACCTTTACGCAACCTCTATCAAAAAACAAAAACCACTGTAGTCTGAATTAATGGCAGCTGGTCTCCAATTGCAATTACCTTCAGATTTGAGAGGCAGTTATTAAGGAAGATGTGCCATCTGTTGAGGAAGAACTGTTTCTGGCTGACACATAGTAGGCACGTCACCAATGGGTAAAAAGCCTGCGTAGAGAAAGAGGGTGTTTAGATCTCTGCATTGCATCCAACTGCATTGTTAGAATAGCTTAAAACTGACTCATAAATACATTGAACACTTATAGCTTCCACATAGGCTTTCAGTGGATTACTTGAGGAATAATTATGTATTATCTCCAAATCATATCTGAATGAATGCAACTTAAGACGTAACAGGTTTTCTCTTGAAGTCTTTTTTTCCTTTTAGTGTACTTTTTGCTGAAGACAGAACGAAACATTCCTTTTGGCCATAATCGCTGCCTCAGGGGAATATAGACCTTCAGCATGAGCAAGCTACTATTCCATGAGGGTTGTTGTCTTTCCATTTCCCTGTGAACTGCATTGGTAAAATGCTTTACTGAAGACACTTTAGGGAGAAGGGACATTACATAAGGTTATATATACTGCATTGCTTCAATGCTCGTTTTTATGCTTCGAAATGGCAGCCTTTCTTCCCTCATAAAAGATTCCTACTGTGGACGCTGACGTTAGGACAGAACATTAAACGAGGGGTGACCTTGAGATGCCTGGGGATTCGCAGAGACCACAGACATCTAAGCAATCTAAGCATGCAGCAAAGTGTCAGAGTGAAATCGGAGGTATACAAAAACAAACAGGGCCAACCCTCATTGTCAGTTTGTTTTCTATGAGGCAACTAACCAGCGAGTGCTTCTTTCTGGAGGACAAGTCCAGGGTTGTGTCATACAAGCTGTCCACAAAGTTCCTCAGGCAGGGCACGTTCACCTCGTTCTTCACAGCCTAGGAAAACATCACACACAAGACACAATCCTCTCCAGAGTGGTGCCTTTTTTCCTATTTAAATCAAATATTATGTAATGCATGCAACTCGTACAAGAGGGGGAAAAAAAAAACTTACTGCTGCAACAGGCACCAAAATTTCAACAAAAAGACCAGCCAGGGCATGTTTAATGTCCTTGTCCTTGACTTCCAGGAAATACTGGGCACACTCCTGGAAAGAGAGTAGTAAATACTTTAGCACACACTTATATCAATTTAAATCTACTATACATGTAGAGAGTGTTATGAAAAGATTTACCCAGGAGATAAAGAGACTTGAAATTTTATGGTCAACACTGAATAACAAAGTGCATGCCAAAGATAACAGGAAGTGCAGTCAAGGGCAAGGGGCAGCAAATCCTGACAATCGTGAGAATTATTTGTATATTTTCCACACAGCGGTGATATAAGACTATATTTAGGTCAATTTTTAATACAAAAAAAAATTAAAAGTAAGCCAATAAATGAAAAAAGCAAAGAAGATGGGATCATAACATACATTATTATCAGTTTATACTGTAGCAAGGCAGGTATATGATTGGAGGATTTAAATATTATTGAGTAATTGGATTCTGTTGTACCTGCATGAACTGAAAAGAGGCTTCAAAATCCTCAACAGGATACATCTTTATCCGGAAGAACTTGACTCCCATGATGAGGCTTATAGTACTCTGAACTACATATGGGCTCTGCTCTTTCTGCCGCAGCTCCTTTAGCTCAGTCATAAACTTCTTCTTCACAGCAGGGAACCTGAGAGGAAAAAAAAAAGAAAAGAAAAGAAAAGAAAATGAGATTCTATATAAAGACATTCCTGCATAGCTCTGTCAGACGAATCCCAAATCAGCACTTCCACAAAAAAAGTTCCTCCACTCGAGGGTTGTGACGTGGAGAAAGTGTACAGTGACAACATATCCAGGGAGCACGGCTCCCAAAAATATCATCCCCCCTCTCCTCACCCTCTATATGCAGACCGCGGGTCTGTGCCCCAGGATGAACTCGGCGCTTAGCACCTGATCCCTCACTCAATTTGAACCAGAGATGGGATTCTTCAGCCGGTCTAAATATAGAAGATAATTCATCATGAGAGCTCATATGAGCATCTCTTAACCTCTCCCCTGTTGGCTCCTATGAGTATAACGCTGCTTCTGTGTCTTGGTCAGGTGAGGAGAAATTGTTATTTTTACAGACACGCGGTGATTGAGAAACCACTCATTTAAAACAGCGTCGATCTCTCAACTATGAATCCCATCTGTATAATTTTAGAGTACAGTGATATTTCTGACCTCTTCCCTCCTGTCTTGAACTCAGAGAAAAGTAAAGATCTCCACAAATACCTCTCAGTGAGGTATCTCCTGTAGGAAATTAAGCAGAGCGCGCTTAAGATAGGAGGTATGCAGTGTGCTTACCAACCATATCTCTATTTTAAGCGTTTGTTCCTTGCTGCAATGATCTGAAAACTTCAAATAAACAGACATCAATTTCCATTCCTAGTTTGGTGTGAAGGGGACCTGTCCAAAAGTGTGCTGTCCCTACAGTATGTTCCAGTCTCCTGAACCAGGGGAATGTTTCGCTGAAAGTCACCAGCAATGGTAGCGCACCATCATTATCTGGCACAACCCCAGCAGAGCACAGAAAAAAGATTTGACAGGCAATGAGGAAAGAAATGGAGAATAGAAAAATACAACAATAGTCAATTATACGATTGTAGTTCTGTCTTTTCCACTTACTTGGACTGGGCTAATACCCCTATGACTTCAGCGTAGAGGTCTGCTACAGTGTGCATGTTGCCAGTGTTAGGACCGTGATACCTGTGGGAGAGATAACACAAGATGAAGCAAAACGGAGCATAGAAAGACTTCAAACTATGAAAGAATGGAGGAACTGTGCCGTAAATAGACGAGATCTTACCCTTCTTTGTATCTAAAGTGCTTAAAGGCTAAGTTAATGACTTCATTTACCAAACTGTCAAGGACCGGGTGGAGCGGCATCTAATCAGGAACCAGGAGACACAATCGCATGACAATGACTGTCCAAAAACAGCATATTCACAAACTACCACCTGGGACACAATTTTACTTTTTTTAAGCAGATAGCACTACTGAGGTGAGTGTTCTATTGCAAATTAATAAGATGAACTAAGTAGTGTTTATTTAGTGCAGAGTTAAATCGAGTCACCTGTTTTAAAACTTCTATAAGCACAAGAGAGAAGATGAAGTCAATGGCCAAATCCCTCCTTTCAAGTAGAAAATCTCTCTGCTGCTCATCGCTATTATAGAGAAAGAAAAAAACAAAGAAAAAAACAAAAACAAGGGAAACAGGTTTGCCACAATTGTACAGTGAATGTGAGCTTCATCAGTGTTTCTTTACATTTTCATCGCTGCATAGCAGTAAATTATAATTAACCAGATCTTACTTTTTGGACTTTGTGTTGGCTCTCGGCCGGTACTCGTGAAACTCCTCCTCTAGTCCGTTTTGTCTTTTGTACCAGTCAAACAAAGTACGCAGGATGGAGGGTAGACAGTACTCAGCCAAAGAGCTCATGGCGCTTATCAGCTGGAGGAACAAGACATACGTCGTGCAAATGCATGTTTGTGTGTAGCAGTTAACATACCAAAGTAGGAGATGGCAATCAGTGTTTCCTCTGTTTATTTATACAGCAATCCGAACAAAAATTACAACGGCGCATGAGAATCCATTTGCATTTCTATATGTGTATGACACAGAGAACTTGGGCAAGATGAGACAGCTCTTAAGTAAAAGTACAAGGCTACATCAAGCAAGAGGAATGAGATTGTAGGTTGAGCTGGTTTTCATTGGGACCGTGCAGAGAGACAAGGTGCCCATGGGGCTGCCGCCCTCAGTCTTGGGGATGGGGTGGGGGGGGGGGGCTGGGCAGGGCACACAGGAAGGGAGGAGAGTCTGGCTGGGCCGGGGAACACAGCGAGCCCTTCATTCAGCACAGGGCTGGAGAAGAATCCTGGCTCTGTGTGGCTGCTGAATGGCCTCACGCAGCAGCACAAACACACCCCTGTGGCTGTGAAACGGCCTTCTCTGCAGAGCCACAGACCTGCTGGACACACCTAGCGCAAGAGCCGCTGCCAACTCCCAAGGTAAACACCCCTGCCCTTGACTGGATGTGAAAGAGCTTTTGGGATGTGAGCAGGGCTTTCAGCCACCATCATACTAGGGCAGTATTTAAGACATGAAAACTAACTCGCCTTCATACTCATGGGGGGGGGGTGTTTAAAAAAGTAAGGAATTAAAAACAAAAAAATAAAACAACAAAACAACAACTGGTTGCCCTCCCTATCCATTAAATGTAGTATCATCCATTTATTTAAAGGTGAAATTAATGCGTTAAATTCCCTTTTTTTCTGGCTTTTCTGGCTCCCATTCCTGCCTTTTTCACAGCACTTACTTGGTCAAACTGAGGATCTTCTCCCCTCTGCAGTGACTTTGTTAATGGCTTTTCCTGAAAACAGAAACAGAAGTCACTTTACAACTTTTGCAGGTTTTTATTATTTGTAGAAATTCCAACAAAGTTCTCCGAAGTTTGGTCTAAAGCTCATAACTCTATCCACCCTGTCCTGTGGAGTATTTTTGTACGGGGACTCATTACAGCCCAGCTAACGAGAGGGCCATCAATCAGTCTGATACCAGGCAGGCTCAGATATTAGAGATGGCACATTCATGACAGCTCTCATTATTACACTCTTCTATCATCTGAGATAAAGGCCTTTGTGAGGGATCTAGGCTTGGTGCATTCATCTCCTGCCATGAGGACAGTCCCGAAGATGGTTTCTTGACTTATGTACGATATCAGCTCAAAAGAACGCATCCTATTTGTTTGTAAATGAATGCTGAATGAGTTTGGACATCAAGAACCGTTAACCATGGTGGTGAATATGACAAAAATGCTGCACTGTTTAGTAGAATTGTGTTAAAAACTAAACATCTTTGGAAGATCTTGGAACCTTTGTAAAAACACATCTGTAAAAACTGAAACATTCACTTGTCAAGTTCCCCCAAAGTTTAAATATTTGTATCATTTTTCGGACATCGGACATCAAGGTATTTCTCATTGGCTTAATGAAGCTGCCCTGCATTTAGTGCATTCAAGAGATGAAATGTGTTTGTAATAATCAGGAATTTATAGTAAACAATTTAATTAAACAAAATGTTCACACTTATAAAAGTCTTCCAATAAATTATTATTATTACTATTTTTTTAAAGGGTTTACATTAAAGATATTTAATGAAGCTTTAGCAGAGGACGCTCCAGCAAAAAACACTGGCCTGGTGCACTGGCGAACTGATGCATCCAAAACACACAACCGTGATATTTTAGGAGGATGCCTATTTCGACAATTATATGATTAACCCACAATCACCACCTAATCCTGGCATAAATCAAGGCATCTGCTCTCCTAACTCTTTGCTACTCTGCCCTAACTGATATGTCCCCCTGCTGTCTCGAGGGCCAGACAGAAAATCACCGCACATCCTTTACTTGATGATTAATCCAAAATAGCTAACTGTCTGATGTCTCTGACATTGACGTTACGTGGGCTAAGGGCAATGTCACTCCCTCTCTTGCAGCTGGAGTGCCAGCTAAGCCCCTTGCTCTGATAAACCTTTTAGTATTTGGACAAAATGCTTGCAATCCAGGAGGCCATCTGTGCTTGAATGACAGAAAAGTCAATGACTCTTGCACTGTTTGGCTTTTAAAGATTTTACTGCCCTTTGTGGCAGTAAAATGATAACCAACACTGATAATATTCCACCACCTCACACATTTACAGCATTTTCTTTCTGCTGAATTTCTTCTTTTTCGCATCCTAGAATAGATATCATATTTCTGTTCCCTTTGCGGGTAGACTTCTTTAATTTTCTTCTTTATTTTAACATGATAGATTCTTTTAAACAAATTCATCTAAGTGATGAGGATGAGCAGGAAGGACAACTGTATGCCAGTAACTACAAGGCGGGGCTAAAACAAATTACTCATCTGAAACAACGGGTTGCACACTTTCCCCGGGGTAATTATCACTTCCCTGCAGACGGAGGCCAGTGACTAACAGCATCCTATAAATCCCAGCCCCTAAAACCGGAGACTGCCTGTCCACAGAGGCCTCAAGTAAACTCAGACATCAGACCTGCACATGAAACTACCCTATTTGTGGTAAACAATTCCACAGTGTATTAGAACATAAAGCTTAATGTATGACGATTAACTGCTAAATGCATTCTAGCTGGGGTCTGAGGCTTTTCTTACTTAATATAGATGAGCTGGTCATTTTTAGTTGACTTACAGTAGCACTTGTAAGATACTAATGTGGTCCTGGGAGCAGGTGGCGAGTGGTGCCCACATTAACACACAGTGGCTACGCCCTGTCTGCCTGACTGTCTGTCAACAGAATTATTTATGACAGCTGCTGTTGGCCCTATCGATCCGCTCCAACCTCTACCAAACAAAAAGTCTCTGAGATGTCACTGGCTGCTTTTACCTTTATCTAATTTCGCAGTACTGCTCATTAGACAGTATTTTCAGTCACATTGTAAAGACAGAGATAAGGACAGAAAGCAACAGACAAGAAAAGGCCGGGTTACCAGTCAACTCCAAAGGCAAATTATTAAATTCTGGGAGAAGAGCCAGAGGTATTGATCAAAATATCAAGCATTTGACCATGACGTGAAAGTCTGAAAACGGTGTCTACACAACTGTGATTAAGGCTGCAACTAACCATCATTTTCATCCTCATTGTAGGTGCTGATTATTTTCTGGAATAATCGCTTAATCGTCCGGTCTTCATAATGTCAGATAATAGTGAAAAATATACACTGAATTTTCCCAGAGTCATCTTCAAATGTTTTTTATTGTCTGGCCAAAAGTCCAAAACTCACAGATATTTAGAAAAAAATCTGGGAAAAAAAGTCCACAACTTTTCAAGCAAAACTGGTAAAAAAAAAAAAATGCCAAACATTCTCTTATTCCAGCCTCTGAAATGAGAAAGGATTTGCTGCTTTTCTTTTTCACCATTATTCATCATTATTGATTCTATATTATTATTCATATTTCTGTAGATTTACTGTACATTGATTTTATAATCCCTCTGGTTACTTCCATCACATCAGAAAGGCGGTCTAGACTCTGTCTTAAAAATGTTTATAAAACGTTTTGACAGTGGTTACAATTGTTCAGTGCTCAAAATGATTTTTTTTATAACCACCAGTTTTAAATCATAAAAGATCAAATTTAAGTGGACATGACCATAACTTTATCCAGGGCTTATTACAGCAGCACATTTCATAATTATTAAGCTCAGCTGAAGCGTCTAAACACTGTAGCATTCACTATGAAGCTGGTTAAAAATTCCACATTTTGTCCCCAAAGCCGCTTCCTTCCTCTCGCTGGTGGAGCTGCTGCTTCGCAGAAAACTACCAGCATTCAGCTGACAGCAGTTAAAAATGACATGGTAGTTAGCATCTCTGCTACTGTGCTGGAGACCCGGTTGCACGGCCAAGGCCTTGACAAGTAATATATCACTGTCACAAGTTTCAGCTGCTATGAGCTTCGTTAGCAGGGGTCAGGCTACATTTTGTCAAAAAAACTCATCAGGGTATTATAAATGTAATGTGAACCAGGTGAGAGGTGTATACGAGTGCTTTTTAAGTTGTTGAAGAATTGCTAAAGAATCCGCAGAATTCCTCCACCAATGCTGTCAAGCCATCTATTGTGAGCCTGTCCATCAGGCTTCCTGTCTGGCCTTGTTAGAGTGGTTCACAACCTGTGGGTCGGGACACCCACAAAGGGTCAATAGATGCGTAATGGGGCAGCAAACAAGGCAAAGCTTAATTCTCCTTAACAGAATAAGTTGGGTTTTTTTGCCTTTTTTCTCTTAGAGTATTATCTAATACTGTTCAGTGAAACAAATGATTCAGATGGATTAATCTGTAAAAATTCACTCAGCTCGCTCTTGACTGAGTTGCCTAAAATTCAAAGACATGCAACCTGTGCCAAGTGGCTGAAAGTAGACAGGGCTTTGTGTCAAGTGTTTAAAGCAAAAGGGGTTAGCAGGCACTGTTACAGAGCACCAATGTCATGATCTCATTTCCCCCCCTGATAACACCAACAGCCATCGCAGGATACAAAAATCACTGACCCTCTGGTCCGGCTCTCTGTCGACTTACCAGCGACTCAGCCATGATGATGCGGATCTTGCGCTCCGACACGGTGGCGAAGTTGGCGAACAAGCTCTTGAGGACGTACTCGCCCGGCTTGCTCTCCGGGTCGATACTGATGGGCATCATGGCCGGGGGACCTCGCTCTCCCTGGGGACAGCAGACTGGAGGGATGGGGGGTTTATTGTATCCGTTCCCCACGGGCGACGCTGCGGAAAGGGGCACGGAAAAAAAAAGCACAAGATGGGAAATGGCTTTGTTAAGTCAAACCTTGCTAATTCGAGCACAAATGAGTGGGACAGGATCAGCCACAGATTTGTTTACAAAGAGAGATCACCGAATAGGGTAGGGTAGAATTAGGGTAGAAGCTCCCAAACATGGACATAAAGTTCATAACATGTTGAACATTCCTGAGGGAGTCTGTCCAAAGGGCACCGGCTTGCCCTTAGTCTGCTCTTTCTTTCCTATTGCTAGAGCGCATATGGAAATTAAAACACCATGGCCAGCAGCTGGTGTTTTCATTTCGCACCAAAGATGTCACTGCCCTTTGAGGGAAGCAAAAATCTCGTGCATGCGACCTTCCTTCAGCCACTGTTGTGATTCAGCCCACGTTTAATTGCGGTCGGCCCGGCTCAGGCAATAAAACCCTACAGACAAACGCACAAGTTAAAATTTTTACTCAGTTTTTACCGCTCTGCTGCCTCCAGACACAAAAGTGTTAAATATAGTCAAGAAACTGCATACAAACATCTCATTAGAAGATTGGAATTTGAAATGGCAGTTCCCGCACATCCACCACAGGAACTGCCATAAATCTGATTTCTGAAACATTAAAGAGAGGACTTTGGGACGACAGGCATAGACGTACAGTCCGATGAAATGTGACTAGGCAGAAATCCCACCAGCAGCATAACAGAGACTGCACTGGTTCAGGAAGACATCACATCTGTCAAAGTCACTTGTCAAACATCCAACTTTGTGGCCAGCTCCTTAATTTGTTTTGTTTTGGGGTTTTTTTTGCCAGAAGTTTAACATCCCACTTACAGAACTGGTTTGGGTTGGAGATTACAGAGACAAAAAACAATATATAAAGACACATCAGCCTTTGCTGCATGTTTGTGCAAAGTGAAACTGTAATATTGAGAGATTTCTGTAGAATGCCTAAACTAACAGGAAAAATATAAACAAACTATTAAAGAATCAGCCCCAGATAGAAAGTGAAGTGAGGTGTTTCATTGGAAGGTATTTATTCTTAGATATAATTTACAGGATCTTAGCCTTCTGTTCTGTTAATCAGTGTAGAATCAACCAGTCTACTGTAAGCCCATGTATCATGTTTAAGCCCACCACATGTGGATGAGCTTTGAAATTTAAGTAATTTATGTTCCAGTTACATTGTGACAAGACAAAAACCTACCAAAAAGCCTGTATTAAACAGAGGAATCAGATAACCGGTGATCTAATTTAATGACCTTTGTGTTCTGCCAGAAGAGGAATCATAAGCAGGAACATCAATTTTCTTGCAGAGCAAAGGCTGAGTGGATAAAAACAGCTCTAATGATTTACCTGCCTTACTCAGGACTATTGCCTCTTTAGGCGGCTGAAGGAAACTGCAAACTAATGCACACAAATGAATGGGGAATTGAGATTTCAGACATCAGCACATGTTGCGCAGATAAGTATAAAGAAATGAGTTGAGCAAAGTTCTAATCAGCATTTTTTTTTTTAGACGCTGTGAGAGTGTGCAGTTCTGACAAAGGTGTACAGGAGAAGCTGGAGAAATGCTGCAGCTCTATTAAAAGGTTCTGCCCCAGGTCTTTTCAGGAAATCCTTGGGATATCTTTCAAGGAATTCCCAGCATGTGTGACGATCCCGTGCGGCTTTCAGAACATGCTTCCCTCATTCGTGGCGGCTCAGCACCTACCCAGGCCCTTGATGAAGCTGATGACGCTGGCCTTACTCCAGCACACAGCCGTCCCGTCCATGGTGGGGAAGGAGGATATGGTATCCAGGGTTGTCCCGAATTTAAGACAAATGCTCGCTAGTAAAATCCGCCAATGTCCATGTCTTTTGTGTCAGCCCGTTGTGTCCTGCTGGGCATAGTTTCCATGGCGCACGGAGCCAACGGCGGGTGTGTTTTAAAAAGTGGGAGTAGTGTTTGGTATGAGACGCAATCATGCAACCTCTAGATCTGACTCATTCTCTCTCTCTCCCTCTCTCTCTCTCTCTCTCACTCTCTCCCTCTCTCTCTCGCTCCCTCTCTGCTATGGCTTTCTCTAGCCTTGTGACCAACCAGTGCCTTCCAAGAGTGAAGGTCAGGCAGGAATTTTTAGCTGAGCCACAGGTCCAACATGCTATGGTGGCATAGTTGTGTGACTATATTTATCCCCGGGGTACACACTATACTGACAGAGCAGCCCTCCCCTTTCCTCCACCTCTGTGATCCTAAAGCACGAGGCACAGACCACCACATTGTAAACACCATGTTTTAGACGGGCACCATTTGGGGGGTAATTCCTTTAAAAGTCAGTCTGAAAAACTTAAAGTGAAATTTTAAGAAAATTCAAGGTTTATTCTAGCTCTGCTCACATTGATAAAAAATTAGCCTATATATCCTGCAAAATTGAATTTGGATACAAACACGTCTGATTTAGCATAGTTTTACTGGGCACAAAATTAAATCAAGATCCTATTTCACCAAAATCCTCCCATGGCAATGACTTTAACTGGAGACGGGAGGTGAAGAAAGCGACCAGTGTGAATGTGAAACCCTTTTCTGTTGCTCTGGGCGCCGTACAAAGACTCAGATGCAACATGTGACTCTGCAAACAAGGAGCCTGGGCACAGCGTGCATTACATCATCGCCATGCTGGAAACACCCTGAGCATGGTGGTGCTCCCTGGAGGACAATACAAACAGGCTAACAAGTGTCTCTCTTGCACACACATGCTCACGTACTGTACACACACACACACACACACACACACACACACACACACACACACACACACACACACACACACACACACACACACACACACACACACTCAGTTAGATGTATGCATACACAGAATGCAGTTCCCTATATGTAGTCCGTGGAGACTGTCCCACTGAGTAAACAACCACTTCAGCAGCTGTCTGTGAACAGAGTGGGTGGATATTTAGACACCACTGACCTCCTTAACTGAAACAGAAATTCCAATGTCAACATGGACGTTTGGGAGCACTTTATCCAGCTGCTGAGAGAAACACTGACAGTGCATTTCTGTGAGAGAGTAGTGGGCAATGCCAAGACGTTACTATTTAATCCCCTCCTTCAGAGCCTTCCATTTTTAGATTTTATTCTCCTGGCCGCTAATAAAGGGGCACTGTTCTTAGCAGCTCCACCAAAGGCAAATGTTAATAAAAAAAAGTTTGCGTCATGTAACATAATAATGGGACATTCTTGTCAGCCTGTCATAAATTTTCAGGTCAAAGGAAACAGCCACAGTCCTTGTTAACACCTAGAATTCCCGTTCTGAATCTTATTCCTGTACAAAAACTAAACTAGATAAGTCACTACAGCTCGCATTCAATCTATGACTTCATTAAAATAAATAAATAACTAAATAAAAATCCTGGTATACTTAAAAAAACTGTAATTTCACCAAAAGCTGCTGCAAATCTCCTGGAATAATGGAGACACTGGAGCAACAAACATCCTCACATCCTCACACTGATACATTATCACAAGTTCACAATCTTAGTGCCTCGAAAAATTGGGGAGAGTG
Source organism: Istiophorus platypterus (assembly GCA_016859345.1). Lineage (NCBI taxonomy): Eukaryota > Metazoa > Chordata > Actinopteri > Istiophoriformes > Istiophoridae > Istiophorus > Istiophorus platypterus. The sequence continues at coordinate 6,987,409 of CM029116.1, forward strand.
CAGAGAGTGAGAGAGTGATTACAGACATCTGTGCAAAGCAGATTAAAATGTCGGCCTCAAACTATTGACCATCGGCCCTGTTTTTAGCGAGCTGACATCACGCTGGAAACTGCTGCCTGCTGTGAGGGAGAGTATTTCAGGCCATTTATATAAGTCCCCCGTTAAAACACCCGCATCTGTCTCTTCCAGCTAAACGGAAGGGATTTTGTCTGTTTTACTTCTGCAATTTTTCATGATACTGTTGAAATACTATTTTCAGCTCCTCAAAAATAGAGCGCATGAATTGCACAGCACCCTCAGCTACACAAAGCTGGAACGTGGAAAGTGGAAGGATTTAAAATTTGATACAGGAACTGAATCATAATAGAAAGAATAGAAGGAACAGAAAAAAAAAATCAGTATTTAAAAGATACAAAGTAAAATGAGCACATTTGAAATTCACAACAGGATAAATGACAACAAGAACACTGTGTTGGCCTACTCGTTAGAGGAGCACTGCTGTGCTCAGCTCCCTGCAGCTCATCCCCTGCTCTGATTGGCTGTCGGTGGACCGGCCTTCGGGCAATTCGAACACCAGACCTGACGCTGCCGCTACACAGTGCTGGTCCTGTCCTGTCGGTTCTCACTGTTTTATTAGAGCTACACAGACTGACTTATGAGAGACCACTGTCCAAGGGGCCTTGACTTTGTTTACCTTGTGGTTGCAGCGCAAATAGTATCTGATAAACAGCAATGGAACACATACCGCTGGTTTACTAATTTTATATATACATATATATATATACATATACATATATATATATACATATACATATATACATATACATATATATATATACATATACATATATATATATATATACATATATATATATATATATATATATATATATATATATATATACACATATATATATATATATATATATATATACACACACACACACACACACACACACACAGCCAATATGTCTGGAATCCTGGTGTTTTTAGATCTGTTTTTACTGACTAAACAACCTCTGTTGTAATCTTTCACTGCATAACCACCAGTTTAATTGGCAGCGGAGAGGTGAGATCAGGAGATCACATATATAATGAAAATGTTAAATGCACCGCCGCAGGTCACTGCTGATACAGTAGAACCACTGCCTGTGCCTTTATCAGCAAAGTGACCCACTGTGAGGATTATGCAACATCATCAGGAGATGGCTCAGTGTTGTGTGTGTAGACAGGGACAGCGTGTTCAGAGGTATCTCTTTACAATCGGATTCAATAGATATGTACGAGCTAGCCCACTGCCCGAGAAGCGCAGCTGACTTGCCACGATTTATCACTTCGAAGTTTAAGCATTGATATGTCAGCTATTGTTTAATTTATTATATTTTGGTCTTTAGTGTGGGGGGGTCTATACTACAAGCACTTAATCTCCTGCTTTGTCCACTTCTGTTTGTGTTGAGCATCCACTTCCAGCAGGCCCGCTTGTTCTTTGTATATAAAACAGACCTGTGCCATGACCAGGAAGCAGGGAGGCATCCCAACCCAGCCTCGTGGGTCCAATGGAAGGCAGCGGAGCCGCTCGCTCGGGACAGAACGGCCGACCAAGCTGAACCTCCACTAATCCTATTACGGTGTCCTTGCACTTAATAAGAGCTATTTAGACACTGTCAGAGACTCACAGACCAGAGTAGAGTAAAGCTAGCATCTAAAGACAAGCAACAGAAATGAAATGCTGAATCACCATCAGCAGAACTATTAGTGCCCAGGTTATGTGTATGAGAGTCTTGTGTGCCTATTTATATTGTTTATATAAATGTGTGTAATGAGCATTTTCTAACCAGTAACTCTAACTCTTGTTGCTAGTTACCCGGAGTTACCTATCTGGCTGTTGTTACGAGGCGAGTGAAAACCTTTCTGAAGTGTTGTTGTGCTACTAAAAGTAAGATGCTTCAAAGTTTGCATCCACTGACACGCTGAACGATAAAACTGCGCACAACTCGGTCTGCAGGAAGCAACAGCATGTCCCTGCCATTGACCACAACAGGGAAAAAAATAGAAAGAGAGATTCCCAGTAGAGTTGCCCGTCAGCTCTGTCAGCTCCATCAGCTGAGCACCGAACAACCACAACAACATCAAAAGGACACAAACAGCTACTCACTGCCGCTCCACGACTTCAGCAGGGATTTGATGCTGATTTCAAAGAAGCCCGAGTCCTGCTGGCTGGCCATGGCTGCGGCTTCCTGTTGGGTGCCCCCCCCCACGCCGCTCTCTCTAGTTGCGGTTTCACTCCAGTCGCGGCGGCAGCAGCAGCAGCAGCAGCAGCAGCAGCAGCAGCAGAGCTGGGACCAGCAGGTAGCGCCTGCTGTCACCTCTCTGTGACGCACACAATGCTGTGCTGACGAGATCCCAGGAACACACACACTAGCACCGCTTCACCCCTCCTCTGGTGTCCTGTCCTTGGCTATCGGCCCTCTCTCTTTCCCTCCCTCCACACTCTCTTAACATCTCTCTGTCTCTCTCTCTCTCTCTCTCCCTGTCTCTAAAGCTGGGGCAGGCAGTGGGCGGCAATGCAGCCTCCCTTTAAATAACTGCGCGGAGGCTGAGAGTGCAGGAAGCAATCCTCTTAGTGGAGCGCAGTTAATAATAACTACTGTTTGTCCGTGTGCACGGCCTGATAACGATGACAGCACTGGGCTCGTGAGTCTTTTAGCGGGACGGGGAGCATCTGACATGCCATCGCGATTGACAATCAGAGATAGAGGCCGCAGGAAGTATGACACATTACGGGGGAACATCTGGGTGAGCAGTGGAAAGGAGACACTAAAATGATCAGTGAGCGGAGGGATTAACTGCAGACAGGGGATCTGCATGGGAGCAGGGGCTGATTGTTGGCTTTTAACCCTTTTACTTCTTCATGGAACCAAACTTCAACTGCTGTCAAATACAAAGTTAGTCAGACGTTGTGCATTCCCTTATTTTTCCACAAATTATTATTATTTAGGGTGGAACTATCAATGATTTTCATTAACCATTTATCAAGCCAACATTTCTTTCAATCGATGGCTTAATGATTTATCTAAAAATGTTCAAATAATGGAGAAAAAAATCTATTAAAAGTCAACAGAGCCCAAATGTGACAACTTAAATTTTCTTTTTTTTGTATCGTTTTTTTTACATATAGATGCCCTCGATGAATAATCAGTCAAATAAATGACAAAATAGTTGGTTGATTAATTTTCTTTTAACTATTTAACAAACAAATATCTCGAGCACTGTTGCAATAATATATTATCTCTTAAATCATGCATCGGCAATAAAGCAGGGTGAGGGCCAAAAAAAAATCGTCACCCAGACACAACTAGATCTGTATTATCAGCCTGTATGCCTGAAAAAAATCTACGCACAGCAGGCAAACTAGTATGACATCTCCTTTAATGGATGCCATTCCTTCTACCACATTCAACATAATGAAATAAAAAAATGAAAAAAGCTCTCCAAGTGCTTTTCTCGAAGATGCAACAATTAAATCCAATATTCACAACATCTTGCAATGCTAAAAGCAGATAAATGATTTTAACCATATGGACTATAAAACAGATCCTTCAATGCCCCCCTTACTCTACTGCCCCTCGGCGCTCTTAGTATAATCCTATCAGAACTCTGTCTGTCCGTCAAGCGACGGCAACTTAACCTCCATTACATAATACACTCACGGATGGATAAGCCATTACTGGTTGCAGAAATGTGTGTCTACCAATAACGTCTACGTTTCAGAGGCTCAGGTGTTGCGACTGTACCCACGACAGTACTGCCTGGTCCAGTGGTGACCTGTTGTCTGTAGAGTCAAACAGGACCCTTTTTGTTTTGTGCGCTGTACAACAGTATACAGTATTTGAGTGTATACTCCACCACCTCCTTCGAATCGAATGACGCGCCTTGAACAGAGGTTACTTGGGCTGTTATTTAAGTGGGTTGTGTTTCCAACTTATTACGCTATTACGCTGCACTCATTCATTTTGTCAGGGAGCTCGCTCTCTCTCTCTCTCTTTTTTAATATGTGAAGAACATGACTAGTGATAATGTACACACTGTGCAGAGCAGTTCTGCTGGTTGTGCTACGAGATATGTCATAACAATGCACAAATTAGTGTTACATAATGCAGTGAAAATTAAACTGAAGAGTAAACATCTAAGGCTGAGATGAAAAAAACTCTGGCTATGCTTCGAGGTAGCTACTGGTACTGTAGATATTACATAAAGAGAGCAGCTCTCGGAGGTTACAAAACGTGTTAATGGCCCTATAACGATTCACGTGGTGATGATATATTTGGTGAAATCTCACACTCATGTTACCACACTTCATATATTTCACTTGTAGTATTTTTTGATCCATCTGTGGTGTCTTTTTAGATGCCTTAATACAATAAAGAGGAGTAGAATGCTACACAGGTACCTAAAGAACAACACAGCTTCATCTGTTTTTGCCCTGTATGCAAAACTTCAGATGCTGCCAGAGTCTTTGCCCTTATCGGCAAACATCTCACACTAACATAACCACCAAGGAGCCAAGGAGCCAAGTAGCTGAGCACAATACAATAAGTCGATGTCAGAATTTTGACCAGTTTGTGTCTGCGAGTCTCCGTAACTTGCCAATGACGAGTATGTGTTTTTTTTTTCTCCACAGGATGAATAAAAGAAAAGTTGAGGACGAGTCTGTTCTTGTATATGATTTGGGCATGTTCAGAGAGAAACTCTTTCACCTATTACTCCTGTGATCAGACAGAATGTGTTTCAGATCTGTACAAAAATGAGCACAAACAGCGATAAGGAATATGGTCAGGCTAATCAGTGCAAATTTGACTAATTATGGACAATTGCTTGGTCTGCAAACACTTCATTACTGAAAACAGAGATCAGGCCAAATGGATTCTTTGAACACTGAACAAACACAGTTCACTTCCCTGACTTATCCATCAGTTATAATCTTTTCAGCCCTCTGAAGGGCAAACGGTTATGTAATTCCCTGGTGGAATAATTTTAGAATTTTCTTCACCAACCGCACTGTTGGTTACTTTTATTATACTAAAATATGAAAATCAAACAATGCCTTGGATCTAAAATTTCAACCACACCACGGAGCAGACACCATGTCAAACAAAAGTTTTGCTATGTTTACTTTCAGGCGTAGGATCAACTTTCTCTTTCAATTTTATAAAAACTTTAATTAGTAACAGTAAAATGACTGACATCTCGATTTCACTGGGGGTCCCGCACTGCAGAGACACAGCAGTGAAATAGTTGAGGTGAGGCCCTCACTCTCCCTCCTCATTACAAAAATACCACCAGTTCCCAAGCATCGACTGGGACTGTAGTTTTTACCTGATGGGCCACACTTCCTTGTGAGCCACTAATAACTTCTACGATGGAGCTTTTTCTTAGAGAGATTTAAAGTATGGTAGAGATAGATGTAGAAGAGTTTACACTTTTACAGGCATCTAAACCGTCAGAGCAGATCAGAAAAATGTGTATCATGAATATGTCAGAGAAGACTGCTTTTTTGCATCACATCACATCGCAACGACCAGGAGTGGATATGGTAAAAATATCAGCTGTAATGCCACGGTGAAGAAACTTTAATGGTGTTTATTACATAACACCTTTTCCAGATAGCTCTAAACTTGTCAGTGTAACTGCCACCAAATATCTAGACATAGAGCACTGACAGCTTCTTGGCACACTGGATAGGAACAGTGTCATGTCTTGAGACTGAAACGGTTCCAGTAATACTCTCGTAATTACCAAACTTGCAGGTCTGTTTATTGGCAGCTTCACCCCCTAAAAACAACATGTGTAGATGACAAATAAATCAGAAACGCTCTGCTAATGACAAAAGGAATCGTAGGCGTTTTGCCTAAATTAGGTCTTGGGGGGATGATGGCTCTGACACATTAAGCACTTATTAAAAGCATTATCAAGCTCTGGTGAAGGTGAGGAATGTGAGGTATGTCTCCCTAGTTCAGCCATCTTTGCGATTATCAAACTCAGACCCTTGACTCCCTCCCACTCTCATGTGGCGCCCCTCATTTCTTCATCTTCTTCTCTCTCTCTTGTTTTTTTTTTTTTTTTTTGCTCACATGTTTTGGTCTTTGATATCCCTGTTTATTTCAAGTCATTACTGTTTCCTTGTAGCTGTTTTTTGAGTATTGAGTAAAGAGATTTTGGGGAAATCAGATAAAAAGCTAATATTCGACAGCTCAATTACTTAATATTCAAAATTGGGGGATGCTCTCTCCCACTCTCACTGGAACCCCATTCCGTCCATTACTAACAAGCCACCAGATTCCTGTGAAACTGTGACAAAGACAATGGGGAGTTGAGACATTTCACAGAGTAATTCGGGTAGTGGCTGAAATGCCGTTACTGCCTCTGCAACACATGTTTAAAAAAAAACAAACACATTTCTACCAGATTAACAACACAACCCTTGCGGCGATTTTCGACAGCTTCAGGGAGTAAGATCAGCACCTACTTTCAAGAATGGTGGGCCTCTTCTTATGGCGCATCTTTTTAAACTTCCCTCTGAAGTCCCTGGGTGGGAACGGATCCGGAGGTAAGCTGGCGATGCGCCCCAGGACAACCTCATCCCGTCCCTCAGAGCAATCCGTCTCACTCTCAGGCATGTCTCTCACAGAACTCTCCTCTAAAGACATGTTGGATGGCAGGGAGCCCAAAGCCACTTCTATCATTCTTCCAAAGTAGTCATTTGAAGCTGTGCCAGGTTTTTCCCCTCTTTTTTTTTGGTCTAGTGTTTAAGTTTTCTTTCCCTTTCCCCTCCTTACAAAAGTCTCTCTCTTGGTCAGGCAGCAGCTTTCCTCTGTGCAGAGATGCGGCCAGAGCTGTCAGCTTCGGTCTGCTGATGCGTTTTAACCCTTGCACTTGTCGGGGCAGTTCAGCAAGTTACAGTAACATTCATGAATTGGTCAGGTATTGGATTACTCGGAGCCTCCCCCTTTTCAGCAAAAAGGCAAGAGGCAGGGAAGAGAAGGGGCAGTCATAAGGAAAGAGGGAGGGAGAGGGAAAGAGAGGCCGCTCTGACAGCTACAACATCCCCACCTACTGTATACCCACGAGGCATTCCTGAGTAAATATCCTCTGTTTGTCTTGGAGTCTACATATCAAAGTCTAAACAGACATGTCTTGCCCCTGGCAGCATTAATTAGACGCAAGCTAATTTCTTACGTAACCGTGTAGTCATTACCCGCAGTGATGAGAACATTTAAAAGCAATTCAACAACTCTTCTTCATATTCTGAGGCGTGTGACAAAGAAGCAGATCTCCCACACGCAGCAGAAAACCATCACTGGTTCCATTAGTTCAGTAAACAACATCTGCACATTTTCTTCACTTTCCTCTATATCTAGTTGTCTGTGTTGAGGCCCCGTGTTTTCTTCCCTCTGCACTGTTTCCTGGCGTTTATTTCTGGCCTCATTGAGGAAACAAGTGACAGGCGTGAAAACCGTCGGGTCATATGTGCGACTCTAATCCAGAGGAACGTCCACACAGCTTCCAGCTAATGCTCTGTTCAGCCTTCTTTATCCACCGAAGTGAGCACTGACTGGACACACCTACCACATGAACCAGTTTTTCCAAGTCTGACCTACATCAGCAATACAAACACCCTGTGTATGTACATGGAGGCGTTTTCTGTTTTAGGAAGAAACCACAGATAGAACATGGAACAACCAGCCTATACACTCCTTTTATTCGATCAGGTGTTTTTTCAAGGGCTTGTGCTGGCGTACAAAAAAATAGCCACAATTAAAAATATCAAACATTACGCCTAAACACGACTAACTGACTGCAAATACAGGGCTGACATATGTCAAAGAGTATAGCTGCACATCAGACAGCCCCCGGTTACGGGTTTTTCCTCAGTCTAATGAGTGCGGCAGTAATCTCACTTTTCATCCACCTGTCAAAGAAAAAGGTGGCCTAAAGAAAACAGTTTGAGTGGAATGCTTCTGCAGGAGCACACTTAAGAAAACTTTAAAAAAAAAAAAAAAAGGTACAAGTACAAGTACATCCATCATGTTTCTACCACTCCTGCAGAGTAATGGAGTCTGAATTGCAATCACCTATGAGTCTCCTGACCTACTTAAAAACGTCCTTCGGGACAAGAATCATTGTGTTGTCATAGTAAATAACAAGCAAAGCAAAGGTGTGTCTTCAAAACATCGAAAGACGTGCTTTCTGTTTGGCGTCCAAAGAGCCGATCTAAAGTCAGTAGACCAACAGGAGGAAAAAATCGAAATCATCAAAACCTATAAACACGCACTTGTGCAAGCACACACAAACTTATGTATATATTTATGTGCAATGACATTAAAATCTTTGGATTTACATCTAGATTTTAACTTTTTCTTTTATCGGAAATTATGTCCTGTCTTTCAGGGTGCAGTTAGTTACTGCATATCGTGTCACTTACTGTTCATTCCTCTGCATATTCATGTATTCAACTATTTGGAAAAAAAAAAAAAAACCAAAACATCTTACACAATGGGAGACCTGGAAAATTCAGAGATTCTAGGTGCCCAAGACAGAGGCCCCTGCTCTGAAATGTAGTTGAACTAGGAAAGGATGTTGTAGTAATAGTGTGCCCTCTAGTGAGCAAGAAAAATTCACTGATCAGTATCAAGGGAATTTCAGTTGACTTTTAGGTCAAGGACTGCTTTATATGCTGATTATTGAATTATTGACAGTGAGAATTTTTTGCTCAACCTCGCCAGCTGAACTTAGCCCGCAGTTTTACACGGATATAAAATGTGCCGTTGCATGTTTGCTGAGCCCATTAATGACCTGGATCTGGCTAAAGAAATATTGTGAAATGCTGTCACCTTGATAACAGGTGTTACAGCCATCATTCATCAGGAAAAACAAGCAAGTTTAACTGGGTTTTCATTTATTTCTCTTTACCAATAATATTTGGTAATTCCCTGTAGTGACAGATACAACTGGAGTTTGATTCTTTCTCAATGTAATGAGCTATATTGTAATATTTACAAAACACAAAAAACAATAAACAAAAACTCTTGAGCTATTGAATAAGATGTTATAACTTACCACCCAAATTTTGAATAGTTTGAGTTATACTAAAAGGATTTTTTGTTGATGATAATGTGACAGTGCTTATTATACTATATATTATATATTATATATTATATAAAATTACAAATTTATTAAAACCTATAAGTGAAAATTACTAAAAAAACAGAACTTAGACTGTACACTATACTTCAAAGAATACTGAAGTAAAGCAAAAGCACAAGACAATCTGTGCTCAATAATGTGGAAAATAATGTAGACAAAGAATCTACTAATCAATAAATCTTTATCAGCTACTATATTTCTGCATAAACTACTGTTTAGTCTGAAAACCATCCTAACCCATAACAAAGTGAAATAAAATAATAAAATCCGAGACAAACTGTAACACTGTCCCAAGTTTGTTTCGTTGCATATATCACAATGTGGAGCAGGGCAGGACTGCTGGGACTGAGCGCCGAGGCCAGAGTCGGCGCGGCAGATGAAACCAACACCCTCCGGCGGAGACAGAAGGCTGTTTCCATGGAGAGACACATTTAGATCTGCACAGGCGGAGCAGAACGTGATGAATAATTGATAGATATCAGGTCCTAATGTTAGCACAGACCAGCTGAAGGTTAATTCCAGCTATGCTCATGGGCTCTTGAATGGCGCACTCATGCAACAAGTGGAGAAAACACACAACACACCGTGGGAACCGATGCTTGATAAAGACAACTGTTTTGTAACACGCTTACCAACTTAGCATGATAAAGTATCAGGGTCTACGAATGTACTACTCTACTGAAGTGAAGCAGCAGTACAGGGGACTGTTTAAACATTTACAAATCCCTTGAATGCCGAGTGGAAGGATTTTGCATAATGACAACTTAATAGCAGATGGGATCAAGGCCTGCCAGCCTCTCACAGCCGTTGCAACCTTTTACAACTTTTGCAGGCGAGGCACACCACAGTCTCCTGATCCGGGACGTTTCGATTCACCCTCTCCACATTTTACATTTATAACCTCACATGATAGGTAAGGAAAAGTCAGCATCCACTGGGACTATTTACACGATGGGTCACCTACTCTCTACGCTGCCCTGGGTTGGGTCGACACACAAAAGGACCATTCAAGGGCTGCAACCAAGTCCACAAACTGCACCTGTTCCCAGCACCACCTGTCTGTTATCAACCCTGAGGAGGGGCTTTTTCGCGCTGAGCGCATGTGGCCACCGTGGCCTCCAAAACAAATGAAACCAGGTGGAGTGAACACCGTGCATATCCAGTTACATCATGCGGTTATATTCTTATGCACCGTGCATCGGGGGGATAGCCTCGCTTTTTGGGCAAGAAAAGCAAAAAAAAACAAAACAAAACCAAAAACCGTAAAAAACCCTTATTGATTGCTCCTGATGGATATTTGAGCATTTGCCGAATGCCAGCATGGTCCACACACACATCTTTAAAGAACATGTTCATTATCAGTTCAGTCTTTTTTCACCAGGTGGATAGGCCCAAGGGCTTATCCAAGTAACTTAGAAGGGATTATAAATATCAAAAAAGAGAGACATGCTAAGTTGAGTTGTTAAAGCCCTCATTATATCCACTGCCTACAGGCAAGCACAGTCTCTCTCATGAGGGAAGGTTGAAAATCTTTAAAAGTACTCCACTTCTCTCTGCTAAAGACACCTCAGCATTCCTAGTGCCAGCCCCTCCTGGAGGTGGCTCTCTTTGAAACTGACTTTAAAAGTGTAATTTCTAGTTATTTTTATGGAACAAGTAGACCCCGGCTTTTATCGATTACCCTACTTGCCCCCTTAAAGAAAATCATCTTTGATCACATCTGACTGAAAAGTACTGCCGACGAGTTTCTAAATTAAAACACTCCGCCTCATTCTACGGTATCACTGATCATCAGTGATGACAAAAGTGGTGGCATTATTGTTGCAGCAAGGTTTGACAGCGCTTTCTATGACTGAGACATTTTTGGTTGAAATTAACATGCACCAAAGATGCCTGCAGTTTGAGATTCACAAGAGTGACAACAATGTCAAGTCAGTTCAAGTCTACATTATTTATGGAGTACCTCTGCATAAAGGAAGCTTGTTTACTTTTGTTTCGCAGAAATAGTACCGAACAAAAAAACAGGGTCAACTACATCTGTGTTACAGAATCAGGCAGGAAAATCCTCATTTCGAGTGTGAGAATCTCTTCATACAACTGACACTGCGACGTCTGGGTTTCTACTGTCAAATGCCACCAATGTTAAATGCCACCTGTAATCTAATGGAAGAGAGGGCAGAACTAGAATTGCTTTAGATCATCCTGATTGTGTAAATGGAAGAATCTGTTTTTGAAATGCTGTCAAAGCTGGAAACCACTGTGCTATATTTACTTCAACATGGTCGTTCCATTTGTCCATTTAAAGCCTGAACAAAGACAGTCGACGCCAACTCCTACAGAAAAGTGCACGAACCAGGTAGGAGAATATCGCAAAACCAAAATGGACGTTAGGAAACTAAGCAACGTCAACCAATCAGTGGTCAAAAGTCGGCTGAGGCCAAGCACCTGTGCATCAGGTGAGCAGGCGCAGCCTTGCCAGGTCATCTATGAAAACCGGAAAACCAGCACACCTGCAGGAAACACGAACACGCGGGGGACAAACCCAACTGCAGACAGCCCGACGGGTTCGGCCCCATGGACCCTCTTGAACCCAGCCACCTTGGTGTCCCCTAGAACAGCATGTTCAGAAAAAATATACTAAACAAGGGCAGCTTGTAGTAAATTATGTTCCTTTTCTTATGAAATGTACAGTTTGACATCTGTTTTGTTTTTTGGGTTTTTTTTGGAATCAGGGTTTGATCATTTAGGAGACTGCTGGGGGGAAAAGAAAAAGGAGTTTGGTATCAACATATTCACTAAAACACATTAGTTCATTCATTGCGTTTCTTTCTAACACTAACGCAACACAGCGCCCTCTACAGGTGAGCACATTTACGGACCTTTAACTAAAAAAAGAAAGCAGGCTTATTCAGTAGAGAATGCAGTATTATAGTAAAGAAACACAGGTGTAAAGAGTAACCCCGTGGTAAATTTCGTTTCTGGGACTGAAAATATCACACAAATGGACCATTTTATTTACAAAGCCCTCAAGACGAGATTTAAACGACTTTAACCCATTTAGGTCAAACTATAGCACCTAGACTTTCGTATCTAGGCCTTGAGAGGCCTCATGCTGCTGAAAAATCTTCAAGACAAAAGAGTAAGATTAAGTGGGACAGTTCTCCTCTGGCTGGAAAACAAGACTATATTACTGCGTCGAGAAATGAACCGCTGGAGAAAAAAAAAAAAAAGAAAAGCAGAAACTTCAAGAGACTTGTCAACACTTGAAAAGAGATGATAAATACCTGCGACAGCGGCAGGAGCGTTTAATTTGTTTACTCCATCTCCGCCGGTGAAGTGAGTCCGAGCTTCAGACGCAGACGCAGGGTCCCTCCAGGCGCTCCACTTGTCCAGACGCACTCCTCTCCGTCTCGGTTCTCCCTCCATCAGCTCGGCAGGGTAGGACTCCGCCCCACCCCAACCCAACCCCTATCCCCTACCCCCCACCCTGCTCATGTCCTCCTGAATAATGAAAAACGTGCAATGCATTGGCTTTACTCCGTCTCCAGGAGGATCTGGCCCGGGACCATGCCAGCCTGCTTTTAAAGCAGGGAAGCCCACGTACTAACATTAGAATAAGCACCACAGGTTATTACAGGCACCAGTATACTGGGTTAAAACTGCCTATCATGTGCAATATTATGTTAAGTATGATAAGGCCGCTTAAACTCACAATGGTTCTCAACACAGTCACTAGGAAACATAATAGATATTCAAATGATACAAAAATATAATCAACTTATTGTGAAAATATATAGATAATGTAAATAATATGCGAATCTCAATGAACAGGAATGTCTACATAAACCTACTGGCCTGGAAAATTAAATCTAATTGCCTAGGGTTTATTTTCCAAGTATTTCTGTATGTAAAATGTATCACAAACCCTTTTCTGCGGCATTTGACAATATATGTACTTATTTAATATTTAATTTCATGGGGACAACTACACAACATATACCGGTGCCACATAGTACACTATTTATAGTCTAGGTTGGTTTTGCAACACTTGTCCCTATAGATGGGTCTTCACTCAAATACATATCTAAGCAGGAAGAGAAGAAACAACATGGAAAACATCAAATCAATACAAAAACACAAACCATTTCAAAATAAAATACAAGGGAAGCTTAAAAAACACCTGATAATTTATGATTATGAGTGTTTAAACTGTTTAAAAAAATATTCCAGTTTGTCCACATTCTGAGATGTACTGTATTTGTTTATATGGTATATACTTCTGCAGCTATTTGATACTGTATCCAAACGGGACTGGTGTACATTGACACCAAACTAATTTTCTGGCTAGTGGACTTCTCCACCATTTCAACTCCAATCCATTAGTATTTTTTTACATCAACAAGTTTTTGTAATGGTTCCACATCAAATCAATAAGAAAGGCATAGGAAATTAAAAAAAATCCTAAGGAGATCGTTCAGGGAATTTACTCCTTTGTCCTGCACATGCAAACCCCACCCCAAAAAAAAAACAAATACAGAAGGATGTACTGCATCTTGTATTGATGTGTTCAGTGAGACTGCTGCTATAAACTCTCACTGAAATAAGTTTAAAGGGGATCCAGCAGATGGCGTCAAAGAACATGATAAAAGCAGAAATATCTTTGAAGAGGAGGTGATGACAAGCCACACCACTGACATGAACATTTGTAAAAGACTGAGCTTAAGAGATGATAAAGGTAACATAAGTGCAGACATTACAGCTTGACAAGACTTGATGTTTTCTCAGAGCTTCAAAACACCCACACCTCTTGAGCTAACAGCACTCACAAAAAAAAAAAAAATCTATGTTGGATCTAATTGATGTGTCAGGAAGGTTAAAGTTTAAGGTCTGAGTTGTTTTTCTTTGGAAAAGATCTTTGTGACGTGTGAACCCCGAGCCACAGAGAGCCCCGGTGGTCGTCGATGAGAGCAGATACCCTGACATGGACGGACACAGTTCAATGGCTGACCATCAACCTCTCAGACATCGCTGTCTTAGTGCTCAGGGAGTGAGGATGTTACTGATTCAAGATGATAGCATGCCCAAGAGCTCTGTCCAGACCGGAACAAAAAAAAAAAGAAAAAAATTGCTTTGTCAACTGTATGCACACAACAGGGCTTGTCACAATGACAGCAGAGCTCAACAGTGCTGGTGAATTATGGAGTGGGTGCACTGCAAGGCAAAATGTTAAAAAAAAAACGAAGATATTTGCGAATACTTTAAAATAATCAGACACGCGCCTTGAAACGATTGTGGTGCTCTGATATCACCAGCATGTTTCCAGCTTGAGTGAGAAGTAGCACCGACACAGTGAAATCTGATTTATAATTAAGCTTTGGAATGGAAGATGTTTTCCTGTGTGTTTTTGCTCCAAGGCAAGACAGGTGTTCTTGGCTGCAACATATTGGCCAGTGGTGATGATTCTGTTAGGCTACCGTCAATCAAATAACACATCAGTGCCACGGGGAAAAAAAATCAAAATAAAGACATAATTCACAGCAGTTGCACAACTCAGCACTGCAGCTCTGACCTGATCCAGGCTCTCCTGTCTGTTTCCTTCGGGGATTAGAGCAAACGCAGGATAAAGGAGGATGTGGATGATTGTCACAGCACAGCGCGTCAATGCACATGCAGGTAGTTTTCCTCAGCTCAGATGAAAGTCTTGCAAACCAATTAAAAAGAGATTCCATAAACCGGTTGTGAAAGCCATGACCCAAACAGACACGCGTAAAATCACATTAGCCACATCGTCTTCAAAGTAAGATGTGCTTCACTTTGCACTTGCAGGGGAATAGGTTCAAGGCCATCCTGACATTTTCTCAGGGGTATTCTGTGGCTGCTGCAGCAACTCTCTATTGGGGGGAGGATTTCTTGTTATAATATGAAGGTTCTTAGCTTAGAACCTGTCCCACGGCTAAAAGTCTAAGGCAGAATGACCCTTGATTCATGCTTTTGCTCTTTTAATGGAGAATATGGGTCTGCCTTTGAAACCTCTGAGTTACAGCGCAAGAAATCTGTCCCCCCACAGAGGGCGGCTGCAGAGGGAGAGGGCACTGGGGTGGCAGGTCAGGAGAGTGGATCAAAGCTCTCATGTCTTGCAGGGATCCTTTGACTACATGGACTGGACGGTGCACTATTCCAAAAAACAATATTGATGAGGCCACAGATGAGCTGCGCAGCTTCAGTGAGTTCTGCAAAGTATTTGAGGACATGCTGTAGCATTTTAATGCCACAGCCCCTGTAATGGATTTATGTTGTTAGAACAGATGGATGATGTGTCAAGTTTGTTTTTATTTTAGGAATATGATCTAGATTCCACCAGCAGTTATATAGCTGCACAGAGCGTAGTCTCATAATTTGACTTACCATCAAGAGTGAATGACAAAAAAAAATTTCACTAGATTTGTTCAGATAATTGGAGTCAAATGAGGTATTCGTCATTCTTACCGAAGAGAAACCTGGCATGATTAGTGGTTTCTTGGCTGGAAGCTTGAAAGCAGCAGGTGATGCTGTTACTGGAGAGGAGGAAAATGAGAAATGAGGAGAGAGTGAATATGTATAAAGACTGAGCAAGAACTTTGAAGCCACTTGGAAAAGCCAGAGATATATTTCCGGCCTTAAGTCTGACAAACAGCTGTTCGATGTTACTAATAGTTTTCAGACAGATGGAAAGTGTATGGGATCCTATGTGAGTTGCATATAGGACCCTGGGGAGGAGGGAGGGAGGGGCTATAAAGGCACCACCTTACATCTCTAATGTTTATTTATACCAACATCTTCGGGCCTAAATACTCAAGCAAGACTTTCAGTCTTTTTTGAACCATCTCCAAAGCCTCCCTTGGCAAGCTGACAGCTCCGGGTGGCAGCAAGAAGTGTCTGTTTATACCTACAATTTAAGTATCATCATTAAACTGTACACAGCTCGTTCCTGTTTACTAATCCAGGCTGTGATTGATTTCTTTATGTCAAAGGACACCAAAGGGATGAAAAAGGCAAAAGATGTTAAGAGACCAACCTGCGTTGAATGTAGAAGTCCCTTGCCCATTGTTAGTATTTTGTCCTTAAATCTGGTTATTTTCTGTGAGATGACAAGTCTTCAGTGCCTTATTTAGCAGGGGTGGGACACTCCTCTCCACTGCAGCCCAATTTTTTTTTATCTGGGCTGCTAAAAGAGGTGTATTTTTCCATCAGTATCTTTGCCTAGTGTGGTGTTAATGCCATCCTCATTATGGGCTCTGATGCCACCACAGCAAAGGCATGTTTAATTTGCATATGAAAACAATTTGTACATGAGCAGAGCTGATGAATGCGAAAAAACAGTAAAAAGGTACTAAATTCTGTATATGGTAGTATGCCTGTACATCCAGGGTGCAACTAAACCTGAAACCCAATAACAGATTCCCCCAAATATTCTTTTTTTCCCTTCAGTGAAGGAAATGAAATCTACACAGAAAGGTCAAGGAGACTATATATCATTTTATTCAGATAAACCAGTTACTTTAAACTTAAGTACAAATCAGGAGGTGGCAGCTTCAGCCACAGCAGTGATTTCCTTTTATGCACAGCTAGCCACTTGGCACACTGTGCACGGCACACTGCAGCCCCAATGCTCTGCACAGCTAAGAGGACTTTAATGGGTTTTTCTTTCCACTTTAGGTTTAGCAACAAAATCTACTGCCACTCGCTGGTCTGGACACCGGCGGAGTCACACACCTGTCTTGTTTGAGCACATTTTGCGGAGTCAGCATCTCCCACACAACAATGTAGCCTTGAGGTGATTTGTAAGCAACAGGCTTTACACCCTGATTGTTTGCTTTTAAGAGGTCGTGATTACTTGATGTGTGGATTTTCTGTCTACCCTCTTCTCTACTTGTCACAGTTAAGGTTAGAGCTTAAAAAAACACGCAAGTTAGGTCAAGTTAATAACTCTAAGTGCATATATAACAGTGCTGTTGTTAATAAGAGGCTGTGAACTGTGCCACTATTTTGCAAAGAGGCAGAGCCACTGAATTGTCTTCTAGGGATGAACCCATTACTTTCATATCTGTAAACATATGATGGATCTGTTCAATTTGAATGTTTTCCTACGGTAGCTACCTTAAACATTGTTCTTTTTTAAATTATTTGATTGTATTCGACAGGGTTGTCAAACTGTTACTGGAATGTGATGTTATTTAGGCAAGTGTTTGCATGAATTGTAAAAAAAAAGAAAATAGAAAATAAAAGCGCCTTATCTGCTCTGTATTATCTTACCCTGAGCATCACTTTACTGCAAACTTAAAGATTATTGAAGGTCACCACGACACTGCTGCTGAGTTAATATCATTTTTTCCAAATGAATATAAAGGCTTTAACACCTCTGTGTCCAATTCTGGCTTAGTTTGCGAAATCTGCAAGTGTTGTATCTGCTCTTTTTTGACCTTGATGTTTTTGCGGTTATTGTTTTGACAACTCTGTGATTCTTACTGGCTTCTCTACATGAGCAGTATGAATGATTTAAATAGTACTAAATGAATGTGAGTTTATTGAGAGCATTGACATGGATGTGAATGTTGGAAAGCAGCTACAACATCTGTCTGGACCACATCAGTCTCACTGTGAGGACTCTGTGGTAAAGCAGAGGTGAGTGCTGTGGATCTACAACTGATGCTCCAATTCACCATCCCCCTTCTGTCTCGTTTCGATCTGTCCTCTACCTGCTAATCTCCCCCAGGAGGGATAGCAGGCTTGGGTCTGGCACAAAAGCATACAGGAAGGCAGCTTGTTTATCTTTGATTTTATCAACAATCTGTTTCTCTGGAAATATAACACACCAAGAGACGACATTGCTTCAAGTTATGGGGCTGCTGTGAGAAATATCACTCAAAATTAGCACACAAGATAAAAAAAAAAAAAAAAGAAAAAAAAAAAGAGTATGGCCAGATGGGCTTATCAAATCAGTTTGGGAGGAAGGTTATTCTTGGGTATGGTAGAACTCACAATAACTGAGATGCATCCACGGAACCTGGAGATGCAAACAAGGGACCGAATTTACCTGGATACATCTCCTAAAATTAGGGACTGAAAGTTCAATAGACAACACAGACATCAACAAAACCAAGATAGAGTCACAAACTGTTGTTAAATGTGTCCCTAGACAAAATTAACAGACATAATGTATAATGGAGATGCCTGTGATGATATCAGGAATGAATCTCTAATCCTGCTTGTCATTTCATTGATTGACAGGCTACTGAAACAGCACAAACATCTGTCTCGATATCTGCATGTTTTGCCGCAAGCAAGCTGTTCTCTGCATGTTTTTTAGCGTAAGGTGTGGGATTAGTCCTCTAGTCATTTCCTAATTTGATTTGTGAGTAATGATCTAGAGGATGAAAGGCAGTAATATCAAATTAATAAATGTAGGAATATGTGTCATCCTTTTGTGTTTGACACGAATTTGTCTCACATAACCAGATTGGACAACTTCAATCAGAGCTGCTATTAGTGACTGTAAATCTCTAACAGATGCCAAGATGAATGCAAACTAATATTATCAAGCGAGACATTCACTCATATTTAGTAAATTTGCAGGGCAGCAAATGCAGACAAATTACACCATATTGTATAGAATGTATTCTAAATGTTCTTACAGCGCTTTTAATGCTGCTATTATTCATGGGCATGATGTGTAATTCAATTTCAGTAAACTAAACAGTTGTGGATAATATTTTTAACCTTTATTCATTTTCATGTGGAATTACTTGTCTCATATTTTTAACTGTGCAACATCCTTTCAAATTAGGAGCAGAAAATGCATTGCTAATTACATCTGTGATGTTTTTTTAATAATGCTTTAGATAAAAGCATGTGTAAAAACTTAGCAGACCATGAAGCTTGTCAGTCCAGAGGTGACTGCAGTACAATAAAAATCCATTACAACTTTGGCAAAGCAATCATGTCTGGGTGAGAAGGTTAACAAAAGCAATAAGGACATGCTTACTTGCATCTGAACTTTGTTTGCCTTCCACTGCTCTCTGAGTACACAGACATAAGTAAGTGTATTGTGTTCAGTCGAAAATAGCATAAGATTTTGAGCCATGCTCTGTGAACGGCTATGTTGATCAGTCCACCGGTTTGGACAAGACTGAAATATTTCAATAACTTCCTGGCGGGCTGCAACATTTGGCACCGATATCAACAATGCTCAGATTACAATTCATCAACTTTAATGACTCCGTTGCTCGTTTGACTTTTCTTCGAGCGCCACCAGCAGGTCGGAGATTTTCCATTTATCCAGTGAATCATCTCTCTACAGGATGGATCGGCAGGAATTTGGCACAAACATCTTGGACGAATTTTAAAACACTGTTGAACCCTTAATTTTTCTTACAGCAATATGATCAGGTCATAATTTTTTTTTTTTTTTGTCTAACTTGCAAAACTAAATGACTCACTGGAAGGAGTCTTGTGCCTATGTGCGGCCTCACGTAGATGCTAGCGTGGCCATTGATTCACTCTTGTTTGGTAACTACTGGATGGGAAATCTTAAAATTTGGTTCTGCAACTTGATTTGTTTCAGCTGTACTTTTTTTTTTTTTTTGTGCAAAGCCAATTTAGAAAACAGCAGCGTGCAAACACGCTAATCTAAGATAGCATCGGCGTGCTAGCATTGTCACCGTGAGCTTATTAGAAGTACGGCCTCAAAGAGCTGCTTGCATGGCTGTAAAAAGTATTTCAATGTACCTGGAATCATTTACTAGCCAACCAAGCTCTGACACTAGCTAACCTAGCTCTGACTTGAAAAGAGCACAGGGAGATTACTATAGAAAATTGGAAATGGAGACAGACTGTGCTGTCTGCTGATGAAACAACTGATGAAAAAAAAGGGCTTCATTTTGCTTTAAATGTCACGCTTGACTAAATCTTTCCCTTTTCAGCACTGATCTATTAAAAAGTTTCCGCACTCTGGCTTCACTGCTGCCGTAAGAATTTGCATGAGGCCTGACTTTCATGAGGTCAGAGAAATAATAATGAAGACAATAAAGATAATGTAATACTGACGGCGATTTAAGTGATATTAATGACCAATGGGACACACTGGTGTAAAAAGAAGAACTAAAAAAAAACAAAAACCGACTGGGCTGATATAAGGAGATTTAAAGTGACTGACAGAATAAATGTATCCCTGAGCATCCTGAGTCATTTCAGCATTGACAAGGGACATTAACTCCGAATGTGCCTGTGTCTGTTATGTGTGTTGTTCTGCTAACTTGTTGGCAGTGTGCCTATAGAAAAAAAAAAATAAAAAATATATATATATATATACCACACTCAAATTTGCAGCAACTGCTGGCAGTTTCATTGCTTATTAAAATTTCAAACACGCTTGAGGATTCACCATAATTATTCTTTCACATTCATCCTGCAGTGTGGCCAAACCAAGGAGGCGCACACCACACGGACATACCGTTTTTATTTGAAACAATTTCAACGACCTTGTTTCTCATACAGTTCATTAGTATGGGAGGATTGTGATCAGTTGAAATTAAAGAGGCTGCCAAAAACAAAAAACAAAGCACGACCAGCATTTCTGGCTTTATAGTTTCATACTACAGCTGCTGGTTGGAAGATTCCTTTGAAAATGAACTCACTGGGTAATTGATCTCATTGCCTTCGTACTGTAGAAGCAAAAACACAGCTCTTACATCTACAATATGGTCTAACATGATGAGGGAATGAATGAAACAGAAAACTGGACCCTGGCTTCTACAGAGCCACGATGACAAAGGCTTATTTTCTCAGGCAGTCAAGGGAAGCAAGCTGAAGCTAGTTTTTAATCACCCCCCTTAACCACCCCCCCCCAATCCTATGTGCAATTTTCTATGTACAGTATGTTTTGTGTTCTCTTTTTTAGTTTAGCTAAGTGGACACTAATGGATTCAGGAATTAATGTTTTCCCTCTATTATGCCTGATGGTTCATATTTTTGTTTTGCTGCCTTTATGTCATAGAACAGCATTCTTTGGGGCAGATCCTGATGAGATTTGGTCTCATACAGCAGCTCTGTGGGCTGAGCATGGTGCTGGGAGTAAAAAGATGAAGGGGTTTAATTCCCACTGGTGCTACCCATGCTAAGAAAAAAAACAAAAAAAAAACAACTATGCACTCATGAGCACAGCCCATAAAAATGCATATTAATGCATATTAAAACCATACAATTAGCTAGACTTTAATATTAAACTCCACTTTACCACATTTTACTGCATCTTCCCCCATAAATTTAACCAGAAAGATGCAAGATGAACACAAAATAATAACATGTATGACTCTCATGATATAATGACATTGGCATGATGATTTAAGTAGAACCTGACCAAGCAGCATCAAAAAAAATTAACTACTATCCAGTTGTAGTTCACATGCTGCTTGATATTTGCCAACAGTGGTCAACAAACAGAGCAGAGGGAGAGGGAGTATTCATGAGACTCACTTTCTCTGTATGGTGCCACCATCGCAGTGGAGATTCGAAAATTAACAACTGCTCAAAAAGTGCAGCCCAGCATGCTCTGTGAAACGCCAGCATACTCATGAAGGACAGTGAGGCGACCGCCAACGACAACAACAAACCCTTAATAAGTTGTTGGTTGCAATCAAACACAATTCACTGTTTGTTTTTTTTTTTTCTAGATTTTTCTTTGGAACTGTTCCTGGGTTCTCAGGATGCTCATATTTGATCTGCACTTCATTAAAATGCATGTTGCACCTTGTCTCAAAATTGCCCCCCCCTCTTCCAACACAACGTATCATTGTGGATTTTGGTTGGGACATAAATGTTGATAGATTTGAATAGACATATGAAAGTAAGACAGCAATATTTTATTTAGTCTATCATATTTTTACTTGCACTCTTCCTGGTGATTGATGTATGCACATCAAAAACGAACGAACGAACGAACCAACGAACCAACCAACCAACCAACCAAACGAACAAACATAAAACACCAATGATAACATGCCATAAGAGGATTATCAGCTTTTCTGAATTTATTCCAATTTTAATTTTCACCTAAAAAGAAAATCAAAGCAAAAAGGAGACTCAACATGAAATGAAAAAAGATTAAGACAAACAGTCATATGTCCTCCGAGCAAACTGGGATCATAATTAGACCTTCGCAAATATTTAGGCACTAATCCATGATTAAATACGTTCAAATATATATCCAGGTCCAATGTACAATATCGGTTTTCCCTCTTGGGTTCTTGTGTTTCCGACTACTGTTACTGATGTAGATCCTAAAATACATCATCCATGAATGACACGATGCCCATGTGGATGAAGTACTGTTGGTGGATTTTACAAATGGTAATGAAAGAGGTGTAGCTTGAACTAGTTTGCAACATTACAGGTAAGGCCACCCAAGTACATAGGAAGTGAGGCATCTAACCTTATGAGAGAAATACAAAACATCTTTTACACAACATGGAGCAGGCTGTCTGTGTTGTGAGAGCTGGATTCACAGCAGACTGTGAAATAACAAAATTATTTTTATCACCATCACCACCTTACTATAAAGAAGGTTTTGTTCAGCTTACACCATCTTACACTCTGGGTAATGAAATGCTTCGAGTGAGAAGTTCAAATAGCTGCCTCCCATTTTTGAAGCCAAAAATGTAAAATTATTTGGAGCGGTATTTTCAAGACTTTTCATCCCATATCAGAGACTATAGCTGCAACTTATGGGGCTTATGTCTCTCCGACTCACCCACAATTCTCAAAATAACAGCATTGCACACAGAGATGAAAGTGAACAGGTGGCCATTTTTCTCTGCTTTCTGTGCCTCAAAGATAAATGAGGGGTTAACGTGTGGGGGAGGAATTCTGACTACTTTCATCACACCATGTTTTTTCATTACACATTTACAGTATCGAGGCACCTGCACACAGAGCTGCTTCTCAATCTTTATACCCTTGTTCCTGAATAACTAGGCTCACCGTCATCATAATGGTGGTATTCTGACTTGCGCCGTCTGAGAGCAGACCAGTGCTGAGTAGTATTTTTCTAACACACAGGGCATGAATATAATATGAATCGGTCAAGGGGAGCAACCTTAGAACCGGAGTTGCTCCCCAGGTGAAGCAGTTTGGCAGACCACTTCTCCTAAGAAAAAGTTTGGCATGGGTCAAATTCAGAAGAGGAAATTACAAATAGGCATTTATAAGGTACTAATGAACTCACAGCGCCCCACTGGGCCCGCACCATGCAGTGTACATTAATTTAACAGACAAACACCCGTATATATAGTCCCCAGACCGCAGTAAAAAAAAGGCATACTCAGCCATGTGTTACTCATAAGGTTATACTGCTTTAGAAAAATCAGATAGTGCACATTTTCCTCCCGCCCTAATCCTGCAGCTGTGCCACACCCCCATATATAGTACGTGCAGCTCAGGCAGGTTCACATTCAAGTGCTCCCACTCTTTCCTCACTTAACAAACAAAGCTTGTTAGAGTTAATACTTTCCCGTAGCCCATGACTATCAACACTGCCCCTATCGTTGTTACTTTTTACACTAAAGCCTGTTAAAGACAACACTCCAACAATCCCCATCATTAAAGCCTCAGGTTAGATATATGTCTAATTCCCTGCTTGGGAGTGTGATGATCATTTCCTCTAGAATGCTGATTGAGTTTAAATTGAACATTAAAGGGGGCGTTCAACTGATCTTACACATTAATATTATTTTATTATGCAGGACAAGTACCACTCATCAGTTTTTAATATATCCTGTGGTCCCAGAAGGAGTGGAAGATTTAATGAGGTGATATTAAGTTGCACTTTTTGAAATATAGGATCCGGCATCTTTCACCCATACAATAGAGAAAAAGTCAAGATATCTCAACCTCTGCAGTTTTGATTTTTACCATTCTTTAGAAATTATATCTCTCTGGCAAGTCCCCCAACTTATTGGATGTGCAATACTGAATTGTGGCATCACTCCTTAGTGAAGACCACGAATAAACTATACTATTAGTCATTCGTGGTCAGTCTGTACTGCCACCAACAGGAAACCAACAAATACTGTTTGTGGATTAGGCCATGGGGACATGGTAAAAACTGTAAAAACCAACAGCTACATTCTGGTCATACAGTAAAACAACTTAAGATCCTGCTGCCAACATCTGAAAGATCCTCTCAGGAAAAAAAAGACCTCTGTGTTCTGTGTGTGTGTTTTTTTAATTCTTATTTTTCAGATGTTTACATCTTGCCCCAGATAGCTGTTTCTATTTTGCTGCATTCATATATGTTATGTTAATGACACATTGATAACGGAAATATAGTATATATATAGTTAGGTAAATAAGTATTCGGACAGTTACACAATTTTCATAATTTTGTGCCTATACACCAACACAAGAGATATGAAACAAAGCCATCAAGATGTAACTTGTGTCACCTTTAAGCTTTAGTTTAAGAGGATTAAAAAAATAACAACCTCATTGCTATAAATACAGTGTTCACCACAAGGTGCAAACCGCAGGTAACACTCAAGAATCAAAAGGCCAGATTAGACTTTGCCAGAAAACCTCTAAAAAGCCTGAACAGTTCTGGAACAAGATTCACTGGACAGAAGAAACCAAGCTTAACTTGTACCAGAATGATGAGAATAGAAGAGTGTGGAGAAAGAAAGGAACGGTTCATGATCCAAAGCCACCACATCATCTGTCAAACATGGGGGCGGTGGTGCTATGGCATGGACATGTATGGCTGCCAGTGGAACTGGGTCACTGCTATCCACCGCTGATCTGACTGCTGATGGAACCGGCGGGATGAATTCTTCAATGGCCAAGTAAGTCACCTGACCTCAGACCAGAGGAGCATGCTTTCCACTTACCAAAGACAAACCTGAGGGCACAAAGACCCACAAATACACAGCAACTGAGGGCAGCTTAACTAAGGGAGGAAATTCAGCACTGGTGACATCCATGGATGCCATACCCCAGGCAGTAAATGACTGCAAATGGTTTTCATCCAAACATTAATAATCCTTATATTTATAGGTATGTTGGTTTGTCAATTTACTTTTGAGCCTCTGAAAATGAGAGACTATGTATAAAATGGCTGAAATTCCAAAATGGTTAATGCCATACACACACACAAACAAATATATATATGTTCAGAAGACTCCACACACATCTTGGACAGCTAGTATCGTCTCCCCCCACCAGGCAGATGATACATTGTCCCATGCTGCAGCCTGAAGAGATACAAGGAGTCTCTTGTTCCCCTGCCAATAAAACTGATTAACTCAGAATGATAAGTCTGGGTCTCCACTGCAAAAGCACACTGCCTCACTTTCCTATCCCTTCCTTACTTTCCTTAGTTCCTGTAATTTATCGAACCTTATGTACAGTAATTGGACAAGATTTCTTTCTATTGTGTGAATCATTAATAGCGATGCATATATTATATATTGTGATTCTGGTATGCACTGCTGGGTACTACGATTTTCTTCAACTGTTTCTTGCCCTTGCTGCTGTGGCTTCCATGTGCAAGACACATCACCCTGCAAGGGCAATTAAGTTTATTTGATCTAATCTTTCCTTGGAATAAGTAGCTGGTGGAGGATAAGTGTTCAGAAATATTTTAATCACTATTGGTAGCCTGACACTATGACCGCATACTATTTATTTTACTATTGAACTAGCTATAAAACTAATCTTGCGTTACGGATGGTTAAAGAGTCAGTAGAATTTTGACTTTCAATGCTTTTCCTTGGCCTGACTTTAACTGCAACCTGAGGGTTTAACGCTCTCTGTATTTTCTGCTTTGCCTTTTTAAAGAGACCCCTCTCAAGCCCGGTACTGCAATTTGACACTGAGTTTATTCTCTAGGCCTAAATTGCACCGACAATATCATATTACCCTTACCCTTAATTAATTTGCCAGCTCCGTCAACATTGATTATCATGACTTTCTTATTCCAGATAGACAAGCAAAGAGAGGACTCCTGCTGCGGAACACCTATTGAATGCATCATATTCAAAATTGGTGCAATGTAACTTTATCGGATGGCATCTATGAAATTTCCATGGAAAGAACCAGACTGGAGACTAAGGCTTCTGTGTCTGAGTCTATATTAAACTATAAACTCAACCATGTACGTAACTGACTTATAAAATTTGCACGTTTTGGCCCTGTGAGTGTGTGTGTGAGATAGAGGTGAAAGAGTACCTGACAGTAGTCTCATATTAATAAGAAAACATTAAAATGCAATGAGTTATGAATGAATCTGTTTGCACTCTAAACTTGACCCCTTTGCTTATATATGCAAATGCTTGGTTTGCCTGCATTCCTAAAAGCTTCGGTTTGGCACAAGGTACTGCGTTTATGCTATTAACACGACTCACTTAATGACCTGCAAGTATGAATAAAAAATGAATGAAAATGAAAATTATTCACAGAAATGCCATTTTTAAAATACACAGAAATATGTGGACATGTTGTTTACATTTTCGCTTCCTTTAAAGGCAATTCTGTGTAAGGCAATTCTGTGTAACGTATTGCATTTTCACTAATGTCACAAAATGTAAATAACGCTTCTTGGTTTGGTTACAAGTGACAGAACCTGAGCCGACTGGAAATATTTAGCAGGTATGTTTGACATGGTCTCCATCTTGGCTTAGCATGTCAGAATGTCAGCATTTGCTAATCGGCATTAAATATACTAAAGCACATCTGAGGCCTCACGTCTTTTGCAGACGAGAGGGGACCAAAGTCATAAAGATGAATCTACTTGGGACAACAAATGTTTGTATAAAATTTCACGCAATCTATCCTGTAGCTGCGAGAATATTTTTGATTGGACCTAAGTAGTGGACAAACCATCAGACACTTCCCATCGACATCGAAACTAAAAATGCTACAGAAGAAATTTGAACATTGTATTTTACAGCACATGATACTCAAGGCTTCATTTCCCCCAAATGAGATCACTTGATGTAGCTGGGGAGATGTTTCGCTAGCGCAAGTCCCGTAATTGTTTTGCTAAAGAGATCTTTGCAGTCATAGTTGTTGCCCTGAAGGGATGGAAAACAGATTGGCAACAAGTGAGAAAACTGAGTGATGATAAAAGCCTCAGCTGAGCCGACTGGGACAGAGATTTCAGACGGCACTGACTGAGCAAAAAACACTCGTATTCAAAAAGCCCCGTCTGAAAATTTGAAACCCGCCGTTGGCTCTCCAGCCAAGACTCTGCCCAACACGCACATGCTTTTATTCAAATCCAATTTGATAAGGCTTTATGAATAATAATCTGACCGTATGAACCTGAATCTTTATTCACAAAGAGGCTGAAATATGATGCGAACCTTGACTTTCTGTGCAGTTAATTTGTCATCTGGTGAACTGCTACAAAGGGAGGAAAAAAGGTAAAAAACATACAAAGGGAGTGTCTGCATAGTGTCACCTCCTTAGTGCTGCTGCTGCCAACTTAGCCAACTGCAATTTTAAAGGGCTGGTTCGCTCAAAATACAAAACATGCGGTCCAGTTGTCATGGGGACTATGGCTCTAGTAGATCCACTGAAAAACCAGGACACTGGAGAGGTGGTCCATTTTTTTGGGTGTCATTTTTCAGCTATTTATGTACAGATACAAATCAATTCACCTCCACTGGAATCCTTTAGAGGCAGACATCTGAACACTAGGACAATCAGGACTGAAGAATGACTGCTCGTCTTTTTTTTTTTCCTGTTGAATTAATCAGCCGTCCATACATGACACAAAAAGCTTATCAGGGGATGAATACTTTCATGTTCATGATTCTTGTACATCTTTCCATCAGCATAATAAATAAATTAGAAACCCCTGATTGGATGAAATATATGAGTTAACAAAAGGCAAAAAAACAGAAAAAAAACCCAAAAAACATTTATGAAAATTGAAAATAGTCCATAGAGCAATGTTGTGGCACAAATGACTGGAATTAGGTAACATAGGCAGCTGTGATGTTTTTGAAGCACATGATGCAAAATCCCTCCAGTGACTTAAATGATTATCAAAGTCACAGTCATGGCTGCACAGCTGATGTTTTAAGTCAGGTTTGGAGTCATTCTGTAGACCGCAGTGTGCTCCACTCACCACCGAGGACACTGAGGTCTTTTTTTTTTTCCCTTTGAAAAATGCAATTTCTCTGCAGGCGAGTTTACAAATCAAAGTTACACAGTGGTTTTTTTGTTTTGTTTTTTTTAAAGCACACTTCTATATATTTATGCAAACAAAATAAAACATAAATAATTAATTCAGTATTCCTCCTTTAGGGTTTTTAAGATTTTAGTTTAGCATTAATACCTTCAAGCTGGGTATAAAATGCAGAGGGAATATAATCGAGCAATTCACCGAAAAAAAGACATTGTGCATGTGTAGTCAATTTTCTAATGAGGGGGTGGAGTGCATAGCCTCAGTATTTCCAAAATAGAAGACCTCGAAACAGAGTCAGGAGGATATAAAGCAATATACTCATCCTCCTCCTTTACTGTTTTGGACTCAAATTAAAGAATAAAATCCAACAGCAGACAAAGTCCAGGCTAACTGGGATACCATTGCTGACACGCTAGAAATACCAGCGAAGCAAGCATGTTCTGTGGACCTACTTTAAATTATGCAGAGGATTTCCCTCAGCGCAAAGCACTGTCTGTTTTCACCACCACTCATCTCTCCATGTGTGGGTGAGTCCCACTAGGAATTTAACTCGTTTCCTACAAATAGGTTACAATTCATAGGTGTGTTAGGAGATGTCTACTTGACTTATTGCACCGCCTCAAACGCCTGAGGCTAATAGACTTCTCATGAACTTGCGCTGGCCTACTGCGCTATTAGAATACTGTAAATTCAGCACCACAAATGCCAACGACAGCTGCAAGTTGAGGAAGAGCTTCTGCATTACATTGTGTATTTCATTGACTGTCAGTAATGAGTTTTCCCATATCAAGATTATAAATTTTCATAAGTTGAGTGTAATTAATACCAGGATTTTCAGAATCCTAAGGTTTTCTTAAGCTTTTGCAACCACTATGAGGCAGCAGTTGCCTCATGTTTTTTTTTTTTTCCTGTTTTTTTGGGGTGGGTGGGGTGGGGGGTGGAGCATTCCAACCACAAAATAACTTTTCAGTATGGCAAACAGCCAGAAGAAAGGTTTAATTCTACAACTGGGGCTCTTTGAAAGACCTTTAATGATGGGCAGCAAATCATTGAGTCTGCCAGTTAATTACCCGAGACAGTTAATTTTCTTAGGAAAAAAAAAAAGGGAAAATGAGGAATTAGTATTGATGTTGATAAAAACCAATTTCAACCTCATACCTCAGGATATCAGCAAATGTTCTACAACAAGGTTTTTTTCCGTTGTTGTTGTTCCTGAGACTCTATCTGAGGTCACAGTGCGCCTTGAGAAACAGATGGTTTTGGCCAAACATGTAATGGGTGTGTTCAGGTGAGTTTTAAAGTACAGAATAAGATATTTATCTGCCTGAGCACCAGTTGGATGCTTTGAAAAATGTCATGGTTTGGTACATTTAATGAGTAATTTAAAACCTTCATGCTTTAGAGAGGTTTAATGCTGCCTTTTAGTATTCGCCACCTTAGCCTCAATTAACCTTACCA
Source organism: Istiophorus platypterus (assembly GCA_016859345.1). Taxonomy (NCBI): domain Eukaryota; kingdom Metazoa; phylum Chordata; class Actinopteri; order Istiophoriformes; family Istiophoridae; genus Istiophorus; species Istiophorus platypterus. The sequence continues at coordinate 7,017,290 of CM029116.1, forward strand.
GCTTAATAATTTATACATAACTGGTTTAAACTATATCATATAACAGTTCTCCAATGCAACAGGAAGGCAAAACATTCTCAAATATTTATACTTTTATGTCAAAATAAAGCACATTGTACAGCATTAGTACTTCTTGAAAGATACAGAATCTCCCAGAGAAGATACGCTCCTCTGTAAGGCTTAGATCATTCATGTGATATAAATATACACATATTATATTCATATTTCCAAAATAACAATAACCTCAACATGCAACTCATGAAAAGACAAACTTAGTGAGTCATGGATAAACACTTGCATGGCCTCTCTCAATAACATTTCAACATTAACAATACAAAAACATTTACATCTGTGAAGCACAATATTTGAATTCCATGACTTGGCAATGCACATACTCCCTTTCTCTCTCTCTCTCTCTCACACACACACTGTGTGTATGTATATATATATATATATATATATATATATATATATATATATTTATGTACATATATATATAAACACACACACACACACACACACACACACACACACACACACAATGACTTTCACACAGGCTAGTCATGTGCTTAAAATTATTATAATTCCGTCTTGGCGCTCTTATTCAGTCCCCCCGAAGTTTTTACCGTCAAATCTTCCTTAAGCCATTTGTTGAAAACAGCAATGGGGTCGATGTTCCAGTGTTTATGAAAAGAGATGGGCACCTGGTGAGCTAGGAAGTCTCTTGCATAGTCCTCTGGGCGTGCCTGAAAGATAAGATTAGGCACAATAATTTATGTTTGGAGGCAGTCGCGAGAGGTTGCATGCTAGGGATGTGGAGAGCAAGAGTGAAGGCATGGAAGTGCAAATTTTTGTTACAAATGGATAGTGCATACTGATAACTGAGCTATCCCTGCACTTACATGTTTTTCTTTAGTGGCTGGTTCTTTCACAGAGTGACCTGTATTTTGGTTTTAAATGAACGTAATGGTTTGTAAACTCAATAGAAAATTGGTGCTTTATCAAAGGTCCTGCGCTCAGGGTGCACTCACGCAGGTGACTTCACTAATCTCTACTAATTAGCCTTTTTCCTCAGGTCTGTGAAAAAACATTTAGCTGCTTCAGTTTCAGGGCACTGGTATTGTACATGTTGGCTCTTATATTTGAATTACCATGATTACTAGTTTCCAATGTGTAAATACGGTTCATCAACATCAAAGTTATAATTAAGAACAGGAAAGTCAGAATTTTCTAAAAGCTCAGGCATGTTCATTTTAACAGTGTAGTGGGGCCTGAAATGGTCAATAAAAATGGATGCCTCATAACAGCTGGTTCAAATTTGTTTTTTCATTTAACTAAAATCCGAATTTAATGGATATACCACTATGTTGCTTAATGCACAGTATTTTTCACCATCACATAACCAACTCTGCAACCAACTTGAAATGTCCATTGATCTTACAGTGTGAACAAGGCTGCATTCACGACATGGCAGCAGACCGGGGACACTTCAAAGTATTTTACTTCAAGACGCATGACCCCAGAGAACTACTTGTAAATACAGAATCTAAGATATGACTTAAACACTGCTTAAGTAGAGGTCTGATCAGCCAGAGAAATGGAAAACACTGGCTCAGCCAGCTGTGCTGCCAACAACGAATAAGGCAGAGGTCTCTATCTGTCTCTGGATAATTGAGTCTGTAACACGATTTGACTCTCTTTGCACTGAATACAACCTGATGGAAGAGTGGACTGTGCGTGACGGGGAGTCCGAGAGCGTTGAGGCACATTCCCAGCACCATGTCATCCGGCGCATCATTGCTGTAGCACTTGCAGCCGCTGTTAAGAAGTTGAACCACAGCCTCCCTGCTGAACACCATTCTGCAGCGACCCGGACAGACATCGGGCACGGAAAAATAAACACATAACAGGGCAGATTCAGCTGCACTGTAAATGATCGATTCAGAGGCAGATGTTGAAAACAACAATAATAATACGCATGTCTTTTGAGTTATCATCCTTAGATTCACCATGCGTATTTTATTAATTTGGTGAGGGTGACAGATTATTGAGTACAACTGAAAATCAAACTGAGATGGAGGAGTGTTGTTTTTTTTTTTCTTCTTCTACTTCTTCTGTGAATTGGCTCTGCACAACAATGATGTGACATCTCTTTGAAACAGGAAGCAATTACACATGAAAATACAAATCTTAGCCTGCCAGAAAAATCGCTCATTGCCACTCAAAACAGGTTTTGGGAGATATCACTTCTGGGAAAACTGGCATTTGTGCCATTGTAAAGTGTCAAAGCAAGTGAAGTGTCCCTAAATAGAGATTCTCATACGGCTCACTCCCAGCTCAAGATTTATCTATAGTACGGCTGACAGCTGACATAAAACTCATGCTTCTCGTCCACTTTTACTTTCATGCAATATGAGGGCTTTAAAATATGGAGGGTACAGAGTTGCAATTAATTTTGTGCGATATGTTTTCTTGCACCAACAGTTTCTATCTGTGTGCGTATTGGTGCGCTGTCTCGTCTTAACACTTGATGATTATTTAGTGCATTTCTCATTTTTTTTAATTGAGTATATTTACTGTAATGCGGTCCACAAACCAAAATTTCCCATAAGGGAGCTACACACTCTGGAACCAAAATGAAATGGATTATCTGTAAATTACAGATTACAGGTTTTTCATTACACGTTTTATAGTCCCTCTGCAGCATCTGTAGCTTTCATCATTATCCCCTGAGCATCAGCGGTGAAACTCACCCTCCACCCCCCGTGATGTAGCTGTAGCCACCCTGGCTCAGGCCGTAGCCATATCTCTCCCCGAGACACACTGGTTCAGAGGGGTCATAGCAGCTCAGCAGGACTTGCAGTCTGGGGAGGCTGCAGAAAAGCACAGATCGAGCTCATCACACACTCGTCACAATTGTGCGCATCTGTGCACACACACCTACGAAACTGTCCATTTACAAGCTGAAATAACTGCTCTCCCTCAGGCACTATTACACATCCAGAGGCTTCCACACGAAGGGGCAACCTGACAAATGTAAAGTGAAGCCAGCTGGATTTGGATTTGTGTACTGAGCTTTTTAGATGTTGGACATGACAGTCATATCACTAGAATGCTTTTTTCCCAAAATTACTTCGGTCCACCTGTTTCTCTCTGTAACTGTGCAAACCTTTTGTTATATGGCTGTGAGAGAGAATCTGTTAGAAAATGCAGTAATAAACTATGAGGCAAACTAAGCATGGAATTTACAGATTGAAACACTGTGTCCTAGGTGAAAAAAATAACCCATTTCCAGATAATGAAAATATACCTGATAAGTGTGTCATCGTCCACAACAAGGAGCCACTTGGTGTTTGGGACAGTGCTGCTTAGAAATCTTTGAAGGATCGCGAATGTTTTCCCGCAGTGGCCTGTAAATTGAGACATGCCGTCAATAGACCCGCCGGTACGAGTTAATCACATATTGACCGTGTGCTGTATTCTAGTTTACAAAGATAAACGACCTTGTTACTGAAAGAAAGAACGACCTGGCATATGCAGGTATTTACATGCACACACATGCCTGCATACACACAAAATGCAAACACAGGACAACAGCTCTGGGACAAAAAGAAAAATATTGCAGTCATAAATTATGCCAACACCAAAGGATTTGAACCGTGGCAGGCTAACCAACATTTACAATAAGCAACGACAAAAACAGCAAATTAGGAGAAGATACAACATTAAGTCCTCAGTTGTAAGCTTAATTCAGTTCGATGGTAATCCAGGTCGGGCAATGCTAATACCATGCTTGATGCAGCCAATAGTTATTTATTAAAATAATATGGAAACTATTGTGACAAACAATTTACTAATTACACTTTTATTCTCTTGACAGGGGCCTTTGCGGTGGCAATAAAAATAAATAGGACAAATGTGCCCAGACCCCACAAGGGTGCACTACTTTGCATTTGAAACTTTTGTTTGTGTTTCAGCAATCACTTGACAGTCTTGACAATAGATAATAACCTCCACAGTGTGAACCAGCCTCAGTTCTGCATTCTGCTCAAGGACACCGCAAAAGCACATGTGGCCGGGAGCGAACACATCCTCTACTTCAGAACAAATGTATGACCTTACATTTAAGGGGCTGCCACCGTTTTAAGATTTGAATTGTGGAGCATAGAAGAAATTCCTTTTTTGCTTTGTCAGTCAGAAGATGTTTCCTCCAAAGCATTGTGGGCAAAAAAAAAAATAAAAAAAAAATGTCACAGTCTACATTCTGACATCTCAAAGACATAATAAGGTATGCTTGGTATGATGGGCCAGGAAAATCAAACTTTTACTCTGGCATGTGTGACATGACCACCAGATGGAACAAAATGTTCTGCCAACTTCTGAAAAAAAACAAAACAAAACCCCAAAACCCCCCAAAAAACAAACAAAAAAAAAACACCCCACCCCCCAAAAAAAACAGTGATGTGGTGCTACACTACAAATACAAGCAACCCGGAGAAATATACCCAGCAGAATCCAGATATCTGCACGCCATCATGGCTGAGAGCTGAGACATGGAAATCCCTGGTGGCAAGCATCACAAAGAATACTGAGGCCCTACTGTTTTATTTATAAAGGAACCCAAGGTGTTTTTTCCCTCCTTGCATCTGAATATGGAATAAGAGAGGACACCTTGAACTGCTGACAGGAATAAAATCCAAAAACTCACTTTTAGAGGCAGGTCTCCAGACAAACCAGGGAATCTTACTGTTAGCTGAAGGAGGCTAGCGAGCGACGTCCAGGACCCTGCAATGATGCAACGATCCCCGCTCGTGTGTCAAGCAGTATCTATCATAAAAGTATCTCTATAAGGGAGACCAACTGCCTCTGCTTCCTTTACTTCAACCAAACACTACAATAATGCAACTATGACACACTTGATTATGAATAGTTTGAGTAAATACTTGATAAAGTTTCTATGCCATGCCTCCATTTCAAGGTCTTGCATCACCGCCCCCCCATTCACTTGCTCAGACTGTCAAAAAAAAAAAAAAAAGTAAGCTCAGACTGTTGAGTTTATTTTCCATTTTCAAAATGTTTGTTCAATGACATTTGCGTTTTTCATCTGACATGTGTGACTACAGAATGTGTGGTAACCCATATAGCTCTGAATAGTGCCCAAGCTTGTTTCTACAGGCAACCAAGTGAATTTAATATGTTTAAATAGATATTAAGCCTGTTTTCCAGAATTGTTCAGGCAGATCTATCTATATAAGTATCTATTTGCTTATTTACCTGATAATATTAATTTGTTGCCTATGCTGTAAACACTGTCCCCAAACCTTAACTAAAAAAGGTGATCATAATCACGTTATTGATATGATAAACCTATTTCCTCCAAAACATCTTGTTTTGTTGACCAATTACAGATTTCATTGACAGAAAAAAATTATATAAACTAAAATTCTGAACTTTTTCTTCAAAATATTCATGAAATTTTTTTTTTTTAAGTTCACGCATAGATACATTAATGATATGGTTTTAAGAGCTGGCTCTAAAATTCTGGGAAAAACAAGAATCAGTGGAATCAGTGGAATCAGTGGAGTCAACTGAAGGTGAAAAAAAATCAAGAGTAGTGGTGATGACTAAAGATTCCTGATGTATTGAAGCCTGTTGACTGCCAATGAACTCCAAGACTGCTCTCTGCAATCATTAGCATAAACCTCAAAGCCTTGGGAAAGGAGCAGAAAGATGTAAAAAAAAAAAAAAAAATGAAATGGAAATAAATGACATATGTCACGACTTTAACTCAGTTTTAGTCCGATTACTGATTGTGTACTAGTAAATGTTTGCTGTAGCAGGAAAGATAAACTTAATTTTCATCTGACCTCGATTATACAGATATTTGATGCATCTCTATCAGATGAATGTAGTGCCCAGTGGCTTTATGTTTCTAAGTGACCCGCCCCATTATAATACTAACTTTATTTTCTGTTGTCATGGCGTTCAAGGGCCAATCACATTAAAAAATCTCCCCTTTCTCAGACTCGAACCGCTGTAAAAATCCAATCTACCGTACTTACTCCGGGACGTAAATGGTATTATGAATTCTGTTTGATTGACATTATGCACAGTTATTAAACTGACAGTGCCTGGCTGCTTACCAAACCAGAGAAAATCCTCCTGTCTTGATGATGGACTGTGGATGGCTGCCAAAGTTCCAACGCTCGGCTGTTGTCTCTCAAAAGTTAAAAAAAAAATATTGGCATGCAGTGGATATCAAAATTAAAAGGGAGGGAGATGTGCTCTCCCAGATGATCTATGGGAAAGACTGAGGCCAACACCGTCTTCCAAAAATACTATCATTAATTGGCTGAGAAGAGCCGAGCCGTGGCTTTTTCTGGAGTAAGACGTCAAACTCGGAGGTAGGTTTCACCACCCCTAGGTACCCTGGGCTAGGTAAAGTGGCAAGTTATGCACATCAGAAGCCGTCTGCCAGCTGCCAGCCTGTCAGCTCGGCAGAATGCAAACTGTGTGTACGAGCACACATCCTCTCTTGCCCTGAACCGAGTATCTGTTATACAGACAGGGAATGATGACAACCTCCTTTTAAATATGCGGGATATTGATGTTGCTCTTATCATTTTTTTTTTCCTCACTTTCACAGCTGCATGTATAGTGATGATCAGTGTTGGGAGAAGTATTCAGATCCTTTAGTTGCGTAAAAGTACAGGTAATATATATCTCTTTGGTTTTGCTGATTAGTTGGAGCTAGTTTTAACTACTTTATATACAGTTTCATACACAGGGACAGCAGAAAAATCTGAGGGGTTGTGAGATGACTAAAGGGAGAGGAAAGAATACAATACAACTTTATGATATACAAATATGTTTTCAGTTTTTAGACTTTTTTTCTAATCTTTTTATTTTTAAGTGAGAAATTGGATCAATTGAACATTTATTGAAATTAAACTATGTGAGGAGAGTATTTGGTGGAGCTCTTAACAACTCACAGTCGTGTGAAATGTGACCTCGACTATAAACTGCTTTTTGTGAGACGTGAGTACGGCTGGAAATCACTGGTTTAATCTTTAACAATGTGTTATATTTTAAAAGCTTGTCATATTATCAAATGCGCAAAATCTCCATGTTAAAAGTAACTAGAAACTGTCAAATGTAGTGGGGTGGAAGTATAAAGTAGCATAAATGCATTATAACTGGGTGCTTGAGTGCCCCAGGGGACTGTACTGTCACCTTCCTTTTTGTTTCTCACACATCACGACTTTACACTAGTTAGGAATCTCAAGCAGTTCTGCAGTTATGACTCCACTGTTGCGTGATGCACAAGTGAGGTCAGACTATACTCTTTTTCTGTAACGATGACAACTGCAAACACATTTGCACCTACTGGTGACATATTTAGTAACGCAGTAGCAGCAGACTAGATGAAAAACAGGTGTATCGTCTCTTCACACACCAACAACATCTAGCTGCAGTGCGAAACTCGTCCATCACCGCTGAATCCCGCTGCTCTCATGTGGTTAGCTGACAGGGATAAAATAATCCTGCATGCGACATCAAGGTTTGTTTACCGCTGCCAGAGATGTAAAAGTTTTGAAATCGGGTTGAAATCGGACCCGAGCAGCCGGGGTGAGAAGTATCTTTCGGAAAAAGCTTATCAAACCTCCTTTAAATTTGATTTGCAGAATATGTTTCAATCCAACCCAGTGCGATGATTCCAGCGAGGATGCAGCGCGCCTGAAACCTGAGCACGCTGACAGTTGGTGCAAGAAGAACCAACTCTGTGGTTTTGGTGTCATTACGGCAAAGGAGCTGGTGTAGGTTTTGTTACAGAGCGAGAAGCCGCCGAGACCTGTCATAATCCTTGACGGGGGGGTTCTTGAGTACAGAGAAAGCATAGCAACAACAGACAAGACTGATATCAGAGTAACTTTACAAGAAGAGGTTGTTTTTTTGTTTTTTTTAATTTTTGACGCAGCTCAGCTCTGAAAACAGACTATTTCACATTTGTTTCCCTGCACGTTGCCGGTGGCAGCTTGCATCCCTCCCTGCCTCAATGCAAATAGGTTGCAAAACACGTCCTTGTTAAAGAACTGAGCTGCCTGGAGACAGTAACTGAGGGGAGACCAAAAACCGTGCTCTTTTGAACAGTAACCCTCAACCCTTCGCGCAGCGAGCTGAAAACGCTTGCAACCGATGCATCATCCCATTAAGGTGCAACATGAGAGGTCTTAGGTGCCACTTTCTGCCGACAGCCATCAGACTGTAAAATAATTCCTGCAAAAATGGCCCCTGCCTCAGGCAACCAGGAGGGCGCTGAAGCAGAGAGCCTGTCCTGTCTTTACAACCCTGGAATACTTTCAGTATTCTCATGCTTCTTTTGCTCTGTGTACTGTACATGTTCTTGTACTCATTTCTGATTATTATACATTATGCATCCCCATAAATTCTACATGTGATGGCACATGACATGTTTTCTGTACCTATGTTACATCTGCCCTTGTTCTGTCCTGATTCCATCATTTTACCGTTTGCTGATGCGACAAGCTGATTTCCGATGGGGAGTCGCTGATTTTTGATGTCAAAATCAAACTTGTTTATGAATTCTCCCGCTGAATTCTAAATCTGAGATGCATCTGCCGGAACTATGGAAGAAACGGTCACAATATCTTGTCAGACAAACCTGCCAGCCATGACTCTGCAAAAACGGATCCTCCAGACACATTTATTCCCAGGTGACAGGAGCTGCACTTGAAAATCTTGCCTGAGGATAAAAGCTGAGTTATAGGAAGGTGTGGGAGATAAATAGGTACCTATGCCATATTAAAATAACAACAACAATCAATGAAAAAAATATCACTCCTGGGCACAGTTAATTACATTGCCTGGGGCAATGACGGTGCAGCAAATGTATATATATATATATATATATATATATATATATATACACACACATACATATATACATGTATCAGTGGTAATAGCCCTGCATCCTTTTACACAACAAGATGCACTAGCTTGCCCTGAAGGGGAAGCTGGAGGATGCTGCTGGGTTAAAGCTTCTCCTGAGGCAGCGTCAAACTCTCAGACCAGCTGGAGGATGTGTTTTTCCTTTCAGAGAAGTCGAGTTCTGCCCCGGGGTCTCCTCCCAATCAGCCGTGCCTGGTGCGCGTCCAGAGGGAGCAAACCTTTGGGCTTTGTTACCAAGTGAAGCCTCTTAATGCAGAGGAGTAGTCGATCTCCTCCGAATTCTGGTTGTTTTCTCCTGGATTTCGTCTTACAGCGTTGTAAATATAGAATTTTTTTTCCCTTGTAGTCTATTATGCTTTTTCTGTATCTGTCTGTTCACATACATATGAGAACAGATTTTTTTCGTGTCAGTACCGTTACATGAAATCATCTCACTAAAAATGGGGGAATCCCCGTCTGTCTTCCTGGCTATGTTTTGGTTTTCTCGACAACTGCTCATCCAGTCGACTCCAAACTTCTCATATGTACTGTTGGGGACCCAAGGAAGCGCGATGTCGACTGTGAATTTTCTTTTCTCGAGAAACATAAATAGAGACACACTAAATGATAAGTTGTTAGGGCCGAGGCGTCACATCAACACAACTGATGTAATCACGTTGAAAAAGATGGCTGTGCTCGGTCCAAGAGTGGATTCCCTGGAAAACAAACCGCAGCTACAAAACCTCGCACAGGATCATATAAATAATGGGGGTTTTCTACACAGAGGCCCAAGCTCTGCAAATTGGAAATGGCTTATCACAGCAGTGCAACAGCTATACACGGACACTTGAAGCAAAAGCACCACGGAGCGCTTTGTTTAAGACCAGACGCAGTGACGTCAAGACAGCACTGCTCTGATTACTTCTTATTCCCACCACAGTATGATGTGTTAGGATCATTAACAGGCCGAACAAGTAATTTATGCACTGCTGCTGTTATGGCAACATGATGTCATCTAATGTTGTTATTTGGCTCTTGTTTTTTTGGTATTCTCTAACAGCCATTTATGGTTGAGAAAAAATGCTTAAATCAATGTTACAGACTATTTATACAATCAACACTGTGTCAGGATATTGTCAGGATACTAATAATAATAGATCCTGTTAGTCAGATACCTGATCAGAAAATACTGGACCGCAAATTAAAAAAGGAGTGTTGTGACAGATACACTCACTTGCCATTGTGTTAGGTACACCTAGATAAAACTAATACTGTCTAATACAACAGGCCTGCAAAAAATTCTCCCTTCATGAGGACTATAATGATCGTTTTTTATTGAATCAGTTTATGAGGATGTGGATTTTGATTAGTTATTTTAGACCAATGTAATTTATGGTTCTGTTGAACTGTACTGGGATTCAGTGATAGGTGTTCTTAATATTTTATCCATCCCAATGAAATTTCCTGTTGAGTTATTTGACAAATTGTTATCAGTAGCAATAGTAGTAGTATCATAATATCAATATCATTTTGAGAATATTTCCTTGAACTACAATTCCAACATCTTTGACAATATTTTGGATCTTGTGAAATGCACTTCTTGGCTTTCTTGCAAATTTGGTGAGAAGATAAATACCACTCCTATATCTATCTTATAAATACAAAGATACATCAAGTTGCTTAATTTTGCATAGCGATTAGAAACAGTGAGAAACAGCCAGGCTGACTCTGTAACAAAACATAAAAGAAATCATTGGGGCCGATCTTCACAAAAACCCACTAAAAATGAGAAACTGCAATTTCACGTTGGGGGCGTGTGTCGGACCATTTCTTGACCAGCAGCAGCGACCCGCTGGAGTCACCGCTGGTTTACTGGCAACCGCACAGTGATGACAAAACTTAAGAAAGTTACTTCTCCCGGCTAAGAAAGTGTTTGCCTCAAAACCTCTATGGAAAAGCAGAGAGCCTTAGAGGTCTCAGTAGGTGGATGTTGTTACCTTTAGACAGAGCCAGGATGACTTCTTCCCCTTAGTTATGCTAAGCTAAGCTAACTGGCTGCTGGCTGTAGATACATATTTATGGAACGGATAGAAGAAGTGGGATCGTCTTCTCATTTCACTCTCACCACAAAAACCTATAAGCGTATCTCCAAAATGGCTAACTATTCCTTTAAGCAACACACGTCCCTGTAATAAGAGTTTGTAAATATGGACCCAGTAGTAGGTTCATAAGGTTAAAGTGTGCAGTGGGTAAAAATAAACTACTACAAGTGGTGAAATGAACTATGAGCTGGCATGTCAGCTGTTAAACAAACAAACATCTGGAGCCAACATTACAGTTATTAAGTACCGACGGACCGACAGGCTGTGGAAATCAGCAGGGGACTCTGGCCAAGCTGGTGGTGAGTAAATCTGCAGTTTATAGCTTTCAGTCAGAGACAAGCGGCTTAAATTCAAGAACAAACAGAAACACAGAACCATTTATCACCTCGGGATTATTCTGAGGAAAAGAAAATACAGAGGAGCATATAATAGTTTCAATAATCCCGGCATGATTAACTAAAAGCTCCTGACGTAACTGGCTGAAATCTGCTATTTACACAGGAGACTGAATAACTGGTCTCCGAGACAAAAAAAAAAAAAAAGAGGACACGTCTAGGGACAAAAAGTCACTGCCGCCACCCACTCACTTCAGTTCCAATTCTCCTGCAGTGTTGGCTCGAATCAATTGAGCCAACCCCTTCACCAGAGGTTAGGTTGGAGAAATTTCAGCTTTAGTTTGCCATTCAAATTTCCACACACCTGACACTGCGCCATTATAAAAAGGTCTTACTCTATCTGTTTAGTACCAGTGAGGACAAAGAAACTCATACCTCTTTCAGTATTCGGCACTCCTAAATCAATGGTTGGTATTGAAGGATCAGCATGGTCACTGTAGTACTCCAAAAATAAGGCATCCTTTTCCCAAGTCTTCTTTATTACTGGAACTAGAGCAAAGGTGAAAGAAAAAAAAAAAATCAATACAGCATCCACAAAGTTTCACATCGAGCAGACCTCTGGTTCTTCTGTGGTGCAGACACACAGAGCAAATGATTATTTCACATTTATTGCAATACATATTTTCTCTGATGTTTCTGTCTTTGTTTTGGTAAAATATTCCATTAAAGTGCACTGAATACTTTAAGCAATAAATCATTAGAAGAGACAAGAGGGAAAACGGATTCAATTTAAAGAGGATAGTGAAATGAAATGCAATGCTTCCTTTAATATTTCCACTCCACTGAATGTCATAATTACTCCAAAACTAGATGCTATCCTGTTTTGTCCTGGGGGGGGGGGGGCATCCTTATTCCAGCTTGGATAAGTTGAATCCTTATTAAAATCACAAAGCTTTTAAACTGTAACATGTAAAACAAAGAGCTTTTTTCTTCAGATCAAATTGAAAGCAATGAATCTTGGCAATGAATCTTGGTATTTCTGTCCCCAGGAAAACATTTTGTAACTTCTAGTTTTGGCTGGGTTGTACTGAATGCGATGCGACTCCATGGGACCCTTTTTCTCTGCTGAAAAAGTGCAGAGAAGTGGCACAGGTTAGCAGATTAATGTGTTTATGTGTACTGTAAGTACGAAAAGTACATCAACGGAGTTTAAGGAGCAGTTTGAAAACAGACACTGAAACAGCCAAGCAACTTACTAATCTTGGAACACAACACAATCCACATATGACACTTTGTCAGAAAGACAGGGATTCACTAACCAATTACCATATAAATATATATTCTAAAATTTTATATCAGGCTACTAGCAATGCAAACACTACAGGCCTGTTAACAGATGATTTTAGACACATGGGATGTTTTACAGTTTTAAAAACAGGTGTGAAAAATTTGTGGAATGAGAGGAGATGACTGATCGTACTTAGAATTTTTGTGGAAAAAAAAAATGCACCAATTGTATAATGAGTAACAACTACTGTATATCTATGCTGCATTTCAATGCTGCATCACACAACAGTGTTATACTAAAGTATACGCTTAACTCGGCATGTCACAACATCAGCTCGCATTTGTAATGCGGGAGAGGAACAGCACCGTTCAACTTCATGCATTTTATTTGCGATATATGCTGTTTACAGTTTATTTTATTTCATTTCAGCCCTCAAACCAAACTTTGAAGCCAAAGACTGGGAACAATTTTCCGCTATTTTCTATACAAATCTGCAAAATCTACAACAAACCATTTGAACTCACAACACCAACAATGACAGCTGCCTGCGTTTCCCATTTCCTTTTTGCAGCAGCTTTGATTAGTTCTACTGCTGCAGTAAAGCTCAAGAAAACGAGAAAAAACATCCACTACGACCATATTTGGTTGGTCATCCTTGTTATATTTTAACTCTAATTTCTAAATACATGAATGAATGAATTCATGTTCGTGTCATTGTTTTTTTGTTTTGTTTTTTTTAATATGTAATCATTACAGATGATGAATACTAAAAAGCCCTAACACTTACTGACATCACAAATTAAATGTGTGGCTCTTTCATGCGCCTATTGATCTAAGCTACCCTTTGATATATGAATTTATTATTCGTTTTCATCCAGTCTACATTTGAAACCGATAATGGCAGCTTGGCAGGGGAAATGGTAAATAAGGTAATTAGTGCAATTACTTTTGAGCGACATGCTCTGAATGTACATTTTGCCCGATCCCTCTAAAATGGATCAGCAATTTGATCTATTGACTGAACCTGCGACACCTTTAATGAGGTAACAAAAATAAGCAGATTTACTGTAGGAAGCTTAACGTCAGAGCAGAGCCTCAGCCCTATTAAATCAATTCAGACATGATGGTGGAAACATTTTGTGAAAGAATTTGTCATGATTACCAGGAACAGCTCTTGTACAGTCACACATGCCAAAGGTAGAGCAAATCCATTAAGACAAAACAACAGGACAAAAAAAAATGCACGCCACTTAAAGGGAAATTGTGGGCTTTTTTGGCGCATTCTGTAAGAGTGGGAGTGTGACTCACCTCTTTCACTGTGAAACTTCCTACACGTTTTCACAGCAACAAATATATCTTCTTTATTTACAGGCTCCCCCTTTGATGAAAGTAAGAGACATAAATCAGAGAAATGCTCGCATGAACAAACTGCATAAATCACATATAATTAAAACAGAATCTATATCATATGCGGCAAAATCCCCGAAATGTCTTCTTTTTTTCCCAGGCTCTGTGAAGTGTCCAAGTGATCAGTGGGCATTGTTATCTTCAAAGTGAAATTAGAATTGGATATTTCTGTAAATGGTGTTAGGTCAATGAAAAGCATTCAGTAGCTGATAAAGCAGTGCATGTTAAAATTTCAGGATTTATGGCGAACGCCATGAACATTTGTGGCATATAAAAGCCCAAGGAAGGCTGATAAATTAAATGAAAGTGAATAAAACTAAACCTGGGTAATCTCTTTATGTCTCTGAGTTCTTTGATACCATATGCAGAATGTATTTTGTATATGTAATGGAAGAGGCTAGAAAGGTTTTCTTTTCTTGTGATAAAACATTCAGACAAAAAACCTCCCTAAATCAACAAAAGACAGAATGCATTAAAAAAAAAAAGTACACTCAAAATGTCATCACCTGCTGCTCAAACCATCCCCAAAAGAACATCTATAAACAGGATGTGAAGTACAGTAACAATATCTTGTGCCATGATCAAGTCTGAGCATCACAAAAAAAAACAAATCAGGGCTGCAACTAAGAATTATTTTCATTATTTTCTTATAGAAATTTCTAAAGTTAAAAAAATGGGTCAAAAAAAAGGATAAATTTTCTCATTTGAAAATCTGAAAGTTGCAGGCTTTTTTGCTTAAAAAATAAGTTGAAGATTTCATCCATTATCAAAAATATTAATTAATTTTCAATTTAGTGGTTCGGCAGTAATAAAACCCACACATGTTGACAGTACAGAGCATCAGCCAGTCGCACATACAGGCAGAATCTCACCTAAATATATTACCGTCTGAGCGTGTGAGCACAGATGCTTTCTAAAGCTCCCATAGAACCTCAAGGAGACATTTCAGATTCCTCCTTAGACCCTTCATTGTCTCCTTTTGTTTGTTTGGGGTTTTTTTTTTCACAAATTTTTGAGAATGACTCATCTCTAATACGAATTAGAACAGACCTCCGTCCTGAAATATCAGGCACGCACAGCCCAACGAAACCACAATAGGTGTAGTTATTGCCTAAAATAAAAAAAGACACGTTTTGCTGCTGCAGCCACTTTGTTGATTACTGTCCTTTGCCTCCTTGAGTCTGGCTCCTGAGGCACTGGATTCTTTGTTGACACTGCAGCCAAGTGGGGCCACAGCCGCACTTGGCAATTTGTCTAGAAACCGTTTCGCACACTGGCCGATTACGATACGTCCCCTCTTGTTTTGTCTGAATGGAAACCTCTCCCTGAACACTTATTAAACCTGTGACCTTCATATACTGGCTGCTTGAGTTTTTGTCTTGCTTTCTGGTCAAATGAATACAGTTTTATGAGGGAAGTGATTTCCACAGACAGGGAGGTTAAAACAAACAAACAAAAAAACAAACAAACAACCCCCCCCCCTCAAAAAACACATGAATATAAATGTGACAATTCAGGCTGCAGTAAACATGTATTAGAGTCTAGACCCCATATCTAGTTGCAGTACGAGATGTGAATTGCAAATGAAAAGATCAGATTGGGTTGTTTTTTTTTTTACTCTTGTCAGAAATAGGAGGGGAGGTGGGAAAAATAAGAATTGGGACACTTTCAGCCGCAGTTCCTGGCAATCCAATATTCAACTCACCTCACCTAGTTTCAAATACACTACAGTCACGTACACAGTGGTGCAATACAATAACCTCTTTCCTACATTATTGATCATGCTGGTGTGCCTGGGGCCAATAGCAAGAGGCTAAAAGATGGCTGACCCCTCTGATCAGCTAAACAACCAAACTTTTTCAGCCGGAGCAAAAATAGTGCCAACAATATCCAGTAGCATGTGGCAAAGCGATACTTGAAATCACACCGACACACCAGCACAGCCATAAAAATTACGCACTGTAACAGTAAAAAGGACATACAATATATGCAGGCGCATGGGTAAACACGATTAACACAAAAATTGTTCCTTATACGACACTGAAAGCATTGACCTCACTTTCTTTATGACCCGGTAAGGATGTTTTTTTTCCCCTCAGCCACACCCACTCACCAGCTCCCACTTGGATACAACACAACATAAAGTATGACCTTAGGAAAATGCCAATTTCTTCCTTCAGGATCACTCTAAGAAACCCCGTGGCTCTTAGAAATTTATCCCTTCCAAATCAGTCTGACGGAAATATCTTTTCACTTGTTTCGGTGAGTTCAGTTCATTAACAGCTGATGAAAAATACTCATTTAGTAATAAAGCCTTCATTACACAATGAGATATTCATTGGATTGTTATAAATGCAGTTTAGCACCAGTTCCTGACTATCTGAATGGTATTACTCCTCTTAGTTTCATTTTATTGAACAAGTCTCCAACACTTGGTGTTGCTGCACATTAACCAGTGCGACAGTAAAACTAGCAAGACAGCTTATTTACAAAGTAAAGATTCCCTTTAGACATAATTGCTTTATCTTGAATCAACGCAAAACACGTGGGATCATTTTGGTCTTTTATGATAATTACAACAGTTATGCTTATCTAATGAGATTCTGATTAGCTTGTGTGTAAGATGGCTAACAAAAGATATAAAGTGGACAAAGGAGAAAGAAAAAATGAGAGTTGTAATGTTACCAGCTGTGGACAACATGAATTTGCTCCCAAATTTCGTTTTTCGCCATAGAGACAATGACGGTGAGGTACGTTAAAAGGCTGAATTTGACAGAAGAGGACGAGCTAAAGGTAAAGGAATGTGAAGGTAGATTTAATGTTAGTAATAGCTGACACCCAGTCAGTCAGTGTTGGAGTTGGAACCGCTTCAAGATATTTAGATAAATGTGGAAACAACAATTACCACCTGCCTCGTGTCTGTCTAGACTATTACAATGTAGGTACTAAAGACTTTTAAGGAATTTAATAAAAGGTATTAAGCGTCATTTGTCATACGTGTATTTATCATAAAAGTGCGTTTTGTGAGGTCAGAGTGGCCTTGACCTTTGACCTCCAAAATATGATCAGCTGATCCTCATGTCTAAGTGGACGTTTGTGCCAAATGCACGGAAATCCCCTCAAGGCGTTCACAGGGGACGGGATGGGCAGATGGACGTAGGAACAGACGGATGCACAGACAGACAACCCTAGAACATTATGCCTCTGGGCACGGCTGTCGATGGCAAAGAGGCATTAAGAAGTCAGAACAAACAGATGTAAAGCTGGGAGAAGAAAAAAGGATGTTGCTTCAAAATGGAAGAGTATTTCTTTCCTGCTCACATGACTAAATTGGATTTGGAAAAAAAGAAAACAATGCATGTTAAATGTTAATGCATAGTGTTTTACTGAATGGCACATGAATGGCACATGAAAACAATAATGTTCAAGGCTGCATAACTCTATGAAATATTGGTGCTGCTTTGACACGGCAATAGGCACAGAGGTAGGAAGCCAAACGTCATAGATCATCGCACAACTGCCAATATCTGACAAGGAGGCGCCGTCTGTTTTATGCTGTTATTTAATTTTGCTCCCTTCCCATTTTCTGGGGAGTGGGGGGCAATCAGACCGATCTGGAAACGAAACAAATACTCACACACGGTGGGGGCTCGCTGCTCACGGTGGTGGCACAGCGCCAGGCCTGGGGAGAGTCCTCGGGGTCAGTGCACAGCTCGGGGACAGCGGTGAGACGCGGACCCTTCCCATTGTCCCAGATATACAAGGCCACCTGTAGTGACACAGACCTATCTGGTGAAGTTCACGAGCTGAACACAAGATGTGATCGTGTCTACACATTATCGCTTTATTAAAAAGAAGATATATGGGATGCTTTCATTCTTCTTTTGTAATAAATACGACGATTTTACCCGTGCAACAAAACTCCAGCGAGCACATTCAATATTTAAGATGTCTAAAAAAAGAGGGGGTGACAGATAGGGAGAGATGGAGAGCGGGTATGTATTACTGTATTACTGAAGAAGAGCAGAATAAAGTCTAGGATTCAGTTTGAATATTTTACAGGGGGAAGAGATAAATTACAGTAAAAGAATATATAATGAGGACAGTACAGCCAACTGTCTGACTATTGGCATCTATCTTAAAGAATCAGAGACTACTGAAACTGTAAACTACTCTACTGACAGCGAACTTGACTGACACTGAGGATTCAATCCAATATTTGTCTCTCCCCTTGCATAGAAATTATCATCATTTTATACATATGAGATTGTATGTGCATGTAAGTGACATGAATGGTAGCGTGTAAAAGCACAGTAATCTACAAAACTAAATTTTTAGTTGTCTTTTAAATAACTTGTTTTTTAAATTCCTTAATTCCCACTTGAAATCTAATAAAAAAAAAAAACCTAAACAAAACATGGCATTCGCTTCTTAACATTTTTTTTTTGGGGTATTTAAGGAACGTGGAGTATTTTTTTTGAATCCCAAGGACTGAGCTCATGCCATCTCTAACTGAACCACCTTTTTCAGACCAAGCTTGATAAGTCTGATGCCATGTTTACTCAATAAAATCCCTAGATGCGTCCCTGGCTGAATTACAGCGATAAAAATAAGAACCTCAATGCTGCACCATGACAATTCTCCAAAGTAATGAGATTTCACTTCAAGGTTAGATGGATTTCATGCCTCCCTCTTTTTGTGCAAATAAATTACAGTAGGCTAGCGTTAGCCTGAATGTGAAAAAAGAAGAAAATTGTTAGAAAA
The DNA here is from genome assembly GCA_016859345.1 of Istiophorus platypterus. Classification (NCBI taxonomy): domain Eukaryota; kingdom Metazoa; phylum Chordata; class Actinopteri; order Istiophoriformes; family Istiophoridae; genus Istiophorus; species Istiophorus platypterus. The sequence continues at coordinate 7,036,135 of CM029116.1, forward strand.
TGGCTTAAAACCAGGAGCCTCATCATCGCTTTCCAGAGAAAACAGCTCTGAAGGTACTTGTGTGACTCGCATGTTATCTTACCTCATGTTTCAGGTCAATGGTGAAGTCAGATTTCAGTGGCTCATCTTTCACTTTGTTTGCAAGCCTAAAAAAAGATTTTCAGCTGAAATGTGTATGAAAAATGCAATAGATAGAAAATATTACCTTTTGATATTAGGGAAAATGGAAGAGGTGAAACAAGTATTAAAAAAACCAACCAGCTCAGTTTTACAGACAGAAACGGTTTACTGCACATACTCACCGAACAACTAGGGGGACGCTTAAGGCCCAAGCAGCAGCAAAGTCTGGATATTTGAAGACGGAGGGATTCTCTGCGAAGGCGTAGTGATGGATGATGGTCGACTCCTCATCGTGGAGGGGCTTACCAAGAAACCACTCCTGCCAAATAAGTCGAGAGACACATTTCAAAAAGTTGCTCCCATAAACTCCCATTAACATATTAATTTGATCTTATTAAAAGAAACATTTCGGCCTCTGGGCTAATTTGGGAATTTTCGAACTGCACTTGCCAGAAAGTCTTTATAATTCTTCCTGTTGAGTAGGTTGGTTACTGACTGAGAAAATAATGAGATTTTTTTTTGGATGGAACAAAGTTCAAAGATGCCAGATATTGCAGCCACAAAGGCTCTCATCGTAATTCTTGGTACATCTGAAGTAAAAATAATCTGATATTTAGGAAAAAAACCCAACATCCAACAGTTAAACTAAGTGAAGTTTAAAGGAATAGGTTTACATTTTGGGATATACGCTTAAATGCTTGTTGCTGAAGAGTTATCTCAGAGGATCAATACCACTCTTGCATATGTACGGTCAGTTTAAGGCTACAATCAGCGGCTGGTTACCTTATTTTAGCACCGGCACCTCTGAGGATCCCTAATTAACACGTTACACCTAATTTGTTCAATCCAGACAAAACCTGAAGAGTTAAAATAACCCAACATATCACAAATGTATCACAAGTCATGATATGAGTAGTTAATGTCACGCTTTAGTGTCCCGGTGTCCAATTTGTCCTGGAGCCTTCACTCTTAAAAATGTTCCGAAAATGAAAAGCCAATCTCGTCTCGCTTATCCCGACACGAGGCTGACCGCACTGAGCCGCAACACCTGGGAGGAAAGTCCTCGCTTTAGGGCGCGTTGGAATGAATCAAATCATAAAGGTGTTACATCCGTCGTTTCTTCCTTCCCCGGGATAAGGTTGCGGATGCTCGCACAATAATGAAATCCATCTGTTTCTGAAATGAAATACCATGCAGCGTCCGAGTAGTCTGACATGAAAATAAACATGGTTTCCATTAATTGCTTTTACAGAGTTTTTATGAGACAGACCAAAGCAAACTTCAGCATTAGCTGATAAATATAGCATTCTTTTTTTTGTGGCAGGCTTTACATAATTTTTGCCTCTGTTTCTCATAAAGGCTCAAACTGTTGTTGTGAAGGCCTAAAAACAAGTACAATTACCAAAAACAAACAAACAAACGAAAAACCCCGCTGCTAAGTCCTACTGATCAAACCATAAAAATGCAACACTTATTTGGATTACGCTACAAAGTTAATGAACCAACAAATTATTAATGGAGAAAGCTATTTTGCTAAGCCTAATTAGGAAAAAGTTTTTTCATTACAACCCCAACATGTGTTTTTTTTTCTGACTTTGGTCTCGCTGATGAATTTGGTAAAGAGACACATCAACAAACAAAGAGACAGAGAGAGAGGGAGGGTGAGAGATTGAGGTTTAGAGAAATTATTCTATTCTTACCTTATTTTTGTCAAATTTTGCAATGACTTGAAGAAGCTGAGTCATCTTCACACTTGTTTCTTCCTCAAGAAATACAATCCAAGAGGAGTTTTTCCCAAAGGAGTATGATAAGCTGAGGACACACGCACACGCGCACACACACAACCACACACACACACACACACACACACACACACACACACACACACACACACACACACACACACACACACACACACACACACACACACACACGTTTCATCAAAACCGGAGTTAAACAATAAAACAAGAATAAATGGAAGTTTGCCATACACACACAAACTCTAAAAAAAAAAAAAAAATCTTGTCTTTTCATTTCAGCCCAGTCTGAGGATCTATCTAACGGTGGCTCCTGACCCACTCAGATAAAGGAACAGTTTTCCCCGGAGGGCAGAAAGACAAAAAAAGAAAAAAAAAAAAACAAACCAAAACAAAACAAAACAAAACAAAACACACAGGCACACAGACTGTTTTTTCAGGGAGGGAGGCTCTGTAATGGTTTGGGGCGGCTTTTGTTGATCTGGGTCCTAAATCTTTATGATGGAATAAGAAAAACAGATTCAGATGTTATTTCTCAATTCCCCAAAACAATTACTGAGGACATTTTTTGAGAAGGCCTAAGCATGAAGACATCTGTAGCTAATGTCATTATCATGTTGTGCAGACCAATGGATAACTGCAGTAATAGCTTTACTGTCACAGTTATGGGCACATTAGGAAGGCGTTTATCTTTATGCAAAGCAATCAATCTCAGTTATTGTGTTAGTGGCAGCTTCTGAGTGATCTGTGGCCTCAAAGCATGGCACAGAAATTGTCCTCAAAACCTACACTAAACGTCCAAAACCTCAACAGTAGGAAGACGCAATGGTTTTGACATGTTTTCCACATTATGAACCCCTCAGTCTTATTTTTAATCACATGCTCATTCAACCCTGAGAGTTCAGGGATACTTACTACGGCAGGAGAGGCAGGATACTCCAGTCTCCCTCATTATCTGATAAACTGTGAAGAAGCAAAACCACCGGTGGTTTCTGAAAGAGACGCCACACAAACCAGACACAATTATTAGTGAGTGTGCAAAAAGCTGCAGAAAAGGTAAAGACAATTAAAGAAGCTTTTCGGCAGCGAAGGAACTGGAGGGTCAATGGTTTGATCAATACTAATGAGTCAGACTGCCAGACAGAGGCAGCCGCTCTGGTAAGATAACCATCTCACCCATAACAGTGGTTTTTCGATGTTTTAGTCCACTTATTACAAATCACGTATACTGTGCATTAAGAGCTAACCATTTTGCCATCCAGGCTGGCGTGTTGCATTTTCTTCAGTCTATTTTTTTTTCCACCACTCTGTGCAGCCAAGCAGTTCTCTATTTGTGTCTCTAAGGTTTGAAAATCTATTAGCAGACTCTTGAAACTTGCTTGAGTAGTGTAATTTATCACAGTGGACATTAAGTCTGCATTTGTTTTTGCTAATGCTTCATTATCATTTCATTCTAGTTCAGTTTGAAAAATTTGAACTGCCTGACCTCACAACAATAATGTGTAACTTTGACAAAATTGTGTCGAAAAAGTCTGATAACAATGGAGATATTTTATATTTATTCCGGTATCAACAAATCCCTCATTATTATAAATATGGGCATTATTTTGCTCTATTTTGAATATCATCACAGATCAGTGTTGAGGTGCTGGGGACCCACTTTACTGTTCCTCCCGAGAGCACCAACAATGAATGTTTAAATATGTAAACACCCTTTTGTGAATGAAGATGAACCCGGAACCCTTCATGCGTCTGATGGCAGTGAAGGTTGGCCCCATCTTCCAAGGAATATCTCTGCAGGTGTGCACAAGATTGAACTACCAGGCAAGAGAAGGCATTTCTTTTTGTCGGGGCATTGTGATTGGTCCTCTGCTATGAAATGAAATTACTTCTTGCCCCCAGGACTCATTTTTGTTTCCCTCGTCCGTCGGGTCAGGTCATTCTCGGGCTCATATTGTGTAGTCTGACTTTTACTTTGTTTTTTTTTTTTCTTTTTTTGGATCTTTCTATGTGACTGGTTGGCAATAAGAAAAATTTACAATGATTCCAGCTTCATCCTGTAAGGAAATAAAATCTGTAAATACACTGGTGTGGCCTTTTAAAACTGATACTGCTCTCACACTAAGAAATGAACTTTGGTAAACCAGAAATATCACCGTAAGCAAGGGTGAGACGGTGCAACACAGCCGCCTCCAAATTAGAAGAATCAGTTTCAGCGAAATTTACGATAGCGCAGGATGGCGAGTGGAGGGTGGAGGTTGGATTGTGTGAGGACCGCCTGGGAGAGCCAATGCTGCACACTGTGAGGAAAACGAAGCAGCAGAGCATAAGACCCTGTGGTTCATTACTGCATGGTCCACTCATCACGCAGGAAGTCAGGGGGGAACTGTCTCCTCTGAGCTGTTCCATCTATCGGCAGCCTGTTTGATTTAGGCGATGAGTCTGACACTGTTTACACTTATTAAACCCTATTAGGCAGTTGATTTTTGTTGGCTCTCATCTAATATGAGTTTAATCTTACAGTTAATGGCATAATGACAACCTATCGTGTTTTATTAAACAGCTCCCTACTCGAGATTCAAACCACTGCTATTACATAGAGAGAATAACTCTGAGAAAAGGTAAATAGAAAAAAGGTGCGGTCTCCGGATATTAAGGCGATCTCAAAAACAGGGCTTTCAAAAAGCTATTGACATTCTACTAATGAGGGAAACGTTGAAGGGGAAGAGGCCGATCTTTTCAAGTCCGGGGATGAGAGCTGGTCACTGCGTGGACATGCCTGCAACGAACGGGACACTGATTGCTTGGTGACTTGGGAGGAAATGGGGGTCACTGTTTGTAACGGAAGGGACAGGAAGCTATGCTTTTAACCACAGGAGGGGAGGGTGAAGATTGAGCAGCCACCTGTCAAAACTACTGCAGAGATGGGCTGAAGTCATAACTGACATTACTGGTGGCCAGTTATGCCAAGCCTACGAAGGGCTAGTCAGTGGCCGAGGAACAGGATTGCTTATTAAAAAGATTTTAATCACATGGCATTTAATCATGGCTCCTTAGATGCAATTTTTAAGATGATATAAGAAAGCGCTCAAAAAAGTATATTTCACAACCACTGTAAAAAAAAAAAAAAAAAAAGGGTTTCAGAGTCTAATCTCATTCTGTTTTTGATATGAGCATTGGCTAAATGACAAAAATGCCATATAAATGTAATGTGAATTCCTCCCAGAAGGCAGAGTGTCAGAAAGCAGGAACATGGGCTGTGAACTGCCACATAGAATACACAAGTCCCTGTCTGTGTGAATCTGTGGATATCACCAAACCCTCTGCGGTCAGACAAGGACAAAACAAACATGTCCGCCGAGGGGCTCGGCACCAGAAATACTGATCATACATGCGTTTCGCGTCTGGGAGGTGCGGCAATCGGGTCATAAATCTTGGCCTTATTGGTGATGCTGGCCTGAAATTTCACATCTTTTCTGACACCGAGTCGGCCTGAAGTAATTTAAGAGGCTATAAATCTAATCCTCTATGTTTTCCATTACAACGCAAGTTATTTTAGTTCTAGAATTCCTCAGTTGTCTTTTCTGTATCCCAGACCTGATTTCAACATAGTCTCAAGACACTGCAGGGCATTTTCCAAAGCTTTCAATGGCTGTATACCATAATATACTGTGCATCAAACATGTTTCAGAGCTACAAACTGAGCAAACCTCTTTTATTATTGGGCTTTGATCTTTTTCCCCTCAGTATCCAAGATACCCCCTCTAAGATCATTAAATGGCAGAATCACAAGCTCCTACGTGTTGTACCTCTGATGTGGGACAGGTTGTAACTCATGTTTGGCTTAGGAAGTTGGGGGCGGAAGTCAATAACATAAATTTTGTCTATGTACTTTGATGTTACTAAAGTTATCAGAGGTTTTTTGCGTGTTGCTTTATTTTATGCTCATCTCTTGTTTGTGTGAAATTCAGCAACAAAAGAGTGCTGTATTTCAGAAGCAGTTTTCACAATGATCAGTAATTACTTATCATAGATTCATAGCTTCTTTTCAGGCACAATTTTTCTTTCCTTTTTTTTGGTAACTGTATATTACTCAGTTGCATTTCTATGCAGGATGATTAACCAAAAACTAATATACAAAATGGAAAATTTAACAAAGAAAAAAGAAATTATAATGCAACTCAGTATGAGCAGACCATTTTTTAAAGTTAAAAAGAAAACAAATTGATGGGCAATCGGTACTAGCAAGTAAGATTTAAATACCTAAAAATGGAAACCTGAAAATCTGAAATGCTAAAATGCACTTTAATGCAGATTCTTAAATTAACATGGACGTTGCCATGGCAACAGAAAAGGTTAACATATATATGAAAATTGCTAAGGGAAGATGGCCTTTAAATATATTGTGTTACCTTTTGTTTTTGTTTTTCCATTTTTCCTCCCTCCCTTTATTGCCCTTTTCCATTTGCCATTTAATATTTGGCTTTTCGCACTGTATGAATTACAATTTTTATTTTAACTCAAAATAAAATAACTCAAAATTATCCTCCATGCAGATCGGGAACAAGATTCAACTGTAATCTTTAACATTTTCTATTTCTACTACCATTTTCTCAAATTCTGAGGACCCTGCAGCGCTTGGCTATGTTACAGCATGCACTCTTTGACTGCTCTCCAGTTATACCTGAGGCTAAAGGTATTTTCACTCTGATTCTGTGAAGATAGTCAGGTCTTATACCTCTTTGAAAAACTGTCAAGCCTTTACTCCTGCCTCTTCGAGATGTTGCTGATTAAAATTTACCCTGGACACATACTGTGTAATAACATGCAACAGATACTAAAACATTTGACATCTCTGAGATCATAAATGCAGAGACAACATGATGTGGTTTTAAAAGTCTGTCTTGTCTAATAAAATTAGATGTCCATTTGTGTAACTAAATCTCTCCATTAAAAATCTTATCTACTGGCATAAATTGATGCCACCATTCATTACAGGAAACATGGAACAATCTTTCAAAATTGTGAACAACCAGAAAAATCAAAGTGTGTGTCCGAACTTCAACTTATCATATTTTAATAATAATAATGAAATCCGGGAAGTAGGCTGTCACATTTATTCCTATTTTGGACTTCGCATTGTTGCAGGTGTAGAGCAGGATTTCAGGGTTGTTGCAGACAAATAGGAGGAATTAAACGACAATGGGGTGTCTAGTAATTTTCCTAGAGCACGGGATGTAAATGGTGTGCCACGGAAATTATTTTGAGATTACCTTCAAACCACAATAACACTGCTAAACAGAGAAATAATAACTCACTCGTATTATTTATATATTTTTCTCTGTCAGCTTGGTACAGCCAGTTAATAATGTAGACAAAAGGTGTGTGACATCCAGCAATGGAGGAGACTGAGACAACAACACCACCATACAATGTTTCTGAGCCTGAGACAAATCCAAGACCACAGAAATATAAACCTAAATAGGAGATCTAAATTGGTCTCTTGATAGAGGAAACACACTGAAGCAGTTTCTTCATCTAATTTACTGTAATATTGTGATTAGTAATGCCGCATTCACTATGTAACCAAACGAAATAGGCTATAACTAATGTATTACAACCCATTTCATTTGGCTCGGAGGTCTAATGAACAGAAGCAAAAGGCATTTTGAACTGCAAATCCTCTGTCTTCCTCTGACATGATGCTGCTGTGCTCGCTGAAATTTCACAAATTACATGAAATGCCGAGTTCATTTCCCCGGAGAAGGTATATATTTTCTGTTCTTTGCCTTTTTTTTGGGATGTTTGAGTTATAAGAAGGAATAACAATATTCATTAGGACGAACATATGCCTTTGGATGATCATCACTTCTCGTTAAAAATGTAGCTAAAAGTGGCCAGAAATAGATGGTTGACTTGTTGAGTGGTGCGATACATATCTGAACATCAAAGCTTCACAAATGTCCGGATTTCCAAAATCCATAAAATTATAAGTAAACACAGAGTTTGATGTCGAAGGGAAACTGAGAATGTTGCATATTTTAGGACACACTTTCATATTTTGGATCTGAATGAACTTTAGAAGTTTAATCTGGAGGGTACCATGAATAATTCTCCATACCATCATTCAATATTTAAAATTATGACTACTGAGTAATAGTGTAACAAATGGCAAACGCTTGGCAAAGCTCTTTGTCTATGTAGGGAAATCATGTGTACTTTCTCCCAAATGGATTTCCAATTAAAAAAAAATGTAAAATATTTGAATTGTTTTTAAAAATCTGTGCTGACACCATGTGGTAACATAAACAGCCTACAACAACTCATATTCAGATGTGACTTTTGCTGATAGTCACGGGCGTTACCTACAGATATATCTGCTAAAATCTAAGTGAGCTCTAGTGGGGCTCTTCGTAAGCCGAAATAAGAGCATGTGTGTATTCCGGTATATGTGAAAGGCGGCTTTGAGTCTTACCTCTGTCAGACTGTGCGCCTGCTCGAGTAAATCTGCTCTTCGTCTTTCTGCCTGTCTCACATGGAAGTGGTTGCCTTGACTCTGGATGATGAATACTATCTCCCGCAGGTCTGGGGGAAGACAAAGGACAGAGATGAGAGACTGGTCTTACGCTGTGAAAAAGGGATCATGCCAATTGGTGACCTTCCGAGAGCAGTACAAGATAAGAGCCACGGTCTGAGTGACTGAGGTGACTTTCGCTAATCTCCATTGTTGGTCTGGTGATAATAACCAGGCCATCAAGGGCTTAATTGGCTTGGGGAGAGAGTATGTAAATGTCACACCCCAGACTGTGTTACTTAATAAAAGATTAGCAGTCAGCGGACTCCTACTCGGAGGTGCCGTAAGACCGGAAAGGTTGACATAGCCCGGCTCCGCTTCTACCTGAGCGACACAACTGCACCGTCAGTAAAACTGACAGGTATTGTTGCTGCACATTGAGGCTAAGGTTATCAATGAGCCACTCGCTCGATGATGTCTGTTGAAAAACTGCTAATACAGGTCGCCTCAACGCTGAGGACTTGTTTAGATATCATCTCTGTCATTGACCCGGTTAGCTGCAGTCCCTCCTCATGTGAAATCCATTCACAGGGCAGTAATAGTGACACAGCTCACTGAAGAATGACATTGGCTGCACAAACAAGTCCGCATAAACCCTGTGGCTCTCGCGGCCAGTACAATAAAAACTAGACTAATGGACCTGGGGGGGAGGGAATAAAAAAAAAAAAAAACAACCCCGAAACCCCCCCCCAACTGTCATTTTGTCTTTGGCTCTGTACAATTACATTTGACAACTACTAAATCCTGTAAGCTGTCCTTCACATCCAAATAAAGTCTGCAGTACCTGGCTGGAATGACTGTAACAACAAAAGGGCTTTTCAAGGATTTAGAGCTGAGCGGTGGCAGCCGTTATCCAGGTGTGAAGTAAGAAGAAAAGCATAAGAGATGTCAGAGTTTTTCTGCTACGACAGGCAGTTCAGAAACTTCCCGGTGATGAGACACGAAGGTCTTTTCTTGTACGCTTTCCTCTTAATTTGAGCTCAAACAAACATAACAGGCTCTGTGCCAAATATTTCTCATTCCGTTTGGACATTTTAATTAGCTACTTAAGAATTTGAACAGAATATAGTGATAAAGGGTATCCCGTGACATAAATTTTGATTACTGGAAAAGATTGGTTTTTTCCATGAAGCTTTGCAAAATTAGCTGACTAAGAGTATTTTAGTGTTTCAAAACATAAATAAGTAACAGCCACTGCTGACAGCTCTATAATCGTCCCTTTGGAATATTTGTGCAAAAGCAATACAAGGAAAGAGGGGAAGGGTGAGTGCTGACAGTGGCAGGATTAGATGGATTGCCTCTTCCTCAATTACACTACTTGAACCTATTCCCTTCCTGGGTTCAGATATTAGCGTCTGGGTCCAGGGTAGACACTATGTCAAAGTACAGTATCTGTGTCAGATCTTTTTAATTAAGTGTTGGTGGGTGTGTTACTCCGTTGCCCTGCTCATAACAAAGATCACATGGACCCCGTAGCCCCGGCGAGGGGGTGGATTTACTTGCTAAATCCCAGCATGTCCATCTCTCTACAGATCTAACCTCAGCCTAGAGCTGAGCTTACAGAGTGAATACCACTCCACCACCTCCAACTGTCCTTCTGCTGAGTTTGCTAAATGAATGAGTATGTGTGCGTGTACGTGTGCGTGCATTCGGTTTCCCCATAAAGCAGTGCATCTCAAAGCCCCAGGTGAGATACCAGCCTCCTGATACTGCACAGTACAGCAATAATACCAGCTGCATGTGTCCAAAAGCGAAAAATCTGATAAGCAGTTTGCCAATCCCTCATTGTGCAGATAATGCACACCCTATGTCAAAGCAAAGGAGAATGAGAGTAAAAAAAGAAACTAATTAAGACTGAATTCACTGGCCTTGGATCCACGCTAATGGCTTTCGATTAATCATCAAACAACAGGGAGAAGGCGGGGGGGGGGGGGGGGGTCTTGTTATAACGTCCTTCTTCCTTCACCTCTATCATTCCTGTGTCCTTCTCCATTCAGGTAAAAATCACCTTTGCGCTCTCTCGGCACTCTTGGCGGACAGAAATGTGCAATCAATACATCTGCCTGTTTTAAAACAATGCGTATAGTGCCAGTGATGTCAGAAAGCACTTCTTTGCTCATTTGGTGAGATTTTCCTATGATGCCTCAAGGCCGAGGTGAATGTAAATTTAACTATCAACGGCTATATTTTCTAAAGAAAACATACATGGATTGCACCAGCATTGTAAGCAGTCGCTTACAGTGCTGGGACACTTTTGGCTTGGCTAGGTTGGTGTGGATGTTACGGTGTCGGTAGATGGTTGAGGGGATTGGGGATAGCTACATGTAGTTGTAGGTAATTCTGAGTGGTACTAGAGTGAATCTACTCTGGAGGGTTGGCAGATATTTAGGTAGTTGTGCCATCAGAGCATTTAGACATATTTCAGGTCTTCAGAGCAGATCCTCAGCTCCTTTGCTATGTTTGCTCCTCATCTGCATGGGACAGTGTCCTGCAAAATGTAAGTGAGGCCAAGTTGGAGCACAGCTTTAAAAGCATCCCAAAACTTACATTTATATTTCTGGTTTGCAAGCTAGCTGCACAGCTATAAGTTCCCTATGGTGCCAGAATGAGGTTCATGCTTTTTTTTTTTTTTAAAGTAAAATATCAATGTCAACAATAGATTGCGTGAATTGCTATTAAGACTTTATTGCCCCCCCCCCAGTATGAACTGCAATAACTTTGGTGATTTCCTGACAAATGCCAACGTGTCGAAAACTTTGGCTTATGGATAAATACCGAATGAAAGAGACCGAAGGTTCCCGGGGAGATAAAGCAGCCCAGGCACCTCGGTACAGATCACTTTATTTTTGCCAGGCTGATGGAACTAGACGGCATGAGTCTAGTATTCCTTTATCTCCCCTCACTCTCTCAGTATTCCACAGAGGTCCCTCCATAGGGAAAAAAAAGACCATCATCCTTGAAATATATTGGTTGAAATGAGTCACAGGAGAATTTTGCCTCCTTCTCTCTCTGATCTGATGCTTATGTCAATGCATGGAGCCAGTCTTTGAAGGCCATCCCCATCTGGTCTATGGTACAGTCCCTGTGAAGGCTTTGAGTGTTGTGTGTACTCATGTCCACGCCATCTCTGCCATCTCAGCCATCTCAGCCTGATTTAAAGAATCAAGCCTGATAAACTAAAATATGTTTGCATTTCTAGGTGAGTGCATGCGTATAGGAGTAAATATCTGCACTTGAGCGCAGATTTTGTGCTCTCATGGTGGCGTGGCCCTGCAGTGTTGTCGCCTCACTGACACAAATCAATAGTGACACTTCCTTAGAGCGGGACAGCAGACGTTGCCAAGTGGCAGAGAAGCTGAGAGCACGCTGACCTCTAGGCAGTCCTGCACCTCTGTCATCTCCATCAGCATCACAGAGCAGGTGTGTGTGTGTAAGCACTGCAACTGTCACCAGGACCTTTCACTTCAGCCCGGAGTATCTCAAACCGCAGGCTGGAAAAAACACAAATCCATAGCGAGGCAACTGACAGCAAAACAAATGAATGTGTGGCTAAATATTGAGCATGGGATTTTTCAATTCTGTTCAGAAAAAGAGGATAGAAAGCAGATCAATAATGCAATTTCAGTGACATATATCTGAAATTTCTAGAGGGATAAGATTCTGCAAGTGGGCCCATCAGGCTGTTACGGGAACAATGAAACTGTCATGGCGGATCCAGAGCTCTTCATTGCCAGCACACATTCAAAGGTTGACAGAGGATGTCAATACTTCGTTTCCAGAGTCGGCAGTTCTGACTCCCCATCCAGCATCTGATCGTGCTGGTGTAAAACCGGCTGCACTCCAGTGACTCAAATCATTGGTCTCCCAAAGACAAGATGGCTCAGAATCAGCCTTTTCCTGTAAATTCCCCCACACCTCCCCCTCTTCCTCACGTCCAAAAAGGTTCATCCGAGAGACATAGCACACCGCAGAGAATTGGTTTGCAGTTTTCTGACCAAACAAACCATGACCGTCACACCAGACAGCGCCAGGATTTAATAGCCAATCCGCAGACACCTGGTGATATTCAATCTGGAATCCCAAATTCAATATAGCCAACTTTTTAGGCTGTTGAGAGTTTGATTTAGCCATATAAAAATAATTTACTTTCCCTATAGGCAATCATCTAGTGTGGCACAGGCCTATGTGTCATCCAGCAAGTGAAACGATTTTCTATCAGCCTTCTTCTCATATTAATACAGACTTATAATTGCCTTGCACAAGATCAATAGAGAGCATGGTGTATTTAACTTTCAGCTTAGTGCTGAAAAGGTCGGTGTCATAAATATCTCAGTAAAACAGAGAGAAGAAAATAGCAGCCAGGAAAGGAAGTGAAATGGGGAAGCAAACCAATGGAGATAGGGAGATGTACTATGATCGCGGAGAGGGGACAGGAACAGTGTGTGTGCATGCATGTGTGTGTGTGAGAGAGAGAGATATATATGAGGGTACGGCCATCGGAGGGGAAAAGTCACTCTCCTGTAAAAAATTAGCTCATTACAATTCTCTCCAAGTAGCAACACAAAACACACACACAAAACAATCATCCGGCAGATGCAGCACATAAAGGTTTGGAGAAAAAAAAAAAATTTTTAAAAAGGGTCTCCAACCTGTGATAATCACACTCATTAGAGGTTCTCTAGAGTTCATGACTCCATGGACAAATCTGCTGAAGACTAATGAGCGCCAAACCCAACCCTTAAACCTCACTTAGCATCAATAATTCACGAAGCTAAGGCAATTAACGCTTAAGAGATTCCAGGTTTTGCTTATGAAACCCATTCATTACCCATTATAGCATTTCAAAAATGGATTAGAAACCACTTGAAAATAAGCTTGTGTTTCCCCAATTTCTGAAAAGCTAAATTCCTCTGGAAGACGCATGAGTTCATACCATATGACAACAATCGAGCACATAAGGAGGCACATTTCTGAGTATGGTTGTGTGGTGGCATTTTTAATTTGCAAAGCAAAGCCACAAGCTGTGTTCAGAATAATGGAGAGAGAAATGCAGGATGAGTAGAGTTCTGTGACGAGTAAAGCAGCCAGGCACGCTTAGTGAGAGGAACAAGGGAAGGAAAACAAGGAAAAAGTACACACAGGAAATGTTAGACAGCAACGCCGGAAGAGTTCAGTCAACATCTTGTGAACACTGTACCTTCTTGAAGATACAATGCGTATCCCCCATGGCCTGAAGAAGAAGCCAGCTCCAAGCCAATGCATGAATATAATACAAATGCAGAGGGGATAGCAGCATCGCTCCTCTCGGCTTAATTATTGTCATAGTGATACTCTGATTTAAATTCTGGCATACTTTCTCAAGCAGTGCCGTTCACTGTCTCTGGTACAACCCCACAACTATCAAACACTACACAATGAAAAAGAAAAAAAAGAAAACAAATCACATATCGCGAAAAATGCTTTTGGCAACACACCTTGCAACTGCTCCTGGGTGGAAGATTTTTCTTTCTCTGCCAAAGATAAAGAACCAAACCTACAGGTCATTTATTTTTTTCTACAGCATCAACAGTAAACATCTGGCTTGTTGTTATTCCCTTAAAGTTCTAGAGCCGGGGTTTATTTCCACATTTGTATTTTTGCAACTGCATTCAACAATCACATTTAAATAAACAAAAAAACAAAAGATATATACCGGTTCTGAATGAAGTATACTGGAGGAAAGATGTTCAAGATATATATATATATATATATATAAAAAATGCCTCATTATAATCAGACATGAATGAGAAACCATGCTATTCAGATGTAGCACCCTGCTCTCCCCTTAAGGAAATATTGTGCGAGTGATTACTTCTTATACCAGCCCCTTCAAAATAAATAAGCATGTTATACTTTTTGATGTTTTTTTGTTGTTGTTTTTTTTTAAATGATACAAGTTCCATCTTTTCACCTTTTGAATTTCTGCCCACAAACAATATTCTCAGCAGGCGAGCGTAGCCTTTCTGGTGTGACAAAGGGAATTACTGTGGCAGGGCCAGATAGTGCAGCTCCATTTTTCAGATAGCTGTCTGTTTGTATTTCCTCTCTCTGCTGAGGTGCCAAATAAGAGCATTATGAAGTTGCTTTTGTGTGCTTTTGCGTCTGCTGTGACCCAGTTGAATGAACAACAGGCAGAGGTCCAGACAACTGGCTCTAAACTCCTCTGCAGGTTCCCGAAAATCGCTCTCAGATGGTGATTGTATGAGCCCTCTGAAGCATGAAAGGCATGCATGAGATCTTTTTATTTGCTCTACTTATGAAATTCCTGGTTGCTGTCAAATCGATAAAAAGATGGGACTTTATTTGTGAAAAAGTCTGAGGAACTCTGGGGATTAAATTTTCAAGGCGGGCATCAGACAAAAAGCCCCTTTTACCATTTTCATTTTACAGCATTTGTTATTTAAATGTCAGACTGTCCAACATTTTTCATTACGATTTACAAGTCATGATTATATCAAGTGAAAATGTGTTTCAATCCTTTGAGCATACAGTTCTCTAAAAACTGAAAAATACTCAGCAAAAGTTCATCTCTTTGAATGTCACCCAGCATCATAAATTAGCTCCAGTGATGCAGACTGATCCAAATATCAAACACAAAAATGATGTCCAAAAGATGACCTGTTCTATGAGGAGCGGCTTTGAACATAGGTTCAATCAAAGCAAGAAGAAAAATGAATAAAAATATGAATACATATACAGTATAATAAATACTGTATAGCCTATAGCTATTATATAATACATAAAGAGACGCCTAGAAATAAATTGCACTTTAAGTATTAATTTGCACTTTATGACTCAACACAATATTGGTACAATGTATGATTATTATACACATGGAAATAAAATTTACTTTACTTCCTTTTTATGATACATTTTTTATTTGAAAAGGACATTAAGAACAAAGCTGTTGGTCTCCTGTCCTTTTCTCCAAATATCCAATATGTACCAGGTTATTTAAAAAAAAGTGTAATTTACTTCAGTGTCTTTCCCAAATGCTAATCTGCTACTCCCCAGTTCCCTGCGCTTCTTCTCTCTGTGCATGTAGCTATTCAGTTTTTTCACCACATAAGGCTGCAACTAACAATTATTTTTCTTTTATTATTTTCTTGATTAATCACTTTATTGCTTGATCTATAAAATTTCACAAAAATAATGAAATAAGCCCATTAGAACTACATAAGGCCTGATCTTATATGATTAAATGTCTTGTTTTGTCCAATGATCAAAAATCTAAAGCTATTAAGTTCATTATCACCTAAGAAAAAAAAGGCAGCAAAGCATCACACAATTTGTTTTTTTATTTGTTTTTGTTTTGCTTCTTTTTGTTATCTTTCTTTCTTTTGCAACTACAGTAATTAGGAAAAAATATGACTTACCCAGTTGACTGTCGTGGATAACATGCATATCATCTTGGCTCTGAAAAGACAGAGAGAGATTTTTAATAATTACAGCTCAAAGAAAAACAAACAAACAAACAAAAAAACACATTCAGACACGTCTTCAAATAATGACATACATACACTTCATTCCGAAAGTATTCAGACCTCTTCATTTTTTGTATTTATAGTTATGTTGCAGTCCTATACTAAAATTGTTTAAATCAATTTTCCCCTCATCAATCTACACTCAATACACTGTAATGACAATGTAAAAACAGATTTTCAGAAATTTTCAAAAATTCCTTAAAAAAGGGGAAAAAAAAATCTGCAGAAAAACAGCCCCACAGATTGATGCCACCACCACCATGATTCACCGTTGGGATGGTGTTGGGCAGAAGGATGAACAGTGCCTGTTTTCCTCCAGATATGAAGCTTTGTGTTAAGACCAAACAGTTCAATCTTGGTTTCATTGAACCAGAGAATCTTATTTCTAAAAGTCTGAGAGTCCTTTAGTTGCTTTTCTTGCAGGCCTTCATTTGTCTTCCACTGAGGAGAGGCTTCCATCTGGACATTCTGCCATCAAGCCCAGAGTGGTGGAGTATGGCAGTGATGGTTCGCCTTCTGGAAGTTTCTCTCATCTCCTCACAGGATGTATGGAGCTCAGCCACGGTGACCATCTGGTTCTTGGTTACTTCTCTTACCAAAACCCTTCTCCACCGATTGCTCAGTTTGGCCGGGCAGCCGGCTTTAGGAAGAGTCCTGCTTGTTCCAAGCTTCTTTCATTTGGATTTATGGAAGCCAATGTGCCTCTGGGAACCTTAAACGCAGCAGAAATTTGTTCGTAGCCTTCCCCAGATCTGTGCCTCGCAATCCTGTCTCTGAGCTCTGCAGGCAGTTTGTTAAACCAAATGTCTTGGTTCTTACCCTAATGTGCATTGTCAGCTGTGAGACCTTACGTAGACAGGTGTGTGCCTTCCCAAATCATGTCCAATTAATCTAATCCACCAGGGGCGGACTCCAATTAAGATGTAGAGACAATGAAGATCAAGAGAAATGGGAGGCATTTGAGCTAAATTTCAAGTGTCATAGCAAAGGGTCTGAATACTTACATCGATGCAATATTTCCATTTTCCTTTCAATTACTTCTCAAAAACTTCAATAAATTCTGTTTTCACTTTGTCATTATGGGGTATTGAGTGCAGCTTGATGCAGGAGAAATGGATTTAAACCATTTTGGCATGAAGCTGCAACGTAAGAAAAAGTGAGAAAAGTGATGACGCTTTGAATATTTTTTTGTTTTAACAAGAGATGTAGAAACTGTCAAAAATGGCTTGTGTGAAGATGCTCGGTTTCAGCTAAATACGCCTGCTCCTATTCCCAACCACTAATTAATACTTAGTGATTCTAAATATGGAAACCCCTATAGGTTATTTGGAGAAGAAATGGGCGATACCCCCACGTCATTAGTCCTCCCTAATTGTGTGGATTTTGTGCCTGGAGCATTTAAGCTCTGAGCATTCGGCTCAATTAAGGCTTTGAACACGGTTCCACCTCCAGAGCTGTCAGTGCACGCGGCAGACCATGGAGGGATGAATAAATCAATCACAAGCTGAACACACTTTGAAGAGCTGTCTTTCACCTCCATCTTTTCAGAGACAACATGCGAGTCTTGGGAGAAGGCAAGAATGTGCGACTTTCTGGCTGTTTCCAGAGCTCTAGAGCGAGAGCGGCACGGTATTAATAGATAATGACAAACCGAGGCCTGTTTTGATTTATGACTTCCTCTAGACTAACAATCATTTCACTGGCAAGCTGTTGCAGCCTTCACAGAGCTTAACTAAGTCATAAATTCACTCTCGGCGGGTGTGGTTCAGCGGTTACAGGGATTCGCAGTAGTTTGGTGACAGTTGCGTGGACCAGCCTGGATGTAAGCTGCTATCTCAGCACATTTAGAAGACTAACAATTTTCATAATAGAAAAAAAAACAACAACAACGTTAATATAGCCAATTTCCTGGCTGTGAACAGCTTCCTGAAACTGTCATGACTACACATTTTTTTTTTTGGGCATGTGTTGGCTGTACTTTCTTGTCTCTCCTGAATGGATTGTTTTGACAAGCATCAAGCAGGCGCGTGTTCAAAATGCGATACTGTAAAAATGTAGAAAGTTCACCAACTATAAAGACGTACAACGGCGATGATTCGTATCCGCATTCACGCTCTGCCTTCTCTTATTTTTCCAGGTGATCAGAGTTAGAGGCAAATATATGCACAGGCAGACAAGATCATATCAGGTTGATTTAATACAGTGGGTACAAGACATCAGCTTAATTGGACTCAGTAGCATTAGTCATGCCCACAAGGTTTCTGTCTCATCTTATCACACGCTGCTCCTCTGAAATCATTTCCTTAGCTGAAGAGAGAAGGCACCTCAAGGAAAACAACTTGCAAGCCAGGAGGATCCGACTCATTATCAGATAATTAATCATATATAATCTTTCAGACTTGTAAAATATATATTGTAAAACAACAGGTTTATATAGAGGGAAAACTACTAGAAAGCAGGAAGCAAATGAGCCAGAAACAAATCAAGGGGCGCAGGAGTTTGTCCGGATGAATATGTTAGTTGTGACTGAGGAGTGGCAGGTGTGAAGTTTTTTCCCTCCGTCTCCTCCAGCACATCACAGACGCTCGGGCAGAGGGGAAACAGTAAATCACTACACTGTTGCTGCCAAACAAAATAAATCAAGGCCTCCGGCGTGATGAATTAACTGATTGGTGAAACATCCCCAATTATATTGATTGTGTGTGTATATGTGTGCAACCGTGTCCGTTGTGTTTGCAATGTTTATATTTAGTTGTTAATATATACTTTATATGACCCTGAATAAGACCTGATGTCTTCTGACAAGATTTGATGAGGCTCTAATGAGAACTCTAAATCCAGCCACATTGCTGAAACTCCTACACTGCTCTATTATTTGTTATGTTCCCTGTATTTGGGGAGTTATTCTGTGATGAGCTGTTGCAATAGAGAAAGAAAAAAAAAACAACAAAAAAGCCAAAACAGCCTGCCTGTTCATTTTGATTAGACCACTGAAATGAAGGGGGGGGGGGTCCGAACACAACTGCCTCTGGCAAAGAACACAGGGTCATCTGGCACAAAAAAAAGCTAAACCTGGCTCAAGCTTTTCAACTACACGGTCCAGCAAGACATTGCTTCAGCAAATCAATTACATGCAAGTACACATCCTATATTTTAGGTTACTTTTTACTGTTGCTGATTACTTTGTACCTGCCGAGCTGTAAAATCCTATTTTATTACAAACCGCTGTGCTGTGTTTGGCCATCTGTTTACCCTTCAAATTCATGGATGCATTACTCAACCTTGACGTCTTAGATCTTATTTCATCCTCCCGCCTGTAGCAGCACAACCCAACCGATGCAGCCTTCTGTGCTTACTAATGCATTGCTAGTTTCGGTCTGAACACCTGCCTAAGCTATACAGGGATTATGTACTTATATTCATTTTAATGCTTTTCTAGTATTAACCACGGGTGTACCGCAGATGAGATTTAAATATCCTGAAATGATTTCACATTGTCTTCATTTAACCTGTTCTCAATGGAAGTTAAACCCATAACAACAACGCTGAAAAACAAAACGGGTCCAGAAAATCATAATTGTTTCGTTTAGTTTGGTTTATTGACAAAATTCTGATGTACTTATATAGTAAAACATGTATGACCTCCTTCAGGAGAAAAGTAATAAAGTCCTGGTAATATTTCCTTCACTGTCCTTGGAGTTTACAGACCATGGATAAATATATGACCAATAGTTGTTTTATTACGTGTTGAAATTTTATGAGATGGATTTTTCCTTTGAAAGGCAAATGTAAAAAACAAAGGGAATTTGCCTCAAATGTATATGAACAAAAAATTACTCATTGGGCCTTTAACAAAAAGCGTAAATCCTGCTCCTTGGTTGCACTTCATAAAATCCCGGCAGCTAAGTGACATGAGGGATACAAATCTTTCTCTGGTAAATGATCTAATATTCTGCGGCAGAGTGAACTCAGATCCGATCTAACATCATTTTCGCCATTACTGTGAGATGAATTATTCTCCACTCACAGACCTCGGCTCTTTTTGGCTCCTCTATGCTTCTGTGCACAGGTAACGCTCTCCTTTATCCCATCTGGCAGCAGGCTATCAGCAATTTGCAGCAGGAATCAGAAAAAGGAATTACTATGGGTCTGCACTGTCCATCTGAAGGGGTTAGATCCACTGTCCTTTGAGCACTTTTGATCTTTGGCAGTGCTGATGTTGACAGACAGAAGAATTGTGCCTCTTGAAGCTAAACTTCAGAATAGCAGCAGAGGCGGCGGCAGCAGCAGCAGCAGCAGCAGCAACAGCAACAGCAGCAGCAGCACTGAGGTGGAGGATTTCTCTGCTGATGTGCACACGTGTAAACTCCTAGAGAGCGAACCTCAACCCACTTAATGTGACTGTTATGTAGTCAAGGACACCGGCAAAGACAAACCCTTTGATCCCCGCCTTTGATTCTGAAGCTCTTCACATACATACACGGCCCCCCTGCTACACCTCTCAATCCCCGAGGGTGCAGACGCTCCACTGATGTGAGTGACCCATCAGGTCGCGTTAGCTGTCTGTTCACTGATGCCAAGACTGATTCAAGGTTGCGGGATTTTCTGAATTTTTGGCGTGTCGGGGGGAAAATGTGTGATGTGTACGGAAGGTGGCTCAAGTAAGGGCGTGACACTGTTCCTAATGTTTTAACTCTGTATTTACATTAACTAAACAAAGGAATTAAATGATAATTGTCAGTAACATTCATATTATAAACCTCACTTTGAATTTTTTTTCTCTTGGCAGTTTTAAGAATTAAAATGCCTTTTGTATTCCTCCATGTCAGGCTGTCAAAAGAACTGACTGACTACGATTTCATAATGACTTAATGACTTGAATAGCCTGCTTCCAGTGAACATCAGCAGCCTTTTTTTCGATCCTTTTCCTTCATTTTGTTAGCTTTAACTAATAATTAAGAGGAGAAAGTGCATTCACAAATCAAGGAATAAAGACTAAAGACTGACAGGCTAAACTGTTAATTTGCTCTCAGTGATGCTACCCACGGGCTTGATAATGTGTCCAACAGTCACAAAAGAAGGAAACAGAAAAAAAAAAGGAGGAAACCAGGAACCAGGCATTTTCTTTTGATTTTAGTTTAAAGGACGAGATTGGCGTTACTCTTCCGATTCAACAAGTTCTCTGAAAAGACAGGCTGCAACAAACAATTGTTTTCATTATCAAATAATCTAAATAATTATTTTGAGTATTTGATTCAATTGCTTGGTCTACAAAATGTCAGCCAAATAAAAACTTCACATAAAAGTCCAAAAACCCAAAGAAAAGCAGCAAACCGTCACATTTGAGAAGCTGGAACCACAAGTTTGGCATTTTTATCCCCTTTTCCTTTTGGCTTTAAGAATGACTGATACGATTAATCAATTATCAAAACAAATGGAGATTTTTTTTTTTTGACAGTCAAATACTCAAATAATCATTTCATGCCAAGCAGAGACCAATGTCAACAATTAAATCATCCATGTAACACACCAGACTTATGTCTTCAACCCGCAGACACAAAGTAGTCAGAGAGTATTGAGAGATGGACTAACAAATGGTTGGTTGTGGTCTTTTCACAGGATTTATGTAGAGTAGGAAAAACACAGAATATTATCAGGCTTACCCTTTAAATTTGAATGGATAATACACCTAATTAAACACAGATAAAGTAATCGAACCCCAGGGACATCGGAAATCCGTGTTATATAGCTTTGAAGTAGATTCACTCTACATGGCATGCAAGTTCCTGTACCAGCTGACAGACAGGAATATAGCACAGGAATATGTACTGTAAATTAGACTAACGTTGGACTACGCAGCTAAATGACACAGGATAATTGTATGCATCCAATCAACGTAACTTTAAATGTAATCAACTACCATAAAATGCAGCGGTATTATGCTGGAAGGTATCCATAGCAACAAGCATCACCCTGTCCCCTGTGAAGTAGCTGTGAACAGTGAAGAAAGGCACCATGACCTGTCTGAATTATCTTAAAAACTTTCATTTTAGCCGCCCCTTCTTTCTCCCTCTCCCTTTGTGTAATACTCACACATGCATGCACACACACATAACCACAATGGATTTGATTAAGAACAAGAGGCCCAGCTTCATTAATAATCCAGAACAAAGGTGAGAACGAAGGCTAAAGTTGCTGCATTTAAATTTCACATTTGCAAGGTAATGTAATTAGCTGGATAAATTACAATATTTAAGTCACGCAAGCCTGGTTTAATCTACAATATGACAATTCTCTAGCAGCTCAAAGAACCACAAATAAGCAGCAACTGAAGGCGACTGCAGTAAAGGCCTGACAAAGCATCTCAAGGGAGGAAAATCAGCGTCTGCTGATTTCCATGGGTTCCAGACTTCAAGCAGTCACTGACTGCAAAGGGTTCCCATCAAAGTAATTAAAATAATCCTTAGCTTGTCCAATTACTTTTGAGCCTCTGAAAATGAAGGACGTCCATAATTCTTAAGCGATTAATGCAGTATTTCTGTTACACTGCCTTGAATTAAAGCTGAAAGTCCATCATGGAGGTGTACAGAGGCAAAATTCTGGAAAAATATGTCATGGTCCAAACACTAATGTACCTGACTGTATATGTTACATAGACTTTGTGGCTTTTTTTTTCATTTCTTTAAACCAATACAATAATTCATTGCCTCTTGAGTTTTGATGAAGTCTCTTTCTGAATGACTACCACTCTCTCTTTTTTTTATTCTTTAAAGCTGGTAATTTTGCAGTTTCTCACACAGTAAAACAGTTCAACGGGGGCATTCTCTCTTAGTTAGTCCGTTCACAGGGGGATTCAGCTTTGTTTTTCCAAGCACAGTAAAAACTGTTGCCAACAGAGGCAACCAGACAACCAGACACACAAAATTGTTGACAGTGGTCCAAATCTGGTTGCCTGGGGCAACGGGGCAAACGTTACGGTCAAGCCCCGCTGTGTAAGTTATTTAGGGTCACAGTATGCTCCCTGTCCACTGCATGACTTGACTTTCTGCATAATATCTGAGGATTGTGGACTTCTTGCCTGGATTTTCATGAGCAAGATACTGTTTGATGTTATAAATGTGGCTTTCATGAGCCAGGTGAAAAAGAAAAAGAAGGCAAAATTATTATTATTATTATTTTTTTTAATTTCTGAAATGAATAGAAGTAAAAACCACTGCAAGCGAGCAAACACTGAAAACAAGCTTTTCATCCAATCTTAATTTTGGCAAGTATGGCCACATGCACATGCTTTGTTATAGCCAGCTAAGGCTTTTTCTGTTCTTCATTAAATTTGAAGCCCACTTTTCCTGCAGATAACTTAAAGTTCTGACATATTTTTAAGCTGCATGCACAGCATGTTTAAGATCTACCTACAGATTTTCAATGATGTTCAAGTCAAACGAATGTATGACCCACTCCAAAAGCTTCAGCTTGTGTTTCTTGAAGTAGCTCATGGTGGATTTGTATCCAGGATATGCTGATGTTTAGTGGAATCTATTCTTCCCTCTATCCATGCAATGTTGCCAATACCACTGCCAGCCACACAATCCCAAAGAATAATATTTCCACCCCCATGCTTAACAGTTGGGAAGGTGTCCTTTTCATCAAATGCTCTACTTTTTTCCCCCTCACACACACACACATTTTATGAATGCGAACAAAGGGCTGAATTTTAATTTCATCTGTCCAAAGCACTTGTTTTAAAATGGATCCGGCTTATGCAGATGTTGCTTTGTAGACTAAAGGCAGTGACTTTTGTGATGAGGTCGAAGGTAAGGTTTACATCTGATGTCCATATCTGTTTGTGCATCAATACTGGACAGTGAACTTTCCTGCAGTTCCCCTCCTATGCTTTTCCGTTCACCAGATGTGTAATTTTATCTATAAGTTTTCTAGGCTGTCCAGACCTAGAAACCTTGGCTTGACTTCCACAGTTCTTGGTTACTTAACTGCCATTTCTTAATGACATTTTGGACTTCAAGCTGAAAAGTGCTTTGATATCTTTTTATAGCCTCCCCTGCTTTGTAGGCATCGGTTAGCCTCATTTTCAAATCATCAGTCAGTTGCTTAGAGGAGCTAAGCTTTGGAAGTCTCATCAGCTGAAAAAGGCTCATTTTTCAATGTCTGTTTTCTGCGCAGGTTGTATTTATCACCTTGAAAAATCAGCAAAACATGTCATCTGCCAAACTGCCATTTTGCAACTTTTGCATACAACTTTATGTATGTTTATGTACTCTAACTCAAAAGGAACAAGATTAGGTCAAAACCTGGCCAGACAGCCTTTGATCGGTTCGCTTTGCAGAAGGGGACTGAAAAGTTGGTAAATCTAGCAACAAAAGGTGCAATGGCCATTAGTGTACCTTGATGTTCTCTGTTTACATTGATGGAGAACTTGTTTCCATATAGCCAATCAAACTACTTAATTTCAAACCACATTTAGATAAAGCATCTATGTTATCAGTCTATCAGACAGACAGTCTCAATGAAAGCAGCTTTCTACACAAGAACCACAGAAAACATACATTAGCTTTTATGCTTAAGTCTCCTTCTAATCTATCATAAAAATGTGGACACATTTTGTCTTTGCCCCAGTTTGTGCTTCTCATGTATTACCATCCACTTTACCATTGTTTTGGAGGTATTAAAAGTCTCTTAACAATCTGCATTTTTAAATGTCCCCCTGAGATTTTCAATTATCTATCAATTATCTTTCAGAAAAAAACAGAGGGTTAGCTCTGTGACTCAACTGTATACTAATAAGTTCTAAACAAAAACTGGGGCTAATCCTTACTTAGCTATTGTTGTTTTTGTTGTTGTTCTTCTTTTTGTTGTTATATCCATTATTTAAGACTGAAAAAAAGGATGACTGTGATTTCAGCGGGACTGGAAGACAAACTGGTTTACTTTATTAAGAGTTGAAATGTTTTCAGCTAAGGTGCCGCTTGGCGTTCTTCCACACAGCGTGGGGCATGGATGCAGGCAGGGAAACTGCATGCAGGAAATTCATCAAACATGGAGGGGAGTGAACATGACACAGAATGGAGAAAGTTCCAAGCATAAGCAGGACTCCAACAAGCCAAGAAAAATGGGGCTCTTGTACCTAACAGAGGGGCTAATTCTGTCACATGCATGTGGTTTGGGTATGAAAAGTCTGACACAGACCAGAAAACCGCTATTGTCAAAATGTTCTGTCCAGGCCGATCTCGAAGAGAAAAGGAGTCAAACACCACTTATCACCTATGTAAGAATCATGACCGACAGTATGGAGAGTCTATGGATGGGAGCCACAAAAGTACAATGAAGTGCTCAAAGCAAACTCCAGACTCAGATGTTGCAGGAGGCTTCTGCACACAGCATACCATATGGCAAAGGACCCTGAAGATGATTGGAGACAACAGCTGCCGTTGCAACTTACATCTGCAAAGACAACTTTCATGGTCGAGAAACGGGGGGTTGCGCAGGATGGAGCTAACACTCGACCCAAGGTACACAATACCAAGCCGAAAACGCTTCACTCAAGCCGAGTTGCCTCACAAACCTACTTCCAGCTAATCAATGCAGGTAACTGTGCCTGGCAAACTGTTGGCATTCACAGTTTTTGTCCAGCTGCGGAGAACATATCATGTGAACATTGGCAGCAATCACATAGGTTTGTAATCTCAGAAAAAAGAATCCGTCTCTTCTGCCGAGATAAGGTCACCGCAGAGAAGCTGGAGCCATGGACACCACACTGACACATCTCCTCTTCAGTTTGATTTTCTTACAACAACTGCCGCAGGTGGGGAGATGCTAGAGAAGAGCTCTTTTTTTGCATGTAGTGACAGCCACTTTGAATGCACAGACAAATTCAAACAAAAATCTTTTCAACATGGTGTTTGCCAGAGAGCACAACAACCCACAAACAACAGAGAAGTTATTATCCAATCAGACACAACAAGTTGAATTGATATGGTTTTTACGGAAGACAGCAGCTCTTTTCCTTCAACACTGGTTGTTATGTCAACAACTGAACTGCATTTGGGATTGAATGCAGTCTGCACAGAGATGAAAATCTATAACCCCTCAAAAGACAAAGGAAGCCAGCACTATAAGTAGCTGGTGATGGTGCCGGATAAGATGTGTTTACGTCTTCTAGCCGGGTTACAAGTTTACAAGGACATGATTTGATGTGATTTTGGAATACTTGAGAGCTGGAATTACTGAGTTGCTCCTGTCTGAAGCACACCTTGACTTTTCACAGCCAGAAGATTAACTCCAGAACATGGTTGGATTATGTGACTGTGAAGCTAGCACTTAGCCTCGAAAAAGCCATGAAATAACTCAATGACTCACAAAGATCAGCACTTTCAATTACTTCTGCCGTACTGGTTGCGTTCTTGTGTATGTCGTGTGACTGGACTGAACAAGGCCTGAAGGTGAAGCTGACCCTTTCAGAATAAATCTTCCCGTTTGGTCCATGAAATTTCTTTTGAAAGAAATTGCACAGACCAATCCCTGAGTAGACCTGAATGGTGGTGCAGCGACGGGAACGTTAAGGAGTTCAAGTTATTCATTGGCTTTGCAGGGCTCTCAGCAGGAAGTTTGTAAATAATTTCTCACACTGTAGTCACTCACTGTGCATCCATCTCCCTCACTGTTCAGTGTCCTCTGGGTGCATGAGATCAAGGCACTTCTGCTTACATTAGCAAACTTGCACGACACTTGTTGTTAAGGCTGTTTATGATGCCAGGGAGCGGTGGATAATCATGGTACCTGTGCTCACCTCTGCCAACTTCTCCTAGTCATCCTAAGTTCAAACTCATGCCAGTCATCAGAGGCTTCAGGCCATCTTCAAAGGAGGGAGCTAAACCTGCGATCCATATGCAAGCCACAGACTGTGTTCAAAGACCACTGCTGAGAATTAGCCTGTGATGTCTGTGATGTTTACAGCAGCTACCATGTTCCGCTTTATATATCATAAGCCTCTTCTAGCAATGCTATATGCAGCAATATTGATCAAAGCGGGATGTGTGACTTCTCAAATATTTTCCTCCTAGTAGAAAGCAAACAATAAGTCACAGATTGCAGCATCACAGTTAAATGTATTTATCAATTTCATAAATGTGCTGTTGGAAGATTAATATTCTTTGGCTTTTTGCTGCTTTGCATTCTGGGATAGGCGTCAGCCCATATCACACGCTACAGGAGCACCTGCAGATTTAGCCAGATTTTAATCATGATGGGATGAGCCCAGCTGTTTGAAGGCAGATGGGGGATCCTCTGTCATGCAATTCAGGATCTTCTATGTCGACCATTTGGCCGAAAAATCATGTGAAAGAAATCTGATCAAACAGTAGTTTAAATGCCTAAACTGGTGGGTTGACTCAATTCGATGTAAAGCTTGTACCTATAAAATGCAGTTTAGATTTTCAGGTAGCTCCAAGAACTTCCAAAGCACTCTATCATGTCTTAGATCCATTAACATGTTTTTTCTTACCTAACTAGGTAGATATTTCTCCACACTACTCGTGATTTTTAATAGATTCTGTAAACAGTCACATTTTTAATCACAGAAAAGATTGAAAAATTAATTGTAGTTTTTTTCCAAAAACCCATTGCCCAGTCAGTGTTTTGGGCAAACGATTTGTTGTAAATAAGATAAATCATCAAAAAATACCAAAATGGTCTTGAACACTACATTAAGTTTTGGCTTTTGTGCACTGAGAACACTCCTGAAGAAAGTTTTTTTTTTTCTTTAAATGGTCTAGAGAGGCATGAATCGAAATTATTTTGGAAATTTGATTGTCCAAATCAAAAAACTTATTTATTTTGGACATGGAAGCTTAGTCATGTATTATATTGTACATAATCTTATAATTCTCGATTCTTTGCAGCCAGGCAATTTATTTTCACTTGAACAGTTCAAAGCTACACTGATGAAAAAGGCCCCACATACACTACATTGCAACTTTGTTAGAAAGTCAATAATCCTCTGTGGAAAGAGCAGTAATTAATTGCTTCATTCAGCGACTGGTTTATTTTTGAAATAATAAATCCAGCATGTTTACTTTAGAGTCAACTAATTTATAAGCATGTGCTGCAAAATGGTGTGTGTGTGTGTATGTGTGTGTGCGTGTGTGCGTGTGTGTGTGTGTGTATGTGTGTGTATGTGTGTGTGTGTGTGTGTGTGTCTGTGTGTGTGTGTAGATGGCTTCCAGGTCTCCCGCCTTGGCCGTGATGTAAATTCCATGACTTTCCATAACTTAGCTGTAGCATGTCGGTGACCTAGAAATTTGTATTCCTTGCTAATTTGTTAATGGTATTCTTCAGCTCAAGAGATCAAAAAAAAAAACAAAGAAGGTAACAACCTGGTTTCCACTTTGAAGTTTGGGGGCTTGGTTGTATAGAAAAATCACACGGCAAATGTAACTGAACACAACAAATGCCTTATATCCGAGTGTCAAACTGCCTACTTTCTGTCTGGGAAACTTACAAAAGGTGACGATACTGGAGAGTATTCAAGCAGAGTTAGGAATCTTGATTTTAATGCATTAAGAAACATGTTATTTTAGATGAGCGCCCCACACACACACACACACAGGAATAAACTTTGAGATGTGTTTTTTTTTTTCCTTTGTAATAGTTTAGACAAAAAGGAATTTCATACACCAGTTGTCTTTTTTTCCCAAGCACATTAGACTTGACTCTTATTCATGATTATGTTTCCATTCTTACAAAAACACTGCTCTTTTCATTCCCTTAATGGGTTTCTTCTCCTGAATGGATGCCATTTAATTTTTTGCTTTATCATTCTGACAGGCAGCTGTCCCTAATTGTGCCTCCAAAGGAAAAGAAAAAACTTGAGACTCTGATTGTGTTCTGACAAAGTGTCCTTTCTTGAAGGTTCACTGATAATGAGGCACAAATATTTGAAGAAAACAGCATTATGCATCCACGTATCCACTTGTGCTTCTCGTGAAGGCAATCTAACTGTAAACCAGTTGTTTCAGATCCTTTATTTATTTTCACTCAGATCACACAGTAGGCTTAGTTGATGAAAATTTCTGCCTAACATCA
Source organism: Istiophorus platypterus (assembly GCA_016859345.1). Classification (NCBI taxonomy): domain Eukaryota; kingdom Metazoa; phylum Chordata; class Actinopteri; order Istiophoriformes; family Istiophoridae; genus Istiophorus; species Istiophorus platypterus. Next base: position 7,065,204 of record CM029116.1, read on the forward strand.
CCTACAACAATGTGAGTTAAATTAAAGAGCAACAAAGCAAGAAAGGCCAAACTTCCGCTGTAGGAAAAGAAGCAGCTGACATCAGTAAAAAGCAAGACAGTAATTTCCTATTTCTGTGATGCTAAGCACCTCTGCCAGGAGGCTTACTGTCAACATCTTCTCACACCAATAAGAAGTGGAGCAACTGAACGTCTTAATTATTTATTAAGCAGCAACTGCAGACTTAGAAAATGCAACAGCAAGAAAATCATCTGGCACTTTAGAGAAGAACAAATGGATGTGTGGCAGGGCAAATTAAACTTCTGATCTAGTGGCTGACAATCAATCTATCTATCTAAAAAAAAAAAACAAAACATGGTTGTTTACTTCAGTTGGCCAGGTAATTAAGGCTTTAATAGGGGTGAGGAAATGAATGATTAACACTAACTGCCAAGAGACAAGCAACTGCACAAGGCCTCAGACTAATTTGCAAACAGGAAATAAAGAATCACACGTGTCGACCGTCTTCCTTACCTGTGAGACTTTTCCTGAGCTGCCAGCCGCAAAGTTGATGTGAACTGTAAGAATGAAAAGAGAGAGAGAGAGAAAAAAAAACCATTTAGAATATGATACAGATGGAAATTAATTCTTTTAAACCAAACCATAAACTCACTGCCTTTACTTCAGGCTCCGTCACCTCCGTGACTGAAAAGCTGCCATACAAGGGCAAGGCTAAAAGAACTACAACTGGATTCATGCTTTTGTTTATGAATAAATCTGAAAAACATTTTAAAGGATTACTCAGAGCCTCATTCGTTCTGTGCTGAGCGTATGTTGGATCCCTGAGAGGGATCGTTGAAGCATTCATCTATCCGAGTTTGTAATTATAGCACAGAGAGCTTCTATCCAATTACACTGCCATCGATTCTTAGACAAGAAAATCTTTGATTCCCAGGATTTCAAATCAATAAGTCCAAAACAGCAATGTCACTGGGAATGAATTTATACACCATTTTATATTAAATCAGGCCGCCCACACTCCAACATCAGTCAGCTTTAAATCAGACTTTAATTAGGTGACATAATCGCGAAAGAGTTAAATTTCTTCTCCTTACCCATTACTGCAGCCATTAGAGGGCAACTGAGATTTAAACGTAAAAAGCAGCAGATATTTTTTCTAGGAATGAACCGTGAGAAATCCCTGCTATAGAGCAATATCCAATATACAAGATACACACAAAAAAAACTTCAATATAAATACATATAAATACATATTTCATAAGCTAGATACAATCTCTCTGACTCTGCTCTTATGACCCAATCTGCGGCACTTTGGTCAGATATTAATTCCATCCATTGCAAGTGAGCCCGCTCCTTAAATTATTCAAAGAGCGAAGTTAACTTCAAAACGCTTCTGTGAGTAAAGCCTGGAGTAAAGCCACCAGTTCAGTGCAAACGTACAATGTAATGAACCTAATTATTTTAGTCATGAAAGCGCAGAGAAAACAACAATGGATGCAAAGCAGTTTTCAGTCCAAATTTGCCATCCGAGCCCAAGAAATATTATTCCCCCAAGTTTTTCACGAAAAGAGGATATCTTTAAAAGAGCAGAAAAATCCTGCACTAAAGAAAGGTCTTGAATGATAGAGAATTTTCCAAGGGAGAGGACTTGAATTTTATAAACATTTTCTATGTTGGCTTGCATCAAAAACAGCCTTTTTTGTTGTTGCAAGAGGACACAGTTCACTGCAGTTTACAGTTATTAGAGTGTTTTTGTGATGAGGACAGCTCAGAATGTGCCTCCAGTAAGAGAGAAATGAGTGGAAAGAGGAGGAAACACAGAAGAGCTGCTGATGGTCCTTCAGACTCAATGAAAGTCCTTCGAAATAATGATCAAAAATAAACAGGGACACAACACAATGTTTCTGCAACAAGCAGGATCTTATCAACGGTTTCTTTTGCATTTTGTCAATCAATTTTCAGCAATTTCAAAGCATACATAATATTATTAGTAATACTGGAAATATTGTTACCATTACTGATTATTGAATGAACAGTCAAGCTCAATGTTTAAGTCCTAACACAGCTCAGAATAGCATCTACAGTTCCAAGACAACTGAGAGAATCTTATCTCCGGATTAAGACCACGTGATATGGTTGAAAGATCCAGACTAAACAAGTTAGTGGACCATGAGTCGAGACAGTTTTGTTAACCATCTCCCAGGTTAAGAATGAAGTGCTGAGCTCAAAGTAAATACTGACAAACTCAACAAATAGGCCTAGTCTCACAAAACATATGGCTCCTAAGAAGACAGAAATGCCTGTACTTGCCGATAGAAGGAGCAACTAAGGACATTAAATTGCACAATGAGGGAAATGTAATGCGTTACACTGCTTCCTTGTTTTTAAATCAATGACAAATAAAACGGCTAAATCAAATGATTATCTTGTTTATTATCTAATGTTCATGGTGATGTTCACAGCCATGTAAACCTCTCATAAACAAAATCTGATCCAGCATACCATGACCTCTGCAGAGTGAGCAGAGTGACTACGCTGTCATCTGACATCCAAGTTTTTCTGCTGGTATTAAAAATACAAAATCTGGCACGAAACAAAGCTTCCTACAGGAATGCATTCAAGTTCAGAGAAAACAACCCGCCACCTCTGCGCTCACCTCCTGTCTTTTCATTGCTCACCCTTGAGAGGGAGAGGCAGAGACACGTGGAAGGGGGGAGCAGCCCTCCACATAATGTCACGAGTGCTGATGGGAGCACCTCCGTCGCATCGCCTCCTCAATCCGCATAATCAAGTCTGTTGTTTCCAGCCATGTTTTCAATTGAGCTGCACCGAGGGGAACTTGTTTGCTTTGATTTTAGAAAGTCTGGAAATCACTCTACATGATGAGAGCTCTGCATGGTTTACCTGCAAGCTTTTGAACAAGCCACTCAATTTACATTGTCATTTCATGTAACTAGTTGTCTGACGCAATTAGCAGAGAAACATTTTGCCTTGTAAGAATGAAAGGGAATCAAGTCGGCGTGGGTGTATCTTAGCAGAATCTAAAGAATCTGACAACACAGGCAACATGTATTTTTGATGGATTCATAGTATTTAAGCACTGATTTGCCTGTCTGACTGTCAGCTGGTGTCTGACTTGACTTTCCACTTCATACAGGGTGTAATGGGTACAGAGGGAGTAGAAAACATAAAAGTACTTTGAATAAACTACATCACATCAACAAAGAGAACTATACAGGTGTAAAATATTAACTTAAATGAAAATTAGCAGTCAGTGTGAGCTTTAATAGAGCTCTGTTAATTACCATGTCCATGTGGAATATTAAGAGCAAAACAAGATAACTAAAGGCTTCCAAAGGGACTGAACAGGGGGTGAGGCCAAACAACAACTGCAATGGCCCTGAGAAAAAAAAGTTATTTAATCTGGAAAATAGAATAAAATCAAAAATTGCTGGAGCTTCACAATGCTTATTATTTGTTGCAGGGCCGCCAGCCAGAAACCACTTCCGAGACGAGGGCACAACCATCCCCAAGGCCGAGGGCCTTTCAACCTGGAACCAGCTCTAACCAGCCGCCTTTTAAAACCGCTAACAGCAGCTCCCAGCACTCCAGCTCACACATGAAAACTACCTGCATGGCACAAAACGGCGCCGAGTGGCTGGTGGACACGGCGACACATCAGACAAGCCAAAGAGACTTGTTGGCAAATCGAACCAGAGATTGGGGGGGGGGGGTGAGTTATTTTACTGAAAATTCCACTGGTGGTGACAAAATGGATGGGATTCTTTGGTCGCTCTGTTTCTGCCATTAAGGCATGTTCAGATTCAAAACAAAGTTAATCTTCACCTAGCTTTATTCATGTAAATTTGATGATTGCAGTTATTTTTCACGGTCTACATTCACAATAGCACACACCACATACTGGCAATGCATGGCACTGACTGTGTGGGCGTCGAGAGCCCATTATACCTAGGAACTATGTTCAAATTGGATTATTCCACACCTCATGATTGACGCCCGATTCCACTGTACGTTGCCATCAGAGGAAGCGGTTTGCCCCACATGTATCGTGGCAGAAATTACCTTGTGGAGGTCAGGACAGTGGCAGGGCGTGCAGCGAGTAGAACTTCCATGCAGGAGATGGATGGCTTGCTACCAAGCACGAACGTTCAATTAACTTTTTTCTTTTTATTTTAAGCGTATCCATGGTCTTCCACTAGGTCTTCCTCATACCTAGTTCCCAATCGCAGGCATTACAGTGAGCAAGAAATTTCAAAACACAAGCATCAGACGAAAAGAACTCACTGTCACAGAACCAATCCTGGCGTTTTGCAGAGTTGTTCTATCTGGATGATCTCGGGTGGCAACAGGGTTCGTGTCTGTGAAAATGTTACAGCCCAGACTAGGACTGATATCAAAAACTCATCAAGAACTCCAATTCTCTGTGTGATGACCCCGCTCAGTTTTATTCCTCTCTGTGTATTCAAAGAATGGAGTCATACAGCTCATTGAGAAACACTTTGAATGTATGCGGACCTGTATTGACCTCGATTTGTGCTACCAAGAGCGGATCCACAAGAAAAAGAATGTGCTTCTTTTCATTGTGTGAAATCATTCTTCCTTTTGAAGTTTTTTTTTTTTTTGGGGGGGGGGGGGGGGGGTTGAACACATTTTAAGAAGATGATAAGTTGACTGAGGTTTGTTACTGTGAGTTTCGGATTCTGCTCCCTAGCAATCAAAAATGACTTAATTCAGCATTAACACATTTGTTGCTTTAAATAATAATAATAAAAAAATTACAAGATGCCTTTCTACAGAATGTGTGAGGGCACAGGAAGCAAACATTATTAAAATAAAAAAGTAGCTCCTCAGAGGACTGGCACAGATGGCACACAGTTTGCACTGCACACACAGTTGCAATAATGCACCTGATTTCTATTTTTCGAAAACTGCTCTGCCAACTGTTAGGGCATTGCAGGAAGCAAAGGCTTCATCTGGCGTGGTGTCATATTGAATTTAAACTTTTTATTCCCACCTTAGCACTGTAAGCAGCCATATAGAACTCTTACTGGCAACTGGTAACCTTGTTAGAGCCTTTTGCTGAGTATATGTAAGTTTATAATCACAATATCAATTTTTTGACATCGACATGTATCGTGAACATTTTTATGGGGAATCCATTGGACAAATTGATGATGGATATAATAACCAGCCGTATGCATCTGTTTTTGATGGATCCTGACAATTCAAAGTACTTGATCACATCGAAGCACAAATTGTATAGAAATCCATTGTTGTCATAAATCAGTCCTGCTAATAGAGGAGCTGAAAGGATAAGTCGATGAGGTGACAGTCAGAAAATGTACTGGCAACAATCTTCATAATTGATGCTTCAAAACTTCTCTGGATCTGGTTGCCCTAACAAGAAGATTTGCTGCTTTGCTTGCAGCTGAGTTTTGAACCGCTGTTCCTACAAAACAAACACACAGATTTCACCTTGGGTTCCTAGAACTTGCTATAGGCATTTTCAACTATTTTCCACCACTTTATATACTAAAAGACTAGCCAATGAAATGAGGAAACAACCTGATAATGAAAATAAATTGAAATAATTGTTAGGTTGCAGCCCCGGCTCACTGATTTGCAAAACTAACCACATCGGCACTTGAGAATATTTAAGGGACTTACATCTCTTTAAGGGAGTGTTAAGGCAAAACCCCTGGCAGTGAACGAATTTATATTGGCTCGTGAGATTCTAAAACTAAATTTTTTAGTGACTGTAGCTTAATTAATAAATGTTATCAATAATTTAAACTACTAAAACCCCCCTCCATCCATTGGTCCCCGAGCCAAAGGCTGCTCATTCAAGCCAATTTTGCAAACGCAAGAGCTCAGTTGAGCCTCTCCCCCAGCCGCAATCTCTCAGCTCTTCATATGTATTCCTCATGCATTCAGAGACAAGTTAGAGATATACAGTAATCTCTCCAGTATACCCTGGATCTGAACGGCTGAGGCCCCATTTGGGGGTGGGGGTTGGGGAGCATCTTTACCATGTGCCTGAACCATTTTCAGTTGGCTCCTCTCACCGTGGATAAGCCACAGAGGCAGCCGCACCCCGTAGTCCTCCTGAATTCCAGACCTCCTCGCCCTGTCAGCCACACCGAGGCAGTCCACATTGCAGAGAGAGAAAACTCAGCGTGTTCGCGATCTCATTCCTTCACTCGCTACCCAAAAACTTGTGACGGCCGCTGACGGTCAGAACTAAGACAGTTGTTTGAGAGCTTCTCTCAGTGGCTTAGCCCTCACTTCACTACCACAATCAAACCCAGAATGTTTTTTTGACTGTCACTTCTGAATAAAGCCTAAAGACATCTGGAGGGGGAAAAGTTAACTTTTCATGGAGTGAAAACGACAATCGATACCTTTTGACATAATGTAATGAAGATATACATCGACCAACTAAGTTACATTAATCTTAATTTTTTACATAAGTAATACATTTAAATAGCACTAGTATTGTTAAACCAAGAGGTACAATCTCCAAACAAAACAAATGCATCATTTTTAGTGTTTTATTGCATTGTTGTGATAAAAGTAAATTAATAAACTTTTTTTTTTTTAAGAAAAATTATTTCAGCTTTAAAAAACTGACCTAATTTGTGAACCCATTCCACAGCCCCCTTTCCACCCAGAACAGTGCAGCATCCACACATCCCCCTTCAAATATAGACTTTATGGAGCTCCCACATGTGGCACAATTGAAATGCAGCCCATGTGGACAGGAGCACCGTAGCCTCAAACTTGGAGGTGCTGCTCCTCATTCTGACTGCGTCACACTCAGCTGCAAACCGCTCCAGTGCACATCGGCAATGACAGTCCGTTGAAGACTCATGGACGAAATCATTGAAAAACAGCAGGGGCGGCACCCTAATGTCACAGAAATGGACACTCTCCAAACCTCGGCTGTGCCTTGATGTTCGGCGCATGAATAATACATACGGGGGAGCAGACATGACGCCTTGTCAGAGTCTGATACCATGATACCCAACTAAACGTGCTTGACTCGGTGCCAGGCACACAAGCACTGTTTTTTTTATTTATTTATTTTAACTCAAGCATGGGGAACTGGTGGATTGCAGCAGTGACCCTGGCTCCCCATACTTCCCAGACTGTACTGAATTTTTCTTTTATACACTTATTTATTTTTTTTTAATATATCCACAGGCTTGAACTTTAGCTCTCAGGTGTATGTTTTCTGCAATGGGCAACATCTCCTGGTAAAATTTAAAAAAAAAAAAAAGCATTTCGCCAACATTTCACCCTTATCTGGTGATTAAACACAGATTGAGCTGGGACCAGCTGCAGCCTTTTGAGCTGCAAACAGAAAATTGAAGATGAAAGGTGATCATAACCTATATCTAACAAATGTTTTTTTGTTTTTCTATCCCAGAGAACATAAAAAGGTTGAAAGTTTCCAAGATAATAGACTGACGTGAGCATCTCTAAAGTAGGCAGAGGAAGAATATAAACAACAGACTGAGTGTAGGTTAAAACCTGATTATCCTGGGTCTTATCCAATTAATGACAGATCATTGCAACCGGTAGCAATTTCTAGCAGCATTAGGATTCACTAATCATTTCCTTGTTTTATTGATCAGAGCAGATGATGGCCCTAATATATATATATACTGTACCAATTTTCATTCCTAGCAAGGCAGACGGGCTCTCCTTTGCTCAGCATTTATCTCATTCTGTCCAGGCGGACATCCACATGGTAGACTGGGCCAGCGCAATATTGGTCACTCGGTGCAATTCCCTCCACAGCTGCAGCCACACACACACACACACACACACACACACACACACACACACACACACAAACACACACACACTGTGTGCTACACCCCGCCCAGTGGACATGACACACCGCCGAGAGCATCCTGCGTTTGCAGGAACATATGCATGGATGTACAGTACGCGGGGGATCTCTGCGCCTAAGGGTGCCAGATGTTGCACTGTATGCAAGGTCCATTAGTAGCTGAAACATGCATATGTTCCTGATGTTTTTTGACATTGAAGCCACTGAGTGTTTGTCAAAATAAACTCAGTTAATGGGTTTTTTTGGTTTATTTAAACCCAAATATCATATTTCTGTGACAAACCCGACTATGCTTTCTAATAAAAGTAGATTTGCACCCTTCCACTCGGCCGGTTTGACTCTGGACGTGATTTTTCTCCTTTTCGCCCTTGCGGCCACAAAAAAAAGAGGAATAAATCACTCATGGATCGCACAACCGAGACTTTTGTTTCTGAATTCCAGATCGCACATCCGGACTGAAGCAGGAGAAGAAGAAGAAAAGAAAGAAAGAAAGAAAGAAAAGGAACAAAAAAGAGAGAGAGAGAGAGAGAGAAGCCCCGGCTTGGTCAAAGCTCACAGCGGCTGTAGCCCGAGGTTGCAGCCCGTCCCCGGGTTTGACTCCCACCGGCGCAGCGTCGATACGTCAGGAAGCAGGAGCCGCTTATACTGCGAGTGGGAAGCGATTTCGAGAGAAACCCGTCGCGATTCCAGAGACTCGAACCTTTTTTTAATTTCTTTAAACCTCGATTAACTCTAAACGTGAACTCAGAAGCCACCGGTCTCTGGTATGAACCCACATGGTCACCGGTTCGTGCAAATCGCCTTTCAACTCCTCGGGAAGTTGAGGCGTATCGAGGCTCCGCACTTTCTCCGACAGTTATGGAGATAAAAACAACAAAAACAAAAAAAAAAACAACTCACGGCTCCTTTTCTTTTCCTTTTCTTTTCTTTTCTTTTTGCAAACGCGTTCATCTAACGCCACACGGTCGTTTCCCTCCAAACGCAAAAGCTTTCACCCCCTCCGCGCCCCCCGGACAAACTGTTGACTGCGGTGCCCGGGTCCCCTCCCGCGCCCCTCGGCCGCCGGCTCGGAGCCTCCTGGACCCGGGGATCGGAAAGTAAAGTGAGGACTCACCGGAGCAGAGGAGGATCAGGCAGCCTGCCACTTTGAGCCCGACGCGAGGCTTGTTCGACAGCATCCTGGGAGAGTCCTGTGAGCGGTGGAAGCGGTGGAGGGAAGCTCTCGGTGCATGGGCTTTCTGACAGTGTTTAAAAAAAAAAAAAAAAAGAAAGAAAAGAAAGACAAGAAAAACACACACACATACACAACAGGGCTTTTCCTTTTCACAGTTTCACGGAAAACAGGGGGGGAGTGGGTTTGTGCTCCGGCAGGAGGCTTCCCCCTCCCGCCCGTCCGCCACGCTTTCTGTCCGAGGCGCAGTAGCGCGCTCTGCCGGCGGGTAGGAGCTCCCTCGGCTCGGCCGGAGACTCGGGCCGGGGGCCCCGGGGGGGGGGGGGGCGGGGGCAGGGGTAGGGGCAGGGCCGGGGGAAGTTTCACCGAATCACCGGCAGCGGTTCGCGACAAGACCGGTCCCTCGGTTCCGATCCGGGGCAGCTTGGGCCCGCCGACGGCGCACGGATCGCCGGGCGTCGGAGCGCAGGGACGCCCTCGCCCGTCCCTGCGCCTATGCGCACACCCGGGCCGAGAGCTCAACCGAGCCCTGTCACGAACCGATCGCCTCGGGTGAAAGTGACCCGGTCGAGGCTCGGTCGGTCAAAAGATCCGTTCTTTTTTAGCTAATCGGTCGCAAACAACCAGATGGTGAAGAAAAAACAAAAGGGGGAAAAATGTTTTACACAAACAGGCTTAACGCTGCTGCCTTCAAGTGCTCTTGCGAAACTTCCGCTTCTGGGCATCGACCGTGCAGTTATGGTCTCGTTTAGCGTTCATTTTGGTGGAAATAATGAGCCGACGGTGCAGCAGAAGCCTTATTTTCGTTAGGCAGTTTTTCCTTTGAAAAATGAAGCTGTATAGTTTGTTCAGAACAAAGAGAACCTGAGCTCAGCAGAGCTGTAGCCAGGATTTTAGAAATACTGAGGTCAGGAATGGGGCTTTAAATAATGATATATTTTTTTGATATTATCATTATCATTATTATTATTATTATTATTATTATTATTTATTACTCTGCAACTTATCTTTCACTTATACGATCAATTGTTTGGTCTATGAATGTCCCCCTCCAACAAAAAACAAAAGGTAAGAAATGCCAATCGCAATTTTGTCCCGACAACTTCAAATGTCTTTTCTTTTATCCAGCCAACAGTCCAAAATTCAAATACAGTATATCCAGTTTATCATGATATAAACTAGAGCCTGGTCCCCCAACAACCCCCCCCCCCCCAATGCCATATTCCCACCCACCCGAAATGTTTTGACCAACCTGGATTTGAAACACCTAAACTGGATGGCGCCATCATTAATGTCATAGATAAATTTTTCGCTTTTTGTGCCAGGTCAAGTGAAAATGTAGACCAACTGCATAGCAGCAGAATGTTTAATGACTTAACCTCAGTGTCTTCTAGTTAGACATATGCTCCGTTAGTTGCTATGCCTGTGCTTGGAGAGGCACCAGAGAACAGTATTATCAAACCATTTTTTTTCTTTTTCCCTTTTTCTTTTTTGGTGTTGTGATTTTGTTATTTATTAAAACTCCAACAAAACTCACGGTACACCCACACAGGTGTCTTTGCTTCTTCGGCTTGATTGGAAATCTTCTCAGGGATGTGTAGGAGTTTTCAGACTGTGGTTCTGTAGTATCTGTCACATTTTCCTGTGAGTTTAGTTGAACCTGTTGGTAGGACAGTTTATATTCTCTATCATTCTCATTAGTACATAAAGGTTGGTTACATCATTTATTCCGGCATAACTTCAACTTGAATAGGAGCCTAATTAGCCACAGTAATTAAAAACACCCACTGTGTAGGCGTGCTGGCTGTAAATATACATAGTTACTTAGTTACTAGGTGCATAATTGTGTTATTCTATTCTCTGGAGAATCTGGTAGTATTTGATGTCATGTGAATTCATCTGAGAAAAGAGAGGGCATTTCACATTTCACACACTAGTGATTAAATGAGTAATGGCTGCATTTTGCAAGCCATCATCAGGTCGCCCAAATAAAGCCTAAACATGACAAGTGTTTCTAGTTACACCTGTATTTTCTTGGGACTTAAGTTCTGCAAATATTTTCTGCTACAGCATGAAGAGTCAGGATGAAAGTGAAATTGTCTTTTTTTCACAGTTATAAAATACATAATTAGATGAGAATGGATTTTCTGAAGGCTGTAATGAAGTTGAGAGCTTAATGATCCTTTGGAAAAGAGCGTAGAGTCTAAGCTCTGTCCATCACTGTCACAATTTTGCCATTAAATGACACTGAAGGATCATTTCATTCAGAACAGAGTCTCATAACCACTTTATATTGTATTGTTAATTGCCCTTAAATGAAAGAAAGCCAGTATGTGTCTTTAGATGCTTTATTTACACTAATTTATTGAAAACACCAGGGCAAAATGCAATAATTTAACTTTACAGATACTGAAAATGAATGCATGGTCTAATTCTGATTGGATTTACTCAATAGAATATTCCTAAGTTTGAACCTCAGTTGGTGACATTACCTCTGTGTTCTGAGCCAAATAAATTTGGCAAATCGAGTGATCCACTTTCACAGCTGTGTGATTATTTTTCTATCCATGTGCAGTTGAAACAACTGTAGAGACAGTATTCACTCAGTGATAATGAGCAAGTCTCTTCAGGAGCTAGAAACAAGAAAACCAAGACCAATATGTCTGTGCCAAAACCTCAGCTTTGTGGCTTTGTGGCTATTTCCTTATATATGGAGAATCTCCATGACATTGTGTGAATATGATGGTATAAAACATCATGCTTTAAAACCCCAAGAGAAAGATGGTTTTTACTTAATATTCAAACTGTTTTTCTCCAGCCTTGGTGTAAAAAAACCAAATGGATTTGTGGATAGCTGTGACCTGTAATTAAGATTTTTTTTCCCACCCAGGATATTTCTGACTTCCACTTTCAAAATTCACACGTCTCTTCTTCCTATGTTCTGAATAATTCAGAGGCCCAACTGCTGGGAGTCTACATTGGTAATTAGGTTGTAGGGTGGGGCCAAGTGCCAATATTTGCTGTAATCAAAAACAAATGTGGTCTGCGTAACTTCCACTGGGTTACTTTTGAAATATCTTGTTAGTTAACATTAAATTGTTCGCTGTCGTACTTTTCTAGTAAGTGATGGGGTGGCTACAGTGTGAGGATGATATATTGCAGGCTTTCAAGATCTCCATGGATATGACTTCTATGAATGCTGGTTACATTAAATATGAATGCCACTGTGACAATTTACTCGACGGACTGTGCAAAGCGCAATTGTACACATTGTACTGCACATCTCGTGCATCTCATTTCCTTGTTTTGATTTTTTCATGCCCCCCCTTTTTTTTTTGCTTGCACAAACATGACTGTGTCTGCACTCATGCAGTGTGTCATACTTTCTCCCTGCCCATACCTAAAAGGCTCCACCTCTGTTGCTCCACCTCTGTTGCTTCTATTCTTCACTGTCACATGTCCTACAATATTACTACCCTCCCAATTTAGTATGAACTCTGACAAGAGTCTCCATTCTCTGTATCGCAACCTAAACAGGTGGTTTTTAATGAGGTAAACTTCAGCATCGGATACTGTAGATCTCTCAAATCCTTGAAAATTACAGGGTGAGCAGAAAACATCTAAACCAGGGGCATCACATTAAACTGTAATGTCTAACATGATTAATTTTTAAAATATAAGTCTTACAAATTTGAAAGTGCCCAGACTTTTATCAATAATACAATGAATGCCGGAGCACCTTCACAAGATTATGGATGAAACATATCTCCAAGATAAAGAAATGTATTATGCAAACTAGAGCCATTACCGCTAAAACTGTGTGTTAAGTTTTATATTTCATCTTGTTTAATCATATTTTCAGAATCAGGTCTGCGCAGTTGGCTCAGTAATAATAAATTCTCTGTATCCCAGTCAGTGATTCTTCAAATCGATATAATGAACTTGCTGCCTCCAGCTGATAGTGCAATATTCACTCTTATTTTCTCTGTTTGACTCTCCCTCAACTCTTTAGCTGCTAAATGCTACACTAAGGCCATTAGGTAGTTGCTAACTTTGTGTGTCTTCTGTTTGGTGCTGAGCAGGTAGTGTACAGTCGGTTTTTAGAGCTTTTTAGCTGCCATGCTCAAAATGTGGGCCGAAAAATGTGGGCCACTAGACCAAAACTTTTAACCAAAAGATGCTATAGGGCTTCGTATAGCTTAGAGGATCTGCAGAGTCCGGAGATAGTTCTTACTACTATCACTACGAGGTGCAAGTAGTAATGTGAACCCTTGTCAATATAATATAGCTGCCTTAAGTATGAAGAATCTTTAAAAACAATTACAGGCTTGGTTTGAATATTTAGCTTGGTTATAATAAAGAATACCTATCAGAAATTTCTTTCTATTTCACATTGGTGCATTTTTGTAGACAATCACAATACTGAGGAAAATGTGTTTCACAGCCCTGAGTCATAAACGTTAACGTCATCACTGGTAGCAAGTTCCCAACCCCCCATTGCTTTTCCTTATGCCAACACTAAGATGTGGACAATTGTGTGTTTCAAAATGTGAAAGAGAACAGCCTGAGGTTTGTGTAAAAAGCACTCTGAAAAATTCTTTGTTTCTTTGATCAAGACCTCATAATGATGCAATCCATATTTTCAGACTTTCATTCATTCGTTTTATTTATTTATTTTTTTATGGTCTATTGTTTAGAAAGCCAATTATGTATGATTACATACACACTATATTCTCGCCATTATTTTAATTTATTTTATTTGTCCGTACTCTGGCTTTATAGCACTGGATGCTGCCATGACCCACTTTCCCAAGTGTGATCAATACAATTCCATCTTATTCAGTTGACTCCAGTTGCTCAGTGCTGCTTATGAGAGGATCAATACATGGAGCGGCGGGAGAGGTAGGGTCTTACACCAGTGTTTGGTGGCTCCACAGTATCAAAGCCTCTCAGAGCACAGTGGTTCGATAGCTTGTTAGTATGCCTGGCAGTTTCATGACAGAGTCTGCAATACAAAAGAAGACACACTTACTCTAAATATAAATCTGTCACGTTTTCAGCTGAGTCTGGTGTAAGACTTGCCTTGCATATACACAGTCTTTGCTGTTGTAATGGTTGTAACTCACCCAGTCCCGTGTTCCTTTGGGGAAAACCGGATTTTAATCTTCTTCAATGTCTGTGCCACGGATGGATGTTGGAGAGAGTCTCAACGCACTGTGCGTCTCTGACTGCAATTATGCCACAAGAGGAGAAGGAGAAGTTGAGCTCAGCTCTACATTTGTGGGGTGAAGAGACAGCAAGAGAAGCATACCTTGCCTGGCTCAGATAATCATTTTTGAAACGATGCAGCTCACCTTTAGTTCCCCTCTGTCAGCCTCAGTCTTGTTAGGATTGATTGCCTCTGAAGGGTATCTTTTTACATTCAAAATTTCGTGTTCTGGCATACTCAGAGGATGGATCAGGACCTCGTAGGGGACAGCAGGATGCATCCAGGAGGATGAGATGTGGAGGCTCCAACTCTCAGGCTGCCCAAAGGTCCCTGTGGACGAAGCCCAAAATTCTCCAGTTTAACGTTTCTGCAAATTGTGTGAGAAAGTCAAAACGGGGGCTCTTCTCAAATGTCACAATGTCTGAGTCTTTCTGAAATAATTTTTCTGCAGCAGTGCCCTACTGCAGATACAAATAAAAATAACACCAACACTAACAATAATAGTAAAAAACTTTAACTATATGGTAACTTTCATACAGATGCAGCTAAAGTGCTTTTAAATAAAGAAATTACATTAAGAACAGACATTAAGTGAACTGAAAAACAGGGGTAGGAAACAAGTGATAATAATAAAAATGACTAAAAATAATGTTAAGAAAATAATCGGAGCAAGGATAAATGCCATAATTAGGGTGACCTAAGCTCTATAGTCGGAGTCAGCGGATATGCTTTTTGGTGATATTGCAATTACATGGCACAGGAGATACTCGGTGCGCGCCTCGCTTGACGGTTACTTGAAGATGACGGGGCACATACAGAGAGTGGGTGGAAAGGGGGACCACAGGGGCCAGATGGCTTATTTTTACCCAAGGGCCCCCTTGTGGATATGTCCAGCCATGTACTGTCACACTGAAATGAAAATGCCCATAAATAACGTTTTTTCCCTAAACACTGCTGCATGCTCAAGATAAATGTTACTTGCAGGAACGTTAACAATGTCTCGGACAAGGGGACTGACGGATGCCACCCACCTATGAATTCTCCACGTGCACTCCAAAGGCGCACAGTGTAGTCTGTGGACGAGGTAAGCACCACTTGATCATTGTCAACAATCTGCAGGCTGGACCAGAATAAAGAGACATGAGACAAAATGGGAAAAGGCATTTTCTGGCAGAACACTCTCAATCATCCACTTTGTTGGAGCATCTGATCACAAACCCCTGGCCGCGTCTCACCTATACCTATCTTCTGTTTAAGACCTCCTCATATACTGTCTCTGTTTCTGCCGCCAACACCCCAGACTGAGGACAATTGGCTCCACCAAGGATGTACCCCCAGGGGGTTTCAAGTATACAACAAGGTAAAGGTCAAGGACACAACCCAAAGTCGAATTGCTCTTTCACTGAAGTCACCCAATAATATTACACTAATGAAACGATGCGTTGTGCATGAACTGTCTTTATTTCACGTACCCAGTGACTCTGCTGGTGTGGGCACGCCAGAAGATTTCAGCTGAACAAATGGGAAAAAAACAAACAGAGACACTCTCGAATGAGTATTAGCAAGTTCTGATAGAGAGAACCTATTGTTTGTCTAATCAAAGGCAAAGGCAGAAAAATAACAAAGCTAACCTCTTGGAAATGTTTGCTCAGGGGCAAACTTATCCATGTTGTAAACATAGAGGTAACCAATTTGGTCAGCAGCGTACACCAATGTGTCCTTGGCTGTTTTAGCCAGTTTTGCAATCTTTTGTTGGAATCTAGACTGCACAATGGAAATTTAAAAGAAAGAGCGTTACAATAGGAGTACCTTTCTGTCATTGCACAGCCTTACAGTATCACCAGCTAATGATTTTCATTGTTTGGTAATGGCTTCCTCCCACTCAAACTAACAGAATAAAAGGGACAAAATCAAATAGTAATTTCAGTTTTCTCCCCTGTGGTGGCTAAATGTTTCCTTCCCAGCAGGCAGATTTAATACATTCCCCTGGACAATAGTCCTTGACGGATAATTAGATATACAGTACAATACAAAATGTGCCAGGCAGGCAACAAACTGTAGAAACTAATCATGAAGAAAATAAGAGCAACTTAAAACTGATGATAGCGATTGTTACCGGGTAACAAAAAACACAACTTGGGTTTGATAGCAAAGCAAAAATGTTTTCAGGGGTTTTTGTGTGTCTTTTGTAGGAAATAAAAACATTTTTATGTTATACAGCCTTAAAAGACAATTTCTGCTTTCTTTAGGAGAATTTCATTGGCATATATTTTATTTCAGCTTTGGGGAGGAGTGTTCTGCTTGCCCCCACATTCATCCACCTTCCTGCTTTGCATCACATAGCTGCAAAGAGGGTATACCTTCTAGCTGTTTAAAAACTAGAGCTAAGCAAAGAAACTGTACTCTACAAATCAGCTTTTTCTTTAATCAGCATTCTAGAGACAAGAGAAAGAAAAGTAAAACTGGAGCTCTATTCCTTGATATCCATGTCCAAACAAGGAATAATGTCAAGTAAAATATCTTACAGCTTTGAAGCTGCTCACAAACTTTCCTCCACTGAGCACGTTCCAGACATTTATACGGCCTATAAAATAGAAAATTCATAATTAACACTGGAATGAAAGGCATTGAGTAAGGTTTTAAGGTTTTATGCGCTGTAATTAGCACTGTTCACAACACTGACCCATGGTCCCAGAAGACAGGAGGGCTGTAGCGAAGGAAAACTGCTGTAACTTGAGGTTCTTCAGGAAAATGATGCTTGAGACACTCGTGTCCTGCCCTATGTACCAGAAATAAATGCAATGTTCTAGTACCGGAGATAAATGCAATGTTGTGGTCACAGGGGATTTTACTCAATACAGTATTTTCATAATTCACTTTGAAGCACCAGAATCACCTTCAACATTTTGGCGTTCAGCGGAATGAGGGCCGACAAACCGACACTGAATACGTCCAGAAACCACGTCCCACACTATAATCTCTCCATCATAACCGCCTGTGGCCAGAAGAGACGGGGGACACTGGGCCACACAAAGGATGTCGTCATTATGGCCATTTTTCTGAGGGAAGACAAAGCGTGAGTCAAGAGCATAAACAGTTCATCACTGCCAAGTCGAATATAATATGCAGTTCAATGGGCCAGGTGATATTATTTCAGGATAGTGTATGATTTTTTTCTCCATCTCCTGAGCATGTTTTTAGCTGTCTGTTGAAATATGTCAAGCTTCAAAGTTTATGTGTGAAGTGGCAAGAAAAGACATTTCTGCTGTCTCCTTTACTAAAACCAAATATGCTCCAACAGAGAAAGCCTGATGTGGTGTTAATGGTACAGGCCACATAGAACTTTAAAAAGAATAACTTTTCGGGACATTTTGAGGGGAAATACGCTTATTTGCTTTCCTGCCAAGAGCTTGGTATGGTATGGTAAAAATGAAAATACGACAACAACCCGTTAGCTCAGCTTAGCCTTGCTCTGGCTAAAGCTAGTAAATTTTGCCTCCAAGAGACTCTAAGGCTCACTGCTCACCAAGTTTTGTCTTGTTTTAAAAATCTGCACTAAAACCCAAGTAAAAACAACACGTTACACACAGCGATACAGCTAGCAGCTTCTTGCTGCTCCTAGATGTATCTCTGTCTTTCCAGCTTCTGGTGGTGCCTTATTTATGAGACATTTTACTGGCTTGAGAGGTGGTATCAATCTTCCCATTTATCCCCGGCAGGAAAGCGAATGATCTCGTTTCTGAAAAAGCCATACTATTTCTTTAATCTTATCAATATGGAAATGATCAAGGATTTTGCACACCTCACCGAATGAGTGGACATCTTAAAGGTCACCAAACGGTTTCCAAAAAATTTCAAGGAAACATTTTGTGGAGAGGCTGAGGAGTCTCATTAAACAGCTAGGGGGGAAATGTTTCAGAATGACTTGTTTCCAGGAACCTATGAATGTCAAAGAGCTTTAACTTAAGCCTCGCTTTTGCATTACTGTGATCAAGTGTGCCTCACATTCTGGATCAGCAGCTGACTTTATGTCAAACCCCTGAGCGGGTTGACAAGCCAAACATTACCCCTGCTGCTGTACCTCACACTGATACAAAGCGATTCATCTTGCTGTTTATGTGCTCATTTCTGACTGAACTCAACAGGAAATATCGGCTTGGAGCGACGCTGCCAACAAGAAAACTGTACACACCGTGAACCAAATCAGGAAAAGCAGATGGCATTTTTTGAGCCTATATTATTCTCCATGCCAAAGTGAAATATTTAGCTGAGCTGGGCCACATTTTAAAATCTTAATGAGATGCAACACAAGACTGGCCATCTGGAGGAACAGAAAAATTCAGTGAACCCGAGGCTCAGTGGATAAGGGAAGGAGACACAACCCATTGATCTTCCTCCTGCAGGCCATTAATGAAAAACAATTTCAAGAGAGGGCTCTGTAGATAATCAAAGGGGCCTCTTCTTTTTTTTACTGGCCACTTTAATGTAATCTTTCTGCTCTGTTAATGGGAATCTTAGGGAGTGAGTGTAACCACTGGCCATAATGAAAGAGATGGCAGGGTACTCAGCATCACATCTTCCAAGGGATCATTCAGCACAAATGAGAATCAATTTTCCCCCAACTTTCTTTTTTTACCTGCTAAAGGTAATCTGACCACATTATATAGGTAAAATCATATAAAGGAGCTTCAATCTATTCTGCGATATGACTATGGATTATACAGCTTTGAGAGCATGATTCACCTCGAAGAAGGCTGCTTTAATTATTGAACCTACTGGGGATTTTACCTGATGTTTAAAATGCTTACATCAGTGCAGCATCTGTTATGTTGTATCATATACGTAGCAGAAATGTCACAGTAAAAGTAATTGTGCTTGCTCAAGGGGGGATCTTAGGTCTCTGTAAATATAACCATAAAGATTGAGGTCTAGACCTGCTCCATATGAAAAGTACCCTGGGGCAACCTGATATGGTGCTATGTGGATAAAATTCAATTTTAAAAATGAAAAATTGAATTGAATTTGGTATTAATAACTATGTAAAGGATATGATGCTCAGGCAATAAGTCTATGATTTTTGGTGATCCCTCGACTTTTCCTCTAGTGCTACCACCAGGTAAGAATTTTAATGTGTCCAATAAAATATGCGAAACTAATGACATTCCTATCAGCCTCACCTGTACTTTGTGTTTAGTGCTCTTTAGCAAATATTAGCACCCTAACATGTTAAACTAAGATGGTGAACATAGCAAAAATATATCTGCCAAACATCAGCATGTTCACATTAACATTGTGAGTACGCTAAAATGCTGGCATTAGGATTTAGCTCAAAGTTCCGCCGTGCCAAAGCCAACAAGTCCTCCGCCTAGGTTGTTTGTACCTACCCTCGGGTAAATAAAGATTCGTAAATTATCTGGATCTGTCCCATAATTTAATGGGTTTTTCCCTGGCCCATGCCTCATCCCTCCACCAGGTTTGGTGCGCTGGTAGCACTCAGTAACTGTGGTGGGAGCACAAGGGGGGTTTAGTGCACACCTTGGGTTCTGAACTGTGTCAGGGATAAAACCATCCTTAAATTTAAGTGAGAGCTTGCACTCCCTGACGCAGAGCACTGTCATAAACCGCACTTATACTGAAAGCTCAGAGCTTGGCGGCACTGGGAGACGCTATGTGATGTGAAGACATCAACAATACTGTGTATGGGAGAAAACTTGACTATGTATGGACAATAAATATTATAGTAAAGCATATATAAAGTATTATTTGTACAAATGCAGCATGAAGACTGTGCATTTATGAAAAGAAACAAAAACATATCAAAATACAGAATGTAATCGAAAAGCTCAAAGCTAAGAGAAATGGAACAAGGAAAAAGGAAGGATGAAAGGTAGACAGGGGGTGGGGATAACTTGCTGCTTAAGTTAAAATTTTTCTGTAGGCGACACTGCACAGTAGGGCAGAGATCAAGGAGTCTTTGTTATCCATATCTCTCTGGGCTTTCCAGCCAGTCAGCAAAAACGATTCTCAGGACCAAAGACTACGCAGTTCTCCTTTGTCCCCGTAATATGAACATAAAACCAGCAGGGAAGCTTTATCTTCGATGTGTAATATGAACATAAAACCAGCAGGGAAGCTTTATCCTCATGGCCCCGAGGGTGCCACAGTGACTGAGGTAAAGCACGGATAAGCATCCCCACTATATGATGTGCGTAGATTACTTTGTGAAACTGGGAGCAAATGCAAAAGTATATGCAAGATTCTATATACACAGACAGACATAAGTAGATACATAAATAGCTGTGCATGTTAAAGTGCATCCGAAACTTGACTTATCTTACTAGAGGTGAGAATATTCGGATCCCTTAATTGAATAAAACTAGCAACAACGCACTATAAAAATACTCCATCACTGGTAAAAGTCCTGCATTCAGAAGTATTATTCGCAAAATATAACTCAAGTATCAAAAGTAAAAGTACTCGGTAGGCAGATTGGGCAACGGAGTCTTATAATTATGTATTATGACATTGAAATTATAAATATATATTATTTGATTATTGTTACTGATGCATTACCTTGTAAACAACATTTTTATGGTATATGCCTTAATGGGGGGGCCTTGTCTAATTACTTTGTATACTGATGGGTACTTTCAAATATAACAACAGGTCATATTTTAAAGCCGTTTATGTGCATCATATTTTCGTAATGTTTTATAACCTAGAGCATAAACAGGTGACAAATTAAAGGACTGCAAAGGCCATTGCAAACGATTCCCATTATTTTCATATGGCCTATGGATGGGTGCATTGTCCACCTGTTTCAACCACTCATTTTTCAGGTTTTTCCTTTGATTTTTTATTCATCTGTAGCTTGCACAGTTGTCTAATAAATGTAGAGAAGTACAAACTAGAGTATTTGCCTCTTAAATGCAGTGGATTAAAGATATAAATTGACATAAAATGGTACTACTCAAATTACCTTAAGTACCTCAAAATTTTACTCAAGCACAACACCTGAGTAAATTCCCCCTAGTTACTTTCAACTTTTATAAAAGGTACCTTTTCATTTAATAATTAAAAAAAAAATCAAAATCACATCTCCTTTTCCATGACTATTAGAGATGGATAAAAAAGGTGGTAAATGAATAACTAGGAGCTGATTGACACTGTGTCTTTTCCTGGTGTGATTTTGTTCTCAAATTCAGTTCAGAACAAAAACACACAATTTGTCCTCTTGTTGCTTTTAGCAACGAAAGCTGTGCTTTTTAGAAATGGAAGAGTAACGATAGAATTCATCCAGTGTTTCTACTGCTGTCATCTAGTCTGCCGGAAATAAATGTCCCAGGGGGAAAAAAAAACTCTCAGTCAGACCCCATTGAACTACTTATTATTTTGGCCTGCCTAAACATCTTTTTCACAGAGTTATTGTCAAGACAGTTTTCTGTTCATTAATCACCAGATCATCCTGCCATGAAGGCTGTGGCCTCTGGACATGATGAAGGTCCTCAGGTTTGTCCTGACAAAATAATAGGAGACATTTCACATTTTACAACAGTGGCTTGTAGAACATCCTATTAGCGTATTCACATTCTTCTAACAACGACAAGAAGAGTCATTTGCCACGAAATGATAATGTGCAGACTTTATTCTCAATTGTCTGGTTTTATAATGAAATTCAAAGAAGGCTGTATGTAGCATGAGCTATCAATGTTTTCTTTTTGCTGTATTAAAATGGAATTCTGCGGGTAATGAAAATGTAAACAAATGCAAA
The DNA here is from genome assembly GCA_016859345.1 of Istiophorus platypterus. Classification (NCBI taxonomy): domain Eukaryota; kingdom Metazoa; phylum Chordata; class Actinopteri; order Istiophoriformes; family Istiophoridae; genus Istiophorus; species Istiophorus platypterus. The sequence continues at coordinate 7,087,234 of CM029116.1, forward strand.
TGGGATGCAATATGATGAAGGGCTGGAGAAAATGGAGAAATAATGGAAATAGGATTTCTGAAATACATCTGACAAATAATGCCTCAATTTCTGTCTTTTCTTTTATACTCACTGAGTAAATGTCAATCTTCCGGTCCCGGCCTACAGACATCACATAGCTTCAAAAATAAATTGCAAAAGCTCAACATGGATTCACATTTATACTGAGCCAAGAACATTTGACAGCTATCACATTATTTCTTACCAATTCCTGTGAACTTTCAGAAAGATGCAGTCACACACCTCATGACATGCGCCGTCTATACGAAGGGTTGAATGTGATTTTTCACAATTACTAGATAATAAGGTGTTTCAAACTTTCAAATTTTGGGGGAATAATTACATTTCACAGCACCTACCTTTCTTTAGTGTCTTTAGGCACTGACCATTGTTGAAGTTCCAGATCTTTAAACATCCATTTCTTCCACCTGTGATGAGTCTGCAGACACAAGAACATACTGTATTGTGATAAAGTAGTGGCTAAATATATTTTCTGAAAAGTGAAACATTTCACAGTCTGCTTTGTGTGCTGTACCTCCTCCCTTTGAGGTCAAACGCCATGCATGTGATGGCAGAAAGATCGTATGTGCCACCGAACTCAAAAACCTGACGCCCGGTATCAAAATCCCAGACTTTCACCACCTGGAACCAGTCACATTTGAGTTAACTGCACAGTCCACGTATGTCACATTTAATATAATGGTCACATTTGTGGCATAGGCAACACAGGTGGTTGCCTGGGACAAATAATGTGCCATAAGAGCAGAAAATGGCACTAACAAGATTTAATTAATCATAGTAATGATTGTCACTATCAACAAATATAGCCTTTTAATTACAATAATAAACACACTGCTCCCCCTTAGCTGTCAGTCGCATATTGACGATATGATGCAATAAAGAATTTTTCATCTGCCTCGAATGGCACTTGTACCGTTTGATGCGCAACCGTGCACCACTAAGCCTAAGACTAGGACATAACACTGACTGACGGCTGGCAAGAGCTTAGCTCAATTTTTTTCCATAATGAAAAGGTCCAAGCCTTCAGGCATGCAAGGACAAAAATGGAGAAAAGAGGAGGAAAGAAGAAAAAGCACTGGTGAAAGAAGTATTCAGATCCTCTACTTAAGTTAAAGTACCATACAGCAACATAGAGATTACAGCCATGTAAAAATAGTCCATTACAAGTAAAAGTCCTGAAATAAAAATCCCACTTAAGTAAAGGTAAATAAGTAATTGCTGCAAAATGATGTTAAAATATTAGAGTAAAAGGTCTGGTTTGGTCCCTGTGATTGATATATTATCACATATGACATGGTTAGATGATTAATACTGAAGCATCAGTGTGTAGCAGCATGTTACTGTTACAGCTGCTGCTGGTGGAGCTAGTTTGAACTACTTCATATACAATTTTATATACAGGGGCAGCAGATAATTGGAGAGTTCGTGAGTTGTTTAGTGGGTGAGGAAAGAAGAAAAAACGTTCTGATTCACAAAGCTGTTTTCAGATTGTGGACTTTTTCTCTATTCTTTGATTTTAGGTGAGTAATTGGATCACTTGAAAATTCATTGAACTGAAACCATGAGAGAAGTTTAGAGGGGGAAAAAAAAATCACTATTTGGTGGAGCTGTTAAAAACTCAGAGTCATCTGAAATGTAAACCTGACTACAAACTGCTTTTGTAAGACTTCAGGGGCAAAAAAAGTTTGGAGACCACTGTTTTATTCTTTAACAATATGTTGTATTTTAAAAACTTTTCATATTATCCATTGCATGAAACCCTCATCTTAAAGTAACTAGAAAACAAAGCTGTCAAAAAATGTACTGTTGTAGAGAGTACAATATTTTCCTCTGAAATGTAGAGTGGAGTATGAATGGGCATAAAAAGGAAATACCCAAATAAAGTATAAGTACCTCATATCCACCAAATCCTGATCTCACCTCGGGCAGCAAAATGGCTAGAGCCAGCCCTGCATGTTACTCTTTTAACACATACTAGATTCTTTTTTTCAGTGGCAATGTCAAACTGGTCATCTGATGTTGTAAAGTACTAATGTACTCACAGATCCTTCAGTGCAGCTGACAACTTGACGAAACTCCTCACTGTAGCCGCAGCACGTTACAGGCTCATTATGTGAAACAGTCAGACGGCTGCAGAACTGTGGCCTAAGAGACGAAAAAGATAAGAAATTGGATAAGAGGGAGAAGAATTTTAAGGAGTTGCAGTCATCTCTGAACAAAAAAATTACATAAAATGTGTGTCTTTTGGGTATAAGTGGGAAATTAATCACAGGACAGAAAGTCTTCAAAATCATCAGCTGTCTTTTTTTTTGTTGTTTTTGGAATACACATCACTGTCTTTAAGTCATTTGAGAACTGTTTACAAATAGCTCATTGGATTCTATGATAAATAAAGCACAAATGCATTAAAACCAACCTGATCTTCAGGGAGAGCACAGCCATACAGTCTGCTGCAATGAAAAGGGATCCCATAGCTGACAAATACAAGCATGCAGATATGTCGCTGTGAATCCCGCTCGATTTGGGCTCTGCTGTAAACAGGCAGCACTGGTCTTGAAGATCCCAGATCTGAAACATGAACAGGTCGGGAGAATCATTCACATCGTTAACTTAAGTGCAAGTAGCAGTATCACACTGTAAAAATGATCCATTATAAGTAGAATTCTTGCATTTAAAAATTTAGTCAAGCTAAAGGTCAAGAATTAGAAAAAAATTGTAATTCAAGTGTCAAAAGTAGAGTACTTATCATGCAGCATGGCTCTAGTCAGTGTTACTGTGTATTATAATTAATGTATGTAAGCAAGCAGCACTTGAATGTTGTAGCTGGTCGAGGTTGACTTAATACTTCATCCAGTTTTCATCTAATTGGTAATAATGCATCATATTTTATATATTGATTATAAGTTTGTGTGTAGAATCTTAATCTGTAAAGTAGAATTGTAATTAGTCATTTTCGTCTACTCCTGGGGCAATGCCCACAGTGGTTTATGCATATATAGTAATACAAATGCTGTATTCATTTGGATCTTTCAGAACAAAGGAAATAAAAAAGAAAATGAGTCATGTATCACCTTCACAGTGTTGTCACAGGAGACAGAGAAGATCTGAAAGTCCTCTGGAGAGATGCAGAGGTAAACAATAGGGGCAGAGTGGCCTTTCAGAATACCAGTCGGTTTCCTAAGGGGAAAAACAGAAATGAAAGGATGTGGGTGTTTTTTTTAAGTTAATGTTAATTGTCAAAAAAATGAAGCCCACTGAATTCTGGTGCCTCACCCGGAAAAATGCGGGTTCCACATTCGTATGAGTCTGTCCATGCCTCCAGTGACCAACAAGCTGTGCTTCTCACAAAGGTCAAAGGTCTTGACACCTTTGTAAATGGTGAAAACTGTCTGGTCACACGATTCCCGGACCTGTGGAGTCCAGCTCAGCTGGGCCTTCTTGGTCTTGCCCTCATAACAGGCCTCTCTGATCTCACTCAACTGTTGCTCAGCGTCCGTTAAAGGCAGCACACAGCCTCAAGATGGAAAAAAGAAAAAAAGAAAGACAAAAAAAACGAAAAAAAAAAAACAAAAAACAAAGCCAAAGGTGTTTTATTACACGGCCGTGTGTATGAGCATCAGTCAGAGCTTTTTGGTGAAAGGGTGAAACGTTATCAGGATAAATGACCAAGCTGGCAAGTGGACATGCCCACGTACTGTACATGGGTGATCTCACACACACACACACACACATGCACACATGCACGCGCGCACACACACACACACACACACACACACACACACACACACACACACACACACACACACACACACACACAGAAGCATTGATTGGTGAATTTGTGACAGATGAGTCACCATGAGTCATCCCTCAGTGCTCTCCTACCAGCCTAGTTCAACACCGAGTATAATGGTGGACACATTGTATACTAAAAGGACCTGATGCTTCTTTTCTAACTATCATTTTCAGCATGCATCTCTGTTTTTGACTTTCATTAGTGAGACAATGAGTTTGAGAACAAAAAGGTGAGTGTGTGTCTCAAGTCTTTAAATCTTGGACTGTTTTCTATATGCTTGTGTTGAACAGATTCCACAAGAGAAAAAAGGCAAAGAAACAAGCCAGACATATATTACCTATAACGAGAGAAGAGGATTCTTCATTTGATGAGGAGACAACAGCCTGGAAACTTTGAAAATATTTTGCCTAAGTTCAGAGAGATAAGTTAGTTGCTTGGTCTATTCAATGATGATCTGTTCATAACACAAGTAAAATGCTGCACCATTGAACAATACAGATTGAAACGCAGTTTCTGCAGATATTATAAGTTCTCACTTGGCTGAACTTAGATCTATTTATTTCTAAAGAAGGTGTGTACATATGCATGGAAGTTTAAAATATCACCTCCGTCACCCAGTCATGATGAACCTTCCATCTGACAAATGTCACATTCGGATAGATTGCTGCATTGTCGATTGCTATATTGGGTATGTTTTCAGCCTTTGGTAATTTATTCCATAATCTATAAAAAAACAGAATTTGAGAGGCACAGTCAACCCTGAAACCAGTCTCATTTTCTGAGATAGAGCCTCAGATAAGTACACTACATATAATTTCTTTGATTGTCGGGGGAACTTATAGGAAGCAAGGGTATAATTTTTCCACCACATATCTGCAGTGGCTCTGCTAGTATAGACTCTCCACCCAGCTTTTCTTTTTTTTTTTTTAGGAGTTCACAGAGTTCATGTGATTGCTTCCAGTATAACCTGAGAAAAATAATGGCATGTTTCTGTGAAAGAAACATCTGTGAGAGACAGGCCCTTAATCGAACTCCCATGTTCTCAAGCCAATGCAATCAGATGCATTTGCAGTGGTGGTAAAGAAGTCAAAAGAACTCCTGAATTTCACTGCTAAAAATCTAATATCCAGCAGAATACCCTGTCTCAGTGATTGCTACTTAAAAAATTCAACATATATTACAAATCCATGAATTGGAGACCAGATATTTTAATCTTAAATGTGATTAAAAATTAAAATGTGTTTCATTATACTGCTCTTAATATCTGCCTGTCCAATATTTCATATTTCGGTAATATAATGAAAACATTCTTAAATTATAAAGAACAGATGGAAATTGCCTTGGAGGGTCAGGATGTTTGACTCACTGCAAAGATGTATAAATTCAAAACAAAACAAAACAAAAAAACCCTAAAATCAAAAAATTAAAAATAATTCCAAAAAAAAAACCAACTCCACTTTTACTCCACTAAACAATGCGTATAAATAAGGCATTTTTATTCTGAGTCAGATGTGCCTTTTACTTTTGAAAAGTACAATGCCAGCTATTACTCAGCAGAGAGTCCAAAACTTCTCAGTCATAAGAAAATGTTCTTGTTTCTTCATATTTTTTTCCAAATAAATTCGTTTTTTTAATCAGTCAGGAACACAGTCTGAGTAGTAAAGAAATCTGATTGGAAAATGGTTCACGTCTCTCTCAGGCACAACTGAGGTGTCCTTGATCATCTGGTTTTCAATAGCTGGAAGAGTATTTCTTGAATAGACGTTCAAACATTTCTAAAAGGATTATATTGTAAAAATAGTGTGAAGTGTACTGTATGTACTAATAATACAGCTATAAAAGGAACGTGTAGTAGGTTTTTATAAAAGCATAATTACCTGAGGGTATCTCCAACAGAGGATATTAAAATGATAGTCACACATCCCTGAAACACAAAGAGAACAATGAACCTCTCCCAGTATAAATCAAGTAATAAATGACTTTGTCTGATAACTGGATCAGGTTTTTAAATAAAGGACCTACCTCAGTGTCTCCATACAGAATACAACATTTATCAGGACCAGTGTACCTATGAGGAGAAACACCAACAATAATGTGGGAACTAGTTGGACACTTTGAAGACATGTGAACATGCAGCCTAGTTGCTCACCCATAGTCCAGAGTCAGTGGCACAGTGTCTAGTGCACTAATCTGGCAATAAGGCTCCAGAGTGGAAAGCTCATAAAGCTGGATCTCCCTGTCCCTGCAAGATAATGACGGCACATGCAATTAACAGACCCAGAATAATCTGGGTCCTGCAGGTGGCAAGAATAATACATTTACTCAATATATGATATATGACATTTACTCAATATATGATATATGACATTTACTCAATATATGAGTCGTTATGTCTTTTTTTTCACACCATTTCTTATTACCCTGTTGCGATTATCAGCTTGTTGTACTCTGTCATCAGAGTGAAATCACTTGCCCACTTTGACTTCCTGTTGGCAGGTCCTTCATTCTGTTATAAATAACAAAACCATGTTATGTATAAATTTGTTTTGTTTTTTAAAAAAAATACACAGAGGACAGTACACTGTAAACAGCTTATACAACTTGTACATATGGACAATATTAAAGCATAACTCTTGTTATATTTTGTATTTTTCTTATCATCATTAAATCCCATGAAAAACGCAAACCACCAAAGAATTGATTCTAATAACATGTGTTGCCTGATATACTGCATCTTACTATGCTCGGCTATAGAACTTCACTGTTATCCAGAAACTATTTAAAACTCACCTGTGAACCACACTGTTACACTATGTGACACACCTTATGATGAACACACACACTGTATTTCATTTTGAGTCAATCTGACATACCCCGTCCTGCTGCTGTAAATACGCAACAGGACAGAAAATGTCAGAAGCTAAAAATAGTCCCCAGCAAACGCACTATTTACCCCTGTCTGACGAACATTTGCTAAAATGCAGTACCTTTCTGTTTAAGGAAAAGTGATCCTGTTTTTAAAAAAGATAGATTTTTGTCCAAAGGCCTTGGGGCTGAGCACAACAGAGAAAGTAGGGAAGTCAGAAAATATGAGAGATTTGCTAACACATTGTTGATTTTGATCTTCTCATGGGATGATTTGGCAGTAAGAAAAATACAGAATGACACAGTATGCAGGTAAATTTACATACAAATATGTGTTTGGTCTTCTGGGGTCTAAGTCCCGGGCTCCAGAAGCAAACAGCGCCATCTTCTCGCACTGTTATGATGGTGCCATCATGGGCGGAGTGGATGCTGACGATGGGAATGCCGTGACCCAACGCCTTCGTCGTTGCCGGCAGAGTAAAAGCCACCTGCCTGCTGCGTCTTGCACACTCCTCCCTCTCTTTGTGCTCCTGAAGCAAGTGTGTGCAGAACTGAGCCTGCACCACATTAATGTGTGTTAGAACTGCCAAAGTTCAGGTTGTGTATCCCTCATGTCCACAGTTGAGGAAGTTTGAGTATGCTAGTCAACTTGGCACTAGAAAAGCTGATTCAGCTAAAATCCCTGTGTTCAGGTCAGTTCCAGTTACACTTTCATCACAAATTCTAAATGGATTACTGTTGCTTAAATCACCCTGTTATTTTTTTCATAGTGGTCTAGCCTTTTTTTTTCTTTTTCAAATTGCAAATTCCTGGTGTTAACATGCATGAAAAAGTGTCTGGACCCGGGCAATTCCCCTCACGCCGAAATAAAAAGGCTGCACGCTCCATAAGGAACAAATATGAATTTCACCTCACCCATGAAATCCTTCCTTGGCCTGAATAATCAATCTTCTTAAATAACCCTTGAACCTGTGCATTGCTCTGTGAAATTCAAAGAACAAAAGAATAAAGACCAGTGGCACTTATTGTCAATTAATCAAGCAATTGTGAGTGCTTGTCCTTAATTGCAGAGAAGTGAGACACAAAGAGCAGAGAGACCAGGGAATCTGAGGGACAGTGGGATATAAAGAGGAATGACACATTGTCGTACCGTGTTAGGCAAACCCAGACACTTCTTCACAATGCGTCCAAAACTCTTCGCATCAATGCATCTCGAGCCACCCGTTTCAAAGTCCTTTATGGAGACAAATACAGTCAGATCATACAGGAATGAAAAACCAGAATGTCAGTGTGTGTGTGTGTGTGTGTGTGTTTAAAGATGCAGCTCAATACTGTACCTCAAATGCTAGTTTTAGTTTCTGGAGGTTGTCTAGTGAAATGCTCTCATCAATCTAATTGGAGAGAGGAAAAATGAGGCCAATTACTATTCATGAAAGTTGATTATGAATATTATAATAGTGGAGAACAGTGCACAATTAAACAAGGAATTAAATTTAATTGGCATAAAATGCTCCTTCCATTTATTTCCCGGTCCACTCAAATCCACCCACCAGGTAGTTCATGGAGTCTGCCAGCTAAAAAAATAAATAAAATAAATAAAAAATACAAGGTTAGAGAGGAGACCTTAACTTTTCACGCCAAAGAATAAAACAACACGACTGTGTAATGATCACCACACACAATTTAGGGCCACGACCCCGAGATTTAACGACCGTGGCGGCCACGGAGAGCCACCGCCGGCTATGGCACATCTGTGAGGCAGATGACGGGCCACGCTTCCCCCCGTGTCAGTGGCCTTTTCCTCCATTCGCCACAGTTTCCCGGCAACGGTTCCCTGATCCGTGACGCTCTTTGATCTGTCATTAATAAATAAGGGGGATAAACAGCCCGATTCCTCAAGGATGTAACCGGAGTCGAGGTCTCCCCGCGGTATCTCCTGAATTGTTGAGATAACTTGTTTAATCGGTCGGAGCGACGGCGGTGCTGTGGTGTTCACGGAACCTCGACTGCGTCTCCAAATCCCCCTCCACTTACGCGGCCGCATAATTTTCGGCTCCCGAGCCCGTTCCGCCTAATCTGTCGCGGCGAATTATTCACTGCGTTAAGCGGGAAGGGTGTGACCGACGTGCGCAGCTGTAGCGCACAGACTTCCCCCGCCCCCGACATCGCCGCTGTCGGTCCGGAGGCCGGAGGCCGGAGTCCGAAACCCGCCCTCGGGTGCCTCAAACGCGGTCGCCGGCCCCGCAGCTGGGCTTTGGCCCGAGACGCGGCCGTCTCCGGGCTCCCGGGATAGGTTATCCTAGCACGTAAATCCGCCATCTGCCCTGATTTAAAGTGGCATTTTTTTTTATATATTTTATTTATTTATTCATTTTTGGCATCGCCTCGCATTCTTTCTGCTGCCGGCGACGCGTGAGCCGAGGCCGGGTTTCTCGAGCCTCCCCGCCGGCCTGCAGCCGCGATGTTAACACTCTGGTGACACCTTGAGGCCAGAGGCAAAAACTTTAGAAAGGCCAGGGCCATCGCTGCAGACGACTTTCCAGGGGGCAGGGGTCGGTCTGGATAGATTTGAAAACTGCACCTTGAGGCCACCGATCGGGTTTTGTTGTCGTCGTCTCACGACCGTCGCCTCGTCTCCAAGCGCGACAGAGCGTCTGCGCTCGTCCCGCTCGTCCCGCACTTCGCTGCCCTCGCCAGGCCGCCTCGGTGCCGGGTGGCCGCCCGCAGGCCACCCGGGCCCTGGAGCGTGTCTGGCCCTCTCCCCTGCACCGTCCAGTTCAGAGAGGACGCTGGAGGATTCGAGGGGTTAAATTTGATTAAATGCAAGCACCTTTCTTACAGTACGTTGTTGCCATAGGCGTGGAGGTGACATTGGACACTACACACAAATCTATTAGATCTTAGGACTTTGATGATGAGACTGACATGAACAGACTTCCCATATTACAGGGCCTGGCCACAGATGGCAGCTCAAGCACCATGACAACAGTAAACATTTTCTGAAGAAGACAGGGATGAACGCAGAGAACGCCTCAACCATTACCCCCCCCTCCCCGTTTGGACATTCAACTTTTAGTATGGAAGATGCACAATCAAGAAAAATGAGGCATTAAATTTGAACGGCACTCAACAGAAATGTGATTTACTAAGGAGAGCAAAATAATGAGTGATTACCTGGTCCCATGTTGGGTTTCCAATCTTCCAGAAGCTGAGGAAGAGCGAAGCTTTTTCCCCAGTGGCATCCTCGTCTGACTGCGCGTCTTAGAGGATGATGTGATGTAAAAAGCAGACTTTGGAGAACCGCATGTCCGCAGTCAGACCTCCAAATAGACGGTAATCAGGCAGATCTAATATGAGTCTACCAGACACTCGCTCTAGCAATACACCTGAGCAGAACAGGTGGCCCCGCGGTAACTAAGAAACCAAGAGTGACAACTGAGACTAGAGGAAGGGAGAAACTGCTTTGTCAACACGTTAAGTCTTGCTTAAAACTAATGCCTGTTTACATTGTACTTTCATCAGTTAACTATTGTAGCAATTTTCAGGCCATTACAATCTAATTCATCCCCTTAATATTTATGCATTTTTACATTTTTATTTCAGCTACAAGGGAATGAATAGATTTAACAAAAACATTCCTCTTGGAAAGACTCAGAAAAGAGTATTTCGCAATGCAAAAAAAAAGGAGAGAAGAAGGATGACTCAAAAAGTGTTACTGCTGGCAGATAATACATGCAGATATAATCCATTTTTATTTTCCCTTGTCATAAAACTGCAAACAGTCTTCTTAATGTCAGACGGCAGAGTATGGGGGCGATGAGACATGAAGAGAGACAAATATCTTTTCTTCCAAGGGAGATGTTTAACTATCACAACACACAAGTTACACACAAAAATGAGAAAATTAATTCTGTGAAACTCATATATTATATTATATTATATTATATTATATTATATTATATTATATTATATTATATTATATTATATTATATTATATTATCAATTTCATACCCTACTAATAATCAAATACAGAAATATACAATACAAATACAAACACAGATACACAAACCACTAACTTAATCAGTAAGGTTCAGAGAGGTCCTGGCCAGCTTAATATCCACTCTGCTGAGCAGGAATAAGGCACAACAGCTGGAAGTTTATTTACTTTCTCCTCACTCGGAAAACCATTTTTACTCAAAACTGTTTTTACAGCTTCCTTTTCTGCAAAGTCAAAAGATGCAATTCGCGGGTCATCTGAGTGCAAAAAATCAGTAAGCAATTTGTTAAAATGCTCAATAATTCGAAGGCATAAGTTGATGCAAACCTTCCTCAGGTAAAATTCCGTGTAAATGCTTCAACTCCTGGGGCAGCAGAGACTTTAAAACCGATGTAACATTACTGGCTGACTTTCCACAAAACCTGTCGTAGCTTGTCAAATACGATCCTTTCTGCTGAGTGCGGACATGCCTCTGCACAAAAGCTGGAACTGCAACACGGAGAGGATCAGCTAATAGATATCTTTACGGACTGTGTTTACATGCATTATCAGTGGTCGTTTGAGTGGCTGGTACCTATATCACGGCAGGCCACGCTAGGATCTGTGTCGCAGCTGTAATGAGCATGATTGCCCGTCAGTTTGTGTTTTTTCTCTGGCCGGCAATAATTGTCCCTCATCTCTGTGTCAGTAGAGAGCGGCACATGATGCCTGCTGTGCAGAGGTGCAAGTCTTCTTCCCATATTCTTAATGCAATCATATCCTGTCAAACTGGAAAATAAACCGTAGAGAGAAATATTATTATTAAAGCAATGGTTTGGTTTGGACACACCTGAGTGCATGTACATCTTTTGTCCTGATGTGCTTTCATATCACCCCCCCTGAACCAACAGACTTGTCTTACCTCAAGGCATACCCATGAAGTCACATTTGTAGGTGGAGCGGTACTGTGCTGTCAGGGCCTTACGGATCTCCTCCTCAGATGGGGGACATTTCCATGGGAACCTGACATACTCAGGGCTTCGTGTGGTGTCCCTAGGCAGCCTCCACATCATGAAAGACTTGGGGAATATAGCTTGATTTAAAGGTCACGGTACACTGTGAGAGGTCAAGCATGGCATTCGAATATGAATGTAAAATTGAGGCTAACACAGGCTAAATACCAACCTGACTGGGATGTGGGTTGTTCCTCCTTTGTCCCGAGGCTGTTCCTGTGCGAATGCATTCAGGTTTACAGACTGGCTTCCGGGAAAAGTCCTTATTGTACACAGTTGTACCCAGAGGTCCAGACTTTGAATAAGAGTCTATAAATGTTGACGTTGAGCGCCTAAATATGCATAAGCACAGACATACAATTACACTCAAAAAAGACATTAATTCTATTTGCCTATTCAGAACTTTAGCAGAAGCCCAGAGGAGCATAGAACTTACAGATGAATCTCTGTGGCTAAGTTTGGCCTGTAGACGAACTGTCTTCTGTGACATGTTTCATATGGATCCCACCACTGTTTGCCCTCTACAAGAGAATTTACTGTTAGGTCATATTAGTAAGGTGTGGATGAAAGAAGAAAGACATATACATGTGACACCGCTACAATAATATTTAAAATACTGTAAATGAAAATTAAAGTATTACTAATGGACTAAATGATTAGTTATAATAAAAAGTGACTCTGTGGATCATAATAATCCTGTGGAACTAAATATACACTGTATAATGTATCAGTCTATCATTCCGCCTAATTACACAACAAAATGATATAAAATTAGCATATCATAGTAGACAGAGGTGTAATAGAAATGTGAGAAAATATTTATTTCTGTTAAAGCAAAATCGGTTTATTGGTAACTTTACACGTCCTTGGTTTATCTTTACCTTTGGTTGCCATCGGTGACCCCTGTTTTGTGTTACAGCTGTTTTTGGCGCAGTGAAAAGCTTTCCTTTTTCATTGCCGGATGAAAGGTCACTTCATTGATGGCTTGCTGAAAAAGCACAACTGACACCTGTGGCTGTAAGATTTTAATTTTCTATAACAGTTTGAAGGTTTCGCTTTGAAGTACAGGCTTTATCCAAGTAGAGGCACAGCTGATCAGGGGCTGGATGTTTGTAGGCGCTGTGGTTATGGAGAGCTACAAAAATTTGAATGGCCACTGTGAGCTGCTCTGCAGGGGAGATGTTTCATTAAAAATGTAAGGTTCCCAAATATGCCTTATTTATGTCTGTTACTTACTATTTATTAGGAAACTAACAATGCGCATTTACTCAAATACATTACTTAATAACTTAATTTTGAGGTACTTTGAGTAATTTCATTTTATTCAATTACCTTCAACTCCACAACATGTCAGAGAGTAATTTCGTACGTTTCCTCTTCTGCATTTATTGGAAAGCTATAGTTACTATGCTGATCAAGATTTTAGATAAAAACACAGGATATTTTTATAAAATTATGGATTGTTGTACCAAACATTATGTTAGGTAAGTGCACCGAGTTAGCTCCTTTATTTAAGAAATCTTTTTACATTTATGACATCTTACTAGCAGAGGTCAATTTTCAGTAAGATACAAAGTTTTCTTCTAATTTGGTTCAATTACATCTTCATAAAGCAGAGTATAATAAAAGATGTTTTTTAAAAAAAGGACTTTAATATTCGTTTTAGATTTTTCATATGCCATAACACGTATCTAATGGTGTGAATTTGTTGCATATTATTTAGCTAGAGGCAATAAGAGATTTTGGTTGCTTTTTGTTTGTTTGTTTTTTGCTGTTTCCAGTCTAATTGTTAAGCATTTTTTTTGTTTTTGACCTGTGATAATAAATACAAACTAAAAAAGACAAACAAACAATAATTTGCTCTCACCCTGACCTGCTAGAGCATAAAAACGCTGCCTCTAAGTTGATAAACAAACCAGAAAGTCCCCCGGTAGAGATCCCACCTCAGCTAAGGCCAAAATATTGACGAAAATGACCCAACAAAAATACCACATATACCCCGACTCGCATCTCTCCCCTTCGCTGCGGCAAAGGCACAACGGAGGTTTGTCATGTCGTTCAAGTTTAGCGCCATCGCCCCCCTCGTGTTTCGGACAACCAACCGAACAACAAGCAGGACCGAGGCGCGGTGTCCAATAAGATATACCGGGGAGTTGGCGGCAGCCAATGTCCGACAGCCGGAGCCCGACGCACGGGATAAACACGGGGAGATCCTCAGAGCCCGGAGACGGCGCAGCGACGGGGCTTTTCGTCCCTTTGTTTGAGACGCACCGACGCACGGCTGGGCTCGTACCGCGCTGCAGGGGTAAGCACCGCGGGTATCCACCTCCCGACGAGGCGGCCGACGCCGGCCTGTCATGAATGAAACGGCGGGCGGCGATGCGGTTTTTTGCGCCGTGCGTGTTTAGTTGCGTGACTGGGCTGGATGGGATGCTAACGCGGCGACAGGCTCCTGCTGATGTTTAAACGCGTTTTTTGTTTGTTTGTTTGTTTGTTTGTTCGTCTGTTTGTTTGGTTGTTTGTTTTCTCGCTTGGCTACGTAGTCACCCGACGCTGACATTAGCCGCGGCCGTAAATAAACAACCGAAACACGGCGTAGCGCCCCACCCCCGCCCCCTCCACCAACCCCAACCACAACCACAACCACAACCACAACCACGAAGCTGTTTACAATGCCGACGTCCGCTGACGGTGTTGCCGGCTAAAAGCTAACTCGCACAGCCCGCTGTGTTAGCCCGACAACGGAGGCTGGCTATCGCGTTGCTACCGTAAGAGCTAACACCAGCTAGGAGCCGAGTAACCGGGTTACCGCCGCTGACTGGTGCCGAGGCAGCCCCCGGGGTCCGGAGATGCAGGCGGGGCATCGGAGAGCTACACTCCCTGAAACTTTAAACCCACTTAATCTGCGTTCACCGGACGGGCCACTTAGGTAAAACATAAATAATAATATTAATAACGGTGGACGGCTGAGAGGCTAGAAGGACGGTGGTTGTAAGCAATTGGTCCGGGAGCCATTGTTAGCAGTGTAATCAGCCATTTTAATAATCGTCTCATGAAATGAGCTCTGTGCCATTCGGGCTCCCCACAACTAGCTAGCCTAGCCTAGCCTAGCCTAGCCTAGCCTAGCCTAGCCTAGCTGAAAGAGAGAGGACACAAAGCGAACGGGAGCCATAATGGCTAACAGCTAGCCTAGCCTAGCCTAGCCTAGCCTAGCTGAAAGAGAGAGGATACAAAACAAACGGGAGCCATAATGGCTAACACCTAGCCTAGCCTAGCCTAGCCGAAAGAGAGAGGACACAAAGCGAACAGGAGCCATAATGGCTAACAGCTAGGGAACAATCAAAGGGGATGGAAGCTAATGCTAATGTATTCATATGAAAACCCCCCAAGCCGGTTAGCTCCATGTAATATCAATGAGAAGCTGCAAGGATAATACAATGCACTGTGCCTTTCCTTTTTATTTTTAAACTGTCTCTATGTGTGTGGATGGATGCTGTAAAGAAAGCACCAGTAAAGTAATGTGCAGTTGAGTGTAGTATTAAAAGAAGCATCATGTTGGCCCCTGCATACAATGGATCATCAGTCACCCTAGACACCCTCCTCCCACCAGCCAATTTAAACAATAGATGGAACCGACAAAGCAAGAGGCAGACAGTTGACCAGGGGGATGCTCAGATACTCCCACCGCCACGGCGTGAGCGGGCTTTGACACGTTTCACTCAAAACATATATTTTCTCTTCTCTCTGTTTAGTGAGGCAAGATGGTGAAGGACCCAAAGAAGCCGAGGGGCAAAATGTCCTCGTACGCCTACTTCGTGCAGACATGCCGAGAGGAACATAAGAAGAAACATCCCGATGCCAGTGTCAACTTTGCAGAGTTCTCCAAGAAATGCTCTGAGCGATGGAAGGTGAAATAAAACGCTCGCAATGTCTGCCCTTTTTTTAAATGTATTTATTTTCTAAATCCCTGAATCCAATATTTTCCCCAACAGTGCATATTATCTAGATAGTTTAACGCTACTTTTGTTTTCCCACAGACAATGTCACCAAAAGAAAAAGGCAAGTTTGAAGATATGGCCAAACAAGACAAGTTGCGTTATGAGAGGGAAATGAAGAATTATATTCCCCCCAAAGGCCAGAAGAAGAAGCGATTTAAGGATCCAAATGCCCCAAAGAGACCACCGTATGTACCATAATCGACTTGCTCCACACTAATGAGTTTTTATGTTTGTTTTTTATAATAGTAAGGGAATTATGAGTGCATAAACACTGACACGTTTTTCTCCCCGCAGGTCTGCATTCTTCCTATTCTGTGCGGATTTTCGCCCGAAGGTAAAAGGTGAGAATCCTGGACTCTCCATTGGGGACACGGCAAAGAAGTTGGGAGAGATGTGGAACAGCTCGTCTGCAGAGAACAAGCAGCCGTACGAGAAGAAGGCTGCCAAGTTGAAGGAGAAATACGACAAGGTGTGTAGCCATCGTGTAACTGGAGCTAAATTTGTATTTGTTAATTAGACAAACATTTATCATTGAGTGAATCGGGCTTCTTTATTTTGAAGCAAGTGAAGGAGTGAGTTTCTCGGTTTCGCTAAAAAAAAATTCGACATGCTTTCCACAGGATGTTGTTGCCTACCGCACAAAGGGCAAAGTGGATTATGGATCGGCTGCTGCAGCGGACGATGATGACGAGGAAGACGAAGAAGAGGAGGGAGAGGAGGACGACGACGAAGACGAAGATGATGATGACGAGTAGATTGCAAGGAGATGGGACCTGAAGTTTTGTTATTGCCATATAACCCTAATATACTCAATTCACCATCTTGAAACAGAAGTCAGACTGAACAAGAACATGTGTATATTTAATGTTTTTAAGATGTACAGTGTTATGCTCCTTCTTTTGTAAAGTTAACACTACATATCTTAAGTTTGAGATTTTCTAGTGGTAGTTCTTTATCCCTGCCATATAATGTAACAATTTAGGAGGACTACAAATCAGTATGAAAGTAACTACTCTATAGGTGTCACAACTCAAAAATGAGATTTCTGAGTTGTTAGTGTATTTTTCTTTTATTTTGAAAAATATTTTTTTATGTGCTGTCCCAATGTATTTTTATTGTTCTTTGAATACCACTCTAATATCAAATGCAGCTGTTGACATTCAAGAATGTCTTCAATAAAGGTCTTTTTTTTTTTTTTTTTTTTAAGAATTTTGATTTGGGCTGTTTTTTTTTTTTTTTTGTTTTTTTTCTTCCTCCAATTTAAGTTGTGTCAACATCTCTGAGGCTGCCAGCCTGTTATCAAAGATCCAACATGAGAACATGTAGTATATCCAGTACACACATAAATAATTCAGATGCGCTGGGATTTGAGGCTTTTTAATTTAGAACATACTGCAGCTGATGGCTGTACAAGTGAATAAGTGCAAGCTGACATGATGTCTCATTCTCATTTTTGCTGACAAACTCTATTTATGCAGAATAGTTGAAGACAGCAGTATTAAACTTGAAACAACGAGGCAGTAACAATGCATGTTTTACTTAGATGTCTACAGTGCATCAGAAACTATGGGTTAATACTGCCGAAGATAACGTCTGGATTCCAGGAAACATTTGACCAGAAGAACCGGAACCGGGCAACAGGAAATAATAGAAACAAAATGTAATTGGTACTAGTTTTATTAGGAACTGAAATTAGTTTTTGCAGAGGGCTGTGATTTAGAAAGAGTTAATGAGTCAGTGCCCTGCAGGATAATTGCATTTATCCGGTAATTAGTGTGTGTTTGTGTGATATCTAAGTGCGTGATTAGTATCCCATCGTGTGCTAAGCTTCCACAGTTCTGTTTTTTGTTTTTCCCCAAACTGTCTTGAACAGTGAGAGAACTCTGCTTGATCATTGGTGTGTACTCTGAGTGACCTGAATCCAGAAGGTGGCGCCATGATGAACTTAGTATGTGCAGTTAAAAGTTGAAACTGAGGTTAAGTTGGTTGTTTATTGCATCATGCATGTACAAGTTCCTAGTCCAAATGGACTCAGACATCAAAAGAAAACAGTTTCACCACTGTTGCAATGTCTCAGTGTACAGCGTAAGGCTCTAAATTGCAGTTTTCATCGGTGTGTTAATTTAGTTTCATACCATTCAGACTGCATGGTGCATATATTCTTTGTCCATAAGTGTCACCATATCATATTACTGAAAGGATCTAATTTAGTCCAATCCACTGACACACTTTACCAGAAAGACAAATAGCAATATATTAGAAATAGTACTGACTTTTGGGACTGAAGGAGGATGAATCACAACTGTGGGCTGATTTATTCCAACCACATCTGAAACATCAAATTAAAAGTGTCATTTGTTTTAGTCTTGCCAGGGGAAAGTCCTTTTTGTGTGTGTGCACTTCCCCATTGAGTCCCCTGAGAGACCTTTTGGGATGCTTTACGTTGGGTAGACTTCCCTTTGCCTGTAATTGGAGACAGTGGCCTCACAGTCACTTAAAGGGGGGGTTCACATGTCCATTTATCAGACTGCTCTCATCAGCGTTGCCCTTTGCCAAACAAAGAACTTTCCTCCTCTCAAAAACAAATATGACTGCAGTCACAGTGGTCTCCTCTCAGTGAGTCTCACACAGGAACAGGTTTCTCGCCAGAATTTTTTACCAGTAACAGTAATTCATTAATCCCATTCATGTAACCACTTATTAGATTGTTTTGGCAGCGCTAGTCATATACTCTAATTAATTATATACAACTGCATATTTGATTGCTGTTATGCAGGAAACGCTAAGAACCCGTTGATGTAAATTCAGTTTTAACATTCTGTGCTGCGCTGATACGTCTGCTCTCTTTCGAGACCTGTGATTCAGAGTGGCAGTGGGTTTTTTTTCTACTCTCTCCTTTCACTCACTGAATGAATGCCTTGCAGTCTCTGAATGAATCCTCCATCTGACACGCAGCAAGAAAGGCTCCCTCTAGGCCACCTTACCGCAGGCAACTCTTCAAAGAGTCCATCTCATCTCTACATCGAGGAACCTCAAAATGCAAAATCCATGGTAAGAATATAAAGCAGACCGACTCTGGAAAAGCACAGTAGGGTATATTATCATTACTCTTTTTTAATTCCTAGAAATTGGGCTCATTTTATTGAGGGAGCTGTTTTCTTTGGAAATACATATATAACAACAACCTTTCAATCTGCTAAGTTTTGGAGTCTCAAAATAACTTTTTTTCTGCTGCAGGGTTTGTATGGAGTGATGTCAAAGAGGCGTGCCTGTCAGGATTACAAGCCGAGGTGGTTGAGTTGTCACTATGGATACAGCTTTTATAGTTTTCCATTTGTTGATCCTGTTTGGGGGTAAAGCAGGGCAGTCACCAGGACTTCACTTTTTAAATGCCGTGTCTGCTTTGTTTTGCTAAGGATCTCATTCCCGTACGTGTTTGTGGAATTATGACCAAAGCACTTTGGAAGTACAGTACAATGATGGACTCCTCTGGAAAATGGAGAAAATATACATTTTTTATGTTTCATTTTTTGGTAAGTTGGCCTGTCGGTTCATAGGTTGCAGCAGTGATTGAATTACAAGTTATGTTCAGATTTATCAATCCTTGACTAATTTAATGACATTGTTAAAGTTACAGTGCATTTAGATGTGTTCAAGTGCTGCCTACTTATGCATATTTTTTATTTCTTTTTTTTTCTTTTCTGTGGTTCCTTAGGTATTTAATGCCGCGTCCTCCCGTGAACCCTCATCTGGAAGTACAGTGAAAGTGAGCAGTGAGACGCAGTTTGCAGATATTGTCTTAGGGCAGCATACGCTCCCCTCCTGGTATTATACGTCTGTTGGTGCTGTGCCCACGCACGGCTCAGTCGGCTTACACTCTCACAACAGATGGCAAACACAGATGGCTTTCCCTGAAAGTGTTTATTCATTTGAAGTGAAAGAAGACACAGTACCAGGTTAGTCATCTGTGCAGTGAGGCCCTCCTCGTGTAATTTAGGCACAAATGCATTGTACTTACTGACAACAGTTAATTTGAGTATGGCATTATAACTTTTGAAATATAACACTATCTGCATTTCGAATATTTGTCGGATGGTGAAGGTGCCCCTGTGTTTGACGATGTTGCCAAATGTTTTCCTGACACTCCACGGGGACAGAGCAGGTCCCTCAGTAAGTGCACATTATCCAATGTGTTGACAGGAACAGTTGTGGGAAAGGTGGAGACAGCGTTTGAGAGTCTCACGCCTATCACGTATTCAGTGCAGGAGGATGATGGAGAGAACCTGTTCCTCCTCAGCCCTGTCTCTGGGGAGTTCCTGTTATCCCGCGGCCTGGATTTCGAAGCACAAAGCCTCTACATTCTCACGGTGGCGGTGCAGCTGGGGGAGCTGCAGGTATCCAGTGTCAGGGTGTACTTCAATGTGCTGAATGTTAACGACAACCCCCCCATTTTCAGTCGGGACCCCTTCTCTGTGTCTTTGCTGGAAGACACACAGGTTGGCACTTGCTTCCTGTCCTTGAATGTGTCTGACAAAGATGATGGTAAGTGCATTAGCAGTCATGAAGCTAAGTAGTTTGTCAGGTTTTTTTTTTGATGTTCAGTCAAGATTCCTCCCACACCCAAGACAGACAGACAAACAAAAAACAAACAAACAAACAAACAAACAAACAATGTGTTTGGGAAATACTCCCACCAATGTCCATGACTGAAGAACAGGCTTTGGCAGCATCTGCTTGCTTTAAAAGGACTGTTGACCAAACTGTAAACTACTGAGAGAATTCACCATTCACAGAGGCTTCAAAAATAAATAAACCTAATATATTTACAATAGGAGAAAAGCTCAAAAAAGTCTATTCAAACTTTATACTTACTGCTCATGTACTAAGATATAGGATTCGTCCTGTATCCTTTTTTTCATATTTGACCTGCTCCTCCAGTGAAGGATTTATGGGTCTATGCAATTGATGTGGGTCAAATCCAGAACCAAATGCATTTCACAGTTCAGCTAAAGCTAATAAGATGCCATAGCCATGAATGACAGCGATTTTTTTTCTTCTAAATTTCAATTTTTTTCAACACTTTCTATACTAAGCATCAGCCTTGTCCACATCTTTCAGCTTATTAAAAGCACTAAAAGTGATAGTGTGAAAAATGTTGCCCCCGTTAATTGGGTTGCCCTGTACGTGGCCCGTTTATTCTGTATGTCCAGCTCCTGAGTTATGAGTGTAAAAAGGCAGAATTAATATTCGCACATTTTTCAACCCCATATTCAAAACTGACACATGAATTTTGTTTATCCTTGTGTTTATTCATGTATTTCAGTGTTCTTTGCCAAAAATATTGCCTGAAAATCTCATGTTTAGATCCAAGCTTGAGTGTACATGTCCTTTGATTAAACTTTATTGTTAGCGTATGCACTTAACAGATAACAGATCTTAGTATCAGAACATCAAGTGCAAAGTGCAACATTTGTTCCTTGATTTTTATCTAATACACCAAGCCATTATGGGGAGGGCATTCCATCATTTCTAATAATGTCATTCATTATCTTTTCCTCTCTGCCAGGTGACAATAGAGAGCTGAAACTGAAAGTGGTGAATGGAGATGAAGAAACAGTGTTCTTCATAAACTCATCTGGTAGTTTATGTCTGAACAAAGACTTAGACAGAGAGAGACAATCCTCCTACAATCTGACCGTGACGGCCAACGACTGTGTCCAGCCCGAGTCTTCACAGCTCACCAGCACAGCACATGTTATTGTGGTGGTTAATGATGTCAATGACAACGCTCCATTGTTCCTGTCAGCTGAAAGCATCGCCGTACCAGAGGACACCGCACTCCATTCAGTTGTAATGACTGTGCATGCTGAGGATGAAGACACTGGATCCAATGGGGAAGTTTTATATTATTTAAATAGCACTTCTAGTGGCATGTTCAGCATTGATAGCAGAAGTGGAAAAATATACCTGGAAGAGACATTAGATAGAGAACAGGTAGATACTCTGACTATTACCATGACAGCCAGTGACAGAGGCTCACCCAGGATGGCGACCGCCATGAATCTCACGGTGCACGTCGAAGATGCCAATGACAACGACCCCGAGTTCTCACGGAGCACCTACAGTCTGACGGTGAGGGAGGATATCCCCAGAGGAACGAGCCTGTGTCTGGTCTGGGCTCATGACCCAGACGCCGGCCCAAACGGACAGGTGCGGTACGCGCTGACCCCGGCGAGTCCGTTCGTGGTGGACACAGTTCGAGGTGTCGTCACGGTCATGGACAGGCTGGACAGAGAGAAGGAATCACTATATATCATCACCATTAATGCTGTTGATTCAGGTAATTTAGGTCCTAGTTAAACCGCAGGACATTATCAATTATGCCAATATCCTATAGAGATAATTACCTCCCCTGTTTGAACAGTCACTTCAAACAGTTTGATAATGAATGTCACTTTGTCATTTTAAGGATTGCCACCTTTAACAGGCACTCTTACCGTGCATGTCATAGTGGACGATGTCAATGACAACCGCCCAGAGTTTTCTGAGGAAGTCTACAACACCATGGTGTCCGAGGACAGTCCCAGAGGCACCGTGTTTGCCATGGTAACAGGATCTGACATTGATGAGGGGGTCAGTGGGGAAATAAGGTAAAAAAAAGTACTTGAAATTTGAGATCAATGTGTGACAGGTCTTTAATTAAGAAATTGCTGTTGAAGTTACGTGCTTTTTGGCTGTGGTCTTCGATTTCAGTTCTTGTTATGCCATGTTCCCATTGGACAGCAGCCTATAAGAGGCTGTATACAGTACGTTTACCAAATTTTATTGCAATATGACAACAGAGAGGATTCATTTTTTTCCTTTAGGTACTTCATGGAAAACCCTGATACACCTTTTGCCATTGAGGAAACATCCGGAGAGCTGTTTATAACCGATGTCCTGGACAGGGAGACATTGGCCTTTTACACGCTGACAGTCATTGGCAGTGATAAGCATCCAACTCATCCTCTGTCAAGCTCCGTGCTTGTCATTGTGGTTATTGGAGACATTAACGACCACTGGCCTCAGTTTACAAACAGCCCCTACGTGGCCTATGTGCACACCGAAATGGCACCAGGTGAGAGATTTTACAGCCACCTTGCAGTTATTTGTTTCATCATGGTTAACATTGTCTTGTTAAGAGAATAGATCTGTTTTGTTAATGTTTTATTTTTTTTTCTCCCCCGCAGGCTCAGTTGTTTGTGCAGTAACAGCAACAGACGAAGATGCTGAGACGAACGCACAACTACATTATTCACTATACGGACAAAGTTCAGATCTGTTTTCTATCGATCCATATAGTGGCACTGTGTTCACTTCGAGTACTCTACGTAGAACAGAGGATATTATTGTCAACGTGCGTGTGGAGGATGCTGGAGAAAATCTTAAATTTGACAACACTACCATGAGTATAAGATTTCAGAACAGCTCTGACTTTCCAGAGATGAATGTGGATGTTCAAAGCTATTCCCTCTCTGAGGACACGCCAGTAGGAACATCCGTGGCTGTGGTCTCCGCCATGAGCGTCAGAGCTGAACCCGTTTCTTTTTATCTGGCTTCTGGAAACTTTGAAGATATGTTTCATGTGGAGCAATTAGGTGGAGCGCTGACAGTGGAGAACCCTTTGGATTATGAGAGCAAAAAGGAATTTACTTTGTTGGTAGAAGCCAGAGACTCCGGTGCGCCTCCTTTCTCGTCGTTTGCGGAAATTCACATCAACGTCAGCGATGTAAATGATAACTTCCCACAGTTCACTCAAGCTGAGTACAGGTGTGAGGTTTTTGAGAATTCCCCGCCGTCCTGGGTTTGTGACGTTCTTGCCATTGATGCCGACTCTGGCAGCAATGGAACCGTGCAATACAAGATATCAGAGGGAAACGTCGATCATTTTTTCACTATTGACCCCGAAAATGGTTTATTAAGCACCACTGCAAGTTTAGACAGAGAAAAAACATCTATATTTAATTTGACAGTTGAAGCTGCAGAGCTGGACAACCCGCTTCATAAAGACAGAGCAACTGTTCTCATTGTCATTTTAGACAGAAATGACAACGCCCCTCGTTTTTTGCAGATTTTTCTCACAGAGGTACCCGAGGATGCCCCTGTTGGACACACAGTTATACAAGTCTCCTCAACTGACGATGACACTGGTGCCAATGCAGTTATTAATTACTCTATAATAAAACAAAGTGAAGATATGCCATTTAACATTGACTTTACCACTGGCTACATCACAGTTGAAAGGCTTCTGGACAGGGAGATGCAGGATCATTATGTCCTGAAAGTAAATGCAAATGATTCAGCATGGAGCATAAGCACAGATGTCACTATAGTCATTACAGATGTTAATGATAATAGACCAGTATTTTCTGATCATTTTTAAACAGCTGTCCTCCCTGAAACACAAGAGCAAGAGGTATTTGTTATTCAGGTTATTGCTACAGATGCAGACATTGGGGAAAACAGTGAGATTTTATATGTTATTGAACCTCCAAATGAGGAGTTTTGGGTGAATGCATCCTTTGGTGAAATCTATACGAAGCAGCCACTGATGTTGTATAATTCTGCTTTTGAAATCTACCAATTTAACGTCATTGCTTTTGATTGTGGCAGTGTTGCCCTGTACGCTAACGCCACTGTCACCGTGAGATTAGTGCCTTATAACCACCACCCGCCAACGTTTCTGCCCTCACAGCCTCTGATTCCGATCCCATATCACATGGCTGTGGGAACTGAGGTGGTCCAGTTTACAGCAATAGATCTGGACATCAATAATAGCAGTGCTAATATTGAGTATGTTTTGAATGGAGGTAATGCATCTGATTTCTTCTGGATCCAAGCTGACAGTGGAAAACTAAAGTTAAAGCAAAGTTTGACAGAGAGAGTAAATTTGTTCCTCACCTTAACGGTTATGGCAAAAGATCGGGGTACCCCGTCTTTATCATCACAGACTGAGATCATTTTTCAAATTACCGGGAGCAATCAGTTTTCTCCGAGCTTTAGAGACCCAGACGTCACTTTCACCGTCCCTGAGGACTTGCCGGCAGGATCAGTAATTGGGAGAATTATAGCAGAAGATAGGGATTATGGTCCCAACGGTGCCATCACGTACAGCATTACCCCGGAAAATCAATATTTACCACTCTCTGTAGGAGAAGCCTCTGGGCTGCTAACACTAATCGGAGAGCTTGACTTTGAAGAAGAAGTTATTTATCATCTTCAAATCACAGCCATGGATGGTGGCTGGCTCTCTAAAACAGCCCTGTTAAATGTTACAGTGGTGGTTATGGATGTTAATGACAATCCTCCGGTCTTTTCTTCCTCAGAGTATCTCACTTCAGTGCCTGAAAACTCTGAAATTGGAACAAATGTCATTGATGTGAACGCGACCGATGCTGATTCAGGTGCAAATGCACAAATATACTACTCTCTTATTGCGGGCCATGTGGATAAATTTGCCATTGACT
Organism: Istiophorus platypterus; assembly: GCA_016859345.1. Lineage (NCBI taxonomy): Eukaryota > Metazoa > Chordata > Actinopteri > Istiophoriformes > Istiophoridae > Istiophorus > Istiophorus platypterus. The sequence continues at coordinate 7,112,445 of CM029116.1, forward strand.
CAAGAACTGGCACAATCACTGCTTTGGCTGTGTTTGATTATGAGCGAGAGCAGATGTTTGATGTAACAATCAAAGCTTCAAACATCGGTGGTCACAATTTATTTACTTTGGCCCATGTTGTCATCCAAATCTCCGATGTCAATGAGTTCATGCCTAGATTCAAGAAAGAAGAGTTTAACTTTTCAGTATTTAAAAATGTGCCTGTTGGAACTAGGATTGGAAAGGTAACAGCAACAGATTATGACCAAGGCTCCCAAGGTCAGGTGTTTTACCTGATGTTTGGCCAAAATAAATATATGGGCTTTGAAATCGACAAACTTTCCGGAGAAATATTCACAACTAGCAGTTTGAAGAAACAAGGCAACAGTGACATAGTTTTAAAAGTTCTTGCAAAGAACTCTGGCGTCATTACTGGCATGGATGTAGACGAAGCTTCGGTCCACATCAGCGTGATTGACACGAACGATGCACCCATGTTCACCACTGCACTCTATTCGGCGAATGTGTCAGAGGACAGCCCCATTGGGACCTCGGTGGTAACCGTGAGCGCTCTTGATCAGGACTCCATCCCTGTCTGGAGTCGTTTCCACTTCGGCATTGAAGGCGGAAACACAAACTTCTCTTTTCACATTGATCCAACCAGCGGCGTTATTTCGGTAAACTCTCCACTCGACAGGGAACTGTGGGCAGTTTATAATCTGACTGTCACAGTCACTGATAACAGCACTCCGCCAGCCACTGGGACCACTAATGTCATTGTGACAATTGGTGACGTTAATGACAACCCTCCCAAACTCACAATAACAGAGGCTCAGGTGAGGGAAAATCAGCCTCAAGGCACCATTGTAGCCAAGTTAAATGCCTCTGATTCTGATTTGCCGCCAAACCAGGGATCTTTTACTTACTGGCTGATAAATCCTTCAACAGGTCCTTTTTCACTGACTCCTGAGGGAGTTTTATCCACCACAAAGCCCACTGATCGGGAACAGATCTCTGCATATCTGTTGCAGATAGCTGTTAGGGATGCAGGGATTCCCGCGCTGTCGTCCACACAGATGTTTCACATCAGGATTGTGGACGAAAACGATAACCCTTCGCTAAACAGAAACATCTTCATCGAGGTAAAATATTTTGGCAGTTCTTTCCTAGGAGGCATGATCGGTAACGTCCATCCTGAGGATCGGGATGAGTCCAATACATTTAACTGTGGTATCAAAAGCGGGCCGCTGAACATGTTCAGGATACCTAATGGCACTTGTGAGCTGTGGTCATCTCCTTTTCAAGGGGAGGCAACATTCAACATCACCATCGAAGCCTCGGACCAGCTCCACTTCCCAGTCAACAACAGCGTCTATGTAAACTACAAAGGTTTCACGAATGCTTCTTTAGACAGTTGTGTATTATTCTACGTGTCATCGTCCTCAGTGGAAGAGTTCCTGTCCACTAAGTATTTGAGGTTTGTGAAAGCTCTGGACATTCTGTTCAACCTTCAGGCCTCTAAGACTCATGTGTTTGGAATCAAATATATCGGCAGTGAAATCCTTCTATTGGCTGCGGTCAAAAATTACAGCGGTGAATATCTCAACAGTGAGGTAGCGAGTGGTATCTCTGCTAGACATAAGAAGTTACTGGAGTCTCAGAGCAACGTGATGATATCTCACATCGCCAGCGATCCGTGTCTCACCAGCCCTTGTCAGAACGAGGCAATGTGCCACAGAAACCTTCACATCAGCCGGGATGTTGCTGTCCTGGAAAGCCTGTCGGTCATCTTTGTTTCACCACGGAAAGAGGTTTTTAATTGTACCTGTCCAGGAGGCTTCACCGGGAGACTGTGTGAAGATGACATTGACGAATGTGAGGCGTCTCCCTGTGAGAATAAAGGCACATGTGTGAACACTGCAGGAAGCTTCTACTGTCGTTGTCAGAGCGACATTCCTGGCTCTATATGCTCTTCTGATGCGGATGGATGCCGGAATTTTAAGTGCCAAAACGGAGGAACATGTACTCTCACACAGGAAGGATATTACTGCCACTGTGTGCCTGGATTTCAGGGTATACATTGGTATATTAAAGGTACATCATTCTGCACAAATGGAGGCCAGAATCTCTCTTAAGTCTGAGCTCTGTTTGCTTTTTCCAGGAGAAAAGTGTGAGGAGTTCGTTGACCACTGTAGGTCAGCCCCCTGTGTCCAGGGTAACTGCATCAATTCACACACAGGATTCTCCTGTCATTGTCCCTTTGGTAAGAATAACGCAAGAAAAGAATTTTGCATTTTGGTAAAATAAGGCTACTGCTCTGTGCCAGGCCAGGAAATTGTAGGCACATAACCTCCTGTAAAATGACATTTTTGGCATTTTTACACTTCAGTTTTTATATGGATTTAACAATCGAGATGTAATGTGTTAGCTTGTGAGCTTTTGAGGTGCTGCTGATGGATTTTGTTACCTTTGGAGACAGGTTAGCTGTATTCCCCCTGCTCCAGTCTTTTTGGTACGCTATGCTGCTGACTGTAGCCTTATATTTAACTGATATAACATGAAACTGCATTGATCTTCTCATGTAACTCTACCTCAGAAAGCAAATGAGTGTAGTTATTCCATGGAGCACACTCTTGCAAGCTACAACTGAAAACAACTTATTTATTAAACTGTACAAATGGTCTCATCTCTATTTTAGGAGTCAATGGAGTCCTCTGCGAGGAGAACAGTTATGGCTTTGAGGAGCTGTCTTTTATTGAGTTTCCCCCATTAGACCGCAGGACTAATTTAATCTCACTAGAGTTTGCGACAGTGCAGAGGAATTCCATGCTCCTCTACAACCCCGGAGGATCATCCAGCGAGGAGTTCTTGGCACTGGAAATACTGGATGGGGCCGTGCATTTCTCTTATGACCTGGGCTCAGGACCTGTGAGGCTGCAGACCATCAAGCAAGTGGCAGATGGACATTTTCACAGTGTCACTGCCAGGAGGTTTGGCAACGTGAGTTTCAAGTATGCCAGCTCGTATACAAGGTTAATGAGGCAGTATTTTTAAGTTGGAAATGAGAGAGGGGAATCTGAAGACTCATGTGGCGCTATTTTGCATTTAACAGATGGGTTCTTTACATGTGGACAACTGCACAGATGTTGAGAACAATGGATTTTGTTTTTCACAGAGTGATGGCAGTAGCTCAGAGAGGTAGCAGTGAAATATTAATACTACTTCTCAATAATTCATCGTATCTGTTTTTAGCCTTGTTTTTAATATTCATCAGTGACCTCTCTTGACCTACAATCAGGACCCTAGATGTTGGCAGCAATAATATGACATTCGGAGGATTGAGGACTATTGAATTTATTCTACTGCATCCTGCTCAGATAAAAACCCATGACTTTGTTGGATGTATTCGAAATATTCATGTTAACGGCATCCTGCTGACACCCTCAATGGCCCTTGCAACATATAACATCTTTGATAGGTAAGCCTATAAAATCTAAAACGTGTAGATGCTATAGATAAACAAACAGCCCAGCCTGCATATTTAACACAGAAAATACCTCCATCTCTTATTTTGTATATATGTAGTTGTCAGCAACATGTCTCGTATGTTATATTTATATTTTCTATAAAGGTGTCCTCGAACGGCAGTGTCACCATGTCACAGCGATCCATGTATGAATGGTGGCGTGTGCCACGACATCTGGTCTGATTATCTTTGTGAGTGCAAAAGTCCTTTTATTGGAAACAACTGTGCCAAAGGTAAAAAAAAAAAAAAAAAAAAAAAAAAAATGTTTGTTTGACTGTGTGTTTGTGTGTGTATATGGATTTGTGAAAAAATGATGTAAAGTGAGGATCCTTTCAACTATAATGGCAGTTTATGACAGGTTTTATTTTTCATTGAACTTCATACAAAGTGCAGTACACAGAAAAAAAACATGTGCGCAACGCAATTGGCACCAAAAAGAGACCCCCCTGATGATACTGCATGATGAATGAAAATCTAAAATCTAAAGTGCCTGAAACTGTTGCACAGTAATACATATTGTATATATATACTTTATAAAATTTAATTATTAAATAATTATTTATGACTTAAAGATTAACATTTTCTTCCCCGTTACGAACAGAAATGTCAGAAGAAGTTGTACTGCGATTTACTGGGGATGACTACATCGAGTATGTCGTCAAGGAGAGATTCAAGAGAGACTACCTGCTAAAAGACCTGCTGAATGATGAAAAAGAGGGAAACAACAAGGACCACACAGTGATTGACATCAAATTTAAGACCAAAGACAATGGAGCATTAATGTTTGTTTCTGGACAGACAGGATATATTATGTTGAAGGTATGTATGAAGTGCAGGTAGATATTTACTTATCTTGTGCTTAAGCGTAAAACTGCTTTTTTCCTGTCTAATTCAGATAAAAGACAGAAAGCCTGTGTACCTCTCTAAAGACCCACTGTTGGGACACGTGTCCGAGCTCACCGTGGACTCTCCGGTAGCTGATGGGGTCTGGCACGTTCTTTCCTTGCTCATCGAGGGACAGGTCACTTCTCTCACTCTGGATGGTAAACCGGTCTTGAACGTCACTGACGCAAGTATGGACCTCACTCCTGATAGCGTGGAAAAGATTATACTTGGTGCAGCTCTGACAGGTGGTTCAGAGCTACAACAGTCAGGTGAGGTTTAAATTAATTATCGCCGACTAATTATATCTGTTTTGTAATTTTTTTGTTTGTGAACAAGACAGTAAAGAAGGCCAGAAAATGTACAGATTTTTTTTAGCTAGTGACCAGGTCAAAATGATCATAACAATAAATTCTAATTCTACTTTCAGTGAATAAATCTTGGACACGTAACTCATGTACTAGCACCGTTAACCATCTGTTAGTGAATACTCCCTTTGAGTAGGGCCTATGACTACCTCCATGTTTCTTTTTTGACAGGGTTTACTGGGTGTTTGCAGTATTTTAGTGTGACCGGTTACACTCTGCCCGTCGGTGGACACAGTGCGACGGTGGACTCCTGGCCGAGCTGGACTCTCATCCAGTCCAGCTGCTTCCCTCCAGGTGTCTGCCTCCCCTTGCCCTGCTCTGAGGAGAACACTGCCGGCAAGGGTTGTCTCTCAGGGCGATGTCAAAACCGTTGGAGGTGTGAACCTGCTGCGCAGAGCGGGCCCTGCATCTGTTTACATAATGCGTCTCACCACACCTGTGACATCTGCATGTCTGCAGCTGGAAGCCGTGATCAGTGCTCCGGGGCACAGGGCAGCGTGCCTCTGTGGCTCATAGCTGTGATTCTTCCTCTAATCTCCATCTTGATCGTTATAGGATTTTTTTTCTACTTGTATAAAGCGAGGCAGCAGAACGCAAAGTGTCAGAGGGATAGCTCGCCACAGAAGACGGAGCAAGGGACAGACAATGAAGCTTTCTGTTTTGATGACAACAGAACGCTTGAAGGCGCTGCGCCTGCAGAGGAAGAGAAACAACATGATCCAGTCAGTGCTGGTCGGCAGAGGTCAAGCGTGGAGTTTTACTGTGATGCCAGTCTGTCAAGTGCTCAGCCTGAGCCACGCAGTGAGCTGGAGTATTATGAATTCGGCAGCATCTCCAGTGCATTTCACTCAGACACTGCCTCACTCAAGCTCAGCTGGCACAAGCATCTGTACAGCACAAAGTGTGTGAAAGCTGACCTTAAACAGTGGGGAGATTTGAAGAGGCTGTTAGCACGATTTAAGATGGAACGCTCCAGTGAAGAGAGGGCCGAAAGTCTGATGCAACCTCAAAATGTGGCCTCCCGGAGCAAGCAGTTGTTGACTAGAGTTGATGCAGAGCAGTCACAGCATACACCGCCTTGTTGCACGATGGGGATCCCACAACCAGAGCTCCTGGAAGCTGTGCAATGCCTAACACTTGAGGAAATTAGTAAACTAAATACTCCTCTGGAACAAACAATGTCACATCAGGCGCTCCTCAGAACCAGAGCCGTCAAGTGTGCCATGATGATCGATGTCTCATCTGACAGCGAAACAGAAACCTGCTCCGGGTCTGAGTGGGGACGTGTTCCTGCCGACAGCACCAGGAAATATGGACGTGACCAGTCCAGCCCCTTGGCGCCCAGTTTCAGACAAGACATTTTGCCTGTGAGCATATTATGCAAAAACAACTGTCACTCTGCTGCAGGTCTGCATAAAGATGAGAGTGCTCCCTCTGCTATGTTTGAGCAATGGGAAACAATTTTAAATATGCATTTCCCTTTTATCAGCTATGTTCCTGTATTTGAGGATATTGCATGTCTGCCCATGGAACCCATTCATAGCTTTGATATGCAAATTGACATAGAAGAAATCATTTGATGGTCATTATATACCTAGGTGACTATAATATATAAAAACTCAATATTATGTAATTTAATGACATGGCAATCCTAAATTTTAGTTTCGATTTCTGAACAAGTGAAAAACCCCAAAAACTTCAGTTTCATATTTCCTGTTTTCTCTGTAAACTGTGTTAGATACAAGAACATTAAAGATGCTGTTTTCTGATTAGTTTCTTGTACATTACAAGATGGATTCTTGTCAAAACATGTTAATTTAAACTAGTCAAAAAACACTTTCCAACAGGGGAAATCAACAGTTTAGCTGAAGCCTTTGTCAGCTCAGTTAAAGGATAGCTGAACTGTCAAAATTCAGGTTATGTCTGAGGGTAATGTGGCCTTGCAGGGTGTCGATAGAGAATTAAATGTGGCCTAGATTTTACCCTGTATGATGCAATACTGGCTGTGGATGAAACGGATTTCACTATGATGAAACATGTTGAATTTGCTGTAAAGAGAAAGGACAAACTACTGTAACATTTAGACTCACGACATCAGATTACTGAATACAGTTGTCTGAAGTATGTACTCCACCTATCTTGGATCTTGTTCTCTTAAGTGCTTCAAAATTATGATAAAGGGCATTTGAAAGCAAAGATGGACAAAACACGTGGCTGTATCAGTAATATCCAAGAGCACAAAACCCATCACCACCACAACCTGCATCCCCAGATTTATAAGTAAGACATGCATCTCCAGGCTCATTTTAGCATTCACTGATGGTTTAGCTCCATCTAGCGGAAAAATTCAAGGTTACACTCAGAGGTGCTCTCAGAAAGTGTACAGCTTCTGTAAAGACTGAGCATTTAGCACATATCCAGTGGTAAAGTTCAGCTTTTTCCAAGCATAGTAATCAAAAGAGTTGTTTATTTTTTCTTAAATCAGGGAATATAAAGTACTTGACACCTAGGCTGACAGACAGTGTACATTATATGTCCAAAATACAAGACTGTAGAAAAACTTCTAAAAAAAAAAATAAATAAATAAATCATCAAAGTATAATAATATTCTGAGAATATTGAACATCTATCAGATGCAAACACAGTATTAGATTTTTGATGAATTGTACTTTATTGACGTGCAGAAAGTTATTCTCAGTATGTGGGGTTTTTATTTTGCACTGAAGTATGCAGCCATTTTTAAAGGAACTATAGACAGATACAAGATGGATTTATATCAGAAAAAGGTGTTGACATGATCTTTAACTGAATCATTATACAGTCACTGTCTAGCAGTCACAGTTTTACTCTGCATGCTCATGTAAATGTAAAAAACTTAATCAAATATACAGATGATTATAGATTATAACAATTTACACAGATCTGTGGGAATGTCAGATTGCAAAATTTTATTTAGTTTTTCAATTAATAATAATAATTTCCTTATTTTGGATTTTGCAAATATCATTGCAGCACTCACATTCCTAAGATGTGTCACCCTGGTTAAAAAAAAGGACAAAGGTTAATGTAAAAAACCTTTTTGTTTCATGAAAATGTAAATAAATAGATGGGAAATAATGGAAATTATTAGCAGGGATATCAACTGACAAATTAAGTCAATTAAAAAAAATCCAGGCAACTTTCTTAAGTTGCACCTTTATGACAACAACGACATAAAAAATTACTTGTTATTGTGTTTGTATCCACTTACAAGTACAGTGCTTACTTTTCTGGTTTTAAATCTCTGCATCAAAGCTTTTTTAATGTCCTTAGTCTTGAAACAGTATATCAGTGGATTAACCACAGCGGGTATGAGGCTGTACGTCATTGTAATAATAACACGAGCATCAGTGCTGAAATGGAACCCCAGGCTGTGAGAGAGATAAACGAAACATCTTGGCACATAATAGAGGCAGGTAATAAAGATCTGAGGAGCACAGGTAGACAGGACTTTGTGGCTCCCCTCAGTTTTAGACATTTTCAGAGCAGCTATGATTATAGAAAAGTAAGAAGAAATGATAAATGTCAAAGGGCCCAAGAGAGAGAACAGGGCATTCCCAAGTGCAACAAATTTAACATATGCAACTTTGTCACCACACCCCAGCTGAGTTACTGATAGATGATCACAGTAGCACTGCATGACGACGTTTAGGTTGCAGTAAGGCAAAGTTATGGCATGGAGCACAATCCCCGTCATGCGTATGAATGTTAGAGCCCAACACAGGTTACAAGCAATATTAACTGTTTTGTTTGTAATCCAAACAGGATATCGGAAAGGAAGCCATATGGCGGCGAAACGATCCAGAGCCATCATTAGCAAAATTAGAGAATGAATAGCTCCCAGTGAGTGGACGAAATACATTTGTGCAAAGCAGGCTCCAAATGAAGATATCATGTCATTCCACCAGTATCTGGCAATGATTTTTGGAAGCGTCACAAAGCCGAAAGCAATGTCTGTTATTGCAAGGTGAAAAAAGATCAGGTATGTTGGCTTGTGGAGAGTCCGCTCGTACGCAATAACGGTTACAATGAAGGCATTTCCAACCACAATAGCCAGGAAAACGAGCAGAAGAAGAACAGACACCAGTCCATAATACTCAGGCAGAAGTCCGGGGAATCCTGTGATAATGAAGTCTTTTATAGTTGTAATATTGGTGTATTTCATAATCACATGTACACAAAAAAACAGGAAACAGGAATGAAAATTAAATAAATCAAACAAGAGCGACTAAATAAACAGAAAATCACCGGCAATACTGTTGTAGTAATATCAAAGAAAGGATAGAAACTGGTGGTTAATCAAAGGTTGTTCCAAGAATCTATTACAATGATTAACCATATACCCTCCAGACTCTAACTCTGAAATGCTGTGGTCCAGCTCCATCAACAAATGTGACATCCGAGGCACCTTATATTGTAAGTGCTTCCAGCAGAGTGCAGTGTTATGAAGTGTGTGGAGATTGTCATAGGACGATCCATGTGATTCCCATGTGAACTCCAGTTTTTGTGTGTCTAACTGCATGGTTAGGTACATGAACCGGTTGGTTGGAGGTTTTTTTGTGCGATATTTGGGAAAAGTCATGATTAATAAACGTAAAAAAACACCTTTAAAGATCTGGCAAGAAGAGCTGTTTGTTTGAAATGCATGAAAAAAAATTTCCATCGTGCAAAACATCCCCCCATCTGCCCTGCTTTTAAGGCCTGCCTAACATTATATCTTTCTCTAGTGTCTGTCCCAGTCTGTTGATCATTATGGACAGAAGGATGAGTTCCTATTGACTTTAACTAAGATGTTTCAACTGAATAACTTAAATATTTCAGCACATTTTCACTAAGAGGCATAATTATTGGAAATTTATTCAAAATGGATCTGTGAGGAGAAAACTGTCTTCTGTCTTCTAATTTGTTTTAAAATTGCTACATAAATAAAGTAAGAGAGATTATACAGCAGCTTGGTATGAGAGGTTGCATTAACTGACCATTAAAATTTGCATTTAACTTAAATCAATAGATTAGTTTGACATTTTGGGAAATACATTTATTCAGCCAAGAGGTAGATTCAAAACAGTCTCTTACCTGTTTGGGAAAATAAAAGGCTGCAGCCTGTTGGCTTTGGCAAAAGTTTGGCAACTTTTACTTTTAAATAACATGAGAACATCACTGCTTATATCACCATGCATTTTTAATTCATCTTAGGATAATGATAATTGATTTGACGATTGGATGATAAATAGACACAGTGTAATAATTCATTTCTCGAACTGAATGTCTCTCACACAGAAAACTTCAACAGCTAATTTCCCTGCTTTTGGGATCTGAACTTGTCTGCACAGAAAGGGTTTATTTTTCAGAGTCTCAGGTGTGTGTCTGTGAGAAACATTCTTCTCACCTGCTTCTTGGGCAGAAGAATTTTTGAATAAAATTATTTGAATAAATTACTTGAATAAATGTGATTTTTGTTATGTGGAGATTCAAATAGAAAATGTATTAAAGATAATAAATTGTAATACATTTTATCAACGCACTTTTTACACAATGTTGCCAAGTAGGCTACTTTACAATAAAACACCAAATTAACTCAACAAGAAACATTAGCACAAATACCAGAAGCACAAATTTGTCACAATAGGCTGGTAAAATGTACTGAAAGTACATTTTGTCTTAAAATGTGATATAAAGTTACTTTTGAATTGAATCCTTACTCAGGCCTTCCAGAGCTGAGAGACCCAAAAACAAAATGTTCAGTCAGCCCTACTCGGTTGGTTGGGAGACCCCTGCTCGAGGGTCTGAGGTGGCTGAAAAAAACATAGGACTCTATTTTCCTTAAGTGCAGTGTTCAGCCATATTATTTCATTTACTACACACTGCTGTATTGTCTTTTATCACCTCTTTCTGCTAATATTAATTTTCCTACTCAAGAATTTCCTTTTCAAGCTTTCCTTGATGTCCTTGGTTTTGAAACAGTATATTATTGGGTTGATGGCAGCAGGTAAAAGACTGTACAGCATTATGATAACAATTCGAACTGGAACACTGAAAGCGAATCCTACGTTATTTGCCAGGTACACAAAGCATCTTGGCATATAATAGAGAAACGTGATGAGGAGCTGTGGTGTGCAGGTAGACAGGGTCCTGATGCGGCCCTCAGAGCTGGCAATACGCAGAACAGCAAAAATGATGATAAGATAAGAGAATATGATAAAACCCAGAGGCACCATTAAACTGAACATGGCAAGACCAAATGCAATGATCTGAACTTCTCTTACATTCTCACACCCGAGTTTTGTTATTGCTATATGGTCACAATAGCACTGTAAAATTAAGTTAGAATTACAAAAAGGCAATGTGAGAGCATCTAAAACTATACCCACCATCCATGATATTGGCATAAACCATGATATTCCACAAAGCACAGAAACCGTGGTGTTTGTGAAAAGAGCCATGTAACGCAGCGGAGCACAAACTGCAACAAAACGATCGAGAGCCATCACCATCAGGATGAAAGAATGAGTGGCCCCTAAAAAATGAATGAAATACATCTGTGCAAAGCAACCGTAAAACGAAATAATGCTATCATCAAACCAGTATTTTGATATAAGCTTTGGAAGGGTAACGGTCCCAAACACTAAGTCAGTTAATGCAAGGTGGCAAAAGATGAGATATGTGGGTTTGTGAAGAGACGTATCACATTTAACAAACACTAAAATGAAAATATTTCCTATAGCTATGGCCAAGAAGAGGACAAAAAGCAGGGCTGACACAAGTCCATAATGCTCCGGTGAAAGTCCAGGAAATCCAACGATGAAGAACTCTTTTATCCTGGTAACATTAGTGTAGAACATATTCACTTCAATTCATATCACAACCTATCAAATAGAATACTAAGAGACTGAAGCAGCTGTAGATGTGACAAGTTGAGAAAAATCCTGGATGACACAGAAACGCTGACAATATGCATAACTACTTCAAATCGGACAAATGTTCAAACAAAAGCAAACAAAGCTTGAGTCACCACAGGCAGATCTGTGAGCGCCCTCTAACATCTCACCCTAATGCCACCTAATCTGTGCTCAGCTTCCTGTTTGATACCATATTTTAAATAGCAATTTAGAGCCAAGGGGCTGCATTCCCTAGAAAGAGTTCCACTGGTTCTACATGGCAGATGATGTATTCATTAAATACTGTCCTGTTTACAGTTAGTGGTTTACAGCCATGGAAAACATGCAGCCACGGTTTTCTATGGAGCAGGTTGCAATGAGATATATCAAAGGACAACTAAGTTCTTTCAAAACCCCTACTTTATTTTAGGGGTTGCAAAAAAAAAAAGAAAAAAGAGCAATCTACATAGAGTTAGTAGTCTACACAAACTCTATGATAATGAAAGTGAACATTTGTTGTATTAAAAGTAATAAAAGGGAATAAAGGCCATTAAACTTGCCACTTGAAATTTATGTTTTCTTATTCTGTGTTTAAATGACAAATTAGTCATTTTTTGATTTCGTTATTTCCCATACTACGGCCTATCATATTAATCTGACTCCTTTACAGTTTCAGTTTTTTGATTATTTTGATGTAAATATGCTACTGCATCATTTACAGTCATGTAGGCAGTCGCTGGTTGCTTATGAAATTAATTTTATATAAAACTATTGCATAATAGAAAATATGTCCTAAAAGAAATGTAATGCCAGCCCAATCATGCTTCTTTTTCAACAGAGTGAGGAAAAGTTTTTAAAGAAAGTATCTGCATTCTGCAACTGGTTGTTTTTTTTTTCTTTTTTAGACAAACAAAAGAAATATATTATAAGTGTATGTTTTAAGCTTTGTTCAAGGCAGAAGGAGGAAATGTGATGCTTCCAAGCTGACCAATCATAGTCCTTGTGGTCTACATTGCTGTGGCGTGTAGTTAGATTTTTTTGGGAGGTCAGGCAATAGGCCAATTTATGCTTCTGCACTGAAGCCATGTACCCTATGCAGTAGCCTGACCGCACCCCCCCAAAAAATGTAACTACGCATTGCGGCAACGCAGACTGCAAGAACTGTGATTGGTCAGCGTGGAAGCATCGCATTTCCAGTTTCTCCTGTCGTACAGACCATCTCCTCTCAAGTCTTCTTTTGTTTCTGCATTGCAGTAATTTGAGAGTGCAGTGGTTGTAAATACAGTAAATCCACACCAACAATGGTAGAATGCACTGTGTTTGCTAACTTAGCTCATTAACTATCGCACTTTGCTCTGCAGAGTAGTCACTTTTCTCTCTTATTGGATTTCTTGCCCCTTTCTATGTCAACTCAGGATTTAATTTTTAGTGATGCAAGCAGAAGGCCCATGAAGGCAATCGATTACAAACATGCTGTTGTTAGTGAAAACTATAAATATAAGGCTTGTTTGGTGCCCAGGAAATGTTATTCCCCCCAAAGATGAATGAAATACAGATCTTTATGTGGGAGTTAAAACAAGAATTCCTTTATGGCACCTGAAGACCTATTGTAATGCAGAAGATGTGCAGTGTCATTTCTTATCACTGTCATTGTATGGCATACAGTGCAGTATTTGTAAAGCAATCATACCTGAAATTGCCACTGAGTAGCACCTAGATATGATTATCATCTGAACTGCTACGAAATGCATTGTTAACAGTAATGAAAAACACAAGTATGCATAAGAATAGAATTTGCACATTGTGCTAGCCTAATTTAAACATCATTTTCTGTAGTACCGTCATCTTTTTTTCAAATCAAGCCAACTCTTTAAAGTCGATGGCTGAGTTATGATCACAATCTCACCGGTCTGTTTATAGACAGACAGTTTTATCTCAATTCCAATCTTAGAGGTTTTCGGCTTCTTTATCACCGTCTGCTTAGGATCCCGAGTCTTAAATCAGTATATGATTTGATTAACAACTGCAGGGAAAAAGGTTGTGCACCAGTGCCAAATACTAAGTCATTCACTGCCAGGTGACAAAAGACCAGATATTTGGGTTGTTCCAGGGACTTCTCATAGAGAACAACAGCTTAAATAAAAATATTCCCTATGGCAATAGTTAGGTAAATGAAAAAAGCAGAGCTGACACGGGTCCATAATACTGTGGTGAGAGTCCAGGAAACCCGAGGATGAAGAAGCTTCTCATTGTCTGCAGAGATTCTCATTCATCCAGGTCTTAGTTAAAATTCATTTGATTCTTCATGACAAAATGAAAATTTAACTTGACCTAACACTGACAACATACACTGAAAATTATTGGTCTCACCAAACACTAAACATCTCTTGATTCTCTACTGATGAGATTAGTTCGCCATTGTCTGGTTTCATAAGATTATAACTATGAATACTGATTAGTCGTTTTTGGTCAGACATAATTAAGACTTTTGACATGCTGCTTTGGGCTCTGGTAAATTGTTACTGGCATTTTCCACCTCTATAAGAAGCAGAACTGCTCAAGGGTGATTTTCTTACAAATAGATAACGTGAAAGGGAAGGGACAGTTATATAATATAGTTTGTGTTTTCCCCTTAAAATGCAAGAGTCTTAATTTTTAGATTGCAGGATAAGTGATTAAGCTGATCATATGTGAGGTGTCAATAGCCCTTAGGTTTATTGCACCTTTTGAACCTTAAACTCAGACTGCACATCAAGGTCCTTCATCTTGGGAGTTGTCTCAATCAAAATTGTTTCTTTCAAATCTTTAGCTCTGTTTTCCGCAGGAAGACTTTGCAATAGCAAGAGTTTGATGTGACTGTGTTAGGATCCTGCAGTCTCCCTCCTCACATCCTCCTGTGTCATATGTTTTTCCCCTGCCCTCTGTTTGTCATGTCTGTCTCTGCTTTACTTTGTATTCCTTCAGGACGAGGCTGGTCAGCTCTCCACTGGTTTTGTCTCTGCCTCCGCACAGCTGCTACTCATCCCCTCCTCAACCACTCCAATTAGAACTCACCTGCCTGAAGCATGCAACACCAAGCCAGATCATCAGTGTTTGTCACACTGTCCGTTGCTTCATGTGGTAGCACTTGACCAACTACTTTGAGGAGTTTTGCCCTGATTATATGTTTGCTGGCCTTTTTTTGCACAGAATCATTCGCCTGCAGTTGGCCACCAGCCTCGATCCCAAAACAGTGTTCGTATCCACACCCACTCTAGGATTACCTTTCCCTGAATACCTTTCTTCCCTTTGCCATCGGTGAACCGGAGAGGAGCCCTGTCTGCTGTCCTCAGTTTGTTAAATCTTCCTGCTCAGCTCTGAACCTTGTACAAGTAAACTACCTGAAAACCAGGATTATTACAATCATTGTTATCTCCCATCATCACACCTCAGTCTCTGAGCTTCTGCGTTTGGTCCCATCTGTCCTGGTAAATTACAACCGACTGTAACTTGTCTATAGAGCTCATGGTACCTTACTTTCCCAGTAGAACACTTGGTTCCCAGACTACAGGCCTACTTGTGGTTCCTAGAGTCTCCACAAGCAGAATGGGGGGCAGAGCTTTCAGTTTCAGGCTCCTTTGCTGTGGAACCATATTCCAGTTTGGGTCCGGGAGGCAGAACTGGCTCATCATTAGCTCGAGCCATCCCCTCACTGTGCTGCTATAGGCCTAGACTCCCATGATGCACTGAGCTCACCTCTCCACTGCCTCCTCCTCTCTCTGCATGTGCATTACCGCCACAAAAATGCTCGTTACTAACTGTCCTCCCTCTATCCCACAGTTTTGTGCTTCCTCGTCTCTCTCCTCTTCCTCCTGTTGCTTTCTGCAGGTTTTTTTCTGATGCTGCAGAGTCTGGATCCATGGCTGCAGTCCACCTACCGCCCCATGAGCCTGATCAACACCCACTGTTGGGTCTCTGTAAATATTAACTATAAAGAGTCTGGTCTAGACCTGCTCTATATGAAAAGTGCCCTGAGATAACGTCTGTTATGACATGTCGCTATATAAATAAAGTTGAATTGAATTGAATTGAATTAGGTTTATCTACTTACATTTTTCATTGATTGACAAGACATACAATATATCAATAGTATACATACGTATATATTTTATTCAGTTCATTTTGTAATAAAAATACAGGCTTGACATATGTTTGAATTCTATGTAATCCATTTTGATTTCCCTTTGTAGTTTGACAGTAAAATACATAACATGGTCCAGTGAACATGACAGCTACAGTAATTGTTAGGGTCAGTCAGAGCAATAAAATTCAAAATGGGGTTGCAGACCAGAAAATGTTTGAAAAACCCATTTTCTACTGTTTTCTTCTGTACCCTGTAGCAGGAATCATTGAACATTGTTGTAATGACTGAAAATATTGCATTGGTTTGTTAGTAACTAATAGCTGAAATTTGTGCTTTTTGTGGAACAATCCTTTTGTTGAATTGCCTCAGAAAGCTTTCTCTCATGTCTTTACCTCTTAAGCAATATATAATAGGATTTATCATGGGGGGGCAAAGGCTATACAGCATGATAATAACTATGCGCATATCAGCACTAAATTTAATGCCAACATTGCTGGCTAAATATACAAAACATCTGGGTAAATAATAGAGTGAGATTATAATCAGTTGAGGACTGCAAGTGGACAGAGACTTGAGGCGACCTTGTACATTTGCTATCTTAAGTACTGCTACAATTATGCTGCAGTATGAGAATAATATAAATGCCAGAGGCCCTAATAATGCGGCCATCGCAAACACAAAAGCAGGAAAGCCATAAGGGGCTCTGTCCGTGCATGCCAGTATTGTTATACCAATATGATCACAGTAACAGTGATTGATTATGTTTGAGGCGCAGTAAGGTAGTGGGTATGCCCTTATGACTAGCATTAAAGGGCCTGCCTTTGCAATAACCCATGCAGTAATACTGATAATACAGATAGTGGAGTTTTTAAGAACAAGGGGATATCTGAGAGGATGGCAGATAGCCAAATACCTATCAAAAGCCATTAGGAAGAGAATATAAGAATTCACTGTGCCAAAATAGTGAACAAAGTACATTTGGACAAAACAATCAGTGAACGAGATTGCTCCTGATTGAAACCAATACTTACTGATGATCTTAGGTAGTGTGGTCGTGCTAAAGAGAACGTCACATGCACTTAGATTCAGAATTATATAATACATTGGCTTGTGAAGGCTGCGTTCAGTTGCAAATAAATAGAAAACTGTACCATTGCCTATCAAAGTTAAGGAATAAACCAGGAACAATACAGCTGAGGCAAGGCCATGGTACTCTGGATGAAGCCCAGGGAATCCAGTCAGGATAAATTCAGTCACAATGCTGTGATTTCCCTCTGGCATGATGCAGCAGAAATCTCCTAAACACACTACAAAGGAATAATGGGAGCACATTACCACAACATGAAAAACTTTAACAACAACATTCGAGTATTAGCATTGTTTTTATCATTTCATATCAGATTGAAAACCAAAGTTTTTTGCGCTGTCAAGCATTTTACAGTAATTGATGAACAAATATATTATATCCTTTAAAATCATTACATCCTTTATATGTCCTTTTTTCTAATCCTTAATTTTCACACAGGTCTTTTTGCACAGTCTTAATACTACATTTCATTACACTACATGTAGACTATTCTTTGTTAGCATGACAGAATAAAACTTTAATGATATGCATCAAAATAAAATGCAAATGTGAATAAGGCTTTAGTCAGTTATAGTAGAGTAGAACATGGGTACCTTTGTCAAACAGTATGGCAGCAAACTCTACTCACTCACCTGCTGATCCACCTCTTATATAGACGTGTTAAAGCATGTCTTGTGATGAAGGGATGTTATCCAACCTTCTTTTAATTCTTTGTGGATCACTGACAATTTGTCAACAAACCCATCTAATCCCAGTGTTTCCATCGAACAGAAAGACTTGCATCAGTTACTCTTTAACATAAACAGAAAATAATACACTAAATCTACTAGAGTCACTGAATGCGCATCAATCTGTAAATAAAGAATTAACAATAAGAGTATTTTTTTTCATAATTTTTCTCATTTCTCAGTAGTTGTTAACATCCTCCTTGTTGGACCATAATTAATGTAGCAATTAACATTAAATTAGTCAGTGGGGAAAAGCTGTATATAGCAAGGAACACTCACCTCATGATGGTTAATTAGAAGATATATCAATTTTATAATACAATGGATTATAAGTCCCACATGGGTAAACAACTTCAAATGAAGAAATTCTCAGTACATAGTAGGTGGTTAATCTGAGTGGATGTCTTTGTAACATAATTGTCCAGGTTACAATCCAAAAACATGAAATGTGAAGCCCATTGGCTTTTTAGTTTAATGTATTAAGTGGATGGACAATGACTGCCTGTATTTGTTACTAATACTATAATTATTTGTAGTAGTTGTATTGTTAGAATACGGGACGTAGCTCTACAAATACTTGTAGTAGAAGATTGATTAGTTTAAGTCCTACTTAAGAGAAGTTTCAAATGGTTAAACCTGCTCTGAAAGAATTGAATTACACGTTTTGTATTCTATTTTGTAACAAGGATCTCTAGAGATTAAAACAAGATAAATACTGAGACACATTAGAAAGTCACCTTGAAAAGTCTTACACACATTTGTTTCTCTGAAGTGACCTCAGCTTCCAAGCTGCTGTCATTATCTTGCAAATGACCATAAATGACCCATCCATATGCCTCTCTTATATAATATGGCCCTCCCAACAGCCATTAATGACCTCCCAAGGTTCCAACATCTTGTGAGTTTTGCTTCCATTCAACAAGTCCCTGTTAACTTTTATGTTGGGTAGGTTCAACCTTTGACAGGAATGGCCACTTTTTCCAAATTTCCTTCAGTCACAAGGTCATACTATGTACAGGCAATTTCATCTGGGTGAGGACTTCTGGGAGCTTATGGAAGACACTGGTCTCCAAAGCAGACACTTCAGAGGCTGACAATGAATATGCTGGCAGAACCCTATCCTGTCGCATGCTTAGTAGGACAAAGAGGGTTTGTCAAACAGCAAGATTGAGCCTTTGCATGAAAGACCCCCTAACAGAAGGTGGTTGAGCTGCCAAGATACAAAAATGTATATGTGTTTTATCCTGTCTCCTTTGAGGGAATTGACCTGTACTGTTGGGGTAGAAAGAAGACAGCGATCCCTTTCGACCACAGGCTTTGACCATAGGTTTTACGAGATGATGGGTTTTATGAGATGATGTAGTGTTATATGCTACAGAGTATTAGGAATGTTATCTGTTGGCTCTGTCTCTCTTGTCAACATGAAGCACACTATGATGGGTTTGGCCACAAACTCTGCAGGTCAAATGCCTATCACAGCCTCAACTCATCTCCCCAGCACATAGGCAGCCGAAACGTATGGTCTTTCTCCTTTAGAAAGCTTATGTTATCTCTTTGCTTCGTCCATACAGTCAACACAACTTGACCTGACTGTAGAGCCATTTGCTGGTAATACCACCCTTAAGTCTCTGGACCTCTCGACTGATTGCACAGGTGCAATGGTGGTGACCAGGCTGTTTCCTTTAATTCTAGTCGTGCTGGCAGCTGTGCACCAGCTCCCTTGGCTGCCCTCTGGTGAACTGCCCTCTTGCAATATAAGCAATAACCTCTGCTGCGTCAATGTTTGGTTAAATGAAATGTACTGAAGAGGATCTCTATTGAATAAGGGAATATATCTGAGTTACATCAACATTCCTGCGGAACAAGGGCTGTTATTTCATCTTGAACTTGCATTATGGTGCAAATGTTTCAAAACTGCCTTTAATCCACTGGATGAACATTAAACAGGGAGATTTCGAAAAGTGTGATGGTGCATCCTTTTGCGACTTGTGTTGGTAAATCCACATTTCCGAATGAGCCCACTCCTTTGATCCAGCTGTGCACCGCTGACTAGACCTTGAGGCAGCATAAGAGTTGGTGGTGGATTACTTGTTGGCAGTTACCCATTCTTCCTTTGCTCTGATTTACATGTTTGAGCGTAATTGAAGTTACTGCCTTTTTTCCTTGTCCTGGAAGAAATTCAGGCATACAGAACTACTAATTTAGCAGTGGATGCAGCTAACATACCTTCCAACTCAAGTTTATTCTCTTTTCCTTTTTAGTTGTTGTTGCGCTGATTCCTCCAAAGCATGATTTTCCCTTAAAGCTGCTACACAAGCAAACTGCCTGCCTCTGCTTTGACTCTTGCAGAGGAAGTAGTACTTGATTTACCTCCTCATGAACTCTTTCTGCTTGAGTTTTTCCTAGCCACATTTGAAAAACTGTCTTAATATAATCTTCAACAATAACATCATCACCCTTGTGTGAATGGTAAGCAAATGATACTGATTTTGGAAGTCCTAATGGCCAGTACAACTATGGCACACATTCAGAGATTGAGTGAGATTGAAATTGATATTGTTAATGTGATAGCACCTATTTATTTTAAACTGATTTCAGAAACGCCCTGAACTGGACATTTATTTTTTTACACATTCGTTGTAATGGAAAACAGTGAGGTAAACAGAAATACAAGAGACAGGCTGCCATGGCACCACCGGCCAAATTGACTCAGAGCAGCGGAGGCTCTATTACAGGGGTTACTGGTGGAATAAACAACAATACAAACTGACAAAAAGTGCCCCCCCCACCCGGTGCAGTTTGCTGCATAGGATGAGAATCCCTTGCCTTGGCAGTGGTGGGGGCTTGAATGTGCCCTACCTGAGATGTGGTATGAGTCTCTTTTTGGTCACAATCAGGGCTTTAAAAAAAACAAACTTGATTCAAACTATGCAACCAAACAACAAAAAAACATGTTCAGTCAGGGAGATTGGGCCCAAGGTGCATCCCTTGGTGTCATGGCTGGTTTGCAGCCTTTGGAGTGAATATTATGGTACTTTCAGAAAATATCTCTGAGTGTAGACTGACAAGACAACTACTCAGGTCTCTACAGTAATTGCTGGGGTCTGTCAGAGCAGGAAAATTGACAATCTTTAAATAACCCATTTTGACTGTTTTTTCTCTTTATCCTGAAACAGAAATAATTGAACATTGTAGTGACATACATGGCATTATTTGTTTATGTAAAACATATACATAGGGGCTGTTACATTCAATATGTTTCAATATACCAGAAACGAGAAATCTTTTCCATTCCTCAAACTATGTTTCAAAGTAACATAGTTGACATTTTGGAAGTTTGGCTTTCAATTTGTCCCCAGTCAATATTTTTTGGGAAACTTTTTCGGTCCTCACAGAATGAGATGGCTGATAAGAAGATAAACATGGATTAAATCATTGGTTTGTTAGTAACTAATAGCTGAAATTTGTGCTTTTTGTGGAACAATCCTTTTTTTGAATTGCCTCAGAAAGCTTTCTCTCATGTCTTTACCTCTTAAGCAATATATAATAGGATTTATCATGGGGGGGCAAAGGCTATACAGCATGATAATAACTATGCGCATATCAGCACTAAATTTAATGCCAACATTGCTGGCTAAATATACAAAACATCTGGGTAAATAATAGAGTGAGATTATAATCAGTTGAGGACTGCAAGTGGACAGAGACTTGAGGCGACCTTGTACATTTGCTATCTTAAGTACGGCTACAATTATGCTGCAGTATGAGAATATTATAAATGCCAAAGGACCCAGTAGCATAACCATCGCTACCGCAAAAGCAGGAATGCCATAAGGGGCTCTGTCGGTGCATGCCAGCGTTGTTATACCAATATGATCACAGTAACAGTGATTGATTATGTTTGAGGCACAGTAAGGTAGTGGGTATGCCCTTATGACTATCATTAAAGGGCCTGCCTTGCTAACAACCCATGCAATAATACTGAGAATACAGATAGTGGAGTTTTTAAGAACAAGGGGATATCTGAGAGGATGGCAGATAGCCAAATACCTATCAAAAGCCATTAGGAAGAGAATATAAGAATTCACTGTGCCAAGATAATGAACAAAGTACATTTGGACAAAACAAGCAGTGAACGAGATTGCTCCTGATTGAAACCAATACTTACTGATGATCTTAGGTAGAGTGGTCGTGCTAAAAAGAACGTCACATGCACTTAGATTCAGAATTATATAATACATTGGTTTGTGAAGGCTGCGTTCAGTTGCAAATAAATAGAAAACTGTACCATTGCCTATCAAAGTTAAGGAATAAACCAGGAACAATACAGCTGAGGCAAGGCCGTGGTACTCTGGATGAAGCCCAGGGAATCCAGTCAGGATAAATTCAGTCACAATGCTGTGATTTCCCTCTGGCATGATGCAGCAGAAATCTCCTAAACACACTACAAAGGAATAATGGGAGCACATTATCACAACATGAAAAACTTTAACAACAACATTCGAGTATTAGCATTGTTTTTATCATTTCATATCAGATTGAAAACCAAAGTTTTTTGCGCTGTCAATCATTTTACAGTAATTGATGAACAAATATATTATATCCTTTAAAATCATTACATCCTTTATATGTCCTTTTTTCTAATCCTTAATTTTCACACAGGTCTTTTTGCACAGTCTTAATACTACATTTCATTACACTACATGTAGACTATTCTTTGTTAGCATGACAGAATAAAACTTTAATGATATGCAACAAAATAAAATGCAAATGTGAATAAGGCTTTAGTCAGTTAAAGTAGAGTAGAACATGGGTACCTTTGTCAAACAGTATGGCAGCAAACTCTACTCACTCACCTGCTGATCCACCTCTTATATAGACGTGTTAAAGCATGTCTTGTGATGAAGGGATGTTATCCAACCTTCTTTTAATTCTTTGTGGATCACTGACAATTTGTCAACAAACCCATCTAATCCCAGTGTTTCCATCGAACAGAAAGACTTGCATCAGTTACTCTTTAACATAAACAGAAAATAATACACTAAATCTACTAGAGTCACTGAATGCGCATCAATCTGTAAATAAAGAATTAACAATAAGAGTATTTTTTTTCATAATTTTTCTCATTTCTCAGTAGTTGTTAACATCCTCCTTGTTGGACCATAATTAATGTAGCAATTAACATTAAATTAGTCAGTGTGGAAAAGCTGTATATAGCAAGGAACACTCACCTCATGATGGTTAATTAGAAGATATATCAATTTTATAATACAATGGATTATAAGTCCCACATGGGTAAACAACTTCAAATGAAGAAATTCTGAGGAAGGAGTGTTAATTTCCAAGTGTTTAATAGTGGTCTCTCAGTACATAGTAGGTGGTTAATCTGAGTGGATGTCTTTGTAACATAATTGTCCAGGTTACAATCCAAAAACATGAAATGTGAAGCCCATTGGCTTTTTAGTTTAATGTATTAAGTGGATGGACAATGACTGCCTGTATTTGTTACTAATACTATAATTATTTGTAGTAGTTGTATTGTTAGAATACGGGACGTAGCTCTACAAATACTTGTAGTAGAAGATTGATTAGTTTAAGTCCTACTTAAGAGAAGTTTCAAATGGTTAAACCTGCTCTGAAAGAATTGAATTACACGTTTTGTATTCTATTTTGTAACAAGGATCTCTAGAGATTAAAACAAGATAAATACTGAGACACATTAGAAAGTCACCTTGAAAAGTCTTACACACATTTGTTTCTCTGAAGGGACCTCAGCTTCCAAGCTGCTGTCATTATCTTGCAAATGACCATAAATGACCCATCCATATGCCTCTCTTATATAATATGGCCCTCCCAACAGCCATTAATGACCTCCCAAGGTTCCAACATCTTGTGAGTTTTGCTTCCATTCAACAAGTCCCTGTTAACTTTTATGTTGGGTAGGTTCAACCTTTGACAGGAATGGCCACTTTTTCCAAATTTCCTTCAGTCACAAGGTCATACTATGTACAGGCAATTTCATCTGGGTGAGGACTTCTGGGAGCTTATGGAAGACACTGGTCTCCAAAGCAGACACTTCAGAGGCTGACAATGAATATGCTGGCAGAACCCTATCCTGTCGCATGCTTAGTAGGACAAAGAGGGTTTGTCAAACAGCAAGATTGAGCCTTTGCATGAAAGACCCCCTAACAGAAGGTGGTTGAGCTGCCAAGATACAAAAATGTATATGTGTTTTATCCTGTCTCCTTTGAGGGAATTGACCTGTACTGTTGGGGTAGAAAGAAGACAGCGATCCCTTTCGACCACAGGCTTTGACCATAGGTTTTACGAGATGATGGGTTTTATGAGATGATGTAGTGTTATATGCTACAGAGTATTAGGAATGTTCTCTGTTGGCTCTGTCTCTCTTGTCAACATGAAGCACACTATGATGGGTTTGGCCACAAACTCTGCAGGTCAAATGCCTATCACAGCCTCAACTCATCTCCCCAGCACATAGGCAGCCGAAACGAATGGTCTTTCTCCTTTAGAAAGCTTATGTTATCTCTTTGCTTCGTCCATACAGTCAACACAACTTGACCTGACTGTAGAGCCATTTGCTGGTAATACCACCCTTAAGTCTCTGGACCTCTCGACTGATTGCACAGGTGCAATGGTGGTGACCAGGCTGTTTCCTTTAATTCTAGTCGTGCTGGCAGCTGTGCACCAGCTCCCTTGGCTGCCCTCTGGTGAACTGCCCTCTTGCAATATAAGCAATAACCTCTGCTGCGGCAATGTTTGGTTAAATGAAATGTACTGAAGAGGATCTCTATTGAATAAGGGAATATATCTGAGTTACATCAACATTCCTGCGGAACAAGGGCTGTTATTTCATCTTGAACTTGCATTATGGTGCAAATGTTTCAAAACTGCCTTTAATCCACTGGATGAACATTAAACAGGGAGATTTCGAAAAGTGTGATGGTGCATCCTTTTGCGACTTGTGTTGGTAAATCCACATTTCCGAATGAGCCCACTCCTTTGATCCAGCTGTGCACCGCTGACTAGACCTTGAGGCAGCATAAGAGTTGGTGGTGGATTACTTGTTGGCAGTTACCCATTCTTCCTTTGCTCTGATTTACATGTTTGAGCGTAATTGAAGTTACTGCCTTTTTTCCTTGTCCTGGAAGAAATTTAGGGCATACAGAACTACTAATTTAGCAGTGGATGCAGCTAACATACCTTCCAACTCAAGTTTATTCTCTTTTCCTTTTTAGTTGTTGTTGCTCTGATTCCTCCAAAGCATGATTTTCCCTTAAAGCTGCTACACAAGCAAACTGCCTGCCTCTGCTTTGACTCTTGCAGAGGAAGTAGTACTTGATTTACCTCCTCATGAACTCTTTCTGCTTGAGTTTTTCCTAGCCACATTTGAAAAACTGTCTTAATATAATCTTCAACAATAACATCATCACCCTTGTGTGAATGGTAAGCAAATGATACTGATTTTGGAAGTCCTAATGGCCAGTACAACTATGGCACACATTCAGAGATTGAGTGAGATTGAAATTGATATTGTTAATGTGATAGCACCTATTTATTTTAAACTGATTTCAGAAACGCCCTGAACTGGACATTTATTTTTTTACACATTCGTTGTAATGGAAAACAGTGAGGTAAACAGAAATACAAGAGACAGGCTGCCATGGCACCACCGGCCAAATTGACTCAGAGCAGCGGAGGCTCTATTACAGGGGTTACTGGTGGAATAAACAACAATACAAACTGACAAAAAGTGCCCCCCCCACCCGGTGCAGTTTGCTGCATAGGATGAGAATCCCTTGCCTTGGCAGTGGTGGGGGCTTGAATGTGCCCTACCTGAGATGTGGTATGAGTCTCTTTTTGGTCACAATCAGGGCTTTAAAAAAAACAAACTTGATTCAAACTATGCAACCAAACAACAAAAAAACATGTTCAGTCAGGGAGATTGGGCCCAAGGTGCATCCCTTGGTGTCATGGCTGGTTTGCAGCCTTTGGAGTGAATATTATGGTACTTTCAGAAAATATCTCTGAGTGTAGACTGACAAGACAACTACTCAGGTCTCTACAGTAATTGCTGGGGTCTGTCAGAGCAGGAAAATTGACAATCTTTAAATAACCCATTTTGACTGTTTTTTCTCTTTATCCTGAAACAGAAATAATTGAACATTGTAGTGACTTACATGGCATTATTTGTTTATGTAAAACATATACATAGGGCCGTTACATTCAATATGTTTCAATATACCAGAAACGAGAAATCTTTTCCATTCCTCAAACTATGTTTCAAAGTAACATAGTTGACATTTTGGAAGTTTGGCTTTCAATTTGTCCCCAGTCAATATTTTTTGGGAAACTTTTTCGGTCCTCACAGAATGAGATGGCTAATAAGAAGATAAACATGGATTAAATCATTGGTTTGTTAGTAACTAATAGCTGAAATTTGTGCTTTTTGTGGAACAATCCTTTTGTTGAATTGCCTCAGAAAGCTTTCTCTCATGTCTTTACCTCTTAAGCAATATATAATAGGATTTATCATGGGGGGGCAAAGGCTATACAGCATGATAATAACTATGCGCATATCAGCACTAAATTTAATGCCAACATTGCTGGCTAAATATACAAAACATCTGGGTAAATAATAGAGTGAGATTATAATCAGTTGAGGACTGCAAGTGGACAGAGACTTTAGGCGACCTTGTACATTTGCTATCTTAAGTACAGCTACAATTATGCTGCAGTATGAGAATATTATAAATGCCAAAGGACCCAGTAGCATAACCATCGCTACCGCAAAAGCAGGAATGCCATAAGGGGCTCTGTCGGTGCATGCCAGCGTTGTTATACCAATATGATCACAGTAACAGTGATTGATTATGTTTGAGGCACAGTAAGGTAGTGGGTATGCCCTTATGACTATCATTAAAGGGCTTGCCTTGCTAACAACCCATGCAATAATACTGAGAATACAGATAGTGGAGTTTTTAAGAACGAGGGGATATCTGAGAGGATGGCAGATAGCCAAATACCTATCAAAAGCCATTAGGAAGAGAATATAAGAATTCACTGTGCCAAGATAATGAACAAAGTACATTTGGACAAAACAAGCAGTGAACGAGATTGCTCCTGATTGAAACCAATACTTACTGATGATCTTAGGTAGAGTGGTCGTGCTAAAAAGAACGTCACATGCACTTAGATTCAGAATTATATAATACATTGGTTTGTGAAGGCTGCGTTCAGTTGCAAATAAATAGAAAACTGTACCATTGCCTATCAAAGTTAAGGAATAAACCAGGAACAATACAGCTGAGGCAAGGCCATGGTACTCTGGATGAAGCCCAGGGAATCCAGTCAGGATAAATTCAGTCACAATGCTGTGATTTCCCTCTGGCATGATGCAGCAGAAATCTCCTAAACACACTAAAAAGGAATAATGGGAGCACATTACCACAACATGAAAAACTTTAACAACAACATTCGAGTATTAGCATTGTTTTTATCATTTCATATCAGATTGAAAACCAAAGTTTTTTGCACTGTCAATCATTTTACAGTAATTGATGAACAAATATATTATATCCTTTAAAATCATTACATCCTTTATATGTCCTTTTTTCTAATCCTTAATTTTCACACAGGTCTTTTTGCACAGTCTTAATACTACATTTCATTACACTACATGTAGACTTTGTTAGCGTGACAGAATAAAACTTTAATGATATGCATCAAAATAAAATGCAAATGTGAAAAAGGCTTTAGTCAGTTATAGTAGAGTAGAACATGGGTACCTTTGTCAAACAGTATGGCAGCAAACTCTACTCACTCACCTGCTGATCCACCTCTTATATAGACGTGTTAAAGCATGTCTTGTGATGAAGGGATGTTATCCAACCTTCTTTTAATTCTCTGTGGATCACTGACAATTTGTCAACTAACCTATCTAACTGCAACGTTTCCATCAAACAGAAAGACATCAATCGATTACTTATAAAATGAGCAAAAAAATAAAAACAAAAACAAAAATGAACATTAAGCCCAGTGGAGTCACTGAATGTGTATCATTCTTCAAATTAAAAAGTATGAGTATGAGTAATTTCATTTCATGTTTTTTTTTTTTTATTCCCCTGTATTTTTTTTAAATATCTTTTTGATGGACTATAATCAATGTAGTAATTAAGATTAGATTAGTCTGTGGTAAAATGCTGTATATGCTATGCGTAGGAACTGAAGGAAGGAATTGATACGCAAGGAAATGATAATTTACTAATGCAAATTCATTATAAATCACACATGGGTAAAAAAGTTCACTCAAAAAAGCAGCAATGTTTCCCTATGTTGATTACTGAGGAAGGAGTGTTAATATCCCCAGCGTTTAATAGTGGTCCCTTAGTCCATAGCACGTGTTTAATCTGAGTGTTATGTTTTTCAACTCATGCAACCAGATCTTTGAACGAAGTTGTGCTGGCAGCTGTGCACCAGCTCCCTTGGCTGCCCTCTGGTGAACTGCCCTCTGGCAATATAAGCAATAACCTCTGCTGCGGCAATGCTCGGTTAAATGAAATGTACTGAGGACGATCTGTATCAAATTACATCAAACATTCCTGCGGAACAAGGGCTGTTATTTCATCTTGAACTTGTATTATGGTGCAAATGTTGCAAAACTACCTTTAATCCACTGGATGAACATTAAACAGGGAGATTTCGAAAAGTGTGATGGTGCATCCTTTTGCAACTTGTGTTGGTAAATCCACATTTCCGAATGGGCCCACTCCTTTGATCCAGCTGTGCACTGCTGACTAGACCTTGAGGCAGCATAAGAGTTGGTGGTGGATTACTTGTTGGCGGTGATCCATTCTTACTTCGCTTTGGTTTGCTCTGAGATAAAGTTTTGTACTCCTTTGCCAGTCTTACTGGATTGATTTCCATGTCCAGGAAGAAATTCAGGCATGCAGAACTACTAATTTAGTAGTGGATGCAGCTTAGATACCTTCCAACTCAAGTGTATTCTCTTCTCCTTTACAGGAAAGCATGCTCTTCCTGTAAACCTGCTGCATGAGCAAACATCACAGCTCTGTCTGCCTCAGCTTTGACTCTGGCAGAGGAAGTAGTGCTTGATTTACCTCCTCATGAACTCTCTCCGCTTGAGTCTTTGCTAGCCACATTTGAAAAACTGTCCTCTGGATTAATACAATCGTCAACATCATCATCACCCTTATGTGAATGGCCAGTGAATGGTTATTGAATAACTCTTGTAAATTACATAAAGTTGAATACTTTCATTATCTTCAGGGGAGGTTGGGACTACGGTTTAGAATATATTTTAAAAATTAGAAGACTGGGATAATAATGTGACAATGTATTTTAATGATCTTATAGAACAAGATAATGTTACAATATTTCAAGTGATGAAAGGAGGTTTACATGTAGCAGTAGTCACATACTCAAATTAACAGGACATTAATTGCTAAAGTTGTAATAATTTAAAAAAAAGCAGGTTAAGTCATGTTTAAATTTTAAAAATATGTGCACACGGAAACTGTGTTTTCAGTGTTAATTTAAATGGATTTATTTTTTGAATCAACTTAAAGATAGTATACCAACCACTTTGCAAAATGGCTAAAGTAATGTTTTACATTGCATATTTAGTTCGTTAAGACTTGTTTGAGAGGTGATGCTATTCAGTGCACTATACAGAATTTAATATTAAATCGCAGCTGCTGTTTCCTGTGCAGTAAAGGTGCAGAGAAAGAAAAGAAGGCCAAGGCTAAAATCTGGAAAAAATAATGACCGGGCATTAACAACAAAGTCGATGGTTTAATGTAAAGCCCAAATTCTGAAGGTGGAGTTTGTCCTCCTGCTTTTTGGTTGTCATGTGCATTCCACCTCACCCGGCAGCTTTACATTAAAATGACAGTTTTATCTCTATTCCAATTTTGGTTTTCCTGAGCCTCCTTATTAACATCTGCTTAATATCCTGAGTCTTGAAACAGTATATCAGTGGATTAACAGCTGCAGGAAAAAGGCTGTACAGCATTATCAATAAAATGCGAACATCTATACTGAAAGAAAATCCAACAGTATTGGCCACATAAACAAAACATCTGGGAAGGTAAAAAAGGCAAGTGATGAAGATTTGAGGGGTACAAGTTGATAAGGTCTTTTTGCGTCCAGCAGCATTGGAAATTTTCATAATAAGTACTATAATGGAAATGTAGGAAAATACGATGAATGCAAGAGGAACCAAGAGACAAAACATAGCTACACACAGAGAAGTGACTGCAACTATTTTAACATCCTCCCCACATGCCTGACTGGTAATAGAAATGTGGTCGCAGTAGCATTGAGCAATGACATTATTTTTACAGTAAGATAAAGTCAGGACATGGAGAACAACAGCTACCATCAAGGGCAATGGAATGAACCAAGCAAACCCACAGAGCACAGATATGATGTTATTTGTGATTAGGGCAGGGTAACGCAGTGGAATACATATTGCAATAAATCGATCAAGAGCCATCACCAACAGGATGAAAGAAGTTACAGATCCTAAATAGTGAACAAAGAACATCTGTGTAAAACACCCATAAAATGTAATAATGGTATCACCAAACCAGTATTTAGATATGATCTTTGGGAGAGCCACAGTGCCAAATACTAAGTCATTTACTGCCAGGTGACAAAAGACCAGATATGTGGGTTTTTGCAGGGACTTCTCATAGAGAACAAATGCTAAAATAAAAATATTCCCTATGGCAATAGTTAGGTAAATGAAAAAAAGCAGAGCTGACACGGGTCCATAATACTGTGGTGAGAGTCCAGGAAATCCGAGGATGAAGAAGCTGCCCATCATTGTAAAATTGGCAATCATCATTTCAGTTTTCAATAAGAATCTATCAGGACTGAGACATGAAATAAAGTCCTGCAATATAAAAGCACCGTTTAGACCTATGAAATTTGAACCTGACAATATTTTACCAACATGCCGTATAATTAAAGCATGATAACCATAACCCAAATATTCAAAATTATGCTGTATATCTGGATGTAATGCAAAAAAGTATATCTAATGACTCTTCCATTTTCTCACTCACTTTCAGGAGTGGAGTTCAGTATCCAAAAAACTCAATACAATGTCTTGATGCCAGGTCATATCACCCTTTTATCAAGTTTAGGAGACATATCCTCAAGGGACCATTACATGAATCAAAGAGTCTCTGTTTTTTTTCCCCTTTCCAATACTTAGTCCCACTTGAGGAACCTATTATAATGGCATAAAAAAAATGCAGACACTAACTTCTCATTTTTTACTTGTTTGAAAGCACAGATCCAACCAAAACAATGACCACATGGTTACTGTGTTGATTAAATCTTTCTTAATTACAGTAAATAGAGTTTTTAAGGATATCTAGTAACACGCTGCAATAAACAAATCCTAAAACAACTGAAATCCTTTTTTTTTTTGCAACTCTTAAGACAGAAATACATGAGTTTTAACAAAACAAACAAACAAACAAACAGATAATGATCGCATTCAAACTACAAGATAAGAAGATACAGGTCTTATCGTGGACAACAGTGTATTACTAAGATCCCCTTTTCCTCTATAGTGAAACTCATAAAACCTATGGTTCTCCCATGAGTTCTCGCTGTCGTTTATTTTTCAGTGCAGTTGAACACAGGTTAAGCTTAGTAGTGTTGGACTCTTTTCCACCAGCCCACACAGTTTTCTTTCAAAACTACAGGCCATGTTCCCTCTGCGGTCTCCTTTTTAAAAATCAGACGCAAAAACCTGTTCTCTTGCTCCTCGTAGAGGAGTAACTTCTAAACTGAGCTTGGCATTAGGACCCTAACACGTGATGCCAATAGTTTCCCATCAGCAACTGGCTTACTATCGCCCTCGCAGGTTTAGCGGCATGCCTTGTACCATTGCTACTAGTCAGTTGGTAAATTGAAGTGGCTGCAGACACAGTCAGTGAGAGAGACATATTTTATTTTCCCTACTGAATGTGGTTTTGTTTATTTTTCACAATCTCTTTACTTCTTCCAGTAGAAAAACACACTGGAAAGCTGACTTGAGTATAAATGAAATTTTAACATTGCTGGTTGCCTTTTTCTATAAAATATAATCTCAATTTGGAGTCCCAGCATGTAAAAAGGGACTTCTTAACACATTCCCTATGGTGACAAAAGGGTGGACTACTTTGTTCACTTTCTGGTTCTGTGACGGTTTCGGAGAATGATTTGCGATTGATTTCTCTTCAATGAGGCACAGAGCATAAAGGAATTCAGGTGGTCGTTGGGCGACTTTTTTTTTCCCCACAGAGGATATGTGGGGACTTGAGGTTACATGAACTAAACACAAAATATGTTTTTGTTTTACTTGAGGGTGTCATCATTTGCTCGCGCCATCAAAGAAAATATCTTTGCCGCAGCATGAAGTCCCACAAAGGTTTTCAATGCCACTGTCTGATATTTGCAATGGAATCAGAACCGTGATGCTGTCTACCGTGGGCTGGCTGGGGCTCGGGTGGTAGAGCGGGGCGTCCACCAACCAGAAGGTCGGTGGATCCAACCCTGGCTCCCCAGTTTCCATATCGAGGTGTCCTTGGGCAAGATATTGAACCCCAAATAGCCCCTGATGTATCATTGGTGTGTGAATGTGACAGTTATGTAAAAATATTTTGAGTTTTTGAAAAGACTAGAAAATTGCTATATAAGCACAGTCTGTTCAAAGTTTAATGCAACAGCCCAGTAATTATTCCTACTTTCATGAAGCTTATAATGTTCAGTTTTCCTTATGTTTATTTTGGAGGCTGTAGTTTGTGGTGCTGTTGATTTGAACTGCATTAGAAGTGAGAAATATTTCTAATATTCTGTCCTCATTGAAGGGGCACTTGATAAATAAGCAGAGTACATTTCAAGTATTAGTGGGTTTTCAGTTTTGGGTCTGGTCACAGCCACTTAAACTGAACACCTGTGTAAGACATTTCCAGATCTGATATAAAATGTAGGTCTAATTTACAGATATTCGAGTATGATTGATACACAACAATGATACAATATATTCATAATAGATATATATTTTATTCTGTTCATCTTGTAAAAAAAAAAGACTCGAAATGTACTTTAATTCTATTTAATCCAGTTTGAATTTCTTTTTTTTTGTGAGTAAAATACTTGATGTTGCTCCTCTGAACAGCTACTCGGTTCTCTACAGTGATGGGGTGAATGAGAGCAATAAAATTGAAAACAGGGAAAACAATTTTCAACTGTTTTCGTCTTTAATCTGAAACATTACATAATACATAATACATAATTTGTAGTGACATACATGGCATTATTTGTTTTACATACAACATGTTGTGGGGCTGTTTCATTCAATATGTTTTATTATGTCTGAAATGAGAAATCTTTTCCATCCCTCAAAATATGTTTTAAAGTAACATAATTAACATTTTGAAGGCTTTGGCTTTCAACATGTCTCCAGTCAATATTTTTGATGAAATTTTCAATTCCTCACAAAATGAGATGGCTAATAAGAAGATAAACATGGATTAAATCATTGGTCTGTTAGTAACTAATAACTGAAATTTGTGCTTTTTGTGGAACAGTCCTTTTGTTGAATTGCCTCAGAAAGCTTTCTCTCATGTCTTTACCTCTTAAGCAATATATAATAGGATTTATCATGGGGGGGCAAAGGCTATACAGCATGATAATAACTATGCGCATATCAGCACTAAATTTAATGCCAACAATGCTGGCTAAATATACAAAACATCTGGGTAAATAATAGAGTGAGATTATAATCAGTTGAGGACTGCAAGTGGACAGAGACTTGAGGCGACCTTGTACATTTGCTATCTTAAGTACTGCTACAATTATGCTGCAGTATGAGAATATTATAAATGCCAAAGGACCCAGTAGCATAACCATCGCTACCGCAAAAGCAGGAATGCCATAAGGGGCTCTGTCGGTGCATGCCAGCGTTGTTATACCAATATGATCACAGTAACAGTGATTGATTATGTTTGAGGCACAGTAAGGTAGTGGGTATGCCCTTATGACTATCATTAAAGGGGCTGCCTTTGCAACAACCCATGCAGTAATACTTAGAATACAGATAGTGGAGTTTTTAAGAACGAGGGGATATCTGAGAGGATGGCAGATAGCCAAATACCTATCAAAAGCCATTAGGAAGAGAATATAAGAATTCACGGTGCCAAGATAGTGAACAAAGTACATTTGGACAAAACAAGCAGTGAACGAGATTGCTCCTGATTGAAACCAATACTTACTGATGATCTTAGGTAGAGTGGTCGTGCTAAAAAGAACGTCACATGCACTTAGATTCAGAGTTATATAATACATTGGCTTGTGAAGGCTGCGTTCAGTTGCAAATAAATAGAAAACTGTACCATTGCCTATCAAAGTTAAGGAATAAACCAGGAACAATACAGCTGAGGCAAGGCCGTGGTACTCTGGATGAAGCCCAGGGAATCCAGTCAGGATAAATTCAGTCACAATGCTGTGATTTCCCTCTGGCATGATGCAGCAGAAATCTCCTAAACACACTAAAAAGGAATAATGGGAGCACATTATCACAACATGAAAAACTTTAACATCAAACATTTGATTATTAGCAATGTTTTTATCATTTCATATCAGATTGAAAACCAAAGTTTTTTGCACTGTCAATCATTTTACAGTAATTGATGAACAAATATATTATATCCTTTAAAATCATTATATCCTTTATATGTCCTTTTTTCTAATCATTAATTTTCACACAGGTCTTTTTGCACAGTCTTAATACTACATTTCATTACACTACATGTAGACTATTCTTTGTTAGCATGACAGAATAAAACTTTAAGGATATGCATCAAAATAAAATGCAAATGTGAATAAGGCTTTAGTCAGTTAAAGTAGAGTAGAACATGGGTACCTTTGTCAAACAGTATAGCAGCAAACTCTACTCACTCACCTGCTGATCCACCTCTTAAATAGAATTTTTAAACAATGCCTTACATAAAACCTTTTAATTCTCTGTGGATCACTGATAATTTGTCAACTAACCTATCTAATGGCAACTTTTCCCTTAAACACATAGACATCAACCGATTATTTATAAAATGAGCAAAAAAACCCACAAACAATCATTAAACCCAGTGGATTCACTGATTATGTAACATTCTTCAAATTTTATGTTAATTTTATATTAATTTTATGTGGATCACTGACAACCTGTCAGCTGTCCTCTCTAATCCCAATTTTTCCATCAAGCATCCATCAATTACTCTTAAGAAAAAAAAAAACATTAAACCCACTGGAGTGGAATGTGTAACATTCTTCAAATTAAACATTATGAGTATTGAGAAGAGATAGTGAATATGAGAAGAGATAGTGAATATATTGGTAGAAGGATACTGAGTTTTGAACTGCCAGGCAGGAGGCCTAGAGGAAGACCAAAGAGGAGGTTTATGGATGTAGTGAAAGTGGACATGAAGGTGGTTGGTGTGAGAGAAGAGGATGCAGAAGACAGGGTTAGATGGAGGACACTGATTCGCTGTGGTGACCCCTAAAGGGAAAAGCCGAAAGAAAAAGAAGAAGAAACATTATGAGTATGAGTAAATTTTGTTTCAAAATTTATCTTATTCCTCAGTAGTTGTTAACATCGTTTTTGTCAGACTACAATTAATGTAGTAGTGATCATTGAATTAGTCAGTGGGGAAATGCTGTATATGCTATGCATTGCAAGGAACACTCATCTCATGATGGCTAATTGGAAGAAACATTAATTTAATAATGCATATCGGTTTTTAATCCCCCATGAACAACTTCATTTGAACAAAACCCCAATGTGTACCTAAATTAATACTCAGGAGGGAGTGTTTATATCCCAAGTGTTTAATAGTGGTCTCTCAGTGCATAGCATGTGTTTAATCTGAGTGGATGTCTTTGTAGTGTTACCATCCAGATGAAAGGCAAATGAACATGAAATGTGAGGCCTGTTGATATTTGAGTGTCGTGTTTTAAGTCGTTGGGCAATGACTGCCTGTAGTTGTTACTTATACTGTAGTTATTTGTAGTAGTTGTATTGTTAGTACGGGCGAAAGTGCTAAAAAGAAATAGTACTAGCAGATTGATTAGTGTTAGTCGTAGTTAAGAGAATATTTTGATTCCACTTTTGTATTCTGTTTTGTAATAACGATCTGCAGAGATTGAGGCAGGATAAATCTGAGGCACAATAGAAAGTCATCTTGAACCACGTGTTTTAATAGAGTTGAATTTCCAATAAACCTGTTTTCATTCACATGTTTTTTTGTTTCGATTGTCAGACAACGGAACAAATGTGAAATAATGACTAAAACATGGCCCATTAAGACAACATGTTAACCAGCATTCACTTCCAAGCCATTTCTGTTCAAGGGGGTGGCCCCATTTTTGCAGTCAAACCAAAACTTGGAGAGCGAATGAATTTTTCCCTGCAAGTGTATAACAACAATCAGTTATCAATAAAAATACCAAAGATATGCTGGTTATAGCCCTTCAAGTGTGAGCATTTGTTGATTTTCTATATTTCATGACAGTTTTAACTTAACTTTGTGTTCTACAGTACACATCTTCCTGGCATTTCCCAGCATTCATATTTCATCTTTCCCAAATCCATGGAACTTAACTGTATCAGCTGAATTAAGTCACATACTTAAGAGTTGATGTTCACACAAATAGTTAGACAACAGGTCTGTTGAGATGAGAATTCACTAAGGTACAAAGACAGACACAAACACAGTAGCCTACACTCACACATGCACGCTTTAATCACACACTTGAGACCATTATTGACATCAGACACTAACGGGCGTCCTCTTGGAACTCATTTGCGTTGTTGCTGCTAAGTGCAATCGATCTGAGACAAACACGTCACTCGGCCTTTGAGACAAAACTTTTCTAGGTTTTGTTGTTGTGCTGAACAAAATGTCAATAGAAAGATAGTACGTAACTTGCACACATAGAAGTTTGCTTTACAAATTTGCTGATGATAGATTGGGGTTTACAACATGTTAGTCTTGAAGCAGTTAAACCACACGTAGGGTCAGTCTTCACATAAAAAACCGGATGTCACTTTGATTAGTGCTTAGATCTGTGTTTGTGTAGTTTTTACGTTCTCCCATTTTCTGCTTGGGTTCCTCTGGGTGCTCTGGACAGACATTAAGTTCAAGTTGACAGGATAGGTAAATTTCCCATTAATATGCATGTGGCTATGCATGTGTGCCCTGTGAGAGACCGTGAACTCTGGCATGTTTTTACTCGGCAAAGATGACGGGGGGGGGCAGCCAGCCTAGAGATATTACAAGACAGGAGACAAACCACTGAGGCATTTTGAATAGAAAAGTTTGTAATGCCTAAGATGGAGGTTTTATGACATATATACCAGCCAATCATCTGTTTGATAACAGCCAAATGGGAAACATATCAAGCCAATCATGTTGTTGCAATGATGCAAGCAAAACCCTCTGCATGCATAGCAGAAGTATGACCTGTGGGAAAAAAAAGAAAAAAGATTTAAACCTTATCATGTGGCAAAGTCACCAAACCTTGAATCAATGTTTATCAGGTTTGACTTGTGATTCTATATATGAAGTTTTTCCGTCCAAGTGAGCATTGAAAGTGAAGTAATGGCTCCCCGGTGTTGTCAGCCCTAAATAGCTGGACGAATGGCTGCAGGGTGGCAAGACTTGCTTATAAGGACAATGGCTGATCTTTGTCCAAAATGGAAAAAAAGAAGCCTACTAACACCCTTAACACTGAGCAGATACAATAACACATTTTATGCCTGACTGTTCAAACATGAAATCACCATTATGTGTCAATTTGCAATGTTGGTGTGGTAATTGGCCAAATGATAATGGGTATGAAGCATAAAGGCCCCTTTTCCTACTTACAGCAGAGACCACAATGTGAGAATGGAGAACAGTAGTAAGATTGAAATTAAATGCTTTTAAAACATTTTGCAGACAAATGAGATTTTATTTTTTTGGATTCATTAAAAACCATTGTGTCTAAGGAAAAAGTATCAGTATTAGAGTAGTTCATGGCAAATGGACTACACTTACATTAAAAGTTACATTTTCTCCATTGTTCACCCAATAGCAGCCAACTGAGAACTCATCAGTCCTGAGCAGGGAAACTTTAACAGTAGGTTTCAAGTTTTTCCCACTCTCACACACGTGGGAAAATTTGTTGACATTCAGTGACTCTCTACACTATCTACTAACTCAAATGAGCTGAGGTCAACATCCAATGTGATTGGACGAGGGGCCCGTCCAATGAAGAGTTACTGTTCTGGCGAGCCTTAAAATGCTAAATCCAAGAAGCTGTCTGGGGGAGTCCATTGTTGACTGTAGTGAAAGCTGTTTGATTCAGCTCAGTTAGACATATCTGTTTGTGAAATATGACAACTGGTTATGACTAGTTATGATTTTGAGTTTTTGAACCAAATTTTGCTTTGAGAACAGCTTTTCATCGTTTTCATTTCTCTTTTGCATTTTAAAAAAAACGATCATTTGTTGAATATGAGTTTTCATAATGCTTCAATCACAGTAACAGAATTTATCATAGGTGGTTTTGACCAAACCAAAAGGCCTATGGTCGTTGGTGTGGTTATATTGATTACCTATGTTCTAGTTGTTTTTGCCAACATGGTAAATATCCTCGTCATTATTTATGACAAGAGACTACACAAACCAATGTATCTTTTGATCTGCAACCTTGCTGCTGTTGATATACTGTACACCTCCAGCGCTGGTCCAACAATGGTTAGGGTTCTTGTTGCTGGTATTAAAACTGTATCCTATGTGCCGTGCTATATTCTAATGTTTGCTTTCCACTTGGGAGTGGTGATGGAGATGTTTGCTTTAGCGGTTATGGCGTTTGATCGATTGATTGCAATCAGTTACCCTTTTCAGTACCACATTTATTTAACAAATGTGCGTACTCTTGTCCTTACATATATCCTTTGGATTGTTGCCGGTGGTTTTGTGGCTGTTTTGCCTGCAACTGTGATTCCTCTCCCTCACTGCCACTCAACAATAATGTACAATTTCTGTGAGTATGCTGGGATAGTGCGAACCACTTGTGTCAACCCAAGTTACTATTTCAATCTGGTCACCGTTATATCCTTTTTTCTTTTATTTTTCACTTTTACTTTTATTTGCCTGTCCTATATTGGGATCATATATTTTGTGAAACTATCCTCAAATGATGATAAAAAGAAAATGGGCAGCACTTGTTTGAGTCACTTGATTGTGGTAATATGTTATTACTGTCCTTTCTTTATCATCATTGTCTTGACCAGAATAGGTGTGGTGTTAACTCCTGAGACGCGCCAAGGCTTAATGATTGGTGCCAACCTTGGACCATCTCTTGTAAATCCTTTTGTTTACTGTTTGAGGACAAAAGAAATTAAACATAGGATCGTTAAGATTTTCAGAAGAGTTGAGACATTTCCTTAGATTCAGCCACAAGCCACAAAGCAACAGATCTAATCCTGATTCTGATCCTGATATTTTTGACAGAATATTCATATGTACGACAGAGGCACATCTAAGAAACATCTAAACATTACTAGTGCTACAACAATTAGTCGATTTATTGATTAGTCAGACATAGAAAACTATTCTGTGACTATTCTGATAATCGAATAATTGTTTTAGATTTTGTTTCTGAATGAGGTATTTTGAAAGACAGTTCTTGTTGAAGACACAAAGCAGCTGCAGGTTGCATGATAAGATGTCAGCTTGGTCTCACAATGATCTGTTTTTCACTCCCGCACAAAAAATGTTAATAGAACTGAATAACACAGTAGAGAGAGATGATCAGAGTTAAGTACTGTATCAACATTAGCAACATTATGTTGCTATCCTTTAAAAAAAAAAAAACCCAAACCAGAACAAAAACATCATAAGCAGTGGCTTCTGAAAGTCTTCAGAAAGTTGCAGAGCCCTTCACTTTTCTGACAATTTATTGTGTTGTACTTTTAAATTTGAATGTTAACATGTACATTGTACATGTTAGCAAAGTACTTTTATATCTTAAATGGATACATTTTCCTCTAGCACAACCTTAATAGCACATTGCATTTCACTACATGTAAACCGTTCTTTGTGTGTGTGACAAAATAAAACCTTGATTATATGCAAGCACGAGTAAGGCTTTGGTCAATTACAGTAGATTAGAACATGGGTACCTTTCTCAGACAGTATGACAACAAACTCTACTTACTCATCTGCTGATCTACCTCTTATATAGATTTTTTAAAGCATGCCTTGTGATGAATGTATGGTATTCATGATTTTTTCATTTTATGTGGATCACGACAACCTGTCAGCTGTCCTCTCTAATCCCAATTTTTCCATCAAGCATCCATCAATTACTCATAAGATAAACAAAAAAATTTAAACCCACTGGAGTGGAATGTGTAACATTCTTCAAATTAAACAATATGAGTAAATCTTTGTTTCACAATTTTCCTTATTCCTCAGTAGTTGTTAACATCCTTCTTGTCAGACTACAATTAATGTAGTAGTGATCATTGAATTAGTCAGTGGGGAAATGCTGTATATGCTATGCATTGCAAGAAACATTCATCTCATGATGGCTAATTGGAAGAAACATTAATTTAATAATGCATATCGGTTTTTAATCCCCCATGAACAACTTCATTTGAACAAAACCCCAATGTGTACCTAAATTAATACTCAGGAGGGAGTGTTTATATCCCAAGTGTTTAATAGTGGTCTCTCAGTGCATAGCATGTGTTTAATCTGAGTGGATGTCTTTGTAGTGTTACCATCCAGATGAAAGGCAAATGAACATGAAATGTGAGGCCTGTTGATATTTGAGTGTCATGTTTTAAGTCGTTGGGCAATGACTACCTGTAGTTGTTACTTATACTGTAGTTATTTGTAGTAGTTGTATTGTTAGTATGGGCGAAAGTGCTAAAAAGAAATAGTACTAGCAGATTGATTAGTGTTAGTCGTAGTTAAGAGAATATTTTGATTCCACTTTTGTATTCTGTTTTGTAATAACGATCTGCAGAGATTGAGGCAGGATAAATCTGAGGCACAATAGAAAGTCACCCTGAACCACGTGTTTTAATAGAGTTGAATTTCCAATAAACCTGTTTTCATTTACATGTTTTTTTGTTTCGATTGTCAGACAACGGAACAAATGTGAAATAATGACTAAAACATGGCCCATTAAGACACCATGTTAACCAGCATTCACTTCCAAGCCATTTCTGTTCAAGGGGGTGGCCCCATTTTTGCAGTCAAACCAAAACTTGGAGAGCGAATGAATTTTTCCCTGCAAGTGTATAACAACAATCAGTTATCAATAAAAATACCAAAGATATGCTGGTTATAGCCCTTCAAGTGTGAGCATTTGTTGATTTTCTATATTTCATGACAGTTTTAACTTAACTTTGTGTTCTACAGTACACATCTTCCTGGCATTTCCCAGCATTCATATTTCATCTTTCCCAAATCCATGGAACTTAACTGTATCAGCTGAATTAAGTCACATACTTAAGAGTTGATGTTCACACAAATAGTTAGACAACAGGTCTGTTGAGATGAGAATTCACTAAGGTACAAAGACAGACACAAACACAGTAGCCTACACTCACACATGCACGCTTTAATCACACACTTGAGACCATTATTGACATCAGACACTAACGGGCGTCCTCTTGGAACTCATTTGCGTTGTTGCTGCTAAGTGCAATCGATCTGAGACAAACACGTCACTCGGCCTTTGAGACAAAACTTTTCTAGGTTTTGTTGTTGTGCTGAACAAAATGTCAATAGAAAGATAGTACGTAACTTGCACACATAGAAGTTTGCTTTACAAATCTGCTGATGATAGATTGGGGTTTACGACATGTTAGTCTTGAAGCAGTTAAACCACACGTAGGGTCAGTCTTCACATAAAAAAACGGATGTCACTTTGATTAGTGCTTAGATCTGTGTTTGTGTAGTTTTTACGTTCTCCCATTTTCTGCTTGGGTTCCTCTGGGTGCTCTGGACAGACATTAAGTGTAAGTTGACAGGATAGGTAAATTTCCCATTAATACGCATGTGGCTATGCATGTGAGCCCTGTGAGAGACCGTGAACTCTGGCATGTTTTTACTCGGCAAAGATGACGGGGGGGGGCAGCCAGCCTAGAGATATTACAAGACAGGAGACAAACCACTGAGGCATTTTGAATAGAAAAGTTTGTAATGCCTAAGATGGAGGTTTTATGACATATATACCAGCCAATCATCTGTTTGATAACAGCCAAACAGGAAACATATCAAGCCAATCATGTTGTTGCAATGATGCAAGCAAAACCCTCTGCATGCATAGCAGAAGTATGACCTGTGGGAAAAAAAAGAAAAAAGATTTAAACCTTATCATGTGGCAAAGTCACCAAACCTTGAATCAATGTTTATCAGGTTTGACTTGTGATTCTATATATGAAGTTTTTCCGTCCAAGTGAGCATTGAAAGTGAAGTAATGGCTCCCCGGTGTTGTCAGCCCTAAATAGCTGGACGAATGGCTGCAGGGTGGCAAGACTTGCTTATAAGGACAATGGCTGATCTTTGTCCAAAATGGAAAAAAAGAAGCCTACTAACACCCTTAACACTGAGCAGATACAATAACAC
This sequence comes from Istiophorus platypterus, assembly GCA_016859345.1. NCBI lineage: Eukaryota > Metazoa > Chordata > Actinopteri > Istiophoriformes > Istiophoridae > Istiophorus > Istiophorus platypterus. The sequence goes on from CM029116.1 coordinate 7,154,783, forward strand.
ATTTTATGCCTGACTGTTCAAACATGAAATGACCATTATGTGTCAATCTGCAATGTTGGTGTGGTAATTGGCCAAATGATAATGGGTATGAAGCATAAAGGCCCCTTTTCCTACTTACAGCAGAGACCACAATGTGAGAATGGAGAACAGTAGTAAGATTGAAATTAAATGCTTTTAAAACATTTTGCAGGCAAATGAGATTTTATTTTTTTGGATTCATTAACAACCATTGTGTCTAAGGAAAAAGTATCAGTATTAGAGTAGTTCATGGCAAATGGACTACACTTACATTAAAAGTTACATTTTCTCCATTGTTCACCCAACAGCAGCCAACTGAGAACTCATCAGTCCTGAGCAGGGAAACTTTAACAGTAGGTTTCAAGTTTTTCCCATTCTCACACATGTGGGAAAATTTGTTGTTGACATTCAGTGACTCTCTACACTATCTATTAGCTCAAATTAGCTGGGGTCAACATCCAATGTGATTGGACGAGGGGCCCGTCCAATGAAGAGTTACTGTTCTGGCGAGCCTTAAAATGCTAAATCCAAGAAGCTGTCTGGGGGAGTCCATTGTTGACTGTAGTGAAAGCTGTTTGATTCAGCTCAGTTAGACATATTTGTTTGTGAAATATGACAACTGGTTATGACTAGTTATGATTTTGAGTTCTTGAACCAACTTTTGCTTTGAGAACAGCTTTTGATCGTTTTCATTTCTCTTTTGCATTTAAAAGAAAAAACTTGATCATTTGGTGAATATGAGTTTTCATAATGCTTCAATCGCAGTTACAGAATTTATCATAGGTGGTTTTGACCAAACCAAAAGGCCTATGGTCGTTGGTGTGGTTATATTGATTACCTATGTTCTAGTTGTTTTTGCCAACATGGTAAATATCCTCGTCATTATTTATGACAAGAGACTACACAAACCGATGTATCTTTTGATCTGCAACCTTGCTGCTGTTGATATACTGTACACCTCCAGTGCTGGTCCAACAATGGTTAGGGTTCTTGTTGCTGGTATTAAAACTGTATCCTATGTGCCGTGCTATATTCTAATGTTTGCTTTCCACTTGGGAGTGGTGATGGAGATGTTTGCTTTAGCGGTTATGGCATTTGATCGATTGATTGCAATCAGTTACCCTTTTCAGTACCACGTTTATTTAACAAATGTGCGTACTCTTGTCCTTACATATATCCTGTGGATTGTTGCCGGTGGTTTTGTGGCTATTTTGCCTGCAACTGTGATTCCTCTCCCTCACTGCTACTCAAAGATGATGTACAATTTCTGTGAGTATGCTGGGATAGTGCGAACCACTTGTGTCAACCCAAGTTACTATTTCAATCTGGTCACCGTTATATCCTTTTTTCTTTTATTTTTCACTTTTACTTTTATTTGCCTGTCCTATATTGGGATCATATATTTTGTGAAACTATCCTCAAATGATGATAAAAAGAAAATGGGCAGCACTTGTTTGAGTCACTTGATTGTGGTAATATGTTATTACTGTCCTTTATTTTTCATCATTGTCTTGACCAGAACAGGTGTGGTGTTAACTCCTGAGACACGCCAAGGCTTAAGAATTGGCTCCATTCTTGGCCCGTCTCTTGTAAATCCTTTTGTTTACTGTTTGAGGACAAAAGAAATTAAATATAGGATCATTAAGATTTTCAGAAGAGTTGAGACATCACAGTAGATTCTTAGAAGCCCTGAGAGGACATTTTTTCTCTTTTCTTTTTTATCTGATGCTCTTTTCAGCCACAAGCCACAAAACAATAAACGGGATCCTGATCCTGATCCTGATGTTTCCGACAGACTATGTATATGACCAACATGTGCACAAATAAGAAACATTTCAACATAACTAGAGCACCAGCAATTAGTCAATTAATTGATTAATCTGTCAACAGAAAATTATTCAGTGACTTCTTTGATTAAAAAAAAAAAACAATAATAATTTGTTTTAGTAATTTTTTAAACAAAACTCAACTTTTGGCATCAGCTTCTAAAATGTATGAGGATATTGAACTGTTAGTAGTACGATAAGATTTTGTTTCTGAATGAGGGGTATTTTGAAAGACAGTTCTTGTTGTAGAACACAAACTAGCTGGAGGCTGTCTGATAGGATACCAGCTTTGTCTCACAATGATCAGTATTTCAGTCAACGTTAACAGTCATAATGATTGAGTGAAATATATAAATGTAAAGAAATATATAAGAATATAGCAGATGGAACTGATCAGGGTTCAGTACTGTACCATCAACCATCAACAACATTATGTCCCTGTCCTGTAAAAAAAAAAAAAGAAGTTATTATTGCCTAAGAAGAATGTATTTCTTTAAAGTTTTATTTCATTTGTAAGTTTGTAAGTAAGGTTCATTTTATCTGCAATAGTCATTATCACCATATTGGAAGATACACGTTTTTTTTCTGGGTAGTAATTGGACAACTTTGAACCTGGTCATTAGTAGTTAAAATAACATAAGCAGACCCAGTAACACTCTGTTTGAGGACATAGTGGTTTACAAATGTCAGTGCTGCCAGCTGCTAGTGATCATTTTTAGTGCACATAATCATCACAACTTTTACAGGAGGGGAAAGAAGTCCATTATTATTATCGATGACTAATGCCACTTCTACTGCTGCTAATACTACAACAACAGCACATCTGTTTTATCAAAAAAAAACAATAAAAAATAAAAACATGAACTGTGCCTCACTTTCATAATACACATTACTGTAATATCAAACTGCATGAAATGCTGATTTTGGCTTACATGATTATAAAAGATCTACATATTTAAACAGCAATATATATAAAGAAACTGTACGTGCTGTGCTGGGTTGTACTAGACTGACATGCGCTTACCATTTTACTCAAATGAGTCATTTGAAAACTACTGTTAAACAAAACAGAAAGCAAAATGTTACAAATGATGTAGGACATGGTTGCTGTGACAACATTACAAGTGTCATTGTAATTTGTGTTTACAGTGTGTGCACAAAAGTTCCTATGGAGAAAACACTTACTGTTGATTTTTATTAGACTGGTAATAAAAATGATGGGGTGCTGAGCAAAAAATGATGATGAGAAATGAGCTACTGGAAGAAGATACAGATGGACTAGAGCAGAGAATATGGACCTGTTGAAATGTTAATATACAAGTACCCCAAGTGAGAATGGCAAAATGCAGAGGTTGTGGCACATTTGAAACCCAACATCTAGGCCGACAAAGAAACATCTCAGCCCAGTGTTCCAACATTTGTAAACGGCAACTGTTATGACAACTGGAGATTGATGAGGTGCAACAAATGGCAAGGGGAGCCAGGATAACAGGTCGGAGGAGAGATACCATCATCATCGTCACACTCTGAAATTGGTTACCAAGCTCCAACAAGCCCTTAATACATAGATTCCCTTAACGGAAAGGCAACTGACCTAAGATTGAAAATCATGACTCAGCTGCTTCAACTGGCACCCACATGGCCGATTACCTGGAGGCCAAGGCTGGAGGCTGGAGGCCAAGATCAATAAATTTGTCAACTCTCACAGCTACAGAGAGGTTTGGGGAATAAAAGGAATCCTAGGTTTAGATGACAAACTGTCTAAACCTGAGGCACTGGAGACTGCCAAGCAAAGGCTCACAGCTCTGGCCAGTACTGGAAGAGCACATGGGAGGCATCAAATAACACCGATGTTCCGTGGCTAGCGGATCGAAGAGCAGAACATCCTCCGGAGGCGTTTTACCTCCATTTGGCTGACGTACAAGCAAGTGTATGTGAAAAAAATTAATATTTCAGTTTTTATGAGTATGATTAAAGCCGATATGAGAAATGTTTGGGTTTGATACCTTCTCAGGAATGGTGTCATAAAGATGATCCACATAAACCTGTACTGGCCAAAAAATATGAACAAAAATCTCTATCAAAAAGGATTTTGTTTCATTTTAGAACAGCAACATATCATGATATTCTTAATTTCTAGAATAAATACTCCAGTATTAGAGTAGTTCATGGCAAATGGACTACACTTACATTAAAAGTTACATTTTCTCCATTGTTCACCCAATAGCAGCCAACTGAGAACTCATCAGTCCTGAGCAGGGAAACTTTAACAGTAGGTTTCAAGTTTTTCCCATTCTCACACACGTGGGAAAATTTGTTGACATTCAATGACTCTCTACACTATCTACTAACTCAAATTAGCTGAGGTCAACATCCAATGTGATTGGACGAGGGGCCCGTCCAATGAAGAGTTACTGTTCTGGCGAGCCTTAAAATGCTAAATCCAAGAAGCTGTCTGGGGGAGTCCATTGTTGACTGTAGTGAAAGCTGTTTGATTCAGCTCGGTTAGACATATTTGTTTGTGAAATATGACAACAACTGGTTATGACTAGTTATGAATTTAAATTCTTGAAAAAACTTTTGCTTTGAGAACAGATTTTCATCCTTTTCATTTCTCTTTTGCATTTAAAAAAAAAACTTGATCATTTGTTGAATATGAGTTTTCATAATGCTTCAATCACAGTAACAGAATTTATCATAGGTGGTTTTGACCAAACCAAAAGGCCTATGGTCGTTGGTGTGGTTATATTGATTACCTATGTTCTAGTTGTTTTTGCCAACATGGTAAATATCCTCGTCATTATTTATGACAAGAGACTACACAAACCAATGTATCTTTTGATCTGCAACCTTGCTGCTGTTGATATACTGTACACCTCCAGTGCTGGTCCAACCATGATTAGGGTTCTTGTTGCTGGTATTAAAACTGTATCCTATGTGCCGTGCTATATTCTAATGTTTGCTTTCCACTTGGGAGCGGTGATGGAGATGTTTGCTTTAGCGGTTATGGCATTTGATCGATTGATTGCAATCAGTTACCCTTTTCAGTACCATATTTATTTAACAAATGTGCGTATTCTTGTCCTTACATATATCCTGTGGATTGTTGCCAGTAGTTTTGTGGCTGTTTTGACTGCAGCTGTGATTCCTCTCCCTCACTGCTACTCAACGATGATGTACAATTTCTGTGAGTATGCTGGGATAGTGCGAACCACTTGTGTCAACCCAAGTTACTATTTCAATCTGGCCACCGTTATATCCTTTTTTCTTTTATTTTTCACTTTTACTTTTATTTGCCTGTCCTATATTGGGATCATATATTTTGTGAAACTATCCTCAAATGATGATAAAAAGAAAATGGGCAGCACTTGTTTGAGTCACTTGATTGTGGTAATATGTTATTACTGTCCTTTATTTGTCATCATTGTCTTGACCAGAATAGGTGTGGTGTTAACTCTTGAGACGCGCCAAGGCTTAAGGATTGGCTCCATTCTTGGCCCGTCTCTTGTAAATCCTTTTGTTTACTGTTTGAGGACAAAAGAAATTAAATATAAGATCGTTAAGATTTTCAGAAGAGTTGAGACATCACAGTAGATTCTTAGAAGGCCTGAGAGGACATTTTTTCTCTTTTCTTTTTTATCTGATGCTCTTTTCAGCCACAAGCCACAAAGCAATAAACGTGATCCTGATCCTGATCCTGATCCTGGTCCTGATTTTTCAGACTATGTATATGTACAACAGATGCACATATAAGAAACATTTCAACATAACTAGAGCACCAGCAATTAGTCAATTGATTAATCTGTCAACAGAAAATTATTCAGTGACTACTTTGATTAAAAAAAAAAAAACAATAATAAATTGTTTTAGTAATTTTTTAAACAAAACTCAATATTTGGCATCAGCTTCTAAAATGTATGAGGATATTGAACTGTTAGTAGTACGATAAGATTTTGTTTCTGAATGAGGGGTATTTTGAAAGACAGTTTTTGTTGTAGACACAAACCAGCTGGAGGCTGTCTGATAGGATACCAGCTTTGTCTCACAATGACCAGTATTTCAGTCAACGTTAACAGTCATAAAGATTGAGTGAAATATATAAATGTAAAGAAATATATAAGAATATAGCAGATGGAACTGATCAGGGTTCAGTACTGTACACCATCAACCATCAACAACATTATGTCCCTGTCCTGTAAAAAAAAAAAAAGAAGTTATTATTGCCTAAGAAGAATGTATTTCTTTAAAGTTTTATTTCATTTGTAAGTTTGTAAGTAAGGTTCATTTTATCTGCAATAGTCATTATCACCATATTGGAAGATACACGTTTTTTTTCTGGGTAGTAATTGGACAACTTTGAACCTGGTCATTAGTAGTTAAAATAACATAAGCAGACCCAGTAACACTCTGTTTGAGGACATAGTGGTTTACAAATGTCAGTGCTGCCAGCTGCTAGTGATCATTTTTAGTGCACATAATCATCACAACTTTTACAGGAGGGGAAAGAAGTCCATTATTATTATCGATGACTAATGCCACTTCTACTGCTGCTAATACTACAACAACAGCACATCTGTTTTATCAACAAAAAAAAACAATAAAAAATAAAAACATGAACTGTGCCTCACTTTCATAATACACATTACTGTAATATCAAACTGCATGAAATGCTGATTTTGGCTTACATGATTATAAAAGATCTACATATTTAAACAGCAATATATATAAAGAAACTGTACGTGCTGTGCTGGGTTGTACTAGACTGACATGCGCTTACCATTTTATTCAGATAAGTCGTTTGAAAACTACTGTTAAACAAAACAGAAAGCAAAATGTTACAAATAATGTAGGACACGGTTGCTGTGACAACATTACAATTGTTATTGTAATTTGTGTTTACAGTGTGTGCACAAAAGTTCCTATGAAGAAAACACTTACTGTTGATTTTTATTAGACTGGTAATAAAAATGATGGGGTGCTGAGCAAAAAATGATCAAATCCTAAAGTAATTTTCACTCTTGCAGTTGTGGAACATTAAATTGAGCTCATTTAATTTAATTTGTTGAATTCAGTGTCCCTCTTTATACCTCTTTTTTTTTCTGGAAACTCAAATGATTCAATAAACGCTTAATCACAATTTGATAAGGAGCAGCTGGAAAGAGACTGGCAGTGGATCAAGGCTGATTAAACAATCAGTTACTGATGAGGAGGACAGGGGCCCTCACTTAGGATGCCTGGAGCCCTGTCTAGTAGACAGGACAAAATTGGAATCTAAATTTGCATTTATACAGTGAATCCTTCTATACTACTCCACTAGAAAGAACTGAAATGCTCTCTATTCCCTGTTCTCTAGAAAAGTTGGTTTCCCCCATCCAGTCGGAACTTGCCTGGTCGAGAGTAGAGCATATGTGTATAGCTTGACTGTTGGGCAATATTCTTGTCCTTGGTGTTATATTAGACTTGGACGTACAGTCCTAATTACATTGTTTAAGGTTGTGACTAAGTCTATTAAGGCACCACTTAAAACCTATCTTTGCAAATGAACCTCTCAGTTATCAGTTCTACACTGTGTTTCAGCTGCACATCTGCTGGCTGTAATTTCTCATTACCGTGATGCCCTGAAACTAAACTAAGATTGAAAATCATGACTCAGCTGGTTCAACTGGCACCCACATGGCTTATTACCTGGAGGCCAAGGCTGGAGGCTGGAGGCCAAGATCAATAAATTTGTCAACTCTCACAGCTACAGAGAGGTTTGGGGAATAAAAGGAATCCTAGGTTTAGACAACAAACTGTCTAAACCTGAAGCACTGGAGACTGCCAAGCAAAGGCTCACAGCTCTGGCCATCCACCTGAAGAGATACACAGGAGGACGTTCTCCACCGAACCTTCCAAAGTGGTAAGGTAATAACACGAGAACAAATCTACCCGAGGCTGAGATTAAACAGTACTGGAAGAGGATATGGGAGGCATCAAATAAGAAAGCATGTCAGGTTTGAAGAGCTGGACAGCAGCAGGCCCTGTCATTGTCCACACCTGCTGGCTATTTCAAGGCATGATTTTATCAAACTACTAGCTTCTCTGCAACAAGGAAGCCTGACAGGGCCCAATATGCATGGCCCAATACATGAGCAGGGCCCAGAAAGGAATTGGTAGTAACTTCAGGGGAGCCAAGAGCCAGCTACTGGTCAATAGAACAGTCTCCCAAGACTGCAAGACCAGGCATACCTACCTGTGCACCGCCTGGATAAATTACAAGGAAGTCTATGACTCAGTGCCACAAACATGGATATTGGAATACTTGGAAATGTACAACATCATCAGGACACTAATAGACTTTATCAAGAACTCAATGGGACTATGGACTATGCTTTTCTGCATAGGCTTGAACCTACTCAGCCAGATCACCACAAAGAATGGCAATGGATACCAGTTCCAAAGTAGAGAAACCATCAATAACCTACTCTACATGGATGACATCAAGCTGTATGCCAGGAAGGAGCGATATATCAACTCACTGATCCACATCACCAGGATCTACAGCAACGACACTGGAATGTCAGTCAGACTAGAAAAGTGTGGTTGGATGGTATCAAGGAGGGGGAAGATTATCACAATCAAGGGGGGTCAAACTACTAGAAGGCCGCATTGCAGATTTTCAGGACACCTACAAATACCTTGGCATCCTGCAGGCAAATGGGAACCATGAGGAGGCCACTAGGAAGTCAGCCACAACCCAATACCTACAGAGTTAAGCAGGTCCTGAAAAGTCAGCTGAATGGGAAGAACAAGGTCTGAGCCATCAATACATATGCCCTGCCAATCATCAGGTGCCCTGCTGGTATTAGAGGCTGGCCAAAGGAGGGCCACTGGTATCAAGACAAGGAAGCTCCTCACAATGCATGGAGGGTTCCATTCCAAGTTCAGCACCCTGATACTGTACACTAAGTGAAATGAGGGGGGCCTAGGACTGGTGAGCTTCAAAACCACTGTCCAGGACGAGGGAACCAAGATCCAAAGATACATCAGGAAGATGGCCCTCAAAGATGAGCTGCTAAGTGAATACCGCAGGCAGTGGAAACATATTAATGCAGAGGAGGATGAACTCATGGAGGGTCAAGCCTCTGCATGGCATGTGCCATTGAAAGATAGAAGAAGTTGCTAATATCAAGAAGGCTGGACTGAAAGAAAGCACAGAAGCACTAATCATGGCAGCACATCTGCACTGATTACGGTTTCGAAGTACCAAGGTCAGAATGGAGGACACCTCCTGAGGCGTTTTACCTCCATTTGGCTGATGTACAAGCAACTGTGTGTGAAAAAAATGAATATTTCAGTTTTTATGAGTATGATTAAAGCCGACATGAGAAATTTGTGGGTTCGATACCTTCTCAGGCGCGGTGTCATAAAGATGATCCACATAAACCTGTACTGGCCAAAAAATATAAACAAAAATCTCTATCAAAAAGGATTTTGTTTTATGTTGGAATAGTGACATATCATGATATTCTTAATTTCTAGAATAAATACTCCAGTTTATGATAGTAAAACAATAAATAATGCTTTTTTGACCAATGCATTATGTTATATTGTATATCTGATAAATTAAAGTACTCACAAAAATCCTCTCAATTGGATATCACCATAAACAGTGCCCTTATACAGCCAGGTATATTAAAGAGACAATACTTAACATAAATGATGAATAAATAATAAACTGTATCATGTCAAAGTACATATCATCATACTTTGCAACTGTAATTACAACTGAGATGTTAATAAAATACACGGGTAGAAATTAAGTAAAAGCACAGTACCATTTACATGGCTAATATCATGTCCCGTTTATTTATTTTTTAAATTTTTTGCTTTATTAAAGTCAACTTAGAGGCAAACCACTCTTCAAAGGTTCACTTGTCTGTCACTGCTGGAGATGCTGCAAAACAAAACAGTAGCTGTTTACTGCTGCATGTCACCGAACCCTCTGAGGTTCATTACCAGAGCTAAGTACTGAGGATACATCACTCCAGAGGGCTGAGTGAGACACATCTTTCCGATCAACACGTCGTAAACAAAGAAGTCATTAACCTAATGAGCAAAGTTTAAGAAAGAAACAGTAACCAAGGGTTGGTAACTATGACACAACAGCTTGTGTCCTCGCACTGATGACATACTCACCACCAACTAATCAGACGCTGGTAAACATTGCTGACAAACTACTAAAAATATTATATTTCTTGGGAAATGTCTTACATCAGCCACATATGCACTAAAAAACATGCAATGTAGAGGACAGACATAAGACGGCAAGGAAATAAGAAACAATACAAACAAGACATGAAAGCAAAGTGAAAAGTTTTAATGTAATAACTGTAGATTTGTTGTTTAAACTATTGGAGAAACAGAGTGTCTTGAGTGATTGATTGATTATTTCTTGATATTCCCTTCACTTGACCTTTTTGTTTATTCCACATGTCAGGTTTTAAACATTATTAGCTATCCTGAGCCCAGTCTGATGCTTTATGGTCACTTCGCTCCTCTGTCCTCATCCTGCAGTTTGCATGGGTGTATTAATGTTTACACCCTAGTGACAATTATGTATTTTTAACTGTGGTGAAAAAAATGTATCTATCTGATTATCAGATTTTGACAGCTTAGATATTTTGTGATAAAATATAAAATCATATTCACCATCACACAAGTTAAAATACTTTTAGTTGTTTGTCAGGTTAGGTGTGTAATGTGTAGGCACCTTTAGTAAAGTCAGCTTTAGCTGTGATTAGGTGCAAATAGGAAATGTCCTTGTCTTTCTAATGTTTAATTGAAGAGAATTACAGTGTCAAGGGTTTATTTTAGACTTCTTATGACCTACTGTCATTTTTATTTTTTTATTTTTTATTTTTAACAATGTTTTTGTCTTTTTTCTTCCTCACTCTTTAATCTTTTGGCCAGTAGTTAAGTGGGAATTTACAAACCCTTTTACAGTGTGTTTGTTGTCTAATTTTGCATGGTTGTAATGCATTATAAAAATTGTATATTAATACACAATTTAAAAAAGTTGTTATTAAAACTGAAAAACGACGATTATAGGTTATTATCATTGAAGTTTTGCAATAAAATTTTTTTTAGACAAAAAAAATTCTTAATTCATTAATGATTGATTAGATTCAGTATGTCATTGTAAGTCACTGCAAAGTGTCTTAGTGTGTTCAGATCAGCCACATTCATCGATGAATAGTCAAATTATATTATGTGCTTCCTCTGCATGAACAGATATCAATATTGAGCCAAAGAAAAGCCCCATGGAGGAAATAAAATGTTAATATAAGTTGGAAATGAACCATGTAACTAATTTGTTAGGACATAAGATTGAGGTGTACAATAACAATTTTCACCACAGTGTGGAGACAAAGGGTATTTTTGTTAAAAAGTTCCCTCCATGAAACACATCTCTTGTCTACACAAACAAAAGCAGTGGTGAAGCAGATGGTGTTGTTAATACAGTGGTATTAAACTGCTGGTGGGAGGAATGTTCCTCTTTTTGTTCTTGTGTTTTCAAAGCTCTCTCTCTGTTCCTTTTTATCCACTTTCATCATTCACTTGTATTCTAAAAACCTAAATATTAAAAACAATGATGAATAAAAAAACCCTTCATTCAAAGTTTATTAAAATCTCATAGCATAACATCATATACAGTGGCTTCATAAAATCTTCATACCCTTTCACCTTTTGCACACTTTATTCCAACCCATGTCGTCATTACTGAATACTTCCTGAAGCCACTATAAGGATCTGTTCATTTTGCCATCGTTTGCACATCTTGGACAGTATATCCAGGTTTAATTAAAAACCAAGAACAAGAATATTAACAGTCAAGCTATAAAACCATGAATTATACAAACTTAATGTATTTGATAACCTTAACTGTACAAAATTCAGCAGCCTATGAGCAACAATTTAATAGAAAATATAAGTAATCTTGCCAATAATCTAGAATCAGAATCAGCTTTATTGGCCAAGTATTTTTAAAATACAAAAGACTGAATTCCCAATAGTTCTCACTGTACTCACACGCAGTAAACAGATCAAATGTACTGTAGAAGGAGATTTACAGAGACATACAGCCAACACAAGGACAAAAAGGCTAAATCAAGACAAGTAGACATTAGCATATACATGTCATGTACAGTTATTTTGTATTTGTTAATCACTTAGTAATCAGGCTCTTTTGATATTTTCATTATATGATTTGATTGTAGTTATTCTGGATTTATTCATAACAAAATTTAAATAGATAATAGCTGGGGCAAGGGTCCACATACTGAAATGTTAAAACAGCACAGATTTAGTTTTCTGTGGTTTCGGTCATGTCTGGAGCCACATGTCATCAGTAGTATTTTTTTTTCCTTTTCTGCTTTCTTAGAACTTGCTCAAATGGGATGATAGATTTTTATACCTGTTTCTTTTGTAACTATAATGTGCGGCCTCCCCTGACTGAACTAAAAAAGACACAGGGGGGCAGCAAAACACAGAAGATGCAACAGATCCACACAGCGTTGATCCAGTACAGAACAGATTCATGTGCTTTCTATATATTTGTTGGAATGAATGAGTTTATTCTGTACTGATGACGCCCTCTACTGTATTTATATTGTGAATACACAGTGATCTGGCTAACTGGTGGCCCTCACATGCCTCAGCAGTTAGACAAACTTAAGAATATCATATTAAAGCAAACAGTAATAATTATTGTATATAATTACATTGATATAGCAAACGTCACAGGTTTACCTGTGAAAATTTTAGATTACAGCTGTGCACCTGTTTTGCATGTGCAAAAAAAAAGGTTGCGGTATGTAGTAATATACACAGGCATGCTGAAGGATGAAAAATTTATCAGCATCACAGAGGTAATATGCAATTGCTAAGCATAGTATAATAATGATAAATCCATAATGTATGCTCAAAATTTGGCAGTGATAATTATGCATAGGCTTGTACAATAATTAGACAAAAGTTAATTACTGTTAGACATATACTGTACAGTAGTTTTCATATGCATTAATTGAAAATGAACTTTTGTCAGAAACATTCTTGAACATAAATTGTTAGTGAAAAGATGGTGACTTTGTAGCAAATAATGTATATATAAGGCAGCAAGACAGGTGAAAGGTTGTCAGGGGGAGAAGAAAAGTTCGAGCTTGCTTCATAAAAAGAAACTGTCAGTTCATTAACAAGGAAGGATCCTACTCCTAAAAAAGTGCACAAATTTTTCTCGAATTTCTTTAGTTTTCAGTCCATAGATGATTGGATTCAGTGTTGGAGGGAAGATTAATGTCGACACCCCCATGAATCTCCTCAAATGTGGCGAAATGTTCTTTATTCTGTATGATATGATGGTGAAAAGCCCCAGGCACTCCAACAAGAGAAAAACTAACAGATGTGTAGCACAGGTCTGCAGGGCTTTGGCTTTTGTGTCTGATCGTTTGGACCTGAAGCATGCGACAAGTATCTGGAGATACGTATACAAAATCATGCCGTTAGCTATCACTTGTGACAGAGCGACTATAAGAAGCCCATAAATGTTGTTGACGGTTGTGTTGGCACAGACCAGAGACAGCAAAGATGGGTTATCGCAGTAAGGGTTTGTCATTTCAGATCGACAGCGGGGTAAACGCAGAAGCAGGAAAAAAAGCACACCTATTAAAACTAAAGAACTCATCCATATGATGGTGATTATCCTCATAATGTGAGCGTTAGTCATAACTGTGTTGTATTTCAAAGGGGAACATATGGCAATGTATCTATCATACGCCATAGCAGTCAGAATAAACACTGTGCCTCCTGCGTAGATGTGGATGAAAAAAGCCTGGGCGACGCAAGCCGAGTACTGCATCGCTCTGCTGTCTGTCAGGATTTCTTTAATGACCTGTGGAAAGAGTGCTGAGGAGCCTATGAGGTCGTTGATGGGAAGGTTCAGCAGAATCAGATACACGGGCTGATGCAAAGATTTGTTCAGCACAATGGTGAGGATTAGGATCAGGTTGCAGAAAAGTATGATCATGTAGCTCAAGGTTGCAAAAAGAAATGCAGGGGCGACACTCTCCGAGGAGAGATTAAAGCCGGTCAGCACTAGAGAAGATGACGATGTGTTGTATGGGTTGCCCATCTTTACGCTCTTCCTCCCTAGAACATTGTGAAATCATTTCATTATCAGATCGCATAACTGTTCATTAGTTGCATCACTGTGTCACTTCAGCAAGAACAAGTGAGGACATGATGAGTCTTATAGGTTAAAACTAGCAAATTGTAAATAGTTCCTTCTAAGGACCGACCTAACCAAACTAAAGCCTGAATACATCCACAACACTTCACCTTGAGTCCACACACATTTCAGTTAAACATGACACATCACATACTGTATAGTATAAATAAATAACACTTTATAGTATATTAGATTTAAGGTTTTGAGCTAAAACTCAAGGAACAAAATTCGCAGAGAGGACACCCAGATAACTGTACATTCATTGACGTCTAAGCTAAATATTAGATATTATAATGAGAAACATGCGGTGGAACAACAGTATACAGTACCGGCAACACTGGCAATGACCGACTGGTATGGTCTTCAGAGGGACTGGCGGTTATATAGACATGATTTTTGCTGAACATGTGCTTAACATGGCTCCCTGGAGTCTTCTGGGTTATTGTAAAGCTTATCTTTAGACTGTTATGGCTGTCACTGACTCACAAGGGGCTTTGGAAGATGCACATAGACCTAAAAAGTTTCTTGAGTCAAGCTCCAGCGCTTTTTAAGTCTGCCACCTCACCTCCACCCTGCGGCTCTGATGTGGCAGGTAAATGTAGTGCTTCAGTTGCTCAAAAATACCTTGTGTGTGAACACAATCCAGGCAGCAGCTACATTTGACAGTACAGTTTGGTAATATGATAGTGAGTGAGAATAGCGAGTAGTTATCTCATTGAAATGAAAGAGGAAGCTGAAGGTTTTGGAGCAGTGTTGTGGGTCTAGTGGCCAAGTGTGCTACACAAATAATGTTATTAAAATCAGTGTTTTCGAAATCAGTCTTGGTATAAAATCCATAAAAAATCTCAGTGTGGGGTTTATGAATTAAATTAAATTAAATTAAATTAAATTAAATAAAAACAATTTTGGTCTGTTCTGTTTTTTTAATCTTTCTCCTGTTACTTTATGGAAGAATAATCCAAAACACTGGAGTACCCCTTTAAAGGCACCATAAGTATTAGCACTGTGATGCTGAAGAAAATGTTGTTTTTTTTTCCATTGATGAATTAAGTGCTAAGCATGAGAAAAATGTGCAGCCTCTTTTATCCCCTTTAGAAATGGAACAGGTGAAAAGCATCCTAATATACAGAAATAGCCCACTGCATTAGAAACACATTTCATCAGCTGGTGCAGAAACAAGACTGGCATAGTGCATTTCTAATACAATGTGGTTTCAAAATAGCTCCATGTGCAAATTATTAACAATTGAATGAAAAGTTAAAATACACACATCTCTAAAACATAATTTATTGCAAATGCCAACATAAATAATTAGACAAATAACAATTTGTTTAAAAAAAAGTGCCAGAGAGAGAGAGAAAGAGAGACAGAGTGAAAATTGAAAGTACAGTTGCTGTCTCTGTGATAACAAAGGACTAAACTGTGACAACAGCCTCATATGAAAGAGCTGAAATGTATGTGTTTTTATTTGTATTCAGCTGAGTAGCATCATGTCCTGCACCACATTAGTGTTGTCTCTTTAAAAGTTCTTAAAAACCTCTGAAAAGGTTTACTGTCGCGCTCATGGACTGTTGCGAATGTTAACACTGTCACATGAAAAATTGAACTGTATAGTAAACTTTGAAAGCATGCCATTCAACAGTTATCACTAATTCAACAAAGATAATATACAAAGGAGAGTTTTGTTTTTAAATAAAAGATAAACCTCCTTTTAGCATTATTCCATAGTTTCTTTATTGGACAGTTCCTGCTAAATTTAACCAAAGTGAATCTAAATTGCATGACAGACATCCAGTGACATCTGAGAACTACAGTAACATTTTCACTGTAAAGAAGAATGGAAGAAAACTAACTAACTTAAAAAAATAAATCAGTATTGTATAGTTGTAAAGTATATTGTTTATTTTATATGTGTATGTGTTTGTGTATATATATATATATATATATATATATTTGTTCAATCTTTAAATCAGTGTCAAGAATCTGTCATTATCAGTTTTCCTCTCACATTAGCTCCTTTCACCACACTCCTTTTCATTTATTTAAATTCATTTCAGAAGAAACCACTGGAAGAGAAATGGCTTCAGCCTTTTCATGTGATCTGTAGCATTTTGTGAAACAGTGATAATACCCATAGACATATTTTAACACATTTTAACATTAATGTGAACATTAGATAATTTACAAATTAACAAAATGTTTTATCATCAGACAAAGGAATATTTACTGTGAGGAAAAAAAACACATGAGAAATATTTTTGTATGCAGAGTTTTTGCTACAAGGATAAAATTGCACTTGATTTGGAAGCTGTCATTAGTTTAGGTTGGACTGAAAAATAAAGGTTTAATTCACCACATGAGTATTAAATATTTTACAAGAGAACAAGTCACATCTTTGTTGAGTTTACATTTCTTTTTAGGAACATTATAATGCTCTGCTTCAGTTCTTTGGTTTTCAGTCCATATACAATCGGGTCCAGAAAGGGGGGAAATACAATAACCGACACACCAAGAACCCTCCTCATGTATGGGGACGCACTCTCGAAGCGATGGGAAATGAGTGTGACCACAGTATTGATTTGTAAGATTAAGAATACAGCAAGATGTGTACCACACGTCTGAATGGCTTTTCTCCGGGCGTCCGGCTGATTATTCATCACACATGTACGCAAAATCTGCCCGTATGTGTACATTAGTATTAAGAGTGGTCCGCCTTGGACAAAGAGAATGCTGGCTAGTCCATAGTAGTTGTTCACGCTGGTGTCCTCACAGATCAGTTTCACTAACGATGGATTGTTACAATACAAATCCACAATATTCGTCCTGCAGGTTTTAAACCGCACAAGCAACAAAATCAACGTGACTACAACTGAGAAATTTATGAACCATATTGAAATAATAATTCTAATTAAATTATGTGGACACATGATAACATTATACCTCAAAGGACAACATATGGCAATGTATCTGTCATATGCCATGGCACTAAGGATCAGCAGGTTCCCTGTGCCATAAACATGAATCCAAAACGCCTGAGTTACACATGCAGGATGGGAAATCAGTCTGTTCTGTGTCACGATGCTGGTCACGAGATGAGGGAAAAAAGCTGTGGCGCCCACCATGTCACTGATGGGCAAGTTGAAGAGCAGGATAAACATGGGCTTGTGCAGCTTTTTACTCACAGCAATGGCTGCCAATACCAAAAAATTGCAAAACATAATAAACAGATAGGTTATGGTCCCAAACAAGAATGCAGGATAAATGTTTGCGTCAGATAATTCCAGTGTATCCAGTGTTAGTAAAACAGCAGAAGATGCATTTGTGTACATGACTGAATCACACTGTGCCCCACAATGATGTTACTGTTGACTCATCCGTTGTAAAATTTGCCAACTGATGAAGGAACAATTTTCAGCTAAAAAAGAAAAAGGACATTATTAGTAACATCCCTGTTGACGAAGAATTTCTTAGATTAATTGCCACTGAGTAATTTGGCTGTGCCTCTGATTCCTTACCTCTGGCAATATGTTATGTACCTTATGCTCATTTGCAGTTGCATTCTGTTGTGAGACGTAATGTGAAAGACTCAGCCTCTTATTGGCATTTAAGCATAAGGGTAAAAGGTGATATTACCCAAGAGTAAAGTGCAGAAAGTTTTTTTGTGCCATGACTGACGTAAAGCATGATGTAATCCATGTATGATGCAATGTAGTTTCAAAACAGCTGCCTTATCTTTATTACTTTATATCAGAGATTGATTGAGGAGTTTACTTCCTGTATCTCTACCCATTGCTTCCTATTTAATGTCATTTAATTTAACTTTATATACACAGGTGATCTCGTTCAGTTTGAGATCAGAACAGATGGATATCAAAAACACGTCTTCCAAATTAAACAGCAAGTTTGCTCTCACTGGAGTCCTAAATATTTGCTAAATATTAAGATGTTTTGTAAATACGTAAACACTCAATACACATGGTTGGTCTTTTGTGCTACTGCTTTTCCACAAGGCTCCATTGTGAGATTCATAAACTTGAGTTACACTGAGTGCACTCTTTTTTGAATTCATTTCAAGGTGTCATTGTTAATGCTACACGATATGACCTATGACAAATGGACCGGAATGTTTATGTTTAGT
Organism: Istiophorus platypterus; assembly: GCA_016859345.1. Lineage (NCBI taxonomy): Eukaryota > Metazoa > Chordata > Actinopteri > Istiophoriformes > Istiophoridae > Istiophorus > Istiophorus platypterus. Next base: position 7,173,030 of record CM029116.1, read on the forward strand.
TGATCTGAATATGAGGATTAAATTTTTTTTTCGTGATTTCTGCTATGTCTGGATTGCTATTAAGGGATTATTTATGAATTTCCCAGTAAACACTCAGTATATGTTTTATTTTACTTGATGGGGCACAAAAAGGGAATATAATGGTGAAGTAATGAGAAACTACTTACTAACAAATCAGTATGATATACCACTTTACTTGATGGGGTACATAGTAATTATTAAGTAGTCATTACTTTTGCTCTGATGATTCAGAACTAATTAGGAAGGACTAGTGAAGAAAATGGTCAGTATGTCAATTCACAGATATTTATGAAGAAATCATTGCATGACGATTCATTAATATAATAACTTTAAGTCTGTCCTCCAACATGAAGCACAAGCCAACGTCAAAATTAGTGACAAATTTACTGCGATACCTGAACTGCATCCTTTTTCTGTGCTCTGCTTTTTCTCCTCAGCTTCTTCAGCTGTAATTAAAAATGATGCTAAGCAATGTCCATTCAGTTTTCATGTGACTGAATTTAATATGTGACACTAGGAAGAAGGAAAATGCTGTTTATTGTGCTTGTTTACCCTTTGTTTTTTTTTCATTAAATGACTGAACAACTTGAAATATGCATCAGAATGTCAGATTTTATTAGTGGACCACACAGCAAATTTAAGCACATCTTGAATATATTCCACATATTTTGTTTGTTTTAGATTCAGCAATAACTGCACTGCAATTGCAAATGATCTGCATTACACACACCAGGTAGCTACAGTGTGGTACAAGGAGTGCACCTAAAACAAGTGAGAATCTGAGCCCTAAAGGAAGATGAGCTACAAGGTTCACTCTCCTTTGTAGAAAACAGTATTTTAATATGCAGCCATCTGTGAAGAGGATAAGAACAAGTAATGTGATTGAATTTCAGAGTTTTCAAAAAGTGTAAATGAAAGTATAATTTGAGGGATTACATACTAGACTAAGTACAGTGACAATCATATCATATATCAGAGTGCTGTTGAAATGGTACCGTGTTATGATGTTGATTCCAGTTAAAAAAGACAGTAATCATTGCTGCTGTGTAAAGATTTAGACAGATACTCTGCTTTTTAAGAGCCTCAGGAGCGTCCCTCTTATTTCACTGGTATACAGCCCGTATACAATTGGATTCAGAAGCGGGGGCACAAGGAATATCAGCATGCCCATTATCTTTTGCAAGTCAGCTGAGACATTTTTGAATCTGTGAGATAAAATTGTGAAAGCTCCCACAACCTCAAATATGATTAATATAACCAACTGCGCGATACAGGTATTGATGGCTTTTGTCTTTGCTTCCGACCTCCTCGTAAACACACACGTGATGAGAATCTTCACGTAGGAAAACGCCTGAACAGACACGCTCACAGCTTGCATGATGGCCGTGTTAAACAGCCCCCATAAGTATTTGCACTGTGATGCTGAAGAAATTTTTTTTTTTTTTTTCCATTGATGAATTAAGTGCTAAGCATGAGAAAAATGTGCAGCCTCTTTTATCCCCTTTAGAAATGGAACAGGTGAAAAGCATCCTAATATACAGAAATAGCCCACTGCATTAGAAACACATTTCATCAGCTGGTGCAGAAACAAGACTGGCATAGTGCATTTCTAATACAATGTGGTTTCAAAATAGCTCCATGTGCAGATTATTAAGAATTGAATGAAAAGTTAAAATACACACATCTCTAAAACATAATTTATTGCAAATGCCAACATAAATAATTAGACAAATAATAATTTGTTTAAAAAAAAAGTGCCAGAGAGAGAGAGAAAGAGAGACAGAGTGTTGAAAGTACAGTTGCTGTCTCTGTGATAACAAAGGACTAAACTGTGACAACAGCCTCATATGAAAGAGCTGAAATGTATATGTTTTTATTTGTATTCAGCTGAGTAGCATCATGTCCTGCACCACATTAGTGTTGTCTCTTTAAAAGTTCTTTAAAACCTCTGAAAAGGTTTACTGTCGCGCTCATGGACTGTTGCGAATGTTAACACTGTCACATGAAAAATTGAACTGTATAGTAAACTTTGAAGGCATGCCATGCAACAGTTTGTAACTTAAAAAATAAACCAGTATTGTATAGTTGTAAAGTATATTGTTTATTTTATATGTGTATGTGTTTGTGTATGTATATATATATATATATTTGTTCAATCTTTAAATCAGTGTCAAGAATCTGTCATTATCAGTTTTCCTCTCACATTAGCTCCTTTCACCACACCCCTTTTCATCTATTTAAATTAATTTCAGAAGAAACCACTGGAAGAGAAATGGCTTCAGCCTTTTCATGTGATCTGTAGCATTTTGTGAAACAGTGATAATACCCATAGACATATTTTAACACATTTTAACATTAATGTGAACATTAGATAATTTACAAATTAACAAAATGTTTTATCATCAGACAAAGGAATATTTACTGTGAGGAAAAAAAACACATGAGAAATATTTTTGTATGCAGAGTTTTTGCTACAAGGATAAAATTGCACTTGATTTGGAAGCTGTCTTTAGTTTAGGTTGGACTGAAAAATAAAGGTTTAATTCACCACATGAGTATTAAATATTTTACAAGAGAACAAGTCACATCTTTGTTGAGTTTACATTTCTTTTTAGGAACATTATAATGCTCTGCTTCAGTTCTTTGGTTTTCAGTCCATATACAATCGGGTCCAGAAAGGGGGGAAATACAATAACCGACACACCAAGAACCCTCCTCATGTATGGGGACGCACTCTCGAAGCGATGGGAAATGAGTGTGACCACAGTATTGATTTGTAAGATAAAGAAAACAACAAGATGTGTACCACACGTCTGAATGGCTTTTCTCCGGGCGTCCGGCTGATTATTCATCACACATGTACGCAAAATCTGCCCGTATGTGTACATTAGTATTAAGAGTGGTCCGCCTTGGACAAAGAGAATGCTGGCTATTCCCTGGTAGTTGTTCACGCTGGTGTCCTCACAGATCAGTTTCACTAACGATGGATTGTTACAATACAAATCCACAATATTCGTCCTGCAGGTTTTAAACCGCACAAGCAACAAAATCAACGTGACTACAACTGAGAAATTTATGAACCATATTGAAATAATAATTCTAATTAAATTATGTGGACACATGATAACATTATACCTCAAAGGACAACATATGGCAATGTATCTGTCATATGCCATGGCACTAAGGATCAGCAGGTTCCCTGTGCCATAAACATGAATCCAAAACGCCTGAGTTACACATGCAGGATGGGAAATCAGTCTGTTCTGTGTCACGATGCTGGTCACGAGATGAGGGAAAAAAGCTGTGGCGCCCACCATGTCACTGATGGGCAAGTTGAAGAGCAGGATAAACATGGGCTTGTGCAGCTTTTTACTCACAGCAATGGCTGCCAATACCAAAAAATTGCAAAACATAATAAACAGATAGGTTATGGTCCCAAACAAGAATGCAGGATAAATGTTTGCGTCAGATAATTCCAGTGTATCCAGTGTTAGTAAAACAGCAGAAGATGCATTTGTGTACATGACTGAATCACACTGTGCCCCACAATGATGTTACTGTTGACTCATCCGTTGTAAAATTTGCCAACTGATGAAGGAACAATTTTCAGCTAAAAAAGAAAAAGGACATTATTAGTAACATCCCTGTTGACAAAGAATTTCTTAGATTAATTGCCACTGAGTAATTTGGCTGTGCCTCTGATTCCTTACCTCTGGCAATATGTTATGTACCTTATGCTCATTTGCAGTTGCATTCTGTTGTGAGACGTAATGTGAAAGACTCAGCCTCTTATTGGCATTTAAGCATAAGGGTAAAAGGTGATATTACCCAAGAGTAAAGTGCAGAAAGTTTTTTTGTGCCATGACTGACGTAAAGCATGATGTAATCCATGTAAGATGTAATGTAGTTTCAAAACAGCTGCCTTATCTTTATTACTTTATATCAGAGATTGATTGAGGAGTTTACTTCCTGTATCTCTACCCATTGCTTCCTATTTAATGTCATTTAATCTAACTTTATATACACAGGTGATCTCGTTCAGATTGAGATCCCAGCAAGAAAGCAGCCATCAAATAGATTAGAGCTCTCTCTGCCAGAATTAATAACTACCAAGAGAGTGAGAGCAGGTGTAGTGGTTCATTTGGTACCAATATAAAGCAAATTTTTAGCATTTAAGCACCAGCGTTGAAAAGCTCTAAGGGGGAACATCAATCCTGGCTTCATTGAGTTGTGACATGGACTCACTCACATGCATCAACTGGCTGCCTCCTGATGTGGTTGAGGGGCCACAACCTGAATTACATTTCTGTTTTACCAGGGCTGAGCATTTTTCATTTGAACAGATGGATATCAAAAACACGTCTTCCAAATTAAACAGCAAGTTTGCTCTCACTGGAGTCCTAAATATTTGCTAAATATTAAGATGTTTTGTAAATACGTAAACACTCAATACACATGGTTGGTCTTTTGTGCTACTGCTTTTCCACAAGGCTCCATTGTGAGATTCATAAACTTGAGTTACACTGAGTGCACTCTTTTTTGAATTCATTTCAAGGTGTCATTGTTAATGCTACACGATATGACCTATGACAAATGGACCGGAATGTTTATGTTTAGTTGATCTGAATATGAGGATTAAATTTTTTTTTCGTGATTTCTGCTATGTCTGGATTGCTATTAAGGGATTATTTATGAATTTCCCAGTAAACACTCAGTATATGTTTTATTTTACTTGATGGGGCACAAAAAGGGAATATAATGGTGAAGTAATGAGAAACTACTTACTAACAAATCAGTATGATATACCACTTTACTTGATGGGGTACATAGTAATTATTAAGTAGTCATTACTTTTGCTCTGATGATTCAGAACTAATTAGGAAGGACTAGTGAAGAAAATGGTCAGTATGTCAATTCACAGATATTTATGAAGAAATCATTGCATGACGATTCATTAATATAATAACTTTAAGTCTGTCCTCCAACATGAAGCACAAGCCAACGTCAAAATTAGTGACAAATTTACTGCGATACCTGAACTGCATCCTTTTTCTGTGCTCTGCTTTTTCTCCTCAGCTTCTTCAGCTGTAATCAAAAATGATGCTAAGCAATGTCCATTCAGTTTTCATGTGACTGAATTTAATATGTGACACTAGGAAGAAGGAAAATGCTGTTTATTGTGCTTGTTTACCCTTTGTTTTTTTTCATTAAATGACTGAACAACTTGAAATATGCATCAGAATGTCAGATTTTATTAGTGGACCACACAGCAAATTTAAGCACATCTTGAATATATTCCACATATTTTGTTTGTTTTAGATTCAGCAATAACTGCACTGCAATTGCAAATGATCTGCATTACACACACCAGGTAGCTACAGTGTGGTACAAGGAGTGCACCTAAAACAAGTGAGAATCTGAGCCCTAAAGGAAGATGAGCTACAAGGTTCACTCTCCTTTGTAGAAAACAGTATTTTAATATGCAGCCATCTGTGAAGAGGATAAGAACAAGTAATGTGATTGAATTTCAGAGTTTTCAAAAAGTTTAAATGAAAGTATAATTTGAGGGATTACATACTAGACTAAGTACAGTGACAATCATATCATATATAATTCAAAACCATTCACCATTGTACTTAAAGAATAAAAAACAGTTTACACACAATAGAAGCTCAAAAAAAAAGATCAGAATAACATTGTTTTTTTTCCCTAAGTAGTTATAAGCAGACATTATCAAGTGCCATATCTTTACAATTGCAGTGAGCTGTATTAAATCTCTGTATCACTGGGCTAAATATATTCCACACATTTTACAAAAACCTTTTTTAATTTTATTTTCCGACAAGTTGCACCGAGGAAAAAAACTATATTCACAAAAATGTCACTTTAAAGCAAGTGGGAAAAATTCCTCTCCTACACTAGAAAACATCATTTTCATATTTTTGGTTGAAAGTGATTTTAGTTCATTTTCAGGTTCATGCAGCTGTGACTGTTGCATGCATAGTGGACATTGTTTTGGCTACAGAGTTTACACTGTCAGAGTGCTGTTGAAATGGTACCGTGTTATGATGTTGATTCCAGTTAAAAAAGACAGTAATCATTGCTGCTGTGTAAAGATTTAGACAGATACTCTGCTTTTTAAGAGCCTCAGGAGCGTCCCTCTTATTTCACTGGTATACAGCCCGTATACAATTGGATTCAGAAGCGGGGGCACAAGGAATATCAGCATGCCCATTATCTTTTGCAAGTCAGCTGAGACATTTTTGAATCTGTGAGATAAAATTGTGAAAGTTCCCACAACCTCAAATATGATTAATATAACCAACTGCGCGATACAGGTATTGATGGCTTTTGTCTTTGCTTCCGACCTCCTCGTAAACACACACGTGATGAGAATCTTCACGTAGGAAAACGCCTGAACAGACACGCTCACAGCTTGCATGATGGCCGTGTTAAACAGCCCTATGATATTATTGACTGCTGTGTTGCCACACGTGATCTTGAGCAGAGATGGGTTATCACAGAACACATTCATAATGACAGATCTGCACCTCGGAAGCCTTGTCTGCAAGGAGAACAGTGATACAATCAGGACAAAGTCAAGACCCCAGACTAGAGAGATAATACAAATAACAACCCTGGGGGTCATGACAGAGCTGTAGCGTAACGGCATGCAGATGGCAACATAACGATCGAAGGACATGGCTGCGAGAATAAACAAAATCCCGCCACCATACATGTGGAGCAAGAATGCCTGTAGAACACAGAGCGGATAGTAAACCCTATGTGTCTCCGTAACAATGTCTGAAAGCACTTTTGGCAGCATTGCAGATATGCCTATCAAATCATTCAGGGGGAGACTTAACAGGATGAAATACATGGGTTTGTGCAGGTGCCTCTTCAGAATGATCAGCGTCAACAGGGTGAGGTTGCAAAAAATGCCAAAGAAATAAACAGCAATACCGAGAAAAAATATGGGGTACTTTCCTCCTTGTGGAATGAAAAATGGATCCAGGGTTAATTCAGAGAAGAACCCAAAAGACTTGTTTTCCATTTTAGCTCAGGTTAGTGAGGAGAAAAAAAAGGCATAAAAACTCATCACTGGGAACTGAGTTGAGGTCTGAAGGAGTCACAGTTTAGACAACATGTCACACGAAGTGACACATGAAATGCCGAGAACTGCCCTGCCCATCGTGCTTTATTCAATGTCACCATAACCATAACTTGTTTACGTCACCATTTGCCTCTGGGATTAACAATTGGCTTTGCAAAGATGTATAATATCAGGAATACTGCAAGTAAAAAGTATTCCCTTTATCAAAGGAAAACAAATCTATGGAGCTCAGCAGGTTTTAAAAGTAATTTTTTTTAAAATTCCCATAGTTTACAGGTGAAAGCAACATAAGGAAAAAGTGGAAGGTTAAAAAAATGATAAAAAAAATGAATAATGAAATTGATGAAATAGAAAAAGAGTAATGGACAATTAAGACACCAAAGAGTGTATTATTGTACCTACACCAGTAGCATCTGATGTGAGACCGATTCAGTTAATGGAGCTGACCTGACATGACCTGTTGTGTTCAAAGAGAATAAAAGAATCTGCAGAGAAGTGTTGGGCCTATCATAGAAAAAAATGTCTTCAATCCAGAAAAAAAGATGAACAAGTTGTTTTGTTTCTGCAATATGTGAGTTATTATACACACAATGTTTATAGGACTTTATGACAACCAGTACTGTTAGTCGGTTCATCAGCTGTTTCTGTGACCACTGGTTATTCAAGGGAATGATAGAGAGTTCTTTTGAGTCCTTAGTGAGGCTAGTCTTCATCTATAATTGTAAGAAGAAGAAGAAAAAAAGATGGTACCACATGTAACCAGTCTGTTATTGGCTTGATTAGTAATTGTCTTTTACTTGACATTACAACCAGGCCACAATCTCCTCAATCACAGTTCCTACAGAATAAACTCTCTTGGTTTTTCTGAATTCCAAATTTACTCGATGTATCATGGTCTCCACTAAGTGGAACAATCACAGAAAAGAGGCAAGGGCCTTTTATGTTTACACATTTTTCACCTAAGGTCCTGCTGAGACCTGGCTGGATTTAGAGACCTGGCTCCAAAGGTCTCTGTTTTTCATCATGTTCCATCACATTAAGGCTGTGATTATATTACACAATAAAAGCAATACTGGGAATTATCTATTCCAGGAATTTTTATCAGCTAAAGGGTTACTAGTTCAATATTATGTAACTGAGTACGCTACAAGTTGGCAGAATTACATCAGCTAGATGCTTCAATAATTTGTCAAAACTGATTTATTAATGAGCCCCATTGAGACCTGATTAACTGATGTGTTAATAACTGTCTCACAATGTAATTAGTCCCTGGACAATTAGTAAACCTTGGGTGGCTAATGAGATTCCTTGTTATTTGCTAATGAAGGATGTTGTTTAATAAACACCAGTGGGAGGCTGTGAGCAGTGAGGTTGCATGTGAGATAACAACTTGTAAACATTTTATTCCTTAACTTTAATTAGGTGTGTTATTATTATGTAAAATGTTTTAACAGGCTAAATTCATACTTCAACAGTCATCGCTGAAAGTGATTGTTTTTCCTTCCTTTCCTCCATCTGTACTGTTTTATAAAAAAATATTCCTAATTTTTAAATTTTTTTTTATTAATTTTTTAATGAATGTTTGAAATGCCTCAATAAATTAAAAATGTACAACATATTAAAATTTTGTTTTTCAGATTTTAATGTTTTTTAATTTTTAATTTTTTTTTATTTTTATAGGTCCCAGAAGAAAAGTACTAATTGAAGCATTGTGGAAATAAAGTGGTCACATCAGGCCTTTGGGAAAAAGGACATTCATTCACAGAAAAAGGGCAGTCACAACATGTGGACATGAGACTAATCATCTCACTCAAGAGAGATGGACGTGACGGACCCTTGAGCTGCTTTATAGATAATTGATTTGACCATCTAAATACTGTTTGTGGTCGTTCCCCTATACACCTTACGACAATTTAAATAGGATAATAATCATAATCTGACTTTTACTCTCGTAAATATTGAGGTGAAAAGACCCTGAAGGGGTCGCGAGATAGTTTAGAAAGGTTTAATGTTTTTATTTACTCGTAAAACAAGAATATTTCTGTGTCCTCCCTGGAACATAATGTAATCTGCAATTAATAGCTGTTTCTTGAGATTTTAAATGTGAAAACAAAATTAAAAAAAAACTTAAAAGAAAGATTAGATTTGAATGGATTCTCTCTGTCCAAACTTTGTTTTGTAAATGTTTGATTAGACACGTTGTATGTTTGATCATTAACTGCTCAATCAGATGAATTTGGACTGAAAACCTTGACTTTTTTTTATTAAAGCCTGACTATTTTGCTGACAGAGGAGAATGGCCAGACCGGTTGGAGCTGACTGAAAGGCTATAGTAACTCAGATAAACTGTCTTCACAATTGTGATGAGCAAAAAAACATCACAGGATACACAACAAGTCGAACCTTGAGGAAGATGGGCTACAACAGCAGAAGACCATGTCAGGTTCCGCGCCTGTTGGCCAAGAACGGGAACCTGTGGCTGTGGTTGGCACGGACTCACCACCACTGGACAGTTGAAGAAAAACGCCGGCCACTCGGATGAATCTCTTTTTCTGCAGAGGCAGCGGGTGGTAGGGTCAGGATTTGGCATCAACGGCGTGAATCCATGGACCCGACCTCCCTTGTGTCAACAGTCCAGCCTGGTGGTAGCGGTGTAATGGTATGGGGCATGTTTTCTTGGCACACTTTGGGGCCATTAAGACCAATCGGTCACGGTTTTAATGCCACATCCGACCTGAGTATTATCGCTGACCATGTGATTCTCCTTCCCAGTTTACCACCCTCTGACGACAGCACGGTAATGCACCATGTCACAATGCAATAGTCTCCTCAAACTGGTTTCTTGAACATGACAGTGAGTTCAATGAACTTCAGTGGCTTCCTCATGCACCAGCTCTGAATCTAATTGAACACCTTTGGCTCATCAATTAATATAATTAATATGAAGCACTTCTTGGGTCTGACTGGTGAGATGTTTTAAAAAAAAAAATACAGGAAGAAAGGTCGACTTAAGTCCCAAAAAGGTTGCCATATCCCTTTGGTTTGAGGGCCATCTGACCAGGACCAGGGGCTTCTTGAACTCTCATAGGCCCTACAGAAAGATTTCTAAAGATATTCACGTGGGAATCTACAGTACAAGGAGCCTAACCCTTGTAAATAAAAAACCAGTGGGGAAGACAGCGAGTCGATGCCAAGTGTTATTCACGCTGAAGATAAAAGAGGTTACGATCTAGCTGCTGAGTCCAGAGTCTGGCCTCTACAGGCAAGGTACAGTCAGCATGAATTGTTTCAGTATGCAACACTGTGACTCTGCCTGCTTATAGTTTTTGTCGAGCATTCATTGAATAGGTTTAGATGGTAAAGGTCCCCATCGCTGTGGTGTAACGGTCTCTCCCACTGCAGAACACATTGGTGCTCAGATGATTAATTGTATTTCTACAGGAAAAGGAGGCTTAAATTAATCATTAAAAGCTAGTATTGTCTTTACTCACACATAGCATTTTTGAGCATTATTTGAATTAAATGATGTTGTTGTCTTTTGTTTTTTTCCTGTCAGGTTATTGTAGTAATTTCATTTGTTATTCATATTTTAGATTTTTATTTTTTTTTTTTTAGACTTTGTCTTTTTGGACCAAAAAATGAAATGTAAAAAAACAAAATGTTGTCCCATATGCAACCCGAAATGTTTGCTGCGTTTTGCTTCCAGTGTTGATTTTTTTTCCCCCATCATCACTGCTAACTTTTTTTTATCTCTTTCAGGTTTTTCCCATCAAATTAAACAGGATGGAGAGAAACACAACAGTTTCAAGTGACCTCCTCAAGATCCAAGGCTTTGACATATCTCCAGAGTTCACGTACCCTCTGTTTTTCTTACTGCTGTTTTTTTACTTCTCCCTGCTTCTTTCCAACATCGGGGTTCTAATGCTCATCATCACCGAGAAGAGTTTGCACCAGCCGATGTACATTCTCTTTTGTAACCTGTCTGTCAATGATGTGATCGGTAACACGGTGCTACTGCCTCGGCTCATGGCTCACATCATTTCCACCGAACGGGTAATCACCTACCACCAGTGTGTGGTTCAAGCCTTTCACAGCCACACGTTCGGCTCAGCTTCACACATGATTCTCATCATCATGGCGATCGACAGATACGTGGCCATATGTCACCCCTTGAGGTACAGCTCAATCATGACGACCAAGACTGTGATCGGGCTGTCAGCAACTGCGTGGGGGGTGTCATTTGTGCTCGTGTCTGTTTTGATAGGACTTACAGTGAGGCTGTCCCGCTGTAGATCTGTTATACAAAATGCTTACTGTGACAACGCGTCGCTGTTTAAGCTGTCTTGCGAGGACGTGTCCATCAACAATATCTATGGACTCTTTTTCACTGTGCTGCTGTTTAGTTGCTCCATCGGAGGCATAGCTGTCACCTACTTCAGAATAGCTCTCATCTGCTGGGTCAAGAAAAACAAAGAGATGAATAACAGAGCACTGCAAACCTGCACAAGCCACCTCGTTCTTTATCTCATAATGCTCTGGTCGGGATTTTTAACCATCATATTGCATCGTTTCCCAAATTACCCAGATTTAAGAAAGATTGCTTATGTTTTGTTTCATGTTGTCCCTGCCAATTTAAATCCGATCATTTACGGGATGCAAACAAAATCATTACGGGATAAAATTATCCATATACTGCAAAGAAAGGTGACTCCAGAATAATGTCTCCTGTCTTTTGTTCAAAACATACAGATGGGCATAGACAGCATAATGACAGACCTGTTCTAAAGCCTGTCTGTATCTGAGACACACAGATGCTTTATGCAAAGATGCCAGTTTCAATTGCATGCAATAATTCACTTAATTCACTTTTAAAAACTGCAATCTAATTTGTTGTTCCTTCTGCATAATCTTGTAAGAATGTGAAATGTATATTAATCTCAATATCTTATAAGCTCACATGAACAGTCAGAGAAACACAAGATCTTTATCTCTAGCTACTTAAGTTTATGTTGTTAATGGATAAATATTCATTCTGAGTCGCAAGTCGGATTTCTAAACTCAACAAGGCAGATTATCATCAAGTGTAAAGACACAGTGAAAGCCAGTACTAGGTTCCCTGGATCCTGTGTTCTAGAGACCAATAACAAACACTTTAACAGCCTCTTGTGTCTCAGTGCCAGAAGAGAATCAAGGACATTTGGGGTTTCTTTTAGTTATTTTGATGGTTGCGAAATTCACAAAAATGATCAAAATGACTAAAATCACAATTTTTATGGACCTTGTCAAAAATAGTATATATGCAAATAGAATATATATCTATTTATTTTCACTCAGTTGCAGGGATGATTCATGAGGCATATACACTGTTAACACCTTATTATTCTAAAACTCAGAAGAAGCTTTCAAATACATGTTTCACTATATTACGATACAATATGAAAAGTTTTCTTATTGCACATATAATATGCATATAAATATATTAAATTTGACATCCTTTAATATTATACCAAAGTAAAAGCAGTTTCCTTTTTATTTTCTTTTAACATGAATGAAAAGTATCTATTAACATTTGTAACTTAAATTTGCTATTCGTATTGACTGACATAATTGCAATTTATTTTAAACACTTTTTGCCTGTTTGCTGCAAAAGGGCAGCAAAAGAAAGAAAGAGATTTAAGTTAGTCGTTGTGTTTCTCGTGAAAAATATACAGGACTGATAACACTGCAGTGTGACTGAGGTAATGAAAATGAAATTTGAAAAACATGTGTCTATGATAGAATGATAACACACAAGATTGTTACCCTTATAACAGTTCCCTGTTTTTTTTTTTGGAACGATTACTCCTGACTGAATTGGATCGTATCCACAGTAGTATTGTTAGCTCAGCTCTCCTTTATTTCAGGGAATCTAATTGTATGTACTACTGAGTGATAGGCAATGTAAAATAAGAATTGTACAAGATTAAGCTGAGTATATTTCTGAATAAGTGGAGATGCATTGCTGTATTAAAAAAAAAAAAGTGCCGTCTTCGTCTTTCCCCAACGTTTGTTGTAATGAGGATGTATTTCCAACTTGTAGGCCACAGATGAGAAGGTCAGTGGGTGGTCTCATCAGGTCCAGCGGCCTGATTAAGTTGTCCCTCCCATCAGTTCAGACTGGATCGCAATTCTTCACCTCTCTAGTTGTTTGGAGTTGTTTTTCATTTTAAAAGTGATTCAGAGCACAGTCCTGCCGATTAAGCGTTCGTGTCTGTTTTCCTTTGGGTTCAGATTAAAGAGTTATAGCCCATTTTGCAACCTAAAGCCCAGGGATAATACACATCAAGAGAGAAGCAAATGGTTGTGATCCAGGGGATTTAACAGATAATCCATGTGACTTTTTTTCTCATGATCTGATTTTACACGCAGAACCTTTGTCTGGTTGTATCACCCGACATGCTCTGAAAAGTTGAGTTTTTCTCTCTTTCATCTTTAATTAATTAGTGACATGATTACATTTTCCATCTCAAGATAATTACATGTACAAATTACAATTATTATCACCTCACACTCATAGTACAAGTAAATACTAGTGTGTTTATTTTGTGCATGTTTGTTTTTTAATTTATTTATTTTAATTGAGGTAAATTATTAAAACAAAGCTACATTTTTAACTTTTTTCTGCAAATACAGTAACTGGACCCCCCCCCCCAAAAAAAAAAAAAAAAAATTCCTGGGGGACCTATATCCAGCCTCACTCTTTGAGGACTCAATAAGGAAAACAAAAGTTGGTCTTGTCCGCTATTTGTTTCATCACCACCCAGTAGTGCTGTACCAGTAAAAGAATTAATTGCTTTCAAAGCTGTACATTCTGCTTTTGACACTGAAGATACTTAACAGATATTAAAAAGAGATCATTTGTGAGCCAGCATTGGATATCAGATTTATTTTTTACCTCTTATTAATGCTTTTGTGAATCCCTTGACCCATTATTTCAGATACAAAGAAATAAATGTGGCTGCACACAAACTAGTCAGCATATGATTTATTTCAAATAAAAGCACAAAACTGAGGAAATACCAGGAGTAGAAAAATGCACCGATTTGACAACAGAGCTGTTTATTTCTTGGCTGAGCTTAATAACTTTCACACAGCATTGGGATGAAAGTTAGGGATTACAAGTTGTTGGCAACAAAACCTATAAAAAAGAGGTTTATCAAAGATTTAATCCTGCTTATATTAGTATGGTGGATGGTGGCTTCCAGAATGAACCTTTTCTAAGAGGTCTGGAAATCTGATTGTCAATTAAATTACTGGATAAAAGACTTAACACCATCACTAAGACCAACTTCTCAGCAGTTCTGCAGTTAGATGGCTTTGCCCATGATGAGCAGGCTCATGAGAAACACCATTATGAAAAATATCCACATGAAGAAGCGATCTAAAACTTTGGCCACCTTCTTCCACTCCCCAGTCCTTTTCTGCGTGGCCCTCTGATCTCTGTAACAGTTGGCTATGTACTCAATGTTACGCAGCAGCTGCCTCTCGTTGCTTTGGGCGTTGCACGGAACCTCTCTGTCTTTTCTCTCCCCGTCGCTCACGCCTCCCTTCCGGCATCTCCTCGGACCCCCCGAATCTCCGCAGTCCATGCTCACGAACATGCCATTTTTCCAAGTGCTGTAGTTGTTGGTGGGGTTTGTCCCAATTGAGCCCATTGGACTCATCATCTGATCCATTTCTTCCCTCTCCTCCGCGGTCGCCGTCTCTTGTCCTCTCTCCACTTTGGAGACGCAGTCCTCTCTGCCGGGCCCTGCCTGACCATTCATGGTGCAGTTGGTGTTCTTCACAAGTGGAGGGTCCTGTCTCTCCGGCTGTGGCGACATGCAGTTTTCCCCGACTTCATAAACGAAGCACATTCTGGCCATGTACTGAAGAATGACTTTCTTGGCCCACTTGGGGACAGGCTTGGCATCTGGGCCACAGTGGTGTATGTTCATGATGAAGATGGTCAGCGCAGTGGAGGTTGTGATCATTGTCATGGTTGCAATGTAATACTTTCCTGTGGGAGAAAAAGTAAGATGAGGAAATCAATGTACAGAGTCGTAGCTTACAGTCATCACACAGGCTATGGATTTCACCCCTTTTTATTGCCCTTACCGATAAGAGGTACATTCTCAGAGGGTGGCATGATCTCCGCAACCAACAGCTGAAAGACAGTGAGGGCCAGCATCACAGTGACTCCCAAAGAAACCTTCTCTCCAGAGTCAGCGGGCAGGTAGAAGCCCAGCGGAGCCAGAAAAGAGATCATCACGCATGGTATGAGCAAGTTGAAGACATAAAAGGAAGCTCTTCTCTTCAGTTTCAGCGTGTAGGTCACATCCGGGTAAGGGTCAGCACAGCAGCCGTACAGAATAATGTTCCTCTTGGCCGGCATACCCATCACCTCCCACTCGACGTTTTCCACCAGGTCGGCCAGGTCGGCACTGTCCATGGCGTTCAGGATGTCCAGCTGGTTACCGTTGTAGGTCCAGGAGCCGTAGGTGAACCTGCACTGCTGAGCGTCGAAGGGAAAGAAAGACACGTCCACTTTGCAAGAGCTCTTGGTGATGGCGGGGGAATCCCACATTATCTGGCCATCGTGTCGGATCACCACATTGGTGTCCATGGGGCCAGTGAAATGATCGTCTGCACTGAAAGACAAAGAAAACTGGTCTGGAAAAAAGAAATTAGAGCAACTGGGTTCACATTCATACCAAAAGTTAACAGATCTTTTGGATACCTTTTAAACAAATCTTTGAAAAGAAGCCTTAATTTCCTCAAGTAGGAGGAGAATGATTTGAGAGAGAAACTTGATCGGGACACAAAGGCACAAGTACACCAACTGAGGGAAGAATCAACAGATTTTGGAGAGTTGTACTCAATCCTCAGTGTTGTGTCTGCATTTTATATCTTTTCAGTAATGAAAAATTTTTGTGTTTACCTATGTCAGTATTTGGTTTGTCTACATGTTGCCCTATGATTTCAGGTTATTGTAATCAATGTAATGTCATCAAAGGCAGGTCTTCTCGCCTCCCCATCACGGTATGTTCCGAAGACACAATCTCCGACTCGGGCAACTCTTCATTCTACCTTCCTCTTCCTATTTGTCTGAAAGCAGTGCCTCTGCTTTTATTTTTAAAATTTCAATATCAGCTGGACTGTTGCATTAGTTACATTACTGATGTATAGAAAAGCAGACAGAGGCCTGGACACTCCCATGAATAATGACTTCAAGGATTGTTCAGCTTGTGCCTTGTATGCCGGCCAATGAGAGCCACAGTGGGAACAACAACTGAATGATTAACCCAATACCAGTCCGACCTACTTGTTATATAGGACTATATCAGGTCTCCATACATAACTACTAGGTATGCGGATGGTATCGAGCCCATCGTAATCATCTTTATTCCATTTGAGGTGTGCGTCAACCCACACTTGCCGTATCCATAAATATGCAGTCAAAATTTGGTTTCGCTCATCCTGTAAAACATTGAAAATTATTATTTTTTTCAATCACAAAGACATATTAGATAAACAGAATTATGACACAGGGAAAAAGACATTACTGATGTAATTCTATTGTGTGGGTGTCAGCATTAAGACTGCTGCTAACATTTTTTTTTATGGATTAATCTGATTATATATTTTTTTTGAGATAACGATTCATTGTTTAGTCCATAAAATGTCAAAAAAAAAAATTGGGTACTAATACTAATCACAACTTTCTTAAAGCCCAAGATGATGGGTTTGAACCTGGGTTTTCTTCAACCAAAAGCCCAAAACGCAGAAGATATTTAAATGACAGTGATATTAAGGAGAAAAATGAATAGAAAAGTGTCTAGTTTGAGAAGTTGCAACCAGGTAAAATGTGCACTAAGCGAAGCAATTAATCGGTCATCAAAACAACTGGTTCTGCTGACCGACTAATCACTTAATCGAACAGCCGTATCGGCTCTTATCCTCGCGTCCGCCCTGGTGCTTTTACCATGTCGATAATTTGTGAGAGCGTAATCTGCAGGGTCACGTTCAGGATGGTGTTGGTGTCCTCCACGGGCCTCAGAGCGCTGGTGTAGTTGGTGAATAAATCATTCAGGAGCTTCTGAGCGTATCTCCCATGTGCACACCGACTGGCTGAGACAGGGAAGAGAAACAATTCAGAGGCACTCAGAGGAAATCCCGGCTGGCGGATGCCCGAGGTGGGAAGAAAGGAGAACATGAGAGAAAAATGTGGCTGCACGACAGATGGTGGAAGGGGGGGGGTATATCGGGCTAGATTGCCCTTCTATAAAGCCCCAGAACGAGATCAGGCAAATCTGACATTATGTACCAGCGACCGCTTCCTCCGTTCAGCCCGCGCATGTGGGCCGTAGCATGTGTTGATTGAACTCTTAATCCGCGGGACACACAACACTTGGGTATCAAAATGAGCCCAAACACGAGGATTAAACATTCATATCCTGTGAAAAGAGTGATGTTAGAAAATGATTCCAACCCAGTGGAAGCAATGAATAGCATCTCAAAGTATCACTTTCATGGACGCTCCTCATTCTTAACTTCGCTTTAACAGGAGATCTGAGAGGAGATGTCTGAGTAGTTTTTTTTTTTTTAAGGAAACACTATAATATATATATATATATATATATATATATATATATATATATATATATATATATATATATATATATTTAACTGGGG
This sequence comes from Istiophorus platypterus, assembly GCA_016859345.1. NCBI lineage: Eukaryota > Metazoa > Chordata > Actinopteri > Istiophoriformes > Istiophoridae > Istiophorus > Istiophorus platypterus. The sequence continues at coordinate 7,190,878 of CM029116.1, forward strand.
CTTGTTTCCATTGTCGACGTTGGATTTGGGCGAGCCAGATGTTAACCCTGAGCTGGATGCAAAGGTCTACGGGATTATGCTGAAAGCGAAATCCCAGAACAACCAGCTGCAAGTTTGCGGGTTCAGGGAAACAGCTTTCATGAAAGAGGAAAGAAAATCCGAGAAGATAGGGATGATCCATAAAAGATATTAAAACAATGACATTAATAAAAATGAAACACAGCAGACATTTTCTTTGCATCACATCTTGATCTTTTGTACAATTTGGCAAAAAAAAGCATATTCATGAGGACAACATTTAAGAAATTCCATCAGGTAAACTTAAATAAAAACACGATGAGCGGAAACTTACTTGGCAAAATACTGACACACAGAAGCAACGAACATAAAGTTGGGATTCTCCATCGCTGCATCTTGCTGCAAACAAGTTATCTAGATCCAAGGACCATCTGAGCTGATCTGTGCCAAACAAGTTTCATTTGCTACAAAAAAATATCAAGAGCAGAAGAGTAGAAAACAAACAAAAAAACAAACAAACAAACAAACAAAGAAAACAAAACAAATAAACAAACGAAAATCAGCCTCCGATCAGTCACGCGTTCGTGATCTTGTCCTGCACAAGCGCGCTGCCGAATCCGAGGAGAGGCGGGGCAGCGGATTCACAGAATGAACGAGTCCTAACGCAACTACGACGTGTTCACACACACACACACACACACACGCACACACACACACGCACACACACACACACACACACACACACACACACGTGTTTGACGGAGACTGAAAACGGATCATCCGTTTGCTCTGGTGGTTCAGCACCACGGAGAGCTCCCACCCGACTACGGAAACGACCAGCCAATAAACGCTTCTGTTTTGCACGTTGAGGCTGATCTGTGAGGGACATGCTCTATTTTGCATGTTCTCTGTACATAATAACAACGTGCAAACGGAACCCCCGCTCTCTTTCTCTTCCGGGTCTCTGCGCTCTCCACCTGCTGTGCTCTTCCTCTTTTTGTCGCACCAGCGCGATGCTGCATCCGCAGGCCCCTCCTCATCTGCTGGGAGAATCCGACTAAAATCAAGAGGATGCAATAATAACAATAATAATAATAACAATTAAAAATGTCGTTGGAATTGGAGATAGCTGGATGGTCCCAGCTCGTTTTCAAAGGAAGCCACTCTGGTGATGGCGTCTGGGATTTTTCAGGTCCATGCTGCAGCCTGATCTAATGGATGTTACAATATCAGCCTAGTTACTAACCAGCTGGTTCACAGTAAGGAGACTGGAGGTAGGTCGACCTTGTTTTTCAGACCTCATTCCTGATTTGGGCAAAGTTTCTAATGCCACATGCATTATATCATATTTATTGCTTTTTTCATGATTGTATTGAAAATTCTTTTTTTATATATATATCAGACCAAGATGCTACAAGGCTCCAATATCTTGGGGCATGAGAGGCCCCTGGTCATCAGGATGTCATTCACAACCTGTGTTCTGACTACTGTTGGCCTACCGCTGCTTGGACTAATAACTTGTGTCTTCATATCCTTCTTTTTCCACTTCGAGGAATCCACCGGTACACATTGCCAGGTAATGTCCTTGTCTTGCTAATGGGACCAACCTTATTTTTCTTACCTTAGTTTTGAGAAAACTGGATGGATGTCCTCTTGTGGTTTAATCGGTATGAAATGTATTTTTTAGCCTCTGTTCTTGAGTCCTTTCATCGTTCTTTTTGGTTTGAGATTTGACTTCTGCGCTATACGGTTATTTGAAACCAAAAACGAAACGGTTTTTGTGTCATTTCAGGTTCTTAACTACCTGCCATCCATCAGCGCCTCAATAAGCCTGAGTCCTGAGTGCCACATATGGCGGCTCTGCATCGGACTACACTCGGCACCGAGGTTCCTGGTGGCATTCACCTACTTTAAATTTTACAAGACGAGTTTTGCCTTGAAGTTCCCAGAGAGTTTGCTCACCTGCCTGACCCTGGCCTTTTCTATTTCTGAAAACCTCGGCCTCCTGCTCCTCACATATGTATCGTCCAGTGAAACATACTGTGGGTAATCTCTATTTTGAGATTATTTTAACCTCTGTGACCTTTATTGGAGAGATTTTAAGGCAAACCTATAGTGTAAATTTATATGTCTTTGCTCCTTAGTTGTACATAAGGAAGGCTTTGTCCTGTTCATTGTCAGCTCCCTTATCTACATGCTGATAACCTGCCGTTTGTGGAAGGCTATTAAGGAGTATTCGCTGAGTCCTGAGGTAAATTGATCACACAGTGGAAGCAAAAAAATACCTCATCTCATTTGTAGCAGATTTCAATACAACTCAGTAATGATGTTTTTTTTTTTCCAACTCCCATATAGGATGCCAAGTCTTACCGATGGAAAGTTCGTTTTTTACTTCTCAACGTATCCTTCTGTGCGTTTGCTGGATTCTTCTATTGGAAGCACAACATGTACTGTGAATCAGGAAGTAAGTATTAAATTGCCCTGGAAGGGTGGCTGACTGGGCCTAAAGGAGACTGCCACAATATTCAGAAGCATGTTAGTTGTGAACAGTAAATATTGGGGAATGTGTGCAGCATTGTCAATTGTGGCTACAAAATACTGAGTAAAATGTATGTATTTTACCCCTGTTTCTTCTATTCACAGGTTATACTTTTTTCGCAGTGTTTGAGTATCTTGTCGTCTTCTCCAACATGGCCTTCCATCTCACGGCTGTGTGGGATTTTAAGAGCCGGGAGGTCATGTTCATTTCATCCTCTGACGATAAAAACTTCTGACTAGAAACTGTGGCTAAAAATACGACCACTCAACCACCTGACGGTAACAACCTTGAACCTGCTCAAGAGGAGGAGTGGGATGAAGGCCTTTTCCATATATTTCCATGATGACAGCTCTCAAGTCCTTAGTGGGTGTAGACGTCAGACACGTACGGACAAGTCTTATCCATTGATGCCTTCACCTACATACAGTATGTTATGTAATGTGCAATCCTGACTTCTGTATCATGCACAGCATACGTGGTAATACTGTACATGTGCCAAAGTAAAGTCACAGTTCTTTCAAGTACTCTTGGCTTTTATTTTGAAATACAAAAAAGAGGAATGTCTCAAAACTATTTAGCAGGGAGTGAAATTGTAGAAAGCAGGGTGTCCTTTAACCATTCCTGATTTTGACTCTCAAATACTTTCCACACACATTAAAAGACTGACACTGTGTATTTTACACCGTTCAGACTCCCCCAACAACTATTGCCACCAACAATGACTCTGCTGTAATAATCCAAATGCAGTATTGACTATTAAGAACAACTATTAAGAACAGACTTTATCATTAGTCATACTTAGGTCATATTTTAACAATATCTAAGTTTTATGCAATAGCTTTCAAATGTGCATTCTCCGTACTACATGTGACCTCAAGGCCCTGTTGTGGATCTGCAGCAGGTATTATGATCATATGCCGCTTACCTCACTGTGACTCAAATGTTAATGCTACTGGATGAAAAACCCAGGCAACCAAATAAAAGTAGGTCTTCCAGGGATGCCAAAAACTGGCATGTTTTGCCAAATGCTATTAAATGCAATTAAATACAACTGGGTTTTATGTCTGTAAGTAAAAATAATAACAAAAAAATACTGACTTACCATTTTATTGGGTATGCCTCTGCAATCTAACACAGTAAATACAACAAGTACATGCTGAAATCCTGTATTTCTGAAGCTCGTAATGCTCACTTTTTGTTGACACTGTGTCAGAGAGATGGGGAGCATAGTATTTTTTTGGAGGCCAGGTAGTGGTGGTTAATTGAACTGTTCACATGAGATTGTACGATCGTGCGTCTCCACAATGCAAAAAATATGTACACACACAAATCACTCTAATGTGTCTTTAATTACTTTTATAGAACTAATAGCATGTGTTTACTACACTGCCATGAATGTATATGATACATTATTATTATTATTATTATTGTTTCATACACCACTGTGCAGTATCCTTATCTTTATATGATAGTAAGGCAATTCCTCTCACAATATTATATTTAGATAAGAGTGTCTTATACACACCATAACAAAACGTCTTTTCATCCTCTTATCCTCCCCAAGTCCAACCCTGATGATGCAAGTACTGGCAAAGAGCATGTAAGAAATCTCATTTGTGCAGAAAGAGAGATCATACTCCATAACAAAATTTAAAAAAACAAAAAAAACCCCAAAGCAGTATTTTTACTTAAAACTACTCCACCTACTGGTGTGTAATAAGTTTATTATGTTTTTGGACTGAATGATTAATAGAAACATCCTTTGACATACAGATAGTAAAGACAAATGTAGAGGCAGGTGCGTGAATGCATGACAGATGCGGTCGGTGAATATAGTTGCATTGTTAATCATTTTCAATTTACGTAAAATATGTGGAACGAAACCCTCGAACCAAAATAGAAACTACTTTTTTTTTTTTAGCTTTTCCTTGCAGTTCGATCTGAGAGCCTCCGAGCAGAACAGCTGTCAGTCTCACAAACACAGAACCCATCTGAAATGTGACCTTTATCAAAATTTTTTGTACATTAAGTAAAGCCAATGTAATGTTTTTCTCTGCCTATCCCAATCCGAGTTGCGTGCTATGATTTACAACATGATTTGGGCCCTTCAAGTTATCTCTTCAGTCCACTAGGTCAACTGTAGACCAACTGTAGATCAGCTTCCCACAACCTAGTGGTTCCATCTGCATTATCCCATCCACCTTGGCATTGCTTAACTCATTATAAAAATACTTAACTTTCTACTCATAGGGCAAAACCTGTCAAAAGGCGCACTGTGAAAAGAAAACCCCTGTGTTTTTCCAGGCCTAACGACAGATTCGTGTAACTCCTCTTTAAATCTCCCCCCCGTAGGCGACCTGGGGTGCGGTTGCCCGAACCACCCACCGGGCGGCGCACTTCAGCAATTCGTCCACATGCGGTCACGCGGTGCGCGCCTCCGGACGTTAGGGGGCGACAAACGCTCGCCGGTGCCGAGCGGAGGGCGCCCGGTGGGAGCCGAAGAAGAGCGTCCGACGGTCCGTCCACGTTCTGCGGCTGTTTCGGTTCAGTGTCTCCGTCGCGCCGCGGCGAGTGGGACCAGCACCTTTTTGGGGGCTTTTGGCTTTTTTTTTTTTTTTTTGGCCGAGGGAGGTGGAGTTCGCTGTGCTTTCGACTCCGCGGGGGGGGGAGAGAGAGAGAAACCAGGCATCTGCTGCAATGTCAACACAGAGCTGAAACTACACGTCTGCTGGCTCTGATACATGACAGGTTAACTCTCTCTATATATTTTGTTAAATTTCATCGTTATTCGGCATTATAGCGGCAACGCTACCGTTTAGCCTAGCTAAGACCACGGTTGCTCGCTACTGACTTGCCGTTAGCGAAACGTGGACGGTGGCTAATGTGCGTTTATAGGAAAACGCAAGTCGACACCGATGTTACGTTTAAACGCGGTTGATGTTAAACTTTAATCACAACGGCCTTTGTATTATCTCCCCCCTTTGATTTGGACACATCACTTCATCTCATAGCTAGCCGAGACGGTTAGCTAGCTATCCGGGGCTCGTCAGACTTCCAGCCACCAGCAGACGCAGAAGAAAACCAGGCTGCTGTTACTTTTCATAATCTAATTCGGTTTCTCTCTGAATTGGCATATGTTCGGCGTCCAAGAAAAAAACACAAAAACGCAGCTTAACTGATAAAATATATAAGATTTAAAAGGCTCCCTGAGCGAAAGCCAGGTGTCGGCGAGCTAACGAACGCTTGCGTTGATTCATTGAGAAAGAGGAGGCACACTTGAGAAGTGATAGCATGTGTCTGCGTTTCCTGCAGGGGATCTTTTATGTAACCATCCGTATTTCCTGGTCTAACCTGAGCCGACTTATGTAGTTTCTTCTCCTTTGCCGAGATGTCAAACGTGTCAAAAAGACAAAGCAGCCGAGCCTTTGCTAATTATGAACGAGTTTTAATTGATTAACCCGCGGACGGAAACGCCGCGTATTCGTTAGGCTGTGAAAATATCGGGATTTTTCAAGGGAGGACTCTGCTCTTTTCTCTCCAGCATACACCAGACATGGAGTTCAACAAATTTGTGACCTTGTGGATAGTTTGTTTGTGTCTCGTTGGAGAAAGTTGGTCTGATAAAACGAGTTCACCAGCATCGGACGGCCAGACTGTCGAAAACGGGGTGTCAGGTGAGTAACCATTCGTGGCACTAATTTGTTGTTGTGTTTTCAAAAGTTTATTTTTGGTCCACCAGTCAAGCTAAGCCGAGACACACGCACACACTATAGATTGGCACTTAGACTATAAATGCTGGTGTTATATCTTGGTGATTGTGCAGGTACTAAATCTAGCCTCGCTGAGAATAGTCCGGCCAACGTTCTCCGTTAAGCCCCGTCCTCCAACTTAGATCAAGCCTCAAACGGGAGCTAATGGATCTAATGGTTAATGAAGCCAATGAGTGGGGGTTTAAGTAGTTTCGGATTCAGTTGGGTTATAGTTAAGATGTCAAACTATTTCCAATAAACTATTAATTTGGATCAGTACGTTGTAAATAACTTTCCAACATTTAGCTTTCCTAAACTTAAAATGAATTGTTATTCTTTCTTTATATTTTGAAAATAGCTGGGCCATAGCAATTAATTACTGAATTTACTGTACTATAGACTACATTACACAGTATTTTTTTTTTTCTTTGAAATAAATTTGTAATTAAAAGCCATGAAGTGATTTCCAATTAATGGTGACAGTGGTTACATATGTCAAGCACGTCTTGAGCTTCCACAGGTTATAAAACCTGAATCTAGATGGGAAGGGATTAACCAGTAATGAATAACTATGACTCCGCATTTTTAAAAGTGTAATAGTGCAAGAATTTTGGAACTTGTCGGGTTGTGATCTTGTGCTGGTCCTGTCAACAGTGTGGTTAAACAAGAACTGTTAAGACTTTGTCTAAGTTGCACATACATATTTTGCAATTGAAGCACAGTTTTACTGACAGAGTTTGCAACAGCCCTGAGAGCCCAGTGATTTTTTTCAAATCTTGTCAGTTTTTTTAAATGACGATAGGACTTCTGCAGTTGTGAAGTGGCGAAATTAAGGAGTTTTTTTCCTTCATCTACATGCTGGCACACAGAACAACTTGTGTAACTTTAGCTCTTTAACATAAGGGAGGCTGACTGGTATGTAAATATCTTATCTTGTGTCTCCATTGGTTTGCAAGCCAAATGAGAAACAGGACCAGGTTGGGTGTATGAGATTGTTGCAGGTGGCTGGATTTCATTAGGGGGCTGCCATTATTTGTTTAACATGGTGAGTGTGTGAGAGACTAATTGCCTTTTTGGTATGTCGCTGTGCAGGTTCTCTGAGGCTGAAATTGTTTCATTGTGTGGCTCAAAAACAAACTTTCCACAATGCAGAAGTTCAGGTTGTGTGAGCATCCATCCTCCTTACTTCTGGTTTAGCTGTTTCATGTAGAGAAATAGAAAGTACAAAACCAATCATAGACACAAATTCATTGACTCTGTAACCTTTGTAGAGATCATTCTGAGACATGCTTACTTCCTGCTTTGTCTCTCCAGCTACTAAGACAACCCGTCATAACACGTGGTTCTGGGAAGAAAGAAAAAATGGACTGAAATGACAACTAGATCAGTGGGAGGGAGAATTGTCCCATAAATACCGCAACAGTAGAAACCATTTGGTTGCAACTGCTTATACACTGCTGTATGGGTGACTGTAATTAATGATGAAGCAGTATCAGTTGACCTGGACCTGAGTTTGGCCCTTTGTGAAAGGGAAAGTGAGTTTAATTTTGGCTACTACTACACCATATTCTTGTGAGGATGATGCAGGCAACATGAAAAGCAAGTTCTCACTGGGAATTATTTTCACCAAAATGTTTAACCAAAAATGACCCATCTGCTAGCAAACCAGAATGATGCAGAATCTTATTCAATAAAAAATTGTGTTGTGATTTAAAAAAGTTATGTCCAAAATCTTAAGTAGCAGTTCATTGTTAGTTAAAAAAAACAAAAAAACCAAAAAACAAGCCTGCATCCTGTTAGGAAATGAAAACCATTCTCTCATGTTGCTGAACAGAGCCTGCCTCTACTTAACCCTCGCCTCCGCCTTTCCCTTTTGTGGGTATAATGCAGTGACATAAACAATAAAGCGTACTGTGACGTATGTGACTTATATAACTTTATTTAACCAGGAAAAGGCCTCACTGAGATTAATAATATCTAATTTACAATAGTTTCCTGGCTGAGATAGTAGCTGCAAATAGAACAGAGGTTATATAAGGCAGACCTCAAATGAATTGAATAAAATATGTGCTTCTGGAGTATTCTGGGGCACTATTCTTGTGAATTCACTTCAGCAACAGCGCTTTGAATTAGAGTAGACAGTTGAAGTCATTGTTATTACAGGTAGCCTGCCATGCCCTTTTATACAGCTCCTGAGATTGTCTGCAGTACATGTCAAACAAGGTTTCCTCTTATTGGGAGTGGCAACATTATCTTTGATCTATGGCAGAGAATTTCTAATCCCTCAGGAAGGAGAGGAAACTCACAGGGCAGACAGTGCGCTAGATAATTTACAGATTGCTTAATTACATAATCATTTCTGATTTATCTACAATAAGTCCAGGAGCCCTTCACACTGATATTTTTTCACATCACTGAGGCCTGACTGTAAAAATGCATAATTTCATGTAAACAATATTTAAACAAACCCAGCATTTCTGACATTAATCAGAACTGTGAATTCCAAATTGATGATGGATTAAAACAGAATTTTAAGACCATAATTATCAAAAAGGAATTCACCTCGGGACGTGGCCTGTTTTTAGTCCGTAGTAGGTTTGACTGTCATGGTACCTGGCTTCTTGTTACCATCCCTACTTTGAGTGAAAGGCCTCATATAAACAAGACTGTCTGCAGACAAGGAATTTCACAGTTCAGTTATCTCATCACAAGAGAGAGGGTGAGTGAGGGCATTTAAACAGGGGACTTTGCATCCTAACTTTTGTGCATAAAACTCAAAAGGTTAAAAGTCATGAACCTTTGTGGCCATCACATGACTAGTGGTAGTTAAGAGAGCTATTGTAAAACTGAGCTGACATGAGTGCTTGAATAACTTGATTTCTTTTTTTCTCAATGAATGACCTGTCTTTACAGGGCTGACCGTATCTATTTTTAATTGAGTAACATTTTTATTGAATAACCCTGACATAGCTAGAATTGCATGTTTGGTGCTGAAATCTAAAAATATAACTTTCAAATTCCTGTAGCAACAGAGAGGATCGTGTCAAGGATTACCTTCTAACAGCATGTTAAGGGTATTGTAGGTTTGTAGGTTTGGTTTCGTTGCTGTTATGGCTGTTAGGGACTCGGGATGACAGAAGAAATGCAGAACAATCAACTACCAAAGGGTCATAGACTTTGGAGCATTTAAAAAGTTTTTTTTTTTTTTTCAGGGTAACTAAACCAAACTGATCAGTGAATGAATTTTGAGTAGTAATGAATAACTGACTATGATGGGAATTTTTCTTAGCCTGGTATGCTTTTTTTAATTCAGTTTTTTATAAAATAGAGGCTTGCTGATTAATTGTCTTATCATCATGAAGTAGTGGTAGCAGTTATTATTGTTGTTGTAGTAACAGAGTATTTTTTTGATTATACTTTTTTTTTCAAAAGAGCATTATCTGATAATACTTTTTCCTAAATTGGAAGGCAAACATAGAAACTTTTATCGCAAAGAAACGCCAATAAATGTTAATAATCTGTAATGACCCATGAGTTTCAAAGTAGCTTTAACACTGTCTTGTTATGAATCTGTTTCTCCACCAGATTTTTGTCGCATCGATGAGCCACTTTGCAAGGATGAGAATGGCATTCTCAGCTTCGAGGCTATCCGTAGTATCCACAAGCAGATGGATGACGACGCAAACGGCAACGTAGATGTGGTAGAGACAGACGGCGTAAGTACCAGTCTAAAAATTCAGCATCAGAAGGGGGTATTCTGGTTGGTACAGAAAAAGAGCTTGTCTTCATTCAGTCTAAAGAGACTTACAGGTATCATCATTGTAATCCTCTGTCATCTGACTTGTCATAGGATTTGCTGCTCGGATGGTCAGTTAATCACAGCCCTGCAACGTCTTTAACTTACTTACTTTAAGTCTGGTTGTAACTGGCATGTGCGTTGTTGGCACTGATGTTGCTGCATTCGTACAGACTTATTGCAGCCAGGGGTATTAGTCTACCTATATCCAGGCTCTGGTGTTTGTATTTTGAAGTGCATGAAAAACAGTGTTAGCGGCTTCTCTTTTCAATATAGTGAAGTATAATTAAAGTACCATATAAATATTTACTGCTTTAGTTTATTCACAGCTGTATAATGCTCATCAGAAGTTGGTTCTGTTACTTCTTAGATATCACTGGTGTATGAAAGAAACTGCTTGTGGTCTGTTTAGCTTGCGTCCTGGCTATAGTCTAAACCACACATCGTAGCCTTTAGCATGGGCTCTTCTGGAGCCTCATTTTGGTTCTTTTCAGTCTATAGCATGTAGTTCAGGCCAGACCAAAGCAAGCTGCGTCACCACTGCAGCCGTCTCTGCTTCTAGAAGAGGCACTTGGCATGTAAATACCCCTAAGGCAAAGAATCAAATGCACTACTCCGAGCTCTCACATCTAAAGTGGCTTTGAGCCGAGAAATGGAAAGTTCAAAACCATTAAAAGCACTTCAGGACAGTAGTCCTGCTGCCTGTTGTCATACAGTAATTAAATAAAGTGGATAGTTGATTTCTTTATAACCAAGATCAAAGCCGCCATCCCGCTTTTAAGGAGTCGTCTTTGGCCTCTGCCACATTATACAGGTCCTGCTAATTTGCCAGTGAATATGTTTTCACGAGTGTGGTATTTCACCTGCAGTACAGACCGTCTCTCTACCTTGTAGTGAAATCCTCCCACACAAATCTGTCAAGAAAGGAGGGCATCATGACTTACCGACTGTCTTCCACCCATGTTGCATGAGTTCGCTTTTGTTGGTGTGCTAGATGTTGTGTGGGTGAGGTTTTTCTTTTTTTTTTTTTTTAAACATGGAGACCGAGTTAGCCTACAACAGAGTGGGCAACGAGTACCGTGGCTCCTTTGGTCAGTAGTTGACTACTACCACTCCAGTGGGGGCGAGAATGGAATCCGCAGGGGCCATAAATTTTGGTACGATGTGCCGTTTACTATCTGCCCTGGTGTCTTGTGTGCAATATGCAGAGCTCTCATTTTTCAAGCAGAGATAACAAATTTCATCCAGAGACTTTTATATTGTTTTGATACCCTTGATTCTTTTTAAAAAATTACATTATTTTATATTTGGAGATTTTATATTCTCCCAAATTGTGTAATAGCACACAACTGCTTTAATGTTGGTTTAGATATTAAAAGGGGCTTAAATAACTTCATATTTAAGTGATTATATGGATGTCTGAAGTGCTGCCTTTTTATCTGATTTGTGCCAAACCGGGTGACAGATTTGATTAAGATGATGCTTAATGGTGGGGTTTTTGCAGTTGTGTATCAGAATACCATGTGGTATCCAGACTGTAGATGTCTTTGAGAAAGCCCTCTAATCAAAGACCTCTCTCTTCCCAGGATCCCAAAAACCTACCCCTTTTGAGTGTTTCAGCTCTTTTGGTTACTAATAATGTCACAGTAATTATTGGTGGTCAGCACATGTGTTGTTTTTTAGGATAACTATTAACACGAGGGAAGAGGTAGTCTTGTACTGTTTGAAACCATTTAAGAATCAGTGGAAAATTGTAGTAATTTCCCAGGTCATGTATGGTTGAGATATTTATAGTGTTTTATTTTCCTTTCACAGCAGGTGAAGCAAAAACACACATAAGCCACAAGAGTTGCATTTCCTCTTTTTATTGGGGTCATAAAGCCCTCAGTATTGAAACAGGCCACAGTGCTCACAATAAATCCAAAACCTTCAACAGCAAATTTCCAACACCATATAAAAATGTTGTCTTTGTTCTCCACCTGCTTGTACATTTTATTCAGCCAGCCCCCACTGAGGCAGACTTTCTGTGTTTTTAAATATGTCAGCATTTGCTATGAAATGAAATACTTAATTCCTTCACCGAGTATGAAATTCAAATTGCAAATTGCAATGTTAGTCAGACCAAGCTAACCAAAGTTCTGTATGCTGAGATTGTGACTAATGGAAGCTGAAATACAGCTTTCTAACAAAAGACATTTCGTAAAATTGAACCCCCTAAGTGATTTTGCTACTGAACAGTTTTACATGATAAATTCTTTGTAACCACTGCAAACATCCTTTCGTCCTGCAGTTCCTGAGAGAAGATCTAAACTACCATGACCCTAAGGCCAAGCATAATAGCTTCCACGGGGATGACCAGTTCATCAGCCTGGAGGACTTGTGGAACGCATGGAAGGGCTCTGAAGGTACTGCTTTGAGGCCTTGTTTTTCCCCTAAGGCTAGCAGTGACTTCACAAACAGGCCTTTCTTTCAGATATTTTCTGTTTGAGTCTGGTGAGACATGAATCTTGTTTTGCACACTATTTTCTGCACTGATACTCTGCCAATACTGACTGTTTGAAACTGGACTGACAATAGTTTTTATTTATAATAAAACACTCCTTGTGACTACGATTGCCAGCCCCAAAAAACCGCAGTGTTTCATATAGCCAGTAAATCAGCAAAAGGCATTCCTTTGTGACTGAAAGTGTGGGTCAGACATGACGCCTGCTTGACCTTCTCACTTGCCCCAAAAAAGCAGCGAGGCAGTTGATGATCAGATGCAATGTCAAGCAAAGTGTAGTTTACTTATCAGACCCAGCTAGTGTCAGAGTGGACATCATTGAATCTGTCAGCACAAAATTTGCATACACCCTCTCACCTCCTTCTGCCTGTCTGTTTCACTGAGCTATCTTATATGCCTTGAGAGCACCACTCGTGAGCTGTGCTGGCACTCGTGTTTTTTCACACCCTTTCCTCTGGCTGCCTTTCTTCCCTTTTTGGCTCATAGTACTGACTTACCCTGCATTGCAGTTTCTTGACAATGCTCTGGAGGGTTTGAGCTGGGATTCGGGGTTTTGTTCAAGAGAGCAACGCATTTAGATAGACAACATAGACAACCTATGTTGCTGACTCTCTGTCAGGAACTGGAGAGTGGATTTCCCTTCTCCAGTTTTTACTGTGGTAATTGGATACCTCATAGCTCATTCAGGATATAGATGCACGTGGTCATAAATATATCTATCTAAATTTGTTATGATGGCAACACGTTGTTGTTTTGGCTCTGTACATTGCGTTGCTATGAGGTTAGTCCTGATTCAGCTTTAATTCAAAGGTAGTCCCATTAATTTCAGAGGAAATGCATAGGAGACAATAAAGGGGACTTTGCGCAACTCATCATATTTGAATGCTTTGGTTTCTATCAGTCACTGCCTGTTGTCTATTGCACATAGACATTATGGTGATGGCATTTTTATGAGCTTCTGGCCAATTGCCTGCTGAAGCTGAGTGAGCTGAATAGTGGGCAGTCAGGCAAAGTTGTACACTTGATGTTGCTCTGCTCGTCTGTGTTGCCTCCGCTGCCTCACTCGTATGGTTATCAGTTATTAGATGAGTCTGCAAATTTATTGTCATTGTAGTACAAAGCCTGGTTTGTCTAAAATGTAAAGCCTGGTTTATACTTCTGCGTTTATACTTCTGTTGTTCAACATTCGTTAGCTCCAACTCCCAACATGATATGCTCAGTTTCAGTCGCCACTGTTTGAAGTACAACACAGTGGCATTGAAACCCTCCTGCCAACCTGTGTTTTGAAATGCCAACCTGAAATATATGATCATTTGGTGGCTTGTGAAAAAAGTTACAGCTCAACAATTACACTGTTCAGTGAATACAGATGTGAACACCCTAAAACACCATTAAATCTGAAAATCGGCTTTTATTTGTTGAAAGAGAGTAAAACTTACTGCACCGTGTGTGACATACTGGAGCCATGTAACCTTTTGAATCCTGAGGTCTACAGTGATTAAATAAATGTGAGTCAATGGACAAGTTAACCGAATATTTTGTTGTTGTTTTTTTTTTTCCCCCCTCAGTATATAATTGGACAGTGGATGAGGTGGTGGAGTGGCTCATCACCTATGTTGAACTGCCACAATATGTGGATGGATTTCGCAAGATGAATTTTAACGGAAGTGTCATGCCAAGGTAAGAGATATCGTGAGCTGTAACAGCTTTTTTTAAATGGTGTAGATTTTTAAGAAATCTGAATCTTTAGATTGACCACAAATAAATTTTACTTTTATATGCCACTGGTAAGACAGAAAATGAATTCTTCAGTGAAAGTAATTAGTCTCGACATGTACTCAAGACAACAGTGAAGTGCCATATGAGAATGATGGCCTCACAAATAAGTTACTTGATGCAAATTTTCAGTGCTGGCAATTAACAACTGTCCACATTACCCTCTTTATAAATCATGACATTCAGTCAGTCAGTTTATTTTAATTTACCGCTTCTTTGTTTGGATTCAATGAAAGGGATCCAGTGTGTGCATTTTTTTGAAATAGCACAATTTTTACCTATTTGAACCTATTACTGTATCTAATAGTTTTTTATTTTTTCATTTTTAGAAAATGTGTAAAGGGGCTTTAGTACACATGGCTCAAAATCCATCATAAACTTTACTTTTTCTCCCTTTTTTTGTGCAAAATGACTGTGTCTTTTTTCTTTCAGGCTTGCTGTAAAGAACACCACTCTCACACTCTCTATTCTGAAGATTTTGGATCGCAGCCATGTTCAAAAGTTGCAGCTCAAATCTTTGGACACAGTACTGTTTGGAGCACCCCTGAGTATGCGACGCTATTCTTTTTTTAGTTTCTGTTGACACGCTGATTAATAATCTCATTCATGCTACATCAGTGATTTGTTCCAGACATTTCAAATCCCTGAGTAGTAATGGAATTGCCTTTTACCTTTTTATAGGGTTTAGCCTTCCATCACATTTAATGTCAGTAATAGGAAGGATATCTCAAAAACTTGTCAAAGAATTTGGGTAGAATTTGGTAGAAAGTTAAGGGAAGGGGCAGGGTTTTTTTTTTGATTGTTTGTTTGTTTGTTTTTTTAAGGATTTCTTAATATTGTTACCAGACAGAAATACTCCACTTAATTGATGCTGAAAAAATCTGTAAAATATTTTTCTTTGACAACTATTTTATTAAGATATTGATCTAGATACAGATGATAGATTTATGATTTATAAAGCCACTTTCTTCATCTAAACAAATTTGGTGGACTTGGGCAGAGTTATGTACACCCAAAATGCTTTGTAGTTGTGGTTCCTTCCTGTCATGTTGCGGGTCAAATTGTCAAAGCGGAGCCCAAAGGGGGTCAGAAGTGAGAGGCAAAGAGCACCATTGCACTAAATATTGATGGAATTGTTAGTAAGAGAGTAAACGACGAGATATAATCAATGTTTATTAGGATTTTTTTATTAGGATTTTTTTCACATTGGCCCAGGCACATCATTGCTGTTCCTGACAAATGAACATAACAGGAGGGAAAATGAAAGGCACAGCCGACTCTGTTCGTTTAAACAGCCTACCACCGTTACCAACATCCGGATCACTGTTGTCTGATGTGCTCATTTTTCATCAGCACGTGGGCCCTGAGATATGTTGTGGTCAAGTTTTGTATTTCACTCACTCATTTACTCACTGACTTAATAATTTTTTCACTTTAGTCTGCCCAACTTTTATATGTAGCAAAAGTCCTGTTAAGATCTGTTATCAGTTTAAGGGATTGAAGAAGCGAGCTGAGGGTTAGACCACACTGCCCTTTATTCCAGACACACCCCTCTGCATGCTGACACAAACAAACACACCGCTCATCCTCTCCCTCTCCTTCTGCAGTATCATTGTTCCAATTATGTAGCTGCAGATTGTAATCTTTCAGGGTTTTTTTTTTTTTTCATCACCATGGATTGGGTGTGTCTCGACTGTCAAACCTCTTGGCTGTACTTTTTTCTTTTTTCATGAAATCTTTGTTGACTTTGGCAAATCATGTTCCCAGACCACGTGTGGAAAATTGCTATTCATTTTTTCTCCATGAAAACCATGATTGTTTTTGAAAGCTTAGTTACAGCTCGACAGCTATATACTGATAATTAGTCAGAATTCTGCAATTGGTCTTGTGAAAAATGTTAAGCTGTGGGGTGACACAAAATATTAGAGCTGCAGCGATTAGTAGACAGAAGATTAATCAACAATTTGATAATCAATTAATTGTTTTAGTCATTTTGAATAAAAATAAAAAGATTTTTTTATGCCGCCAGCTTCTCAAATGTGGAGATTTAGTGCTAACAGAGAAACCAACCAGTGGATTAATAAATAATGAATAGTAGTAAGTTGCAGCTCTACAAAATATTAATTGTGGGCAGAGACTCCCCTCGCTTTGAAGTTCAGTCTGGTTTTTACTGGAGATAAAAAAAAAGGATGAGAAGTGAAGTGGAAGGGCGCATATTTGGGAGAGGAGTGCTGATGAGAGCTGATTAATGTAATAATTAGTGAAGCAACAAGAGTAAATTTAATGGACCTTTTATAGAAAGCAAGCATTTGCACCGAAAAGAAACTGCACTGGGGAACAGTATGCAGTGGTCTGTGTCTGACATGTGTCATTGTGGATGTTTTTGTTTGTCACAGCTGAATGAAGACATAAGAGAGGGTCGTCTGGCTTTGACAGCCTCTCAAAGCCATTGGGTCCCACTAACAGTGAGACTCACTGACTGTATGTAGCAGCAGCATTTACAGACACATCTCACAATGGGTTGATCCTGATCTAGTGGATAGTTGTGTAATAATTAACCCAGGAAACAGTTTGGGTCCAGTTATACCCAGTTTAGCGGTTAATTTAATGTCACTTCATGCTCTCCTGGTGGTATTTCTGAAAGGCAGTGAATGTAGTCCTTGGTGTGTGTATATCCGTTAAAAATTACACAGATTGCAAAACTGTGTTTCCTGTTTTAGACAGGTAGTGTTGTAAGAGCAGTAAATAGTACCTGGACAGTACCAGAACAGTCTAGCATAAGGAAATTATTTTATTAGCTCAGATGATGCACATTTTTCTTCATTATTTCTTTCAAGCATCTGTGCTCAGCCTCAATGCAGATCCAAGACAAATATAGCACACATGCATTTCAGTTAAATATCTTGACCTCATTTTGGGAGTTATGCTCTCGGTGGTTAAGACGTAATGATCTGAATATACTGGCCAATCAGATGTAGCTGAAGAGAAATTATTGTACTATTCTTACCTATTCAGTAGTGTAAAGAAGAGACAGGACCAGTGGTTTACTGTCCTGTGCTGTTTCTCCGCTCTGGTTGGGTTATTGTGACACTAGCTGGCACAGCTGGGTCTGGATCCTTGACTCTGATGAACCTGTGTTTGTTCTGGGCTTTATAAGCAAGTCTACAGCAATATACACAATTGAGTGTAAAAAGAGACGTAAGCTGTGGGCTAAAATTTAGATACATGTGTGCGCTGCCTTGGCTCTTTGTCAGCAGCAGCCTGTGGTACAGGGAGATTTTTGTGAAGAACTGTGTTTCTAGGTGGAATGTTATCCTGATGTTATGTAAATAGAAACTCATCTATACTGACGTTTTTAATCTGAATTTTACTTCCTTTTTTGTGTCACTCTAGGAAGTGAAAGCTATGTTTTTGACATATCTTTCCTCCACACTGCTTTGCAGTTTTCACAAGAAAAAACTTGCCTCATCCTGTCGCTTGCAAGGCAGAAATTCAGGCTTATGTGTGAACTTAAGTAAACTCAGACTTGATTCTGGTATTAATTATAAGATGGTCTAAGAATTCTCCTCACTTTAGAGGTTATTTGAATCTAATCTAAGGTCTCTTGAAAGTGCATGAGCTTCTTTCTAGCTGCTGTGACTCTGAATAGCTTGGAATTTCTTTACAGTGACAACATGTTAATACACTAGCACATAGTTCCTAGTTGCAGCTAGAATTTGGTTCTAAGTTTCTCATGGGCACAGAAATGTTACAGCTACTATTGTTGGTTTCCTGTGCATGTTTGTTAAGAGCACCTGTTACCAGACTTCTATAGGCTGTGTTAAACTGGCTTTATAGTGGTCTTTTGCTCTGGGCCCCTCTCACCACAATCGTAACGGGTGATTACTGACTCTTTTATTTGTGTTACTCTGCAATAGTTGCAGTATGACTAGGCTATGTTAAATTACAGTCTTCACACCACATCCTTTTGAACCTTTCTCATTGTTAGGCAGCTTTCTTATGTCCCAACTGAAATAGACTTTTTCTTCCATAGATTTATCTTATGATTATGATGTTTTACTATCCTAAAATGTAACTACTTCTTATTTATTTTCTGTTTCTCACAGTGAATAGACATAACCACTTGAAGGACTTCATGCTGGTAGTGTCAATAGTCATAGGCATGGGTGGCTGCTGGTTTGCCTATATCCAGAATCGCTACTCCAAGGACCACATGAAGAAGATGATGAAAGACCTGGAGGGCCTGCAGAGAGCTGAGCAGAGTCTGCATGACCTTCAACAGAAGTGAGGCCCCCCCCACCCACCCACACAACAAACTGCTATACAATAGCCACACTGATCTAACATGGGACATGTTGGGTAATTAGAGACTGGAAACTGGATGATGAGTCACTGGACTGAACTTTACACTGAACTTTAGAAATGAGAGAAAATTAATTGACTTATAGGGGTCACATTTAAATAAAATTTAACCTTTAGATGAGATGAAGACCTTTATGTGACGATTTATATATTATAGATACAAGATTGGTTCAAGGATACCTGTAATCTGAGCTTAGTTGTGCTGCTTGAGTAGCTTATGGTATTTAAACAGAGTCTGGCAACTCTGTACAACTTACTGATCGATAAGTGTCATTCATGGCTCATAGGACAACATTTTAGTTGGAAGCTTCAACATCTGACTTAAGAGTTGGCTGCAACACAGAAAGCTAACTCTGAGTGCAATATTTTCCACATCTTCCAGTCACTATGTACTTTAAATTGCATTTCCACACAGACTTTTGAAAAGAGAAAAAAACAAAAAGGACACCTGTCACAGCTTTTCTAAATTGTTTGAATAAATGCAAAAAGCTTTGCTTTGAGCAGTGGTGATTAAAGCCATTGATAGGGCACAAGTATTTTTCCATTCATTAGACCAATTTTTACTAAACAATAGCAGACAGGGACTAATCTCAGTAACAAATGCTGCTACATGCCACTGTTCAGCTGAGTCTAGAGACCAGGTTGGCTGGTTCACAGGCATGTCCATAAAATCACAGACTGCGTGGTTATTTCTCCTGCTGTGAGGCTGCAGATGCATATGATCACTGCACACAGTTAGGTTTCTTAAATTAAATATATATATTGAGAAACACTGAGTATTGTTAGTATCACACTGTGGTGGTGAAGAGATGTCTTAGTTCTCAGTTAATAGCCAGCAGTCTTCCCTGCCCCCAATTATGATTATACATTAGCTTTTGGAACCGATCAAAAGAATAAAAATTGCAGATACAAGGAGTCCAGATGAGACCTTTTTAAGGTAGCTCACCTCAGTCTGCATGATATAGTGTAGAGCTCAGTGATTTTGGTATTGAGCTGGTGCTCCTTCACAGTAGGAGAGCCAGCAGAGGCAGTTTGTTACTTGGTTGTCTTGCCACTTCGGCATTTTGCTTTGATAGTGTTTTAGCTGACTGGCTCAGAAAACACCATAGGGATTACATCTGAGAGCATTTGGTAATCCTGCAGGAGTGCCTGGAGAATGTTACTTAGAAAAAAAAATATTTGGGATAATCCCTGATCGAGTGCCTATGGTGTGTCTCTGCGGTGTTGCATACTTTCTGTTCTGACATGCAATACTTCATGCTCACACCTGTGTATTCAGGCCTAAGAAGTTTCACACCATTGCTGCCTCAATGATTAAATAATAAAGTGTCCGAAACAGAGCCATATATATATATATATATATATATATATATATATATATATATATAAAAAAGCAATTCATAGTATCATGAGGAATAACTGGAGGTTATAAAACAACTATTATGGTCTCTATTAATACCTCAAGGAATGCTGGGAATGTTCTTATAAGTTTACACTGTTTCCTCCTATTCCTTTAAAGGATACACAAAACACAGCTTCATCTCTTACACAGGTCAAGTTTTTTTGTTTTAGCTTTTGAAGGGATAGGGTTTGGTAAGTTGCAAAGATGGTGCACCCCTTTAAATAGTTTGAAGTCACGATTAAACGGAAATGGAATCTGCTGCTGATGTTCTTCATCTGTACTATTAAGAATTTTTGATAAAGATATGTTACCAGGAAAGAATATATAATGAAAAGTTACTGTTCAAGAGTGAGCTGCCTTCACTGTAGTTGTATTGCTCTGGGGCATATTGCAATACGGTGCATTTTTGAAATCTGTGAGGCTGCAGCTTTTGTGTGAATGAAAGGGAGCACAAGGAAATTCTTGTCATAAATGTATCGGTATTATTGATTGGGTTTTTTTTAAGTGTACCTGCTGGTTTATCATGAAGTTAGCAAGTTAGCAAAGTATTAAGAGTTTGGAAGAAAAGCAAAAAATAAATAATTTGGGGTTCAGTGTGAGCATGTTGCAGCATCACATTGGTCATCGAAAAATCTCTTCCTCATCTTCGCGATGTGTCCAATAATTTTTGATATTTGTACACCGTTGAATTGCACCTGCGGTTGAGCTTAAATGATAGTTCATAGACTGTCCAAATTGAAAAGTCTTTATCCTCTTGGGATGGTGTGTTTGGCTAGATTGAAAACCAGGGAGGGGTTCAGTCCCATTCACTGGCCAGAGTATGGAGCAGTGATGGGCGTGGCCACATGACTGCATGAAAGTCGTGGCTTGATTCTTGGGGACAGTGACGGACTAGATGAGCTGTTGTAGGCGTCAGAACTTTCAGTCTGTTTTACTACCCTTATTACTCACATGAGTTGCTCTTTGTGTCAGCTGGCTGTTTAGGAAACAGGTTTTTGAAACATGATATTGTATGCTCTGATGAATAGTAAACAGATTGGTAAGACTTCATCAATTGGAGGGTTCATCAATTGAGCAGTTATTCCTTTTGCATTGTATTATCTCTATTATGGCTTATGCTTATGAACTTGTTATATAATTAATATGAGGGGCTCATTTTTTTTGGAGCAGTACAATAGAGGAGTGGAAAGTATTTTTGTTGGATTTGCCTGTTGAATGCCAACAAACAAAGCCACTGACTGCTCTGCTGAGGTCAAGCTCTGTCCCTCTGATAGACTGCCAGATCACTGTGTGTTATCTCTGTGGCTCTATACTTCGATCGGTTGTGAAAACACAACTGCCACACCAGCCACTGCTAACATTAAAGTGGATGCTGACTTTTTTTCTTTTCTTGCGTAGCTAAATACTGATGATTAGTTCTCCACTGCAAATCCAACCAGACGTCTTTAATATATCTTAAAGTCCTAAAAGTGCAGACATTCAATATGCTCTTCAGGTACAAAATTACCATACCTGTTTGTACTAACTGCAACAATTCACTAATGCTGTTCAACCGGATTAAAAAACATGACAAACAATCCAAACATCTGGTGACTGTTTCTCATTAAGTCAAATATGCCCCATAAGGCATAATAATTTGAAGTACCTATTCATTATACTGAGCATATGCAGTAGCTGGTGTGGTCTTAATCCAAAGGCAATGTTGAGTAGAAATCAGTCGAACCTGTCTATGAATCTACTGCCAAAAGCAGATGATGATGGTGATTCTCAGACATTTCAGAGATGGTGTTAAGCTTTAAACCTTTCTAAATCAGATTCCTTTGTATGTGTTGCAGTCTGGAAAGCCAAGCCCTGTGGCTGTGGAATCGATATCATGTTATGTTATATTGTAGGTCAGTGTGACTAGCAAGAAGAGACTTGCATCTCTAAAAGCACATGTTTTAGGAGGTGAGGGGGAGGGGGAGGGGAGGGGGGAGATGTCCTCTGTCTGTAGCCGTGCCTTTCTTCCTGATCCCTGCTGCCAGCTGCTCTCTTTCCATACCTTCAAGCGGATCCTTTGGAGGTATCAAGTAGCCTGGCCCAGCCATGGCTTCCCTGTTTGGAGACAGTGGGAGGGGCCTTTGACTAGAACTGGATTTCCTGGGTGCCTTTTACACACTTTTTGACCCTGCCTCTGCCTCACTGGTGGGAGATGGTGTTAAGCATGACTACTTAACATGTCAGCTCAAGTGCTAATTCACCCGCATTTGGACTGGGGTGTGGTGTGCAGAAAGACATCCTAGAAAAAGACTGGAGACAAGGACAGTGCATGTGATAGGCATTAATAGCTTAGTTTGCTCTCCACACAAAATGAATATTATTTAGGGAAGTAAGTTAAACACAAATGTAATAATATTAGTGTAACAAAAACACATTTGTTATTCTTTACCTTCTCCTGCAGAGACACTTTGTCTGCGTCCAGTGAGCCCTGAAATACAGGTCAGTTGAAACAGCATTTGGCGTCCTCTGTTTGGATGTTGTAGCTCTGCCAGTGCTTACGAATCGTAGCAAGAGAATGGCAGAGGTCAGGGTCGAAAGCATTAGTAGGACTGCCCACCAGCCACATTTTCCATGGCTAGCTGTCCGGATCAACTTTCATTTCTCTGCCCTTCTCTGCTCCCTCTGCTGTTGTGTTTAGCCTGACAGGAGAAGAGTGCTGCTCCCTAATGACTGAAAGATGGTATTACTTTCTGCCCTTTAATGTAAGAAAGACATTAAGAGTCCAAAACAGAGTTTTTATTTTCTTGTTTCACATTTTTGTAGTGGGACCTGGGAATTGCTCCATAATGATGAGACTTATGACCTCTTGTGATTGATTTCAAAATGGTGTTGGTCTAAGCACAAATAATTATGTCATAAGCAACAAGCCCCGCTTATAACAGTAGACTTTTTTAGGTAATCTAAAAATATCCTACGCACAAACCAACGCATATATGTTCTGGATACTACAGTAGCATTGGTTACCACACTGTGCTGTTCTAAAGTTACACAACGACAGCTGCTCCCATTCTTAGCTCTGCTGCATCTCATGTCAGTTTATTGTGAGCTGCCTAGCAGCTGACCGTGGCTCTTCGCTTTCTACATGTTAGCCATTGTTTCCGGTGATGCATGACTGATGCAAGTCCTACATTCTACACATACATGGCACACACATGCTTACACATCATGACTGTTCACAGAAAATGACATTATGGCACAAAGTACTCTACATTTCTTGTTTGGCCTTATTCAGCAGCTACCAAGAGATACCAAAAGTTAAAAATATTTGTTTCTCTTTTTGTGTCTCCTTGTCCTCAGGCTGCAGATCGCCCAGGAGGAGCACCGCACAGTAGAGGTTGAGAAAGTGAACCTGGAGCAGAAACTGAGGGATGAGATCAATGCAGCCAAGCAGGAAGCCCAACGACTGAGAGAGCTGCGTGAGGGCACAGAGAATGAACTGAGTCGCCAGAAATACGCAGAAGAAGAGCTAGAACAGGTACTTGCAAAGTGATGAATGTCATTTTAAACATAAATTTGTAGTTTCCAATTGAAATAAAATAATTTCAGCAAAACAGAGAAGCACTGAAACTTGAGTGAATATTGTTTTATAAACTTCAAAGGTGGCAACTTCACAGTGTGTTTAGATCTATCAGATTCACACTGTTTATAGTATAATACACAGTCTTTTTCCATTAGGAATTTGGCAAGAACAGACTAGCACAGCACAGCCCACACAAGTGAGCACAACACATGAGTATTTGCTTGAAGGACTATCACAGTGATGCAATACAGACACTTGTGTCATAGGTGTTTTTTCTCACAGTGATAAATTGGAAACAGGGAAGACTTTCAGGGTCAGTGTTGTTGTAAAAAAAACTTTGAGTTTCTTGTCTGTGGCTCATTCATCAGTAACTTACATACCTCCATTCATGAGGCAGGGGTCGAGATCCATCAGTCCTTAACTATAAACATGGTTCAGTTATCTTTGACTCTTGGAGTATGTAGGAGTTAGATACGTCTGTCTTTTATATGTGCGTGGTATAAAACTTTTGGACAGTATAGCAATTGAGGGAAAAAATTTTTTACAAATTGTGTGTTGATGTATAATCCAATCAGGGTTTTTTTTAATAATAAATTCATAACTTTTCCTTCATGTAATATATTGCATTTTGACTGCAAGGTTTCTTAGAACATTTCAGGTTCTCAAGTATTGAAAATAAAATAATAAACATTGACAAGAATGTGTTGATTGATAATATAAGGCTTGTGGGTGCATTTTTTTATGTGTTAATTAGTCACCTAATGTTTTACATTTGTTGCAGGTGCGTATGGCGTTGAAAAAGGCTGAGAAGGAGTTGGAGTCACGCAGCAGCTGGTCACCACCAGAGTCCCTCCAGAAGTGGCTGCAGCTCACCCATGAGGTGGAAGTACAGTACTACAACATCAAGAAGCAAAATGCTGAACGGCAGCTCCTGGTAGCCAAAGAAGGGGTAAGCATGTAAAAAAGAGTGAATGTTATTGCCTCAGAGGACTTTGTATTTAAAATCTATGAATTGTGTTCCAAAGCACCTGTTTTACTAAGTCACTAGACACCCAACGTTTGAGACTGAGCTGACTGGAAAAAGTTCGGTTTATATTTCAGTTCTTAATTCAGGGAAATGGAATAGATTCTAAATGAAAGCAGTCCAGGGTGGAGGGGGGAATAAAAATGGCCTGGTTACTTTTGACTCAGACAGGCCAACTAAAAACCCATCTTGAGACACACCATCACATAAGGCTTGTATCACAATTCATGTATTAAACAGAGATTAGTAGCCTAAATTGTATTCATAAATTTTAATCAGATTTTACAATCAGATTTTACAATTATTTTATTACTGTAGTGTGTAAAGAAAAACTATATCAGAAAATATCTTTAACTGGTATTTGTAACTGGTAACTGGTATTTACTGCTGTTCAGTTTATATTGTATTAAACTGTATTTCTATTTCTCACTTTCGACTCCGTATAACTACAAGTTAGTAGACTATAGACTGGGTGAGATTGGAATTCAAACTGGACAATACAACAGTAAATACAGCACCAGGCATATTTAATTTTAGCAACTTTGCTTCCTTCATTGTTTCCTTCTATAATAAAATCCTGTGGGTCTAAGCAAAGACTTTGAGTACTTTAATTTGAATATTAAAATTTCAGATGAAGCCTGGTTAACAAAAGTATACAACATTATCTTCCTAAATAAACTCAGACTAGTTTACTTTTGGTGTCTTCCTACAGCTTTTGCCGTAAAATTTGACTGGTGTTTGACTGGGAGCAGAATCAAGTCTCTGCTCTGCTCCAACTCTCTGTTGTCCGAGAGCTACTGATGCAAAACTATTTTAAACATTTGGATTTTTTTGGATTTAAATTTCTTTTCTCTAACCTTTTCAGACACAGCTTTATTTTTTGTTTTTTGTTTGTTTATTTTTTAAACTTTGATATTCATGTAAAGGGGTAAAGCAACAGTCGACAGTTGGCTGAATCCATTAAACAATGAAAATATAAACACATAAACAGTTAGCAATAGCCAACCACCCAGTTCTCCTGAGCAACTTGCTGAATTTGAAGCAGCCTGATTAATTAATCTCACTTGTTTTCCTGTGAAAAAGCTGTTTTATGTTCTTGAATACTCACTGCACTGTTGTTGTACCTGAGAACAGGATTGCCATTCAAACATAGTGCGCGTATAATGTAAATACAGCTGAGATAAATGTTTGGTCATTTGTTTGCACAGGCAGAGAAGATAAAGAAAAAGAGGAACACTCTCTTTGGGACTTTCCATGTGGCTCACAGCTCCTCACTGGATGATGTGGACCACAAAATACTGGCAGCAAAGTAAGTTAGTCTCTAAATATTATTTGGAAACTGGTCAGGATTTTCATTAAAAAACAAATAGATAAATAAAATAAATAACTGAATTAGACTTTACTTAATTATGTCAGATATTGATAGTATGTCTCTTCATGTAGTGTTAATTAATAGGTTGGTTTCCCTCTTGACTTGTCTTTCTTAGACAAGCCCTGGGTGAGGTGACCGCTGCTCTGCGGGAGAGGCTTCATCGCTGGCAGCAGATAGAGATACTCACAGGTTTTACCATTGTCAACAACCCAGGCCTTCCTTCGCTGGCCTCAGCCCTAAACCTTGATCCCAGCTTCATGGGTGGCAGAGCTACACCTCAGCACTTCATCATGTCTGACGACATGGATGACTTGGATGAGGATATCATGCCTGGAACTCTGCAATGTAAGAGTTCATCCGAATCTGTCGGCCATTCAGTGGGGATTAGCAAACGAACCCCTAAACACTCCAAGACCCTGCTGGGGAAATCCAAAAATCAGCCAATATGACAATTTGGACCTTTTATGCTACAATTACATGAATTTGTCCTTGTGGCCTCCCTGGTGATGGAGGTAGTGAGGGTCATACATGTCTATGATTGAATGAGTGTTGTTTTACATTTGTATAATGTGTACCATGTAAATTCACATAACTGTCTTGTTCTTTTACACACAATTCTGGTTGAATTCCTTTTTGTTAATTGTTCTCATTTTGGATAAAAGTGTTAACTTGACTCTCAGCTGATTATGAAGACTGAAGACTCCTGTGACTTTCCTCTGGAAATTGAACTGTAAAGAAAAATATACTTCTTAATGAGTACAAGTTTCCATGCTGACCTATTTGTAGTGGTTGTGTCCTATAATGTGCTACAGACCGTTTGAATCTTCTTTTGGTCAAACAAAGGAAATGTGTTATAAGCAATCAGTGCCCAGTTTAAATGCTTATTTGGGTTTTAAAAGACACACATACAAAATAACAGCCCATCAAATCCTTACTCACAAAAACTGCTCACTTCATTGCAGAATTCTTGGAAACAAACATCTTATATATCATTATCTAATCAAGAAACATCAACAAATTTCTGATTACCATAATTCTTTGTAGTCATCTTGTTATGGGCTGTATATTTGACATTTTGGCAAAGCTAACTCCAGGCAAAAGTTGAACTACAGAGTCCCATTGCAGCTACAGTAGTGAGTAAGTCTTTTAATCAATTTTAATTGCACTCCCTATTTCACCCCCCTCTCTCCCTCCACCATTTTTCTGGCATTTGGCTCCCACTGCTGTCTCATTGGCCTAACTACAGATGGCACTCGACTGTTGGAACGGCGAGCCAGTGACCTGTGGTCCATCGGTTCAGACTCTCAGCCCATGTGGAAACATCCTGGTTGGCCATTTATTCATGCCCCAGTTCAGTCCTTAGTCAGACATCCCTGTCTCTTCCCTTGACTCAAAGCCAAATAAAGCTTTAGTACTCTTTAAATGGCAGAATTCTGCAGATAGACACAGTTGAAAGGGATAAACTATCTTCGCTGCGTTTATCTAAAAACACCCCTGACCTTTCTGAAGTTGCTTGTTCCCCACATTTACTCCTTCCTCTTAGTCTTGTCACCAACCAGTGAACCCCTTCTTTCTCCCAATAGTGAATTGTCACTTCATTTTATTGTAAATGGGCACTTCCTGTCATGAAACAGCTAATTATTGTTTAATATTTCTATTTCTTTTATCAGTTCAAACAACTTATCTTAGCTGGTAACACTTTCACTGTTTCTATGCCAGTTAAAGTCAGGAGAAATGTATCTCACCTCCTAAGGATCTTTCCACTGATCTCTTACTCCATCTCCCTTATCCGTCAGACTTTTTGTTAATTTAGTGGTTGGTGATAATGCTGTTGTTTTGTGCCCACAGCTCCAAGTATGATGTCCCTGCGCCAACGCCACATTGACCCCCAGCTGGCCTTGGGCTCCCAGAGGTTGGTAGAGAGTTGCCTGTTGGCGGGGCAGCAGGGAGAGGGAACCCCATACCCATCCAGGTCTAGGGCGACACTCAGACAGTCACGCAGCCAGTCCTTTGGGCAGCTCGATTGTCTTCCTCTGCCCCCTCTTTCTTCAGCTGTGTCTCATCCCTCCATCATCTGTACCTCCAACCCAAACCCTCAGTCCCTGTCCTCCTTGTCCTCCTCATCCTCCTGCTTACCCAGCTCTGTGGGTGGTGGTGTAGCCGCTCATTCCTCCCATTTATATCACGCTTCTTTCCAGCCCATGGACCCCATTCCTGATTTCACCTTCTCAGATGTCTCCAAAGCGCAATCCTCGCGCAGCAACAGCTTCGGGTACCAGTCTCTTACCAGTCTCTTTCCAGTTCTCCACGTCTTGCATGTCCGTGGGAGGTTTTTTTTTTTATCCACCTGCTGCCTTTTTGTGTTTTTAACACATGTATTGTAGTCTAGGCACTTTTCTCTTTCTATTCACTTTGATAGTCTATTTTGTTTTGCTTTTTATAAAATTAATTTTGCCATCATATTGATGCACCTGATGCATTACAGAATCTATGCGTTTACTCTCCCCTCTCGGTGTTCCTGGTCTTCTTTGCCTGCACAACTAACACGTGTGGAGTTCCAGTGTCCAGGCTGTGCCCAGAGTGTCCATGGCTTTGCAGGCATAGTGTAGCCACACTCCAGCATGCAAGGCTTCAACTTTAAACTGTTTGGCTTAGTTTTTCTCATTTCCTCTAACGTGTTTTGTTTTTGTTTTTTGTTTTTTTCTTTTCCTCCCCCCACAGGGACCTAAATCGCTCTGACTCCGACTCCTCACTGTCCCTCTCCCAAGTTGGTGATCGGCTATCTGCCTACAGCTCAAAAGGCCACCTAATCAAGCCCTCTTCTCTCATGCACGGCCTGTCCAGTCGCACAGAAGATGCCGTCTCACTGCATGCTCAGACCCCCAACGGAGGGAACCGTATTCATGAGGGCAGTCCTGCCGAGCCCGTCCCTGATAGCCCCATACTCATGAAGAAGGTATACGGCATGGAAAAGTCGCCCAGCCTTGGAGAGATCAACAGTCTGTCAGAGTCATCCCGCTCCCTCAGCCCCAACTCCACTGAACCTGAAACACCATCACCTACAGGGGCCGTGGGGCTAAAGGGCAGTAGCCGCATCCCGCATCTGTCCTCCAAGAAGAGCCCCCTGGAGGAGGACAGTGGCTCAACAGGAGAAGACACAGATTCCACTGCTAGCCGCAAGAAACACACCTTCAAGATCTTCAAGAAACAGAGGAAATAAGGGCTACATGAACTACAGGCTATTAAAGCTGTCTGACTGTATTCCTCTGGTCTGTTTTTGGAATAAAAAAAGATTCAAAGTTTTAGGGGTACATTAATGGTGACATGATGGCCCAATTTGTTGCCGTTGAGTCTTTGTGGAGGAACAGCAGTGACTGTGAGAAACTGTGGATTGTGGGAGCAAACAGCTGCTCAGTTTTATCTGCTTATTTGGTAAATGTTCAATGTGTGGGGGATGGGAAGGTTTGTATATTGGAATGTAAAGTATTATTTATTCTGCAGGAAATTGTGCCAGTCTCAAAGGGAAATGTGTCTCCTAGTTGGTTTTTTCTTTCTTGCTCTACAATCTATAACATTTTGCATGTCTTCACTTTTGTTTGATTGATACTCGAATGCTCTTAGTGTTTGCTTGGTTCTTGTTGTTAACCTGCTTAGACAACACTTGATGTTTCTTTTATTACTACCTAACCACCTAACCTAAAAATCTAAAGTGAAATCGCACTCCTTTTTTTGTTTTTATTTCTTTTTAAGTGTTTTGTTTTTATTGATGGTTACGCGTTTTTCTGTCTTTTGTTGTCTCTTTCTTGGCAGAGCAAATAACACATACAGATGATTCTTAAACAGAAGTGCAGTAATACAATACTTGGACTAGCATATTGCTGACTAAAATCTCACTCTTGGCTGTCAAAAAAATGTTAGGTGTTGTTTGAATTAAGAACAGAAGAATAACAATTTGCAGGATCTCACCAAAGAGGCCCTGAATTACATCATCATGTCTACAAAAAAAAAAAAGAGTTGGGCGATATGTCAATCTTCTTAGGAAGTCACAAAAGAACCATCAAATTTCAGTGTTAGATCTTTTGCTTCAGGTTTTTCATGATTAGGGTAGAGTGCATGTGAGCGCTAGAGAAAAATGCTTTGCCAGATGTCCAGATTAAAAACAATACCAGCTTTATGTTTATTGAATTTAAAAATTAGGATTAAGCTTGGAGAAGTGTGTCTGAGCTGCCAGCTTTGTACACCTACAGTATATACCATTGGAAAAACAGGATGTTTATCAAAGACCATAACACAAAATACTTGAAGTATATTTTTAGTCACAACTATTTAAAAGAACCAAAACAAACTATAACCTGTTTTTTGTTTTGTTTTTTTTTTAATCAAAGATAACCCTCCTAAAATATAAATGGTATCCATCTTTTTCCATCAACAATTCCCCTATTAATTTGATGAATGGGGTGCGAATTTAATTTTTTGATTTGGCTCCTGCTATCCTGTTTCTTACTATTTCTGTTTTAATGATTATTTGGGCGGACAATGAAAACTTCCCAGGAGTTTGTCAGTGAGGTATGGGTGCGGGTAAGGGCTAAACTACAAGGCGGAAAACATTTGCTCTGTGTAAGACAGAAATTTTCAAGTTGTAACCACTTTGTAATCCTTCTATTATGGAAGCTCAAGACATTACGGAGGCAGAAGACCAATCATGTTAAAAGTGCCAAATCCCCGTTTCTGTCTGAGGCCTTTGTGAATTTGTAATGTGTTCGGCCATTTGAGCCCCTTTTACACAGAACACAAAACCGCTCGATGTATACTGTATATCCAGAGTTTAAATGCTGAATGTCCAAGGGTATTCTTTCTGTAACGGTATCATCAGTATAGCATGTTTACATTTGGTACAGATAATTCCTATTCTCAGATTAGTACAGCAAAGAACAATGTGCCGGTTTTAATATTGACAGCTTTATATGAGCACAGAACTATGCATCAGTAGTTGTAGGTGATTACTAAAGTAGTATGGACACCAGTAGACTTAGGGTGGTCCTGATCGATGAACAACCAAAAAGTGCTGCAAAAGACAGCCAGCCTCCCCCAGCGTCATTATAACAGGTGGTTTGTATGTATAATACATGTCTAAATATTTTATTTTAGAAACCAGCTGAAAAAAAAAATCAGTTTCCTACTGGTACTTTTTTAAAAGTCATTTTTACCTCTTTTGCACGACAGCTGTAAATGAATAATGCCATCTGAATGTGTGCGAGTGTATGTGTATGCGTGTGTATCCGTCTGCTCCCAGTATAATGCACTGTTATGTTGATGCATGTCAACTGCTGTAACGAAACCTATATTGGGTTAGAAGAGTGGATCAGTTTAAGCTCTTTACTCCCCACCCTTCTTTTTTTCCCTCTTTCTTTTTATTTTGAGCTTCTATTTATGAATACATACAGTATATTTGTACAGAGAAAATGATAATTTTGCATCTTTCTGTGACAGTCTAGACTTTTATGGCACTCCTGCATGATAGCAATAAACTATTTTGAAAGATGAGCTGATTTTTCGTAGCCATTACACTACGTGTTAACTGCCGCTTAACACTTTGTTTCCCAGTAAACCTGTAGAATTAAACTGAGGTTTCTTCTACTGAGTTTGCACATTTACTTTTTAATTTCAATTTGTTGCAGTCTGCCTGACAGGTAAATTAATTTTGTTTACCTTAAGTTGTTTGCCAATATTGCTATATAGTCCGATGAACAAAGCTCCGCCCTAACAACACTGTGTATAATGTAATTGGATGGAACAATGTGCTGTTAAATATTTACTTAAGCTTCCACATAACTGAGGTGGGGCAGGATGAGGTCCGGGTCTTGAGGCGTCTTTTTCTTTTTAGCTTGAAAATCATTACTGGAGAGATTAGTGAAAACCCTGAGAGGACCATGGATTTCCGAACACTGTACACATACATCTGCCATTTGTTCTGCCTCGGTGTGCAGGTAGGAGCAGGTTTCTTTCTGTGTTCTTTGACACATTGGTCGCTTCTGTGCTTAACAGGTGTCATTAGTGACTATTTGAATGTGTGAGTGCAGCTTTACCTGTATGAGTCTTCTGTCACGTACAGATTGTCTGGGGTTTAGACGAGGTGACGTTCCTCAATCCTCCAGAGGGTCCTCTGCCCGACCATCGTTTAAAAGTACTTTACTCTTGTGATGAACCTGCCACAGTACAGCTGGACTGTATTGTATCTTTTGACATGGGAATTACTTCTGAACTCCTGCTAAGACGGTGGACCTGCATCCCCAGTGACCCCAAAATTAGGACAGTGGAGCTGAACCTGCCAGACTGGCTGGTCTATCAAGCTGATGGGATTGTTCCAGACTCTCAGTGGGTCCTGAGCTGTTTGCTCCGAGCCTCGGTCAGATACCATGGGCACGATGACATAGAGGGGCCCATAGCAGCTCAGGATGTGGCAACTTTGCAGCCTCGGCCCTTCTTTAGTCGACCTGTCAAGCAGCATCAACTCTGCATTGCGTGGAGTACACAAATGTTGCAATTGACTCAACACTTTTTAAAGAAAGAGTGCCCTTTGGAGCAAGGTAAGGTTGAATCTGCTCAGGCACAAGTGGAGCTTTAGATTTAAAAAAATATATATATTTTTTAAATTTTTTTCTCTAAAATTTTAAAATCAGAACTATGCAGATTAAAGATTTTTTTTAAATGAGTCAGAAATTTAAACACTACATTAGTCTGTTCTTGGGTGATTGTTATGGAATAAAAGTCTTCACCTGTAGTTTTCCAAAGCTCAACTAAAAACTTTATCCCATGTAGAAACGGTTCACTTGCTGTCTTCAATTTATGCCTCAACTGGAGAAAATTTTGGTATCACAAAGACACTAGGCCCTTACAGAAATGAAGGTCTGGAGTATTTGCGTGTTAAAACCATCTCTTTTCCGTGGTAAGAGAACCAATGTCACATGGTGCACTGTCTTGTTGGGCAGATATTATTTAGGGTTTGTTAAAGAAGTGTGCGTGTAAATTTTTGGCAGGTGTTTTTTCTCCATCTGGATATTTGTGACCAGACACTGCCAGGAAAGCATGTGTGGGGTGTTTCATCACGTAGACTCTCATAATAACTACATCACTCCAACGTTGTTCCTCACAAAATCAGGTAGGGTTAAGCTTTTCCTCTCACCTCCTCCCTCCTCATTCTCATTATGTAACTACCCAGTACTTACATTAGTCTCTGACGTGTGTAGGCCAGCTACACATCCAGATGGATGGAGGGTCTGAGGAATCCTCTGCATTTCTCTCTCCATTCAAGGTCTCTCTAAGGGAGTGGTGCCAGCTCAGTGTGATGTTGCACAGTAGAACAGTGAGTAGTCTCTTGCTCATAAGAGATATCTCTACAACGTCTAAATAATGGTGATAATAAAAAAAATAAAGTGGTCATTGTTCCTGTATCTCAGGTGACTGTCTCCATGGTGTGTGTGGATCAGGAGCAGAGAGTTTTTCGATCCAAAGAACACACGTAAGTCTACTTTTAACATGACAAGGGTATTAAACTGTATTAACAACAGATATAAAAATGCAGCTCAAGTGTTCATGACGTCTATTGACAACATGTCTCATAGGCTTGGACACACTGTCATACTGGATGACACGGCGGGATATTTTGTGATTGGAGGAGGAAACTACGTGAAAGGTGTGGAGGGGTATTTTGGACCGGTGGTTTACTACCGCAACAGAGTACCTCCTCACAGCATGGTAATACACTGCAGCTGCCCACAGTTATGGTCAGTATCTACTATGTTTCTGCATTTGGGTCTGATCGTTTCTCTCGTCTCCAGTCTGAAGCTGTCATTCCAGATGTTATAAAGGATGTGAACATCACTGGTTGGCATCAGGCTTGTCGAGAATTTCGTCTCGAGCTGAATGTGAAAATCAATGGCTACTCTCTCAAGGCCAAACAGGGGACTGAGTCTGGTAGTAGGCTTGTATTTCCACTTGGTGGTGCTAAAATTGCTTTGTCTGAATTATTCGCAAGCGCCTTTTGCAGAACTGTGCTGAAAGCACAAAGAAACTGTCCATGCTGTTTTTTTTCCAGACACCTGTGTTGATGCTTTCCATAAGTGGATGATAAAGGACAGGCGACTGTCAGGCTCACAGTGTGAGCAGTGGGAGGCAACCTTACCTCACAGAGGACAAGCTGCAAAACTGTCCAAGTTATTGGCTTTCAAACATGGTAAGAGACAAACTGCACAGAATGGATTCGCCTAGCACTGGAACAAAATATCCAAGGGTGGGAGGCACCTTTGCTTTGTTTACTTAAGTACTGGACTTGAGTACAAAAATTTCAACACTACCACATTTATCTGATAGCTGCTGTGAATGGCTGTGCATGAAATACCTGCACAATCAGATGGAAGGATAACATGCTGATGATTTGACACTTAAAGGGGATCAGTCTTCACAGCGAGGACTTAAACTGATTAATGCGTATGGGCCACTGGTAATAGCATTTTTTTAACACTTATATTCAGTTTTTTTTACCTCTTAATTTTCCCCAAAGTAGCTTTAAGATTGCAAACATCGTCCTATTCCACACACACTGAAAGTATTACTGTAAGCACACCATATTCTGTATTAGTTTGTTCCAGCTCTAAATTCAATCTGTTTGATGTTTAAACTGAATTAAATAGTAAAACCCATCGGATTTCATAAAATGGAAATATTCTAGAGATGTTTTTGGCATCATTTTATACTCATATTCCCAATTCACATATGGTATTTGGCACCTTGGGGATCACCACTAAAATTTTAAGTAAGATCTGCAGCTTTGAACTAAGTTTGGCTGCACAGTACAACTTTTTTATTACTAACCCACTTGCTAATTAATCACTGATGGTCTCTGTGTGTTATGCAACGTAAACCACTGAAATCGGTTCGATTGCTGACTTGCAGGAGGAAAAAGGGTTAGCCTGCCAGCTGTGGGCAGAGCACTGTACTCCTTATCACTTCAGAAGCTGGGCAGGGGGAGCAGCACTGGAGCAGTCAGCAGAATATTACCACTGCTGCTCCAAGCTGGCTGCTTGGCCGATAACAGAGCTCTGCACATGTCATCGGTGCTCTACAGCACCGGCCTGGGAGCCAAGGAACAGCCCAGTAAGGTACGTGTTTAGGGATCAGTGCTAGTAAAACTATGTCTGTGCTGAACACGATTTTTTAAAAACAACAAAAACATTCTCTCATGCCCCTGTGTTTGGTGCAGGCTTGGCTCCTTGCCCTGCTGGCAGCCCAGAAGGACGATCGATTGGCACTTCTGCATCTTGGGAACCTGCACCACCAAGGGCTTCATGGTCTCCCCACAGACCTAGACCTGGCCTATGCATATTATGCAAACATTGCTAAACAGACAACTTTAGACCGTCAGAATCCCACACCAGAGCAGGCAATTTATGCATTTATAACTAGATGCTTTAGAGAGCTGACTTACAATATTTGTGATAAATACAACACAATGCTGGAGAACTGTGTTTGCACAGTATATTCTGTCACAACTAGCACTTTCAGGCAAACAATAATTCTGCTACAGAAGCTGGCAAATGAAATGATACATCTAATCTTCACATTTTTTTACATATTATGTACCTGTAGGTATATTAACAAATAAACTAATATATAATATGGTAATACCTTTTCTGCTCCCCTTATTGGGGGTATTGTTTTTAGATTTCTATCATCATCAAGTTTTCATTTTCTTTCCATACAGAAAAAAAATACTAGTATGATAAACGTAGTATTATAACAGTGCTCAAAACTGGTTCATGTTTCATTCAAAGTACGGGGCAGCATATCTGGACTATTTGAAACTGTTTTATGAAGGATTGACACAAAAGAAAATTAAATCCGTCGACTTTTACATGTTTTCTCTCTTTCCTTTATTTTTTTTCTCCAGATGTTCGTTGAGGCTGTGTACCTGAACAACGATGAGGTGTTGAATCTCCAGACCAACGAAGACCATCATATCTTCCAATGGTTGAAACTGCAGGCACGCAGGGGGGCAGCTGAAGCTGAGGTACCCTGTTATCCCTGTTATCAGCTTATGCAAAGGCACAGTATGATAAAAATGAAGATAAATACAGTATATGACAGATTTAAAGAAATAATATCAATGGCTATGTGTGCACTTGGCACAAACTGATAACTATCACTACCAAAATCTTGAGTTTGCGTCTTACAGTGCTTCCTGTAGGGTAAACAGAAAATGATACATGAACAAAGCGAAGCTGTTTTATCATGCAACTGTTTTAGATAATTCAGCAACTGTCTTGCAGCAAGCAGTGGCCCGCATGCTGTTCTGGGGTCAGCAGGGAGTGTCTCCAAACATCCAGAAGGCTGTGAGACACTACGAAAGGGGGGCTGTCCAGTTGGAGGACCCAGTGTCAATGTATGACTATGGCATCGTCCTACTTCAGGTCAGGTTAACAGTTCCTGTAAAGTATTATGTGATCCTTCTGAAAGAGAACCTACCCCTCTGATGTTATTGGGCATTATTTCATGTTATCCGATGTAATCCTGTAGGGGCATGGGGTTGAAAAGGATGTTCCAAAAGCTGTCACTTTCCTCCAGAAAGCAATGGACCAGGTTCTGTATGCTTGAATATTAACTACAGCATTACTACTGTTATCAGTCCGCTTTCTCTTGCAAAATATCCATTCAGCATTTGCACACGCCGTATGACTTCTCACAGTATTGTGTCCCACAGGGTTTTGTGCCTGCAATCAACGCCCTGGCCTGGTACTATGAGCAGTTTGAAAAAGACTACAAGATGGCAGTACAGCTATGGGAACAAGCCGATCTCCTCGAGAATCCAGATGCTGCTTTGAATCTTGGCGTTGTGTACTCACAGGGTCTGTATCCAGGAAAAGCTGCGGACCAGGTTAGCTCAACTGTAAAAACATCATCTGACAGTTCACTAACACAGTAGTTATTTATGCCTAAATCAAGAGGCAAAAAAATGGTCTTCTCCACAGACAATGGCCTATAAATACTATCTGAAGTCAGCAGAAAGGGGGCACATCAGGGCAGCACTTCACGTCGCAGACATCTGGACCACTGGGTTACCTGGCCACGTCAACAGACGTCCATCCGATGCTGTTTTGTTAGCTACTAACCCTTTTATTTATTTAATTTCACATATATTACATTTTCTTGTGTCATGACTGAAATGTCTTTTCAACCGCCTGCAGGTGGGTAAAGTGGGCAGCTGAACACAACGGTTACCTGGGCAGCATCTTACGGAAAGCCTTGGATTCATATCGCAAGCATGACATGTAATCTTTTTCCCTTTTCACACTCGATATGACCCTGATAAGGCCACTTGATTGCAGTTGTGGCAAATTGACATTCTAGCTTTTCAACAGGTTCAGCTCACTGTTATATTACATGATGGCTGCTGAGTCGGGGTATGCAGCTGCACAATTCAATGTGGCATTTCTCTGTGAACAAAACTCAGTGAGTTATACAACTGTTAATCTGGAATTTTCTGTAGTGTCATGGTCATGTTACTGGTCCATTCATTCTACACTCATTCTTGGAAACTATTTTCACTCTGAATGTCAAAAGGGAAGTTTTCTCGATCCTGCTTTTGCATCACACTGTATGTGGAGATATTACAACCTCACAATCCAAAGTCAGAATCCTGACACCTATGGTAAATACCTAGCTTTTGAAACTTAAATATTTGCCGACTTGTGAACAAAAATATTGTTTTATTTGACCTCTACTTCTGTTACCTCCCCAGCCTTGATTAGAATGGGTGACCTGGTCTATGAGGGGGAGGTTGATGGGCGGAAGGATTTGTTTTCTGCAGCAGAGATGTACAAACTGGCAGCACTAAGGAACGATCCACAGGTCTGCTTCATTTAAATCAGTGTTCTTGCAGTGTACATAGTTGTTTCCAGTCTTGTGAGTGTGAGTTATTTTTTCCTCCACAGGGATGGTACAGCCTTGGCCTCCTTGCTGAAGAGGGTTACAGGCTGCCGTTGTCAGTGTTGACTGACCTGGGCCTCTCAGAGCTATACCTGGCAGACAACAGTTCGCTTCTTTTCACTCTGTATGAAAGGTGTGTTTGAGTTTTCTGTGTATATTTACATTGATCCTGAGAGTGCAGTCTGCTGTCTTCAACGTAAATCTGTAAGAAAAGAATATTCTCTATTTTCTTCCAAAAGATGCAGAGACTCAGAGGATACAGATTCCTACTTCCCTTGCAGCCTTGCCCTCTTCAATGTGTATCTTCAATCCTTCCAAAAAGACTATAGTGCTGCTATTAAGGTTAGTGTGATGTGTTGAAGGCACATTTATAACAACTCTAGGTATCCAAAAAAAGTAGTCATGCTTTGATATAAAAAAAAAAATTGTGATATTGAAATTTTGGTCATGTTATTTCCCACAGTTCTGCACTGCTGTTGCCGTGGTCGCAGCTCCAGCTTTATTCTTAACGGTCAGGCGTCGTGTCCTGTCTAGCAGCTAGAGCCAAGTTACTTACCAGGAATGTCAGCGCAACAAAGTGGAGGACTAAACAGCAAAGTCATCCTCCACACCGGCAGCGCAGCAATTCTATGTCAGTTTAAATACTGTATGTTTACTATGGGGCAACTATAAGGAATAATTGTGATTGTCATCCTGGGACTGAACGTTTTGTTCATTCCTGAAATGTTTTTCTTTTTTTATGTTTTGGATTGTTAAACAATGTACTGAATGTATTTAAGTGAAGTTGATTGAACAAAAATGAGCCTGAATATGTGACTGTTGGTAGATCCCAGGTGTTGTTCTTGGATTTCCTTTTGTCTCTCAGTGTAATGATTCCTTCACCCTGCAGCAGTCCTTGAGTGGATGACTTACACAATTTCAGGTAATAATTATCCAGGTGTAGCCTCAGGTCTCACCATTACTACTTTACACATCAAAGTGCTTACTAGATGAGCAGGTCATCTGGACTGCAGGCTTTTCCCATGTGATACACATATCTTAAATTTGAACATCATTATTTGGGTCTTACATAAATCAACTTTTTGTCATGTATTTTTTTTCCTGTTTTCATTCACTCTTGTGAGGACATATCTCCCATTGAGGTTCAAAAATTCAGTCTTATATTTTACATTATTTCCACATGACACACTGTTACACATTAATACAAAAACAAGGAGGCCAGAGAATTTCTAGCAACTCATATTCCAACACCAATCACAGACACTTCCCCTGGGACCGAGTCTATTCAGCACTCAACATCTCATTAACACCTGCAGACGAGATTAATTACTTTGCCTCTGTTTGTTGAAAGGATTCAGAATTAGTTTGGGGTGACGATGGTAAGGAGGGAATAGAAAAACTCTTAAATTGGTATTTTTATTCAGCTATAGGAAAACTGTTTAACTGTTTAAATGGCTTCATGCAGACATTTGACTACTGGAAACATAATATTCCTATATGCACTTTTTCAATAATGCCCTTACAGAAGAATTGTAGTTGCATATTTTTAGCTTAGATCCTGTCTGTCCTGACCATGGTTTTGGTCATGACTCGCTCACCCTGGCATGGCGTGACTGTTGCAACTGCTGTGGACAATAAGGTCATGTCCTCAGGACTTCGTCTGTAAATTTTGGGGGTTGCAGCAGTGAGAGGGGAGTTCACATTCAACTATTGAAAATTTACTGGACACATTTTGTAAACTATTTCCTAAAACAGAGTACTAGGACTACTGTAGGTGTAAAGAAGTTTGACATTTTACATTGAGAATTAAGTCAATATACGGTAATATACCTGGCCAGTATTCTTGTTATTGTAACTTATTAATGAAATAATTACCTTTTTCCTCAAATAATGTGTCTTTATCATCACAATATTAAAACATTTTTTCTAGCAAATTATGACTTTATTCTTTAATAATGTCACATTTTTGTAAAATAATGATTCAAAAAATTGATATTCTCAAATTATTGAAATTTATTCTCAAAATTTAAAATGTTTTCCCATAATACTCTGTTTAGATTCTAGTATTTTTGAATGAATTAAGGATTTAGTATGTCCCTATAGTAATTTAAGGCAGTGGTAGTGTTCAAATTATAGCATTACCACATGTATGTACATTATGTGAATCATTCATATATTATAAGTATATTAAAGGTTCAGTTAATTCCTTTTAACATCCATTGGCTATCCTGCACTTTCAAGCTATAGCTTTTTGGAATATCAGTCTCACTTGCGCTAATGTAGAGTGTCCATCCATCCCTTAGCTATACTGGTTATCCTTTTGAGGGTCAAAGGGGCCACTGGATGAGAGGCTGGGGACACCCTGGACACCTCAGCAGTCTATCATAGGGCCCACTCATAGAGACAAACAAACAGTTACACTCACATTCACACCTACTGGCAATTTAGAGTCACCGATTAACCTAACCTGTAGGTCTTTGGATTTTGGGAGGAAACCAAAACACAGGAAACCCACAACCGTCTTGCTGTGAGATACCAACCAATGCACCGCTGTGCCGCCCTTAATTTACAGTGTATTATTTTATTTTACATCATCACTCTATAGTGTATACTTAGCAAATAGTATAGTCTAGTTATGGCTCAATCTTTAGTCTCCGTTCTGTTTTATTTTATTTCATCTATCTATCTATCTATCTATCTATCTATCTATCTATCTATCTATCTATCTATCTATCTATCTATCTATCTATCTATGGCATTTAAAAATACATGAAAATAAATTTTACTGATAGAGTAATTGAACAGCCAGCTTCAAAAAGAAATACAGATGTGGCAAAAAGTTTTTGTATCTTTACAATTAACTTAAACAATGCTTCTTACTTCCTAAAAAGTGTTGAAATTAGCAGCTCTTTTTTCACTAATACCTCCATGCCTCTGGTTTGCCAGAGAATTAAACAAAGCTGTGAAAAGCGCTGAATTCTTGCTTGTTCTGCAAAGATCGAAAATGGCCTGGACAAAGCTATTCCTGCCACTTACAGATGGTGCTAAATAAGGGGATTGTAGTGGAATCTGAAACAGACTATTGTCTTCAATTGGTATCACAGGTGGCTTCAGTCTTATAATCAGTCGTTCAGCCTATTTAATGACCGATTAAATGGTAAAGAGTCCCCATTCTGTGCACCACACTGAACGTGAGAAAGAAAACGAGAAGAAGAGAGTTGTCTGAGGGAAATAAGGAGGAAAATAACTGGCATGCAACCGCCCTGGATCTGGCAATAAGAAGAATAATTTACACAAAGGGAGGAAAACTTTAAACAGAGACACAAGTAATAAATATTATGGAGGCATCCTGGAGCGAAACATACTGTCCATTGTAAGAAAGTCGCAGGTCATAGCTCCTCCAAGGGTTAACAACCCAAAACCTACATCTAAAAGCATTCAGGAATAGATGAGAAGAAAATATTTGACCGTTTTGCAGAAAGAGCTAAAAGAACTTTAATTTTTTTTGTATTGTTTAAAACAAAATGATGTTTTTTTTTCAATATATTATTAATTTCAATTTAAAGCGGTGTTACTATTCTGTTAAATAGGGAATAGAGACTTGTGGATTCCTATTGCTTTCATCAGTTTTGACATATTTTTGAGTGGAACATTTCCAATAATTTCGGCTACGTCCATCTGTAAATAAGTTTAGGAAACTTTTTGGACTTTTTTTGGGGGCGTGAGGTCAAAACGTTTGAGGAGGTTGCGGGATAAAGTTGCGGTAACTCGACCCACGACGTGGATTCACGACCAACGTCCTCACGCACGACGCGGCCAATTGACAGAAACGTGGCAACGTCAATAAAAACTCGGAAAAACAAAAACGCAGTTTGAGCCCAAGTTACGTTTCTGCCACCGACGGGGGAAAAAAGGACGAAAGCAGACGAGCACATTACTTATGTAAGTGCCCAAAGCAAACAAAGCTCACGTAAAGCATTAACTTGCTTCGGCGTTTAAATTAACACGTTTGTTAACAGCTAACTAGCTGGAGTCACTGCAGTGGAAATTAGCCCAAGTTCGGCCTTTTTGGTTTATTAGCATGGTTTTCCCATCGGCTAACGGCGGTAACGATCAGTTTCCCTCCCCCCCCCAACGCGATAGGGATGTTTAAAATTCCCTAAGGTCGCTAAAACGACGTTATCCTGAAGGTATTCCCAGAATCTACAGAGACTCTTCTAACCAACGATGTAAAAATATTCCATTAACAGTGCGATTAAGAACTAATATTTATTTGTTTTGTCAAGTCATAGCCCCCGTTTAGGAATCAGAACAAAGATGGCGGCCAACCGGCTGCCTCAGAAGTCCAGCGGTGGAGGTTGGAGGAGACGACGTTGGTCAACGGTACGGCTGGAAAAGTACCTGGTAAAATACTCAGTATTCTGCCAGCGTCTGTACCCTACAGAGCTGAAATGTAGTCAAACAAGTACTTTTACTCATGTACTGTAATTTAGTATTTATTTTTTTTTTTGCTTGAGTATCTCGTTTTCATGGCAGTTCCTGCTTACGAACTACTCGACTACATTTCAGGGTCAGGTAATTAACCACTTAATTAGAATTATTTAGGAAATAAAAAGCGGATGAATAAACAGTGGCAATAATAATTAGTTGTAGCCTTATATAAAATAGTTAAAAAGTTGCTCGACCTTAACCAACTTCAGCAGTGAAATGTTGCTTCCACATTGGTGCATGAGTGATAATAATCTAGTGATATATGGCAAGATAACACTCGGAAGCAGCCATGTTCCTGCATTGAATACTTTTGATACTACAAGTACATTTTTCCGATTATACTTACATACTTCTACTTGTTATATTTTCAAAGCAGGATTTTTACTTGTATTGGAGCAGCTTATAGAGTCGTTGGTCAGATTTCTTGTTTCTCATCTCTGAAAAACACAACTACTAGGACTTTTCCTCTGGAAACGATTGCAAATATGAGTATGAATATTCGTACTCATATTTGACTCTACTATACTATACTCTGAACGGAGGTGTTGTACTGTTTGTTTTTATTTTAGAATGGGTTGTGATGGGATTTAAGCAACTTCTTTTGTTCCTCTCATGCTGACTACGTGTTATTGACTTTGATCATTGTTCTCTTCTTGCTGGTATTATGGCTTAAGGAATTAAAGTCCAGGAAAAATAGGAAAAATAGGAATGGTGTTACACAGATAGTAAATTTGTGGTAAGGTTGCGTCTTTATTTTGGCTCGCTGTTCTGTATAAAAGGTACAAATACACAATTGGGGGTATTTTTCTGGCAATAAGACGGCAACAGAGATATGTACAGGGCAGAAAGGACGTCTGTGTAAAAGACGCAATGCTGTTGTGTTAACACATCGCACGTTTCCCACCTCAAAGACTATCTAAAAACAAACACGGGTCGGAATTATGTCGGCTTTTTTGTTGGTTTTATGTTAACAAGCAAAGCTGGCATAATGAAGGGTCCTCATTTAAACAGGGCTAGAGGTTGTTCAGAGTAGGGAGAGCTTTGTCCAATTTAACATTATCGCCACCTCAAAGACTATCTTTTTTGTTGGTTTTATGTTAACAAGCAAAGCTGGCATAATGAAGGGTCCTCATTTAAACAGGGCTAGAGGTTGTTCAGAGTAGGGAGAGCTTTGTCCAATAACTTTAAAC
This sequence comes from Istiophorus platypterus, assembly GCA_016859345.1. Lineage (NCBI taxonomy): Eukaryota > Metazoa > Chordata > Actinopteri > Istiophoriformes > Istiophoridae > Istiophorus > Istiophorus platypterus. The sequence goes on from CM029116.1 coordinate 7,234,641, forward strand.
ATTATCGTCATCTTGTAAGGTATTTTAACAGCATTTTTTTGTATAGTCCCACCAGCATTGTAAATGATCTAAAACATAGATTTGGAATATCTGTACTGCATCAGTTGTTTTTCATTGGTTGAGATATATCGGCATATCTACAAGGCTGATATATTGGCGTAGCTCGATCTAGCTCATGGTTTTTGCTGCTTGATGTTATTACCACTATTATACACTCTTTAAAAAAAAATATTTATGGCAGCATCATATGACGTCCATGCAGCTTTCATCTGTTGATGAAGAGAAGCAATTTCTCCAATACTTTTGTTTTGTGCACTTAAAAGGCTAAAGGGTCCACTGTCTAGTGCTTCAATAAGGTCCTGTATAGATTGTGATTTAAGTGCAGGGCTTCTTATTTGGAGCTCAAAAGCTGAAATGAGAACAAATGAATAGAAAAGAAAACTGCAGCACTGAGGGAATGTGGAATCAAATTAGTTTAACTCTGTGATTTCTACTTTGTACACATTGGCTTACCAAGAATACAACCACTGACAATCTACATTATCAAAGCAATCTGTCTGTCTTTTCTTCTCTTCTCTTCTCATTCCCATCCATTGGTTTCTCTCTCTCTTATTTTTTTTTTTTTCCTTTTCCCCTCTTTTCCCTCCCTCTGTCCCTGCAGATGGGCTATTTGGCCGGTGAAAGGGAAGAGAGCTGTGCCAGTTGTGAGTGTACAGCAGAGGCAAAGAGAAGAAATTCACTCAGGCAGGAGTGGGAGAAGGACTCGTGGGATATACAGCAGAAACACAGCACAGAGGTGCAGATACCGTACAGGTACTGTGTGTTTGTGTGTGTGTGTGTGTGTGTGTGTGTGTTTCTGAGGGACAGGGGATGTAAAGTAATCATGTATATCATTAAATTATGAGTTAGTCATGATTAGTTATTAGAAAAATTAAAAAGCCTTTCAATGCAGCATTGAAGACTTGTAGTATATTTTCAACCCACCTAATGTTCTTAAAACATATTTCAAAAATTAGTCACAACCTCAAAGGAGTGAATGTAGTCAGAATATTCATCAGCAGTCTTAATTGTAAAGTAACTTAAATCTTTTATAAACCTACATTAACTTTAATCATCACATGTTGCATGAATGAGATATTTATTCTTTCAGATGTTCTGTGACTAACATTTTCATCTTACTATTCATTTTGTTTGCTTAATGGCTAAGTGGTGTTCAGTTCAGGTTCATTTCTGAGTGTATAACTCGTAATAATCCAAATTACCTTCAGAAGGGGCTCTCTTTAATAAACCTTATATTTAGGCATTTTTGCTCAACCCCATAAGTCTTAGGCTTCTCTGTTTATTTACCCCCCCGGGTTTCTCTCCAACTCAAGCGCAGTGTAAGAAATTTTATTTTAATACCCACATTTAATCAGAATTTCATGCAGGTTTTGATGTTGAAAATGCAGTGCCTGATAATTGTACTATATTCAATCTTTGGTTTTAATAACATTAGCTATTCAATACTCGTTTAATCATCATTTATTAAATGGTGGCAAAAGCACTATGCTGCAAGGCTGTGGATGAGATGTAATGGCTGGTGATCAAACATAATGCCTGTTGTTTGCATGGTGGTGTTTGTTTTTTTTTTTTTAAGCCCTGCAAATTGGTTTTATTTACGCATCCAATGATGCAATGATTGCAAGTAATTATTTTCTTTGTTCAAGTCATTTCAAGTCAAGATGTGAATATAAATTAGTGCCTAAAAAGTTCAGGTCTATTGATTTCATTCTTCCTTTGGAAGCCTGTTGTTAAATGTCAGGATGAATGTTAGCACTCAGTAAAATGGAGCTTTGCCCACATTTCCTTTTGGGTGTTTTCTTATGGAAGACAGCAGTCTTGACAGTAGAATTGGAAGGTCTTAAAGGTACATTATCTGTCTAGTTAACCTGTTTTTTTTAAGCTACTTATTTATTGCCAACACCCAATCAAAAGTATGCAGCAAGTTAAGTTGCAGAAAAGGATTCCTAGTCTCTGCTTCTTGTTCATTCTTACACCTGTAGCACTTTTTTTGTTTGGCAAAAAATGATCTAAAGACACGAGTAAGTTGTCTTTACATGTGTCTATATGTCTGTCTAATTTCTATAGCTTAGTGCATGAAAATAATGTTCATGTTGAAAATGTTTTATTTTCCGGTTATATGTTGTTAGATTCTCCTATTTGGTTGTATCATTTTTTTAATCTTACTATAGTAACTGCAGTTAATTAAGACATTATCTAATCAGCTGGTACGGTCCAGAGAAGGGCCGTGATTATTTATTAATTAATCAAATGGCCGATCAAAAGAAAACTGAATTAAAAAAAATCCTTTCATAATGGATTGATCATTTAGTTATTTTTCATGCTTGTCTTATATGAAAGTGAACTGGATATCTTTGGGCTTTGGAATGTTGGTTGTTCAAAACAGGCATTTAGAAGATTTCACCGTGGGCTTTGGGTTAAATTGTGAGGATTTTTTTTTTTTTTTTTTTTTTTCTAATTTCCCTAGACTAAATGATTAATCTAGAATCTAATTGGCAGATTAACCCATATTGAAAATAGTCCTTAGTTGCAGCCTTGTTCAGAGGGAGCGGTCGACATTCAGCAGGAGGACTCTAGACAGAGCTCGGGGTCCATTCTTAATATGTGTTCCCGAGCCAATCAGTTACAACTGTAAAGTGGTCTGAGACCAGCAGTTGGTTTCAGTTAAACATTCTGTTGCCACAGCAACCACTGCTGCCAGCCTTTCATAGCAGCTTAACTGACATTGTTACATCCACCATTTTGTTAGATCTCCATTGAAGCAAATTTTGACAGGCATCTCGTATCGACTTTGCGAATGCCCTCATTGGATCATTATTTCTATGTTCTACTTTTGTCACAGATGTTCCATCATTGACGAGTTCTAATTAAGCAGAATTTAGTTTTTCTTTGATCAGCTTATAGCTAACCAAGATAGCCACTTAGCCGTCTGCTAATCTTTTGCTAAAACGGTAACACTTTGGATTTGACTTGTTTTATTTTACTCCTGTCCATTTTGTATGTGTCTACTAGATTAATTACTGGGTTGTACATTTAGAACATTAAACTCAGTGTGTAGCTGTGCACCTACGCACATATTGAGGGTAGAACAGTAGGACCTAGGTTTTTTGAAGACTAATAAATAGACGTGCAAGTTTCAAACTCACCTTCTATTCTTGAAGCACATTAAATGCAATTTCACACCACTGGACATTGTTCCAACTTGCCATTCTTAAAGATAACTTTGGAGTACTTCGAGTAACTTGGTTGGTATTAGTTTTTGTCCAAATTACCCTCACTTATGGGCCGAGTGTAATTAATACTAAAAGTGACCCGATTATATGTTTAAGGGATTGAGCTAAACTGTTTTGTTTTCAAATTATTCTACATTATTTCTACTTGCTTTACTGATTTATTTGCATGGATTTAAGAAATAAAAGTTAATTAAACATAATGGCAGCAAAATTAATACTCCTCTTGAATGCTTGTTTACAATTTTATCACTAGGATCTGATAAAGTGTTAGTCAGTGAACACTTTTTGTATGAACAGCTATGATACTTTGGCTTGAGACTAATATTTAGAGCTGAACATTTGGTGAATTAAATATCTGCCAGGTGATTTATCTCTTCTATCTGTCCTCATGAACTCGATAGTCTTGCATGTATTTCATATCATGTGCTTAATGGGCCTTTGCAGTAACTATATTAAGAAATGTAAAATGGAAATGCTTGCCAATACATTTAAGAGCTTGTTTCTCACAATGTATTTCTTTTTTCCTAGTATCCAATGGTGCCATGCCTGCAAGGAGTCAGAGTAGTGTGGGATGCGGTGCGCAGAGTGGGTGTGCCATCATCGACCTTCCAGCTCCTTCTGATTCTCTGTGTTCTCTTCCTGAATGCCCAGGGTCAAGGTAAGACTTAGCTATTTTCTACTGTATTTCTTTTTGGCCTGACTGCAAGATAGAGAGGATGTGTGTGGCCATTGTTGTCAGTGTTCTCAAAACTTGTGGCCATGGTGACACATACTTCCCATTTAATTGTATTTTTGTGTTTCCTTTGGTACGTGTTTTGCTAGAGTAATGCTTCTAATGCATAGTGTTTTATAAAGTATTGGTCTTAGATAAAGCTGAAACAATTAGTTCAGTGACAATGAAAATTCACAACCAACAGATTAACTGCTGTTATTTATCAGGTACAAATGCCAATTAATTTCTGTTTCTAGCCTCTCAAATATGAGGATTTCTCTGCATTTCTTTTTTTTTTTTTTCATTGTAAATTTAATAATTTGAGTTTTTGGCAACACGGGTATGTAAAATATAGTGAGCCAACAATAGTCTGATTCAGAGGGAGAATATTTGACAACCAGGAGTAAAATTAATATTTCATAAATATGAGTTTCATTCACATGTATAATATGCAGAGTTACTGTATCAAAGGAATGTATTTAGCTCTGTTAGTAGACCAGATTTAATCCTCATATCCTAGGGAGGCAAGGCCACTATGCCCTCTGCTGTCAAAGCACTCCACTGGCTTCTATCCCTCCCTGTGACTCATTTTATTTATAGCATGGCAGGAAGTACTACACTAACAAGTGACAAGTGCTCAAAGTATAAAAACACAGGCACGTGCGCACACTACCACACACAAGAACACATGTGCAGCACAATTGTGCCAGCTTTCAGGGGTGGTAAGGGGCAGCTACAAGGTTAATGCATGAGAATTGGGAGTAGTGTATTCAGCTCTTATAAAATGAGCTCTGATTAATGGACCTCAGCTGTGACATATGCCAGGGTGAATTGTGTTGAAGGACGGAATAATGCCAGACAAGAAGATTAAAGCCATCTCTATATCCTAATAACAAACATTTACCTGGAATTTGGAATAACGAGTTTACAGTTACCACTTCCTACTTTGAAAATATTCTTTCTGCTACTTTTTCTGTATGAGTATCAAAAACTGCTCCCACTTGTGTTGTAAGTTACTTTTTTACTGAAACCTCATGATCGTTTTAGTTGTCTTGCACCGAGAACTGCAAATCCTAGGCTAAACACCAGATTTATGAAGCGTATTAATGTTAATGTTGCAAGTAGCTGAGTGTAAATCCTGTAATATCTTTGGCAGTAACACTGAAATTGATATGCAGTGGAATGAAGAAGTGCCTGGGGTCATTTTGGACAGCCAGGGCTCGGCAAGAATTTTTTTTTTTTTTTTTTTTATAATATACATTGACAGTGCTAGGGCTGGCACATGGCTAGAACATTGACCATTATCAAGTCTCAAACTCTCTTAGATGAATCACTCTAACAATAAACACAGACTGAGCACTCCCATTTTCACATAGGATGTAATTTCATAAACTGAATAATTATAGTGTAAGTATAGTGTTACTGATTTGCATAGGTTATACACTCACCAAACACTTTATCAGGAAAACCAAACTAATACTGGGTAGCCCCCCCTTTGTTCTTAAAAAAGCCTCAGTTCTTTGAGGCATGGATTCTACAAGGTGTTTGAAACATTCCTTTGAGATTCTGGTGCATGTTGACATGATGGCATCAAATAATTCCTGCAGATTTGTTTGCTTCATATTCATTTTATCTACATTGCGCCATATCATAACAGATGTTATCTCATGGCACTTTTCATAAAGAGCAGGCCTAGTCCAGACTCTTTATAGTTATTATTTACAGAGACCCAACATTTCCCCCATGAACAAGAACTTGGCGACAGCAGCAATGACAAACTCCCTTTTAACAGGTAGAAACGTTGAACAGATCCTGCCTCATGGTGGGGGGGGTGGGGGGCACATCTGCGTCGACCAGCTGGGATGAGAGTGAAAGAGATATGGAGAGAGCGAGGGGGGGGGGTGTACAATAATGGGTCTAATAGCTCTATATACTATAGTTATACCAGCAGGGCTATTAACATTACTAATAGGACTAAATGAAATGGTAACAGTAGCAATCATAATAATTAGAGCAGTTGGTGTTGATCAGGCTCATGGGGCAGTAGGTGGTCTGCAGCCATGGATCCAGACTCTGCAGCATCAGAGGCAAAAAACCTGCAGAAAGCGACATTCATGCTGCCTATCTCCCGATCCACCACATCCCGAAGGTTTTGTATTGAATTCAGATCTGTTGACTGGGGAGGCCCCTGAAATGCAGTGAACTCACTGTCATGTTCATGAAACTAGAGTGAGATGAATTTTGTTATGACATGATGAATTGTCATCCCGGAAGTAGCCATTAGAAAACAGGTAAATTGTTTTTTGTTTTTTGGCACCATTAAACTTTAGAGACTGTTGTGCATGAAAATCCCAGGGAAATCAGCAATTTCAGAAATATTCAGACCAGCCGTCTGGCACCAACAACCATACCATGGTCAAGGTCACTGAGATCATGTGTTTCCCCCCATTCTGATGTTTGATTTGAACATTAACTTAAGCTCCCATCGCATGATTTTATGTATTGCACTGCTCTTGGCATGATTGGTTGATTGGGTAATTGCATGAATAACCAAGTTAGCTGTTAATTAAAAGTCTAAATTTCTTTGTTGGTTGTTAATGTTAACTTATTTTTTATTTGATTAGTTTTTCATTTATGATTAAATGAACCGCCAGCACTTTAAATACTTAGTATACCCCTGTTAGTTGTCAAAGATCCATGTGGCTAGTTAAAATTTGGCTTGTCCTGTGTCTTGAATCCACCTGCAGTATCTCTGTGTATAGAAATTGATGTTAGTCATCCTGCAGGGACTTGAACACAAAAACACTAACAAAAAGCAGGCTAATTACATAGTACAACCTTTGAAAATAAAATAATAGTCAGAATTTGTGTGGAATGCAAATGGAATCCGGAGTTTGTTGTGCTATGTTAATAAGGATTTACTTCTTTTTACTACTGTTTCCTTGTGGCCGACATCTGGTTGTTAGCTTTTCTTGCACCTGTGCTTCTATCCCCTCTTCTGAGGTTATGGTATTCTTGTCAAGATGAATTATCTGTTGCAGAGACACAGTCAGGAGAGTGAGCTTCTCCTGAACTTTTATAGTTTACCATCCCAGATGTGAATAGTGGCAAGGCACATTGGTGCCAAGAGATAAATAACTTGTTCTTTACATTACTTTGCTATAATAATTTATTTATGTGTTGTGATGAGTTTTGATGTAAAAAGCAAAAATAAAGGATGTTAAATTGTTGTCAATTTCAGTCAGTCAAACTTATGCTTAGTTCTTTTTGTTGGATTGGTGGGTAGGATATCTGCTCTGTCCAAGCAGTAACTCATCTAATAAATGTTCCAGAATTCATCATGAAAATTGCCAGTGTATGGCCATTAGAAGCCCTCCTCCTCTGCCTTTTGGAAATAAATTGGTAGCCAGTTAGCATTATGGAGTTAAACTGCTGAGTAAACACCAGTGCAAATGCAACAGCATCATCAGACAGACATTATGAATTGGGCTTTTTAGAGATTAATGTTGGCCATTTTTCAAAGGGTTTGTCTCATAGGACTTTAGGCTAGATAATGAGGAACCTTCTATTCTTTCTGCTGAATAAAGACCAGGCTTTAATTTGTCTTTCAATAAACATCTTTTCTGTTAACTGCAGGGAATGCATTTAAGGATATTTTGCACAATATTTACTATTTTTTGCAGCTCTGAATGTATTGCATTTGTGCTTAATCCAACACTGATATCATCAGAAAGTCTTCCTCCACGTTTATTCTGAATCTGTGTCCTGCTGTTCTGTAGTATTACTAGCGCTGGCCAAGGGTTAAAGATGGGTGTCTGTAGGTCTTGCTAAAATCTTTACTATGTCTTTTTGTGAGCCTTTTGTGCACTGTTTTCCTAATGATACATTATGTTGCATGGTGCCAAGGGCCAGTCTTAAATTACTTGTTTCGTTATTGGTCAGAGCTGTGATACTTTTAAGCTCCTGGAGCACTGGTTACTGGTATTGAACTTCATTTATTTATTCATCCATGCATGCATGCATTCATTCATTCATTCATGCATTCATACATTAATTGTAATGCCCACTGTTAAATTTACTTTTTTCTTATCTGTAGACATCAATGATGCACTGTGTTCTGGTTAGTATGCTTGGAAGAGTGTGTTGTAACAAAGCAAATGTAAACACATTTGATACTATGTGTATTATAGAGCTGTTAATATAGTTGTTTGTAATGGGGGCAACCCTTGTGATTTAATGGGAGAAGATTTTCATGATTTGACGTTCTTATTTTTGAGCTCGGTGCACTGTAGCTATGGCTTTGTCATGATAATTGAAGCACCATATTTTCACTTTCTGATTTACCATATCAGTTTCACTCCTTTTGTACCATGACTTTTCTCATCTGATCACATCATCAGTTCTTATCTAGCACTTTTTTTAGTATTCAGTTTGTTTCATTTCTAGATTAAGTCATCATTTCTTTGGACTTAGAATTTATTTCCAGCACAGTATACTCCCTTGCTTTGCCCGTCATCCATTTGATTGATTTAAATCTCAATGACATGAGCTAGGAATATGAGCTCATCATACTGCTGCACTCATCCTTAATTGGTCTGGTCAAGAGCATCATCTATATACATAATATAAAAAGTGTGCTGTTCATGCTGCTCTTGTGTCATCACATTAAACTGTCATACAACCCTAATGCAGCTGTTTATGGTTATTCTGCCAAGTCACGATCACTGATTGAACAATCAATGTGAATGATATGCAAGTAATTTCTCAGTTACACTGGACAACTCTGGGCACATCACTAGAGGTACTTCAGCTGCTTGCAATGTGCCAAAAGCCAACTCTGCCTTATCAGCAGCTGTGGAAGCCTGCCAACCACCTTGCAGATTGATTTTTTTTTTTTTTTTTTTTTATTACCAAGAATAAATGGATATTGAATCTGTGAGTAACGGAGTGACCTCGCAATGAAGACACTAATGTATTTAAGTCTAGTGTGGGAAAGTAGAGTTTGACAGCCAAGCTGATTCTATTAGGTGTAGTGTTTTACATTTACACAATGAAAAGTGCCCAAACCTGAGTCATTGAGATGGATTACGTTGGCAATGGTCATATTTTTTCAACCCCTTCTAGAAGTACTTTTTTATTTGTCATACTATATTTGTATGTTTAATCTAAGAGCACGCATAGCAAGTTAACTGTGTCACTTTGTAGGAAACCTGAATCTGTAATCTAAAAACTTTATCTTCGTAAAGCATCACAGGAACTGCTACAAACCTTCATGCACTATGATGTAATATAACTGTGATAAGTACAGTTCTTGCTCATATTTACAGTACCTGTTTCACATTAAAACTGATTTAGATATAACGTTGCTCTCTGTAACTATAATGGATGAAGAATATGATGATGGCTTGCCATAAAACATTCTTGACTGCTCACTGTCTGCTTCAAGTAAAAGATGTGCTGAAATCTTGTAAACATAACATAGGGCTCAGACAGAGGCAGGATAACACTACGGCTATGCCATTTGCTATTGCAGGATTTAGCTGATCCCTACACCTTAGCCAATGTTCAAAACTTTGAGAGAGCATGACAGACAATCACAGAAGTGTTGTGTGGTGGCACAGAGGAAATAGAACTGTAGCCCTGCTCAAAGAACATTTTTAATATTTCAGTAGGAGTCCTGGCTCATTTGGCAAAACCCACAGACATCATGTTCTGGAGCAGATCATAAATGACTGCAGAAAATCCAAAAAGCTTGAGTGTCAATGAGTAGCAGAACCTCATATACCTGACTTCCTCTCTATGTCAGTGTTTCTACAACAAAATGTAAACATATTCATGAAGATACATTATATGTTACATTTGAATCTCATGATTAGAGCTGCACCAGTTCTACTTCTGTTCTGATTCGGATTCAAGTACCTAAACTCGTGATTTCTGCCAATACTAGCACCAATCTGATACCTGGCACATAGCGCTACATAAGCAAGTAATGTGTATCATTGACTGAATCCTGCAAATACATGTTGTTATAATACCTTTACTCTGTTTTGAAATTGACAAGGAGTTTTCATTAAGGCAGTCTGGGCAGACGCTGGATCATGATCTGAAAGAAAACCAGGTGGCAGAAACATTATCTAGTAAAGATTAATTGATAGGGAGCTCAACTGTGCAAAATAATTATAATTTTCAATTTATCCTTTTTATGCCTTCTGTGTTCAGCTCTGTACTGCATTTTTTGCTGTTCATTACCTCTCCGGGATTCAGCATGATTGAACTGACTTTATGATCTGAGTTTCCACAGGCAGGGCTATTTCTTTATCACATTTATTGCATGACCGTCGATAGATGGCTTCCTTTGAAGAAGTTACTCTAAGCAAAAGTATTGTGGGTTTATACCAGTATTGCCAGATGTTGCTGCCTCACATACCCATGAATACTTTATTAACCGATCACTCTTAACTTAAAAACTGTTTTTTAAATTTTATACAACATTTCAGTTGCATTGCTTTCAAGCTGCAGGTAGGATAAACTGTCAAACTACCATTCTCTAGTCTTTGGTTTTCCTAAGGACCAGTTCTGTCTCATATGGTTTTGTTTTTGGAAATATGCTCAGCTGGTGAAGACATTTCCATTATTTCATATCACACTAGATGGCACTATTGCTCTGTTCAAAAGCAGTGAATCACACTCCCTTTCTAGTGGGAACCATTAAGTGTCAAAAGGACATGGGCTTTAATTATTTGATAAGTACTCTAAGATGACTTAGCCTATAATATTCTTTCATTGATTAAATCTGTTCCTGTCATGCCTAACTTGGCACTCACATTGGTTCCGTTTTTATTTGTGTCGTGGAGGGGTTTTCTAGATTTAGACTTTAATTATGATTAGATTTTTTAACAAACCATTTCTATTAAGTAGGGACAACATAATTGTTTAGAGTCAGGTAATTTTGTGTTCTGTGGGGCTCCAGTGTTTCCTTTTCTTAATGAAAGTATGGAGTCGAAGTCATCTAAGATTCATCATCCCAAACATGGTTGTTGTAGTCAATTGAAAGAACCCCACAACACAGCATAGTGCATCACCATACAATACAAATGAATTCAAAGCTTTTGTATAAAAACCGCCATTCAGGATCCCTGGTTGCATGTGCTTACTTGATGACCTTAATGTCACTGAGCCAAAAGACATCATGCTGGAAGGGTTTTTGTGGCAGTGTTTGTTTTAGAAGGGTTTGGCTGTTGCTGCTGTGCTTGTCATATGCTTTGCTCTGATTTACCAATGTACAGGGTTGTGAAATACTGCAGAGGGCCATAAAAGCCATGGCACATCCACTGCCCAGTACAGAACAAATGGAGTGTAGTCCCAGTGGACTATGTCACAGTCATGGCCTCTGACTCCTTACACACACCAAGGCCCATAAAGTCTAACTTCGTGGCTCTAAGCTTCCCACTAGCAGCGTCTCTTTTCCAACTAAAAATGCTGTCAGAATAATTTTTAATCCATTTAACAGGAGGAAAAGGATATAAATATTACAACCTATAAGTTTATGCTAGGAGGCTGTTCCCTTTACATTGTTTCCCTTGAGAAATTAAGAGTAATAAAGAAATTACATTTGAATTCATTTTTTTCATTTAGCTTACACGCTTGCCAAGAGAAATTTTCAGAGTTCAAGAGACAAAAAGTTTATTACAAAATGATTAGCTTCACAAGCAAACTATTCTCAGGAGTCCAAGGGAGGTTAAAATGAAATTTTGTTGTGACTGGTCACAATGGTGTAAGGAAAATTTTCATAGCTCCCACTACTGAAAGAGTAAGTTAGTTGACAAAACATTTCTCATCACAAGTTCCATTTAGTAGCTACTCTGGAACTCTTGATTGTATAGCACAATCTCAAGGATGACTTTCTCCAGTTGTTATGGAACAGTTGATTACATTTCTCTGATCCCTTTTAATGGGGCACTCGACCAGTGTACACAGGAAATTCAGTTTACTTGTCATGGGGAGTATTACTAAGAAGCAGTTATTTAATTTCTTTTGTAGCTCTCGGGGAGCTTTCAGATTTTGAGAAAATAACCCTGATGAAATCATCAGTTCGTTTTTGTTAGTTTTTCTGAAAACTGAAAGTTCACTCTGGGAAACTGTAGTTTGCATATCTGTCTTACTGTAACATCCATCCAGTAGCAGCTCTGTACTTGATTTTCCTCAGCAAATAAATTTGTTAATTGTATTGATCAAATGTTAAAATGTGTAAGACGTGCAGATGTTTTAATTTAATAATGCAAAAAGTTTGGTTTGTGAGTCTACTGTCATGGCATCCAAATAAAGATCAGCCACCTAAAACTTGTGAGGAAAATTAGATGAGAACTTTGTAGCTAAGATCTCATTAGAACACTATAATGGAACGCTAAAATGGAAAATATTATCGTGGACTGACCTGCCTTGAGGGAGAAGCTAAAGCTGCAGAGGAAAAGGTCCAGTTAACCTTGTCATCATTCGCACTGACTCATGCATTGTGTACACTTGTGTAATGCCCTTTCTCCCTTGAGAGGAGCCCATATTGCATTCTCTCATTGTGATCCTGTGGCTATAATAGCTGTGTACTCAGGATTTAGGCATATCACTGCATGCCCTTGGAGAGACCATCATTAAGGAGATCTGTTTGACTTTTGAAATGAGACCCAATGCCTGTGCTTGCACCAGGTGATGCTGACTAGGCAAGTGAGTTTTTTTTTTTTTTTTTTTTTTTTTTTTTTTCCCCGGGTTCACCAGTGTGATTATAAATTGAGCTGTGCGGCTGGAATGGGAAGACTCCAGATGTCCTCTGAGTGTTAGAGTGTTTGTCCTCTGAGCATGATGGTGTTGTGGTAAAGGGTGTGGCTGTGTGACTGGGCTGCTGCCACGGCGGTAGCACTGACACTGTTCTTCAAAATGACATCCGAGGGAGGGACCTTTCACGAAATGCATCACAGTCTCATCAAGTGTTGCAGTCTGCCCAGATTAATGGGGCTGAGAGCTGATTATGCAGAGCTGTACATCATGTCTGTCTAACTGCCTGCTGCTCTCCCTGCCTGTCAATGATCCACCCTCCTGTATCCTTTCCTTCTATGGAAGAAAGCAAAAACTGGCACTGTTGCCCCCCAGCAAGAAGGACTCCTGTAGTTTACCCCCAGAATTATGCTATATGATGTTGTTGAGTAGTTTATTTATCTCTGGATAAAGTACAGGTTTGGTGAAAGATCCCCACTATCTTGAGTAGTATACTCACTTGTAATGCCATCACTCTTTCGCCTGGCCTTTGTATATACACACACAAACATAAACTCATATTAAAGAACTACGCTGAGACATAGTCTGCAGAAGGAGCATGTTTTAGAATTTACATGTGGAACGTCCCAGAACAAACAAAATTTAATAAAAATATGGAGGAACACACAATGCATAGTCTGTATGGCAGCCTTGTAGTATTAATTTATGATGGTGTCAGACTGGAAAGTTTAAAGTGTAATTAAATGGATTGGAACAGCTAATATACAGGTATTTTACAACTCGAAAGGCCTTAACTGCTGAGTTTGGCTACCTGCATGTGTAAATTACCTCGGCTGCCGCACCCTGTGAGCCCAGCCCTGTGTGGGGGATGGATTAATCTTCCCAGCACATTATTGAATGTGTTCCCTTGCTTGGGAGCAGCCGATAAATTGTGCTTGTCACAATGGCCCTGCACCTGCTCTCCATAGCCTTGGAATTTCCAACAAAGCATCACATTTCTGAACACAGCACTTGGGGCTATAAAAAAAAATAACCACAACATGGATAGAAAATGCTTGAGGAGGATGGGAGGGGTGATATGGGGAGGAGGGGGGTGAAGATAGAAACACAGGAAAAAGAGGTAGAGCATAACATCATAACTTAAATGATATACATTAAATATTGTGTTTGCCTACAAAGCTGTTGTGCTTTTGAACTGTGGGGAAAAAAGGTGTCCTACTAAACAGAATTTAACTGTTGCAAAGGCCATACTCAATTGTATGGCTGCTGATGGGACTGAATATTACAGTCGTTTCACAGACTCCCACATTCACTGGGCATTACAACTGCAATGGCCTCACATGATTCACGTGGAAGTGATATCCTGAGCCATCAACGGCTATAAACAGCCCACTGAGCAGAATTAGCCAGCCAGCATAATCTGATACGCCTAAATACACATCCACTATGAATATTTTCATTTAGAAACAAACACTAAAGAATCAATGGGCTCACTTTACATCCTTAGCACTGCTTAACGATTGGAATAGGTCCCACAACCTGATGGTTTTTGAACCAGTCTCTCCCACACCTTTTCCATGCAATTATTGTCATCCAAATCAATATTCCATATGCTCTATTGAACTCAGGAAGGACTATTGAGTTCATGAAAATCTTGGAAGTTTCTTTTTTCCCTCGATTGCTCTGATTACTTGCTACCTGATTAAGAGACATTCTTCATAAAGATACTATATAGTGTGACTGAATGAATGTTTGAGCACAAAATACAACAAATACAAATCCCTCTATGACTTGTACCCAAGGTATGTGGTGTAAAATTTCTTTTTCAATTTCATCAATAGGGGGAGCTTGCACACTTGCCATCACCTGTGTTCTTCACAAACTCTTTTTAGTCTTTCGTCGTGCATCTTTATTCATGCCCCACCATATGGCCCTTTTTTACAGCCTTTGTTTTACTTTTCATCTTAAAAGGTCATATACTGTATATTTTCATTGCTTTTTTTTGTTTTGTCACATTAGTTTAAATGGTTTGCAGGGCTCACACAGCAGTGATTAGTTTGCTTCATGGTGGAGTCAATGAAAATATTGTTTCTTTTCCTGAACGAGACCATTGAAACATTTAATGAATTTCACCACATCTCCCACTCCATCCTCGCCTGCGTCATTTCTGGCTCTTTGTTTTCGCTCACTTACTTTTCCCTCTGACTTTGCTTCTCCCGCCACCCACCCCCATTCCCCACCCTGACTGCACTCAAGCAGTTTCATCTCCAGAGGTGAAGAGCAGACTCCTATAATTACCCAAGTGTCTGTGAAATGAATCATTGGGTGGCTGATTGAGCTGCATGATGGGAAACATTCATCCTGAGTAGTACGACTGAGTGTTCTCAGCCCTCTACCCCATCTCTCTGCTGATGCCCAGGGCTGGCACGTGTACATACTCAATGCCACTGCTGAGAGAGACAGGGTGTGGTCTGCAGCCGCTGCATGCTGTAGCAGAAACTGTGAGCGCTAGCAGGGAAATGTAGTCATCGCCAGTAGTGTTGTATAAACAACACTAACAACAACTGGGTTACTGTTCTTGTGTCAAGATTTTAAATTATGTGTCAATTATTCAAATTGTAATGTAGTGCAAACCGCAAACTGGATTTGAAATGAGCGATTTACAGATGAGTTTAGACAGTAAATTTTGAATTTGAACTGGTCATTACATTTTGAATATTCATTTTTTTTTTCACATTTGAATTCATCTTTGAATTTTGAATAAAACTGACAGGCTAATTATGTAATACATTTAAAATTTATTTGTAGACCACATTTTAAAAACAACAAGGTTGGCCAAAGAGCTTTACAGAGAGATTAAATAATTAAATTTTTTTTTTTTTTTTTTTTTTTTTTTAACGATGATTACAAAAACACAAATATACAGAAATAATCAAATATTAATACGGGAATGATCAAATTAAAATGCAGTTATGGTATGAATAAGAGGATATAAGTAAATTAATAAAAGCATAGAATATTAGATAAGGAAACATCAGATTGAACAGTAATTGAACAAGATTAAGAGTCTGACAAAGCCTTTCATGAAAACTTTCAAAGACAATTTTTAATACTTGATTTTATGAGCGAGCTTTGTGCAAACTCTTTTCTTCATAACCCTCATACTCCTTCCGACACTGTCCTTGTTCACATTCTCAGTGTGGTCACAGATGCTTTCAGACAAACACCAGGAACCGCTGCAAAGTGTGTGTTGTCTTGAAATGCAGCATTTTATTTCTTTAGCCACTTTATTGATCTCATGTGCCAATGAGCACTTCTGCTTTGTTATTCCCAGACTAGCTATTACAACCAGCTTGTGGCAACATCTTCAAATGTAGATGCTCTAAAAAATGCTGCTGTATGTTTTGCTTTGGGTCTTTTTTTAAAGTGTGGATGACCTGTCTTCTGATGTTGACCTGAGAGAGCAAATCTTCACCATAAGAACTTTAGACAATGGTGCAATCAAAACTGATATCAGCACGTTCTTGTAGATTTTTATCAACGCAATCACCACACTGCTTGGCAAAATGGATGTTTATCTTTTATCTACCATTAAATCTTTATGAAAGACCCGAGACAACATTTATAAATCAATTGCATATCTTTCTTCTTCTTTATCAGTAAATAAGTGCACAACAAAGTAAAATGATCTTACTGCTGAATGAATGTGTCACTAATGACCCCCATTTAAAATTGCTTAAGTTAAAAAAAGACACCATTCCTGTGGTCCTTTTTAAAAACCACAAGATTTTTTTTTTTTTTTACCTGGGGTTGGCACCTTGGCAGTAAATGTTTTAACAACTAGACAACATGATCAACCTTTACAGGAACTACTCTCTCTAGTCTCTGAGCTGACTAGAGCCGACTGAGGATGGCGGATGATTTCCCATGAGAAATAAATGCCGCGAATGTTTACGTAACTGACCAGTTGAAGTTCTGGGGGGTCATGATATCAGACAAATATGAAACCTATGAATATGTATAACATTTTAACAGAAGTCACTTTCAAGCCATTTTGACCCGAATTTCTCCCATTCCTCATCTCCATATTAAAAGGCCAATTCTACACTCAGTCAGTAAAAGCTTGGTTGCATTTTATGGGTTGAACCTCATGTCTCTTGTACTTTTGACGACTCCAAACTGCGATGTGCAATTGCAGTAGAATGCATTGTGGATACAGTACAAATTATAGTATGTATTACATTATGGGCAGTTTTAGGAAGTCATCAGCAGAATCACTGAATGATGTCATTAGGATTAGGTTAAAAATCTGTTTTTTTTTTTTTTTTTGGGGGGGGGGGTGTTCTAAGTGGTGGGTACTGTAAGAAAGCCACAAGGTGAGGACTGAGTACAACACAACTGCTTGAGGGCGGCATAAGCAGGATGTTTATTCTGTGTGTAGTTATGCTGAAGGACCCAGTATATTCCAACCATATTACTTGTCGGCTGGTTGAACAGTGCCTGAGACCCCTTCCACCCACACCTTTCCGAAGTCAGATCTCGGAGGCTACAGCTGACAATTTTTGTAACTCTATGAAACCGAAAATGGAAATCACACCCACACCCAACAACAACTGGCTAGGTGTGCAGAGTTGAGACAGTAGGCAGGGTGTTAATGTCACTCTCTAGCTCTTTTTGAAATTCTTTTCACAGCCAATTCTGTCACTTTTCATGTGTACAAATGACTGTAACACTGTGAATAACTTCCAAGAAATATGGTCACATGCACCATTATCCCCATTTGAATGTTTATTAGTTTCACTCACCCATCTTTGATGACAGGCTTTTCAGTCCATCTTGAAGTGTGGCTGTTTCAAACAGGTATAGTAAGGTTGCAAGGCACGTCACAAACTAATTTGTCTCAAGTATATCTTCCCCCTTCGGAAAACTTTTGTAACTGAACTTTACCAGGCTTCAGTTAATACTACAGCTCTGTTTAGTCACAAGTTACACTTGTTACACTAAATATTTCGCAGTAAATAAGAGACAGTATAAAAAAAGTACATGGAAATGGGTTTAAAGAATAAACAGTGGTATTTACTTAACATAAATATATTGATCTTGACATAGTTGGCAGTTTTACATTATGAAGCTGAATTATTTTTCTGATTAAGCATATAACTTTTTCAAGAATGATATTTACTCTGGGTGACATTGTTACTTGAAAGGACTGTCAATTGATATTCTGAATTTGGTTATATAATCAAATTTAAAAAAAAAAAAAAAAAAAAAAAAAGTTTGATTGCAAACATTAATATTCGATTGTGGGGAAAAAAGCACTCCCAAGGCTGCTGGCCTTGCATCTTCTTGCTTTGGGCTGGGCCGCTGCACTGCATGATAGACAGGAGTCACGCAACGTTACTTTCATTGATTGAAAATGAAGTGTGTGTCAAGCTTGAAACGAGCAAATAATTCAAGAACAACCTTGTGGTAATAATGGCAGACAGTTCCCAACCCGACTTGGAGAGAGCGATTTGCACTCTGAATCTAAAAAAAAAAAAAAAAAAAAAAGCCCTGTTTTGAAATGCTTAGGATTTTGGTCAGTAGGTGGCAAAACTCTGAAACCTTGGGTCAAAGTTGAATGTAAGCTATGTAAGCTCAACACTAGCAACATGAAGGCACAGCTCAAAATATTTGTTAAATTGGTTTGCCCTTTTATAGAAATAATGTGTTAAAATAGATATTTGAATATTTTGAACCTGTTTTTTTTCCTTTTTTAAAGAGTGATTTAGTTTATTTTTTTAGCCAGCAGTATTGATTAATAGTTTATATGAAACAATGTACTTTGCATGCAAGTTCTTGCACAAGAATGTGCAAGGATACATAAGTGCTGTGTCAAATGGTTAATTTCTTGCATCCACTACATGAAGAGAGTCATTTAAAGACACTTTTTAAAGATGCAAGTCTGCAATACAACTTCAGTCATATTTGTGCTCAGCACTTTAGCTTAAACTCAACACTCAAAGCTTTAGTTTGCTCTCTCAGAGCTCAACGACTGCTGCTTTGATGCTGACTCTGTGCTCACAGAGACGAAGAGAGATAGGGGAACAAACAGTGTGTGACGACAGCCCTTCTCCCTGGCTGGCATTAGACATGGGACTTTATACTGGGGAGAGGATGAGTGCTGTGACAAAGTCAATAGGACAGAGGGGGAATGGGACTGCATGGGTTTGATTGTTTAATTAGACTTTACTTCATGGCATGCCAAGCCAAATGAAAAAAAAGAAAAAAAAAAAAGGATCGGGGAAAAAAATCCTGGCATTCTTAGCCAAAACTCATTGTCACAGATTGTGATGGGCTCATGAGATTCTGGTGAGTTACTGATAGTGTTGTCATTGTAGAGTTTGCACTTCTGTTCAAAGCCACAACTTTGCACACAAGCAATGACAATTTTCATATTTCATTTTATCATTATTTATTTCAAACCTGCTAGAAAGAGTCATGCAGTATGACATTGAACATTTCATTAGTTTTACTTCCTTATGCCTTGTCAGAAAGGTCATTCATTGGTGTCACCTTGACTCTATCGAAGCAGATACTAGATCTGATATAATTTTGGGGTAAAATGGCCCATCTTATCCATTGCTTCATAAGCTGTCACTGAATGCTGCCTATATTACTCTAGCTGGAAAGAGTGAACCTGTTGTAGAGACCCTGTTCAATATAAACTCTTAGACCAATAGAGATTGAGGCTTGACTGAAAGCTCTAACATGACTAGGCACTTTTGTCATATCATCCAGATGTGGTCCGTGGTACATAAGTTTTCTTTTATTTCCATGAAATGATGTACATGGTTTTAGGGTCGATGCTGTTTAGATCATTTAAAGGCGAAGAAGGAAAACACTGTTTCTAATTGTCTGTTAAAGGTACTTAAAAATGGGACTCAGCATCAGCTGAATGTTTAGAGTTTATATATATATATATATGTGTGTGTGTGTGTGTGTGTGTGTGTGTGTGTATATATATATATATATATATATATATATATATATATATATATATATATATATATATATATATATATATATATATATATATATATATATATATATATATATATATATATATATATATATAAAACACACACAAAGAAGGTAAGCTAAGCAGACAAACTTTTTGTTTTGTCCATTTGGAGGAGCATAGGAAGAGACCCACCCAACTCTAAACCTTCAACCTCAGGGGTAGCGGGAAGGCTAGTAGATTTTGTGTAACATGGCTCAGAGCTCTAAATTTATTGAAGTGCTCAGGCTTTTGACATGCAGACTTGAAATTTTGAACCAAAAGCAATCCACTATGTGTATATCACCCTTGTGTCAAGTTGTTCTTTGATGGTAACATTACTTCTTTCCCTCCACTAAACCCTATAGTATCAAAAAACAGTAGACATCCCCCAGAGGCTTGTCTCAATATACAGTAGTTCACTAGCACACTTGATTTACAGAACCACAGATTGAAGAGTGATTCACTCCTGTCTAGAGAAATTGACATTACGTTGTTCTGTGACATCTGTTTGCTGTTCCTCGGTACTCTTGGTAATCCATTGCATTTGTATGGAGCAGCACCCTGATAACTGCAGTAGGTCCCCAGCAGCCAAAGAGGGATTATGACTGCGTAGTTGATATACCTGACTGTTGTCAGAGCTGCCACCTCCAGTCACACACACTCTGACACAATATCACCCAGTCATCGTAGGCTGCAGAATGATTGAACTCTCAAAATATTAAAGTTCTTCTTGTGTCCTTCCTTTATTCAGTCATTATCATCTGTAGTCTTTTTTCATCTTTTCACACTGTTTTTAAGTTTGTATTCACTGAAAATGGGTACTTCTTTTGCAAAGTGAGAAAAATGATAGAAAATGTTCACACCAGCTTCCATTTTAATTTATTTGTGCTTCTGTTGACTGGTATACACAGTATTTCTGTCTTCAAGAAGGACCATATATTACATTTTTCATATGGTTTCTGCTCTGAAACAAACAAAAGATATTACTTCTTGTTTTCTTCTATGTTTAATGCATTACTTCTTGAGTATAAGTGCTTATGAGGCCTGATAACGTCTTTGATATGTGACACAGAGTGTAATATCACTGCTGTAGCCATCACTTGACTAGCCAGTGTCTCAGATTAGGACAAAATGCCTGCAAGGATAAGCTGCACAAGGCAGTTTGAGTGTGACGGTGGGAGTGAATTTGTACAGATTTATTGAATTTTCAATAGGAAATAAGGGAAAAAAACACTCAAGCTAATAAAACACCATGGGCTATTTTCCTATAGGGCAGCATTTATGACTTTTGCCTTTCGTCGAAATGTGCCCTCAATAAGAACTGAGTGGCACAGGTTTGCGCATTTGTCTGTAGGCTATGTTGTAATTATGAACCCCCATTGCCCTGCTAAAAAGGGGCTGAGAGAGCACAGTCACACTGAAACTGAAATGATTTGGTGCTGCCTTTATTCTCCTGTCATGCTGACACAGTTATATTCACTCTCTTTTCATTTGCTTCCCTTTGTTGCAGTATGATTTACATATGCTGCACTTTGGGGGAAAAAAATGCTTAAGTGAAACAAAGGAATAAAGTTTATTTGGTGTACATTATACTCTGTGTTATATTACATGTGTGGCAGGGAGAGTAAGTGTGTGAGTGAAATGCAAATATCTAGCCTCATGATTGTTTTATATTTTGGACTTTATAATATTATAAAGATTGTTTTTACACCAGTAGTTCAGTTCATTTGGTCAGGATTAAAGAAAAAATGTAGACTTTGTCTGATCTGGTTTGTGTGGCTCAAACCAAGTGGAAAAGAAGGAGAGGACCAACTCATTTTCATGTATGTCATCCTGCATCATCAGTGCTACTTGGACCCATGTGAAGAAATCACATTTTGTGAATGACGGCGGGTCATACAGCACTTTACTGCTTCTTATTTGTTAATTTATTCTCTCTGGTATCAAAGAGAGTCCACATAGAAATAACAGGTTATGAGCTAGGACACAAGCATGACACTATTTTGTTTGAACTCATTTTGACTGTCATTTGAGTTTTGCTGCTTATCCAGATCCAGTCCATTGTTTATAACACTGCTTCCTTCAAGTTCTCAATCATCAGATGGAGTTAATAGTAGTATAGGTTTCTGATTTTGCGCTTAAATCAAACATAGACTAATGTGAGATCCTGTGGATGGTCTGTTTTGCTTTTGCACCAAAAAACAAATTTCCAAGTCCACTTGAAACCAGACTCAGTTTTTCAGGTGGTTTAGTCTAGACCAGAGGGTGACTGACATTCTTAACACAAACCTAAACAAACACCAGCTCTTGATTGAAATGCACTTAGTTGCGAGAACACCCAAGGATAAATGTTTAAATTAGCCTATAAAATTAACATATAATTGAGCTTCTGCACCAGAATTTCTAAATGTTGCTTTCCCTCCTGATTGCAGGGCTTAACTTCAGTGTCACACACATCAACAAACTGTTTTGTATAGGCACCATTATCCTCATTTAGACCTTATAGAACAAGACATTTCAAATGGATAGCATCCTCCGCCTCTCTCCCTACCCCTGCCACTTTTACATTTTCTCTTTTTATCAATGACAACTCTAATCATCAAAAATTGATATTTTAAATGCCAAGTCTGGAGCTTCATTAAAATTATGTCAGGGGCAATAATAAATATCTTTAAAGTATGAACAAATGTGTTAAATAATGGCTTAAATCTAATTCATATCATCATGTTCTCTTGTGGAAGCTCTTAAATTCTTGTGATTGGCATATACCTCTTTGTCCGTAGGCAGAAATGAGTGACGGCCCATATTTTTGTTAAGAATGATATAAAAAGCATTAATTTTCACCAGGAAACCTGACACAACAGGGCTCCTAGGGGCGAGTTAATACGAAATGATCACATTTTCACTCATAATCAATATTGGTCAGTGACAGTGGTCCCCTATTTTTCATCCCGCCAGTTGTCCGGAAAGAATGATATGTGGCTCTTTCCTGGTAAAGGGCCCTCTCAGCGACTTGGAGATGGAAATGGCATTTTTAACAAGTGGCCTGGGAAGTTATTGATTATAGTGCCATTACTGGGGCTGCAGTTTCTATGCCCTGAGAGCCTCTCTAACCATGTATGCCTGTTGGTTCTTAACAGAGTGAAAGCAGGAATATTGAAATTGTGCCCTTGTTATAAGTTGTCTTGTTTGTTAACATTTACTTAGCTTTTGTCATAATATCAAGTTGTTGTCTTTGTTGGGCTTATGAGGTCTTCGTCATATGTTTTCATTCTTAGTTGAGCTGCCTAGTCAAATGCAAAGAACATGCATCTGTTTATAACTGAAGTTGTGTCAGTGTTGTTTTCTGTTTTTGCATCTGTTTTACATATATGAAAACCCCACAAATACTGGCTGTCCATCTGTTTTAGACATAATTTGTATTAGTAAGAATATGACAAGCGTTAACTCAGTTTCTTTTTTCATCCGGCAGGTGAAATTAGAAAACCTAGAATCTTTGTGACTAATCAGTGATTTTGGACTGCATTTTAACCATTTTGGTTCATTATGATAAGGGATATTTCACTGGAAAATTGCATGAGTCTTACCACTATTGGGCTTCCAGTTGTAAGAGATATACTTCAAAGTACAAGGTATTTCTTCAGACAGGACATAAAATGAGATGACTCGGCATCTTCTGTTGCAGCTGCTGTGTACATTCAACGCCTTCTAAAGACAAAGAGAAACAATATTATTTCTATATTAGGCAAGAAAAGAAATACCAATATCAAATGAAACCAGAAATGCACTATTCTTTTTGTCAGCTTCTTAACATCATCAATCATATAAAACAACAACAAAATGAGATAAAGCTGTTCTTGTCACTATATCTGGATAGGTGTTTTCTGACATTTCAAAAATCTATTAAAACTATCCTTTTCTCAAAAGATGGGTTGTATAATTCTGCTGCCATGGACTATTCTAAAAATGCTTGAAAGATCAGATTCTGGGAGGTAAAACAAGATTCTGTCTGCTTAGCTCATAAATTTGTAGGAGGAAAAGGCTCCCTGTTTCAGCTCCTTGTTTAGTAGACTTCGGCATAGCTCGGCTTTGCAGCATATTTCCCATATGACACCTTTCCCTCATTGCTCCCAAGCAACTATTTAATATTGTAGCTTTGTCTAGTAACTCAGCAGTGTAGCAACTCAGATTGGTTTTTGCAACATGTTAGGCGATAACCCAATCTGAAAGAAGGACTGGAAACCATGGATATCCAGAGCTGACCCACAGGAACGGGATCTGGGCTACTCCAGGCATAGTGCCTCAAATACTGTTGGTACTTGAAACTAGATTAAAAGATCAGGTTGTTATTATTCTGGATTGTCAACAATTCCCATTAACAAAAAGACCCAGCAATGTTTTGTCTGTTCTACAATGCTTCCTTCCTGACTTCCCTCCCCTTTCTCTGACTCAGCCTCCTAATGAAGAGGTAAATTTTGAGTGTCTTTTTTTTGTTTTATTTTTAGCTGCACACTTTTGCAATAAGAATTTTACAGCAGCTTAATGATGGTTGATGGTTTTTGGAAATAAAGAACATGACATCAGTAAAATAGTTTGATTCTCTGATTGGTTTATATTATTTGAACAACAGTTGAGGTATATGGCAGAGAGAAATGAGCTATGTCAGACTTTGGTTTCACAGAAAATACTTGTTTCACTGATGAATTCAGTGTTGTCTTTTCAGGGGATTTTGTGACAGTAACAAAAATCAAAAGTATCACTGTTAAAGTATTTGAGTGTGGCATTTGTTTAAGAGCAGTCTTGCCATTTTGCCTACGAACAGACAACTGGAACTGGCTAGATCTTCTCAGCTTAACAGTCATCAAAAGTCAGCCCACACGAACATAGGTCTGGTTGCTTCAATACAACAGACTTGACAAGCAACAACCTATAACTTTAGTTCTTACTCCTTAATTACCATAAATTAACCAGACACATCGGTACAGCTTAAGACACTTTCAGGTATCTTAGATATTTTCACTGTTTAGCTTTAGTGTTTTGTTAGTAGCCCAGCTATTTAATCTTAATTATTAGTATCATAATAAAACAGAGCTTCAAACTTCGTTGAGTGTTTTTAAAATGGCTTAGAAGTTTTTTTAAGTGTAAAATTATTTAAATAAAGTGTAAAAAATGTATCTTTTGTAAACTTCTGTCCTGTGCCACTCAGTGAGCATTGACAGACCATCAGAGAGTGCCAGGGGCAAAATGGCTGAGAAAATGTAGTGTTTGAATTGGAAAAGTTTTTTTTGGAGATGCAGCATCTGCAATATCTCAGCTATTTTTGTATTGTTTTTGCCTGGGGCATTACCAGGCCACTGGACTGAAGTCCCACATTTCTATCTGTAATAGGCTATACAAAACTCAAACTTGATATTCTCATGTTCTGACTTGTTGCACTTACCCATCTTTCATGTAAATGATGGTTTAATGCAAGGCAGAAGTTAACAAGTTAGCATGAACTACCTGCTGGCACACATCTATTTGCCAGATGGTGGATTCACCTGGGTAAACAGATTTGTTGAGTCTGATTGTGTTATCCTGGTGTGAGGGCCCACTGAGACGCAGCTGGCAGGAAAGAAAATTGTGTATTTGATCTGTGGCATGGGTGTTAAACTGCCTTAAAGTAGCTGGAATTTTTCATGATTTTAAACCTACAAACAATTATGTGTGGGGTAAGGTGCTTAATCTGTAGCCGTCTTGATTGTCTATAATATGTCAGTATAATTGGTATTAGACTAAAGTAAATAAATAAAAACTGCAGAGCAGCGGCAGCGGCTTTAGTGCTTGTCTGTCTACACAGGAAAAGTATTAATTGTTGCAGGCACAGTATCGAGTGTTGATCTGCAGTTGGGCAATGCTCAAAGCCCAACACACAATCTATTTGGTACACTATAGTTATGTACACAAAATGGAAGAAAATAGACTCGAAGTGTAAAAATACGTCTTGATCCAGGCTTAGTGTGAGCACTGAAATGGGAGCTGTTACGTTCCATGTGTGGACAGCTAGATTGATTAAAACAGGAGTGTATCTGTTCCACCCAACTCATAAGACGCGTAAGGAGGCAAGTTGAACTATGGTTTTGCTAACCACATATATATATATCTAGATATATATATATATATATATATATAGATATATATATATATATATATATATATATATATATATATATATATATATATATATATATATATAGATATATCTATCTATTCAATTTCTACTGCTTATCCGGAGTCGGGTCATGGTGGCAGCAGGTTTAAGCAAGGTAGTCCAGATGTCCCTCTCCGGAACAACACTTTCCAGTTCCTTTTGGGGGAGCCTGAGGCATTCCGAGGCCCGATGAGATATATAATCTCTCCAGTGTGTTCTGGGTCTACCCCGAGGCCTCTTAACAGTTAGACGTGCTCGGAAAACCTCCAATTGAAGGCGCCTGGGAGGCATCCTGAATCTCAATGCCTGCACCACCTCAGCTGGCTCCTTTTAAACACAGGAGCAGCAGCTCTACTCTGAGCTCCCTACCAATGTATGAGCTCCTTACCCTAGGAATTGGGAGTTCGGTGCTATATTAGCTGGTTGGCAAGGGTGGGGACCAGGGTTTGCCGATCCCTGGAGTCATAGACTGGTCATAGACTGAGAATGTGGAATGACACTTATATGTTTTTTATTAAAAGGGTTAGATTCTTCAGTCTTTCACACTATTGTCTTACAGTAAGTGGAGTAAGTAATTATTGCAGTGTTTGGATAGGTGCGAGGCACTTTCAGATCATCTGTGATGGCAGTGTGTTAGGAGCTTTTGGGAAGCCAGGAGTATGAAGAGAGAGTGTATACAAGATGTTAATGCAGTCTGTTTTCCATTCTGCAAAGATTGTGTTTATCACACAGTTTTATAGTGTCCCCCTGTCATTTAGTGAGAGCAGATTCCTTAATTTGTGAGAGACCACAACTTATAGAAGGGCTGTCAAGATTTTATAGCAAGCTATAATTAGTCGTTATTGCTTTAATCATTTATTTGGTATTTTTGAGAGTACCAGAATGATTTTAAATAAGGGAAGCAACAACAATATCGGGCATAAAATAGGATTACAGGATTGTCACACTGAAGTATTGGATAATGGTAATAAATCAGGTACCACTAAATGGATGTTTAATTTTTTCAATGTAAAATTACAAATTCATTTCAACCAATCACCTTCAAATATAATTAAACCAGGATTTTCCCTGCCAGTCTTGCACAAGAAGTCTTAAGTGACAGTCAGTGGTGGTATCTTAAAGTTGCTGACGGAAATTTGAGTCCAGGTTTGAAGTTTGAGTAAATGTACATTTGAAGGCCGACAACAGTCTGACCATACCATTTCTTAAAAAAAGTGGTCTCTAACTTTTTTAGACTGGTCACATTTGCCAGTCAGACACATGCATAACACATGCACAACACATGGATGCACAAGTGCAATCCTGGCACAGCAAGGTGCAAACTAGAAAAGTGGCTGGTGCAGGATGAATACTTTTTTTGTAGGAAGAATGCAATATTTCAGGATTGGGTTAAGGATGGTCTTACTGTCCATTTTTTTTTTTTTAAAGTCGGTTTTCATATTTTAGCATAATGATGTGTGATGTAATATATCGTGGGAAAAACCATATATCCACATTTACAATAACCCATGGTACCAGTGTTAACTTTTATTTTTTGAGTACAAAAGTCCCGTTCCCCTTAGGATCATTTTCTTACTGAGGGAGAACAGCTGGTGCTGTCAGTTTGAGTTCAGTCAGTAATAGATTTAAATGATGACAGGCTTTCAAAGCAAAATAGAAAACTATCAAAATGGCCATGGCTCCCATCCACTCTTGCACCATGATCTGCTTCTCCTGTGTCCAGCCATGTGCTCACACTGCTCTAAATCTCTCCCAGAACTAGCATATATAGCCATACATTTATGAAAGGATGAATATTGATTATCATGCAGTTAAAGTTTGAGATGTCTCTATGGATGTTTCGGTATGTTTTAGACCACTGGAATTTGTTATAACTGACAAAGATGAAAAAAGATTCTGTTCCATCTTAAAGTATGCCCTTGGGACTTGTATTCCCTGTATTACAGCTCCACATCATTATAATCTGTGTAACAGCCTGTTGTTGGACAGGGGAACAAAAAAGGTAAAGTGTGAGCATGCAAAACTAAGATCATTTTACTTCCAGCAACAGTGAAGAATCTCCATAATACTGTATTTTGCTATAGGTTCAAAAATATTTAAAGGTAAAACCCAAATCTTGCATAGGAAAATATTCGTGTTTGGATGTATGGAGTTAAACCAACAACACAAAACTGAGTTTGTATAGAGAGAGCTAATGAGAACCATTGTTCTTAATGTGAGTATATGAGTATATTTGCATTTTTCTCTTGCATTATTATTGCACCCCCCCCACACCCCCCAGAGAACAGAGTCTCTTCATAATAGATGCACAGAAAAAAAATGTACATTCTGTCTTTAAGATTTTTCAATAGGATTCTCTGTGACCTTAGGGCATCTCAACAGTGTACAAATGCTTACAGAGGCATCCATTTTGATTGTTCGTTAATTGCCTAATTACTTTCCGACTGTTGTTTTTTTCAAATGATGGCTTACTGACCAGGAGGGCAAGTGTCCCAGCTGCTGTTTTAAAACAACCTATTAATCCTTTGTCACAGCACTGCATTAGCAGCACATTCAACTCTTATCATAACTTGAGTGGTGTTTTCCTGAATGCAAAATGTAGAGTATATACTGTAAAGTTAAGTCAAGTGAGCCTGTTATTATATGCACTGTTGGCTAATTAGAAACTTCTCTCAGTATAAAACAGTACAATTTAACATCACCACAAAAATACAGCATCCAAAATGAACATAAACATAACCTTCATGAACAAAGCACTTTTTGCAGGGCTTTTGCATTAGATCTCATTGGCTTTTACCATGTAAACTAGTAAACTGGAAACTGAGTTTACAATGTAATATATATCGTAATACAGTTCATGTATAATAATAATAGAAATAATTAAAATCATTGCTTGTAGAGTTGAGTTTGATGAATGATTCACACAGTGCAGCCCGGATAAGCCGTACCATCCCCATGGCTCTTAATTGAGAAAGGGATGACACACCTCTTCTCTGAGAATTCAGCAGGGTAGCTCCCAACCAGAGATTTTCCTAGTCATCTAGTAGTCGCTGCTGCAGATGACTGACAACTTACAACCAGAGATCTGGTATTTGTCACTGATAACGCTCCCAACAGCTTTAGCAACAGAACACTCTTATGCCAGAGTCAAACGTTGCTCTGGCTCAGCAAACAAACTCTGAGACTTAGACATTCCAGCACATTAGTGATCATTTAACTAGAATCCAGTCATAAGATCAGAGGGAAATTATTGAATCTCTGCTGCTTAATTTAGTTTTACAGCTAAATTGATCTATTCTTCTTTTTGTGAATTAGCATTTTTATCTCCAAGTATTTCTTATGAGAAAATGCATGAGAACTCTGTTATTTTAAAGCTAAACTCTTCTTATTATTATACACTTATAAGTTATTTTCATATAACTAGCAGACTATAACATGTTCACAGATTATTGCACATTTTTTTTATTCCAATTTAAAAAAAAAAAAAAAAAAAAGAAAAAGCTTTGAACTGTCATCTGTTTCAGTTCTGTTTCAGTTCTTCAACCAGACAGTGACCTTCATTCAGAACACTTAACTGCCAGATATGTTTCTTGTTGCAGTTTCCTGTACTTAAAGCATGAGTAAATGGTTTCACACAAAGTCTTATGTGCACACTCACCCAGGACCTGTGAAAGGCAAGCTAAACAGTTACATGAACAAAACCAGCTTTTTCTATGATTTTTCCATCTTACGCATGTCAAAGGAGTAGCATATACTTTTGTAATGGACATGCATATATGGGCACTTAATTTCTCAGTAACACTGACCCACCTCTCTCCTAAGTCTGTGAACAAGTCTCAACAGTGTTAAAAAAAATTTTAATAAATATAACCAAAGCTAAAATAATTTACTGTTTTAGGGAGAGATTTTCAGTTCCCTCTGCCATGTATATACATTTCACAAAATGTTTTGGCTTTAAAAATTTAAATTAATATTTTTTTGATCACAAACATTTCAATTATCAAACAGCCTTTGAAATTTGAGACTGCATGGTTATTTCAAGTGTGCTTCTTCTCAAAAAGGATTTACTATGCCGGCATAGCAACCACTTGAACGCCACCATGTGTGAGATGATAATCATTCTTGTGTCCTTGCGTCCTCTGTTGTTGTTGTTGTATGTTGCTCATTAAAGCTGCTTAGTGTGGGGCCGGGCCACAGCTGTACATGTGCGGCCATATGCAGGGATCCTCCTGTCCTTTCTCTAGTTTGACACATAAGCTCTGCTGGTGCCAGATGAGCTCTCACTGACAGCTGGATGTAGGCCGGTCAATCCTCACGGGTTCACCTGTCAGCCTGTGTTTCTCTCTGCCTTCTAAAGCGACGCTGACAGTTCCTCGGTCCCTCTCCTCTACTCTTCTGCTGTCACTGTTTCTCCTATCCTTCACCTTCTCACTGACTCACTGACTCCTATCACCAGTACAGGGTTAATCATGTAGCTGCTTGGCTAGGGCACTCACCCTTCCAACTTACCAGATCACCCTAAAGTATTTATCTGTCTCATCTCTATCTTTACTTCCCCTTGTCCAGGATCCACTCCTCATCTCACTTACACTGTGAGGGTTTATATCTCTGGTTTTACAGTGGGTTTGTTGTCTTATTACAAGGCTTTAAAAAAAATCCTCATTTCATTTCTGCCTCAACTTTTATTAAACATTTTCAATGTGTTTTACGGTATGACATGCACAATTCATATTTTAGGGGAGCACAGCAAGTTGTAAAAAGAACACCTTTTGCAAAAACTGGTCAGTGGCTAGATCATGGGTATTTATGTGATGGGCGACAACCAGTCCCAAATTTATTGGCCTCATTGTTGAATATTATTCACCAAACTTTTTAAGCAGTGTTTGTCAGATTCAACTACGGACTCTATACATGCAGTTTTATGCCCCGATCACCATTAAAAGTAAAGCAATGGCTTTCTCCCCATTAATCAAAGATGGTGTCCGAGTGGCAGGACTTGCCTATAAGGCTAATTCAGAGTCCTCAAACAGCCTTGTCTTACTTTGCAATTGGTGGTGTAGAACCCAAAAAAACTTCCACACACTGCTTCTCAGATTATTTGGTGGTGCGATTGTCCGCTCAGGAGGGCTTTGCTTGCTGATTGCCTCCATTTTTGTAGCAAACAAGATGACATTACTGGCTTGATAGTCCATTAGGGCATGCCATATGTCAAGCATTTTTGAGTGCCTTCTGCCAGAACATAAGACAAAGTATTTCATACGGTCTGTTGCGCCTATATTCTGTAAAACCTGAATTCACAGAGGTCAGTACAGTTTGAGTATTACCTTTTTCCCCATGTTTGAATAAATTTTAATTTTCATCCAAATTTTGAATATAAAGTGAAAGCCCTGACACAGATGAAGTAAGAGGGTTTGATGGCCCTGTCAGATGGAAAGTTTTTAAATTTGGATTTAAACGTGGATTTCTGAAATTACATTTGGCACATAGTGCCAAACCTACTGATGATCAACAGCCAATCAAGCTTGCACATAGATGGGGATGATATGGTAGTGTATTAACTTTTTCACCCCATGTAAAAAAACAAAAACAAAAAAAAAAAACCCCAAAAACTTAGACAGCGGTTTCTAAAAAAATCAAGCTCTGACAAAGCAGTTGTGTACTACTTGGTCGGAACAAAAAGAGCAGATAAATGAAAGTCAGTTTGTGTTTGGTTAAAAAAAAAAAAGGCATCTGAGTATTACAAGATGCTCATTTTAATTTAGCTCTACTGAAAGTACTGTCAGTAACTTTTTGCTTGAATGTTAGCCATAGGTAATTGAGCTTGTAAAATCTCAGGGCTGCATTTCTTTGAGTTTGCCTTGGGGCCTTCCTTCCCTCCTAAGGGTGTAACCTTTTAATATAGTTGTGGATTTTTTGAATTTGAACTGCCATTAAAGTTCTATAAATTAGGCATTGACGGTAACAATTTACCATTTGCTGTCCAGGTCTTGTAGCATTTGCTGCCCAGGCTGGCAAACATAACTCATCTTGTTCCCCTTGCTGCGGCCGGTTGAAGTGCTACCGTTGTTTTTATTATTATTAGGCAGACATGATGAAAGGACTGTTGAGTTTTGTCAGCATCATAGAATAACAGAATATCAATTAGGGCTGCTTTAATAATACTAAACTTACAATACTGAACAGCTGAACCTGAACAAAACAGACCAATGGCAGGCAGTTAAAAAAGTAACTAATGGATGTGTGCGATGACGCCACATAACAGGGTTATTTATTTCTGTCTTATTCCATTATATTAAATTTATTACTCAAAAGAAGATGCTGAAACAGCAAATAGTAACAGGTTTTCTTTTGAATATGTACATCTGCCACAGGTTTTGTTTGGGGATGACTATATGAGCATGATCTTTTTCGTCATATCGAATTTGTTTTTTTTTTTTCATCTGAAGACTGGAGCACATTTTGTCAGTCTCCCTATTTTTTTCCTTTGATTTTCTCACCTTACATGATTCCATAATAATTAATCAGCTATTTTTTCAGCTTAATCTTCCTAATTGCTCCTCTGCAGAGTTTGTATGTGAACAAACAACATATGGGCATGTCATTTATCAACAAAATCTGGTGTGGGTATTCAAGTTCAAATAACAGCATGCGAAAAATAAATGATGCCAGCATTGTGTGCTAAGGCACACATTTTTAAAACAAACTTCTACTATCATTTACACACACCTTAACTATTACTTTATGTACATTGATTCTATCATATACAAATGCAGTGGCGTATTTCCTTTGGGCAAAATGTAGTAGTTTATGCAGAGCATCTTAGTATGTGCGCACACAGCCACTACTGTGTGTGCTGT
This sequence comes from Istiophorus platypterus, assembly GCA_016859345.1. Taxonomy (NCBI): domain Eukaryota; kingdom Metazoa; phylum Chordata; class Actinopteri; order Istiophoriformes; family Istiophoridae; genus Istiophorus; species Istiophorus platypterus. Next base: position 7,267,501 of record CM029116.1, read on the forward strand.
ACTTTGCTTTAAGCAGCATTTGAATATCTTTAGGGAAAACTATATCCAATAATATGAGATGTACATAGTAGAACTACGATTATTTTCAACAAATACTCACCTTTTATACAAGATTCCTTTGTGCTTTTGTTTTTATCAATCAGCCAGTATTTACCTTGACCACACATCTACATGATAATTGAGTAAACTGTCAATACACATTTGTTCTGAGAGAATTTTTTTGCACACTTTATAGATCATACATTTTTGTAGCTCCTATCTGTTTTAGTTTATTAATCTGTCTGTTGGGATGCTTTGTTAACAATTGTTGTAAAGCAATTGAGAGTTTCATTATTGGTACTTGATCATAAATTACTTGAGAATAACAAATCTTTCTGGGAACAGGAAATTCCTGAAGACTGATGCAACAGATTTTTTTCAAAAATTATATGAATATTCACTTAATTGTATTAGTTACACTAAGATGCATTTGTCAGCTAGAGTGATCTGAGGGAACACTCTATCTCAAGCTCATCTTCGATCTCTCGGCATGTAGCCTGGTGTTAATGCTAATGGCGTGCTGTATCAACGGGGACAGTAAAGGTGATGGCTTGCCTGAGTGGACTTCTGTCCCATATAAAACCCTATCTCCAGATGGGCCCGGGAAGATTTAGTGATAAGCAAAGGGGTCTTATAAATGAGTGAGTGCTGGAAATGTGGAGACACCTCTCCACACCCAGCCATTTGGACTGGAATGGCAGAGAGGTGAGCACTGAGCTCCTGTCTATTTGGAAGATTGACAGCACAATCAGAGACGTCTTAATCACATCTGGTTGTCTCATTAATCACAGGAATTACTATTGTTAAATGTCATGCCTCTGTCCATCAGTACATTGGTACATTTCTGTTAATAATTTGGCTAACCTTCAAGGAAAGTTCTTCCCTTAAAGGTTTGCAAAAATCACAAGGCAACGTTTTAAAGTGAGGACATTTATCTGGTTCACAGAGTTTTGATTCTTTAATTCAGATGAAACTGAAGATTTTGAAGCATGAATTTGTTTGTTTTATTAAAATGTTCTGTATAGTTCTTTTGCTCTCAGAAACATGTGTCATGCATAATTTCCAAAGGAATTGTTTCTTTACATATAATGTAAATCTTTTTAATCTGGGTGCTATTTGTAGAAATAAAGAACTCTGCCTCACAGTAAAAACATAAAAAAAAACCAATGTGTCTCTAAGTAAATTCAGAGTAAGACAAAAAAAAAAAATTACATAAAACACAGTTCCCACATGATAGTACACATTATAGATTAATTACGTTGGTCTCCTACTTCCTATCACTAATTAGAGCTAACGTTTGCTCTTCTACAAGCTGAATCCTGTTCTACATGGTTCGCTGCCCACTGTGACAGGTAACAGTCATCTCAATTAAATTTGCCCTTTGGAGTATTCTTCAAAACAAACAAAGCTGTTTACATTGTTTACATTTATTTACATTCGGTGTTTGTCATCTACAAGGACTTGCAAATATGTTGCATTTCCTTCCTCATAAAAAATTTGCTATTTTGATTTATCAAAAAAAAAAATAAAAAAAAAAAAATCCTGCAGCCATGTTTCTCTGCATGCAGTCTTCCTCTTCTCTAACTTTGCTGGGGCCTTGCTATGTTTCTTTGCGCAGTACTGGCACCAGCTGCAATGGCTATGTGCTGCAGACTCACTCATAAAACATTGACCCATAGTGCTACTACTGGTCAAAAACTCAATAGAGGACCTTTTTAAACTAATGTCACAGCCCCACTTGCCACCAAAATTTTACCCAAACTGAAGATGTGCATTTAAAAGATACACTGTAAAGATAAACTGTACTGTAAGATATACTGGAAAAAACAAACCAGTGCTTAAAACAAAATTCGTGTGTGTGTGTGTGTGTGTGTGTGTGTGTGTGTATGTATGTGTGTATGTATGTATGTATGTATGTATGTATATATATACACACACATTTACTTACTGTGTTTGCAGGGCTATTGACAATTATTTTTAGAACCAACAAAAGGTAATTCCTAAGGCTTTTAAAGGTTTCTGTGCTTATTTTCTCTTTATTTGACCTCTGATATGTCTGATAATTTACATTGCTTCTCTTACTATCCAGGTTGTCGACAGAATTTTGAATGTTTTGAAATGCATCTAGTTTGCGTCTGAGGCATATAGCACCAGGACACTGTCTCTGAACTGATCAGTTAATGGTGACTTGCTGGCACTGTGATTATCATTCCACTCGGTTACAGTGTGCTCATTTCCACCAGATTTCATTCATCTTTATAACTACTGTGACCTCTCAACCTCGGACAAGACTCGGGTTCTGAACACCTGTCTACTTCCTTGCCGACTACCCAGAGCCATAATACTTGAAGACCCCTCCTGAATGTTAGCTGATGGAGTAGTTCAATCATTGCAGTTAATAGAAAGATTTCTGTGTCCATGGGGCTTGATACCACATGAGAACATAAATTCTTAACACAAAATTGATCCACAGAATCAATCATCACCGATCAATACATTGCTGTGTGACACTGGTCCTTGGGTTTAGATGTGTATTTTACCCCCCCCCACCTCTCTCTCATACTCCCACTCTCTGTGGCATAATGCATCGATATTATGTTGTAGGAAAAAGGTTATCAACTAGTGGAAACATTTTGACATCTTTGTACAGTACGGTCAGGTTCGGTTGGGGACAAACACACAACACAGACTCACGATGAGCGTTGGCTCGCAGCCAGCTATGATAGGGTGACAAGCAATTTATCTCCTAAACATTCATATTCAGTCTTGCATCATCACTACAGCCCATGTGATAAATGCACCGTGGTTTCTTACTGTGAATAGGATTTATTGAAGTATTCAGAATCAAAATATTTTTCTATCTATAAGCTTTTTAATTAGAGAAAGAGAAAATAACACATAAGAAAATGTAAGGGCACTAATCAGAATGCAAATGTAAGAACCATCCCCTCTGCACTTCGCAGGTGAGTTTCAACCGACTTTCTGCAACCTTCAAGTTGGACTCATAAAAACTGGCTAACTGTCACCCCTGTCAGCAAAGTCTGAGAGGTAGACGAGACATGTCATCCCAACAAAATTTAAAATGTGTTTTGAGGCCCACTAGCTGAGTGGCTGCCACTCTTTCTCATCCCCAGGCAGATTTAATGCCCAACACTACTCCCGAGAGCAATGGGCCCTCCCCAGCACATCAAGGGGCGCGTTTCTCGCTCTCTTTCTCCATCTCTCTCTCTCTGTCTATGTGAAAGGACCCAGGTGGGGGTACTGTGGAGCTCAACCTTGAATTCCCTCCAGAATTTTTCTATAGGTCAATAGTGTGTGACCTCTCTACTTCCTGCTGAAGATATCTGAATAGGAATGATGTTAGGAATTATTTTGCCACTGGTACACAGAAACCAATACCACGTCACAATAAACAGCAGATGCCTTCAACTATAGGGATGTTATTGCATATTCCTTTTCATATCTCAATAATATAAGCTCATAGGTTGAGTTAACTGTCATATATTTGATATCTACTTGTGCATTTCAGAGAAACTTACATCAAGTACTTGACTCTATATATCAAATGGATATGAAGGTAGATTAGAGTAATAAAGATAGCTAATCAAAAAATATTTAAATTGAGAGCTACTCTACACATAAAAAAACATAACCCACTTTCAAACAAATAATGCAGTAAAGTAAGAAATAACAAAAATGGGGCTACAAATGGGGTTGATATCATTTATACTGGGAATGTTCTGATGTTAGTTTTTCACTTCTTTCTGATATAGATCAAATGATTAATTGATTAAAATAAAATTGATTTGTAATTTATAATGTAAATAATCATTGCAAGTTCCGAGACAGTCCTCACCTCCTAAGATTTATAGATATGCCATTGTTTGTTTTATCCCTTACTCTTCAAGGACCTTAACTGTGAATTCATTATTTTAACCAGGCGCATGATGGTCCTCATGAACTTTGCTAAACCTAACAGAGTAGTTTTTGCGTCTAAACCTTACCAAACTGTGACCAACCCATCAACGTATACCTGTTATTATGTGCTTGTTACTGTAGATCTGGTACTCCTGCTGCTGCAGGGGCACTATTTCAGGAGGTGCTCCGATTGGTCAGATTGGAGTGTTGGGACAAATGACCTATATGGTTATTCAGGTCATCTTATTGCTGAAGCCTAAAACTTAGATCCCTAATTATATGAATGCTTTCATCCTTTCCAGCTGCAAGAGATCATTTAAATTAGAGGTCAACCACTAACTTGTTTTCTGCCAATTAATCAGGACATTTTCTAAACTATTGGAATCTGTAGAACTCTGTCCAATGGCACTGCTTCCACCAGTTATGTGGGAACATACATCATTGTTAGGCATGGTGGCCTCATTCACAAAGTCAAGGTAATGTCATAATGCACCTGAGATAATTTATATTTAAATAAAAGTTAACTTATATGAGACAGCTGTATTAATAAATTATGAGCATGATAAGGTCGTTAACTATTGAATGGCATGATAATGCCTGAGACTGAAGATGATTACTGCTCTGCCAGCTATCCTTAAGTGCAAGCCTAAATTGTAATGCAATAAATACACAACTGACTATTTCATTGTAGACTACATCACCAATATTTTTTTCAGAATGCAATTCTCCACTCCATGAAAAAAACCTTTGATGCATTATTGTGGTGATGGGGTTAGAAAATGTGGGTTAAACCTTTTGTGGCCCAGGAGTAAATGCTGAAACAGCTAATTTTACAGCAAGGCGGGCATGTGATATTCGTGTCATATATGAACTGTTTTCAGTCTATTTCTCTCCACAAAAACATTACAGATAACAGCTGGGGGAACCAAAGTTCCCGTATGGGACTATTTACTTGAAATAGCCCAGGGAAAAGCACAATATGAAGTGTGCCATCTAGTAATAAGTATGGGATCATCAACAGCCAAACCTAAAAATTTAAACTCGTGGAGTCACCTTAAGCACTGCCAGGAAGTAAAAAAAAAGAGGCAATCAATCTTAAACACAGGTCATGGGCCCTTAACTATTAGATCAATAAGCAAAATGGACAGTCTCAGACCCAAGGACCAAAAAGAATGACAAGGCAGTTATAGAGATAATCAACACAGAAAACTGGCCATTTGCGACGGTCCCAGGCATTCGTTTTGTTTTTGTTGTTTTTTGTTTTTTCCAATAAAGTCAAAGATTTTTAATGGCTAGAGTTGAATTTTCTATGGCAGGGAGGTGGGTTGGTGACCGTTAAAGATTTGCTATGGAAGTAGGTTTGACAATTTTGTGGAAGCCTGCTTTTTTAAATTTATATATTTCCTTTTTTGAGAGTAGAATGTGGATAGACAATATCAATTATTTACTGGTATTTATCACTCACACTTTAACATCTCAAACCAATGTGTTAAAAGTGGACACATTTTAAATATGCCCCTTGTATGTGTGAATAAGTGAATGGCATTAAGCTACATTTTGTTTCCTATATGAAAAGTGATCCTATTTTCTGGACGGGAACGAAAGAATGCAGGGGAGAATGAATATCATTATGGACACACCTGACTTGAGTCTGAGTGCACTTCTCTCCTGCTGTTACTTCTATATAGTCATATTTTGAACTGGATGTAGTGGGGTACATTTCACATTGTCTGACTTATTATGCTCATTCAATTTGCAGTGATCAAAAGTGGTCCTGAAATGGAAGAAAGAGCTGTAGGCTTGGTTGACTGTATGGATGCTGGGCTGGCAGCACCAATAAAGCCTTAGGGGGCTCAGGTTTACCTGGAAGTGTCTGGGAGATGATGTGATTGTTGCTGATGATATGTGGTAATGGATTTGTATAGCTTTCAATCTGCCGGCAGTCTCTCCTACTCCTCTGCCTGCAGCCTGGGATCCCATTTTGTAAATACCTCCAGAAAGTTAGTCTGAGAGACTTGGTTTCTCACTCCATTCATCTGACTAGACTGCACTACCATGATGCTTTGGGTACGTGTTTTATAATGAGAGCTTCTTTTGCTGATCCCAGACCACCTTTTGGCATTTCTGCCAAATTTATTTTTGTGTTTGATAATAAATTACCTGAGTTGAGTTAGTTTATATTCTTACAGCAAACAAGCCTCCACACTATATACAGCTGATGATTGATTGGCCAGCAGTCTAGTAGTTTGGAAATGTACAGTATTCAAATGAATGAGACTGTGCAACAGCCTGAAGCTAAACTGAGCTAATGATTTATGTCTAGTGGCACATCGACTTCAGATAAGTACAGCCCATTTCTCACTTTTCCATAGCATTACCTATTATAGGTTTTTTCTACTTGATGCACCAGTATTTGATGGAGACTGTGCAGTGCTGTGTTGTTTAGCACAGCACTGCTGAGTGTTTTTGAACTTTTGAATGCCCAGTTACTAATGTATTCAATATCAACACAGACTTGAAAATACTGATAGAAATAAATGAAATGACAGAGTTTCTTCAAGACATTCACTGACATCTGTTTAGCATTCAGATTTGACCTGATACAATATAAGGAAAATAAAATCAAAGCCAAAATAAATGCTAAATGTAACTGTATACTCACATGAATTTCATGATGATTTGAAGTGGTATTTCACTTGGGGTCAAATTGAATTTCAACATGATGCTTTTTTAGATGATAGTATTATCAAGATTTATATATTTACCTTACAATCATTGTTCAAAATAATATATGTCCCTAGAATATCAGCAGTACACAATGAAAACAAATAAATCCTAGGAGATCTCATTCTAGATGTCTGTCTATAAATCTTTAAAACTGTAGAGTTAGCTCAGTGGTCAAAGTGGGGAACTCTATAACTATTATACTGTCAAAATTTAATTTGTTATCAGGAGTTTGACATTGCTGTCATAAGTGGACAACCACTTTTAATGGTTGTCCACATATAACGTAATTAAAAGGTTAATCCCTTTAATTTTGAGGATAATCTGTAAAGTAAACCATAGTTCTGTAGTATCTCTGCCACATTTTTGGTGGTGGTGCTGTGTCGGTCAATTAAGCTGAACAACACAGATTGCTAGAGGGTGGAGACCTCGACATCTCTGCATTCCCTCTTAAAGGCCACATCATCACAGGTTGGGGATTTATGCACAGACTTCTCCTTAGCTAGCATAGCCCATAGGCTAACAAAGCTATGGGACAGCTGTCAAGTTCAAATGCTTTTAAAAATTAATTTGGCATTTTTATTTCCCCTTTCTTTTCACCATTTCCCATTTACTTTTACATTTTTTACAATTTGAATGTTCTGTTCAATACTGCACACTGCATTTTTATCAAACATCTGTTTTTATAGTCGTCAAAAATGTAGCTTTTGAATCCTGGAACATAAACTTAAACCCATTATTGGATCTTCCCTCGTTGTCATTTTACTGTTGTGGAGAGTTTATTTATTCCTTGCAGTCATTGCCACAGCTGTAATCTGTGATAGCTTTTTGATGACAATGATTTGTCATTAAAGTGTGACTTTAGCCATCAGTATGTCCCAGTCATTTTAATAGCATCATTATATCACCACACTGCAGGACTTTGTGATGAACAAGTGAATAATTATAAACTAGTATTGCTACACTCTATGAATGTACAGTGGCAGAAAACAGAAATTTAGTTCTGCATACCAAAGGCAAGTGTGTAATTTAGATTTGTAGTGTTTTGAGATATGAGAGAGAGAGAGAGAGAGGCAGACAGACAGACAGAGGAAGAGGTGGAGAGAGAGAGTTGAGAGCTGGGACTGTTGAAACCTGTTATTTAATTGAGTATGTGATACAGAGCATACAGCACTTTTGGTCTGAAGTAGTGATGACCTTCACCAGTGAGACCAGTAATCAGGTGAAACTATTCAGCCCAAGTGAGGATAGGAGCACTGTCCACATTTGTCCCTGTACTATTCCCCTCCATCCCACTCTTGGAGAATAGAGTGGCAATAAATAGATTTTTCTCATTACAGTTTAATAATGCACTTGAATTGTAACAGTCATTGCATTGTCATTGTAAGCAAACATCTCCATACTGTAAGAACTAATAATAGGGTACAAATAATTTTTGCCAATGTCACATATCTGTGTGGTTGCAACATTTTTCCTGAACTGTAATGTCAGTTCTGCTTCATTTTCTTATGACTTTATCCTGTAGATCACATTTTTCCTTTTTGAATATTTTGATGTTAAACTCTTATTCACAGCTAAACCAGTTAATGAATAGGACTCTAATGCATGTAGCTTTCAACACACTGTATTGAAGGGATTTAGTGGGAAAAAGTTTAGAGTTACGGTATAACGCTAATCATATCAGTTAGCATTATGGTCCCTGTGTGTAATTCCACTTTCATGCTACCTTTTTTCATAGACTTGTATGTAGCGTTTGTATGCCTTGTATAAGGGATTAAAGATACAGTATTTTGGTATTTGGTATTTCATTTGCAAAATGCAATAGCTATACCACTAAATAATATATTCAGTGGTTTTATTTCATATATTGATATTTACACCATGTTGAATAATAATAATTTATGCGTATGGAGCTAAGGAACTAAGATTAATATTTTCTCCAGACACACTGAACAAGATGACATCATCTAGTATACAACGAACATTCGGCAACAACTATTTACATATATACATGGTTCAAAATATCCTTAGGCTTTCTTTGATGTTCAGTACAAATTTCAACCCAGTTCAGTGAAAAATAAGCAATTGGTGAGGCTTACAATACATATAAAAAAGAATCACAAAATTGAAATTTAGCTCAGAGGGCCAAACTAGTATAAATGTTGGAGTAGACTTATAGGACTTTGCATGGTACCATAAATTTTAACAGAAGATTTTACATGAATTTCTTCATGAAAATCAATGTCATGAACTGGGAAATATTCTGAAATCTAGGTGAGTTGGCATGAAATGACTCAAAGCTTTACTTGAAAAAAATACAGTGTATCCAAGTATAACCCAATAGTAGTTCAAGGCTGCATAGAAGGGTAAAAATCTCATGTTATAAATTTGTTTGATGCAATATAATACAACTTGAAAATTCACATTATTAAAGAGCTTTTGCACAGGTCCTCTCACTTATTTTGCCTCATTAGATGTGTGGGCATGTACAGACCATGGTTGCTTGACATCTCCCTCATGCTCCTGTCAGCCTTGCCGCACCTGCTGGAGCTGCTAGTTTGGTACGAATTCCAACTTTATCATCATTTGTTGGTACAGAGTCAGGTGACCTCCTTTAATTCCTACTTAAGCTCTGCTTCCATTCAACTTGAGCAGAGATTTAAATAACACAATAGCAAAACAAATGAAAACATCTGTGTGTGCCTGGCTGTTAAGTGGTTATAGCATTGCTACAGTAGTTGGTACTCCATTATCACGTGTACTATTATTGTCTGTAGTTATGAGGTATCATGGATATTCTGTTACCTAAATTTTTGTAATTCTCAGAAAACAAGTGGATGGCAAATATTTTGAATGCAATAGTAAATAACAAAAATATTTTCAGTATTTGGAATAATTTAAAACTGTAAACAATAGCAATACCCATGTACGGGTATTGGTCTCTGTGAAGTTAATATTGATGTCTCCATATGAATTTATTAACATTTATTCCTCTGCCCTCATTTGGTTTAATGATTTCTCAAGTGCAGTTTAAAAGATGATCTGCACTTTAGTTTCAAGAAGCACAATCTTTAATTAGCTTGTTAATGTGCAATATCAGTGGTTTGGCATGAGTCATAAAAATCTAATGTTCAAAATAATCTCAATGAAAACATTAGTGAGCATCTGGATCTGGAAGTAAATAATTAGAATCTTTAAACGCCCACACTGAAACCTGTTATCATGTGACCATCATATTGACAGTTGAGCCATCTCTGTGACAAATGAGCAGACTCTTTCCTCATTTAGATATGGTTAAAAGTTCTGAAAAAGCTAATAAGTGGACCTTGAGTTGAAATTATTTTCTGAAACAAACATTTTCTTTGTCTACACAACAGCTTGCCCAGACTGTGCAAGACTTACACCATCTCTGCAATGCGTCCACTCATATTAATATTAATGCCATATTTCATGTATTACTTTTGTTAAATACTCATGTTGCAGTCCCTAAATAAGGTTCTTCTGCCTCTATTTCTTTTTCCGTGGCATTGGAGAATGACAGGAAAAGCTGAGGAGAAAGAGGGGATGACATACAGGAAAGGGCCCAGGCTGGATTCAGACCCAGGCCGCTGCAGTAAGGCCTCAGCCTTGATAAATGGTGCACGCTTAACCAGATGTGCAACCGGTGCACCCCATCAATAAGGTTTTACTTTTGCCAGTGGGCTGTTGAGTGGGAAAAAAAGTTGTTGTGAAGGGATTGATGAGTATGGAGACACAGGAAATACCCAGCACATGGTAGTTGTTTGGGGATCTCAGAGATGGAGAATAGCTTCATGCTGGAGCCATGCTGCCACCAGCATACCATATGCTATAAGCATGAAACTGTTGCTTTTTTTAGACCCTGGTTTCCAGTTTGCAATGCTCTATTAGACAAAATGTCTATCTGCCAATATATTCAGAATGCAGTATGGAGGTTATTAACATGCCCTTGGCAAAAAGGGTTTAGCTCTGTGGGGCAAGCATCTCCATAAATCGCAGCAGAGGCAGTTTTATTACAGGTTGTAAATAGAAGCCCTTGCCATATTTTATGACAGCCATCACTAACTCATTCTGATTCTTATTACCTTTCTGTTCTTTGACTTGCGGGACCATTCGCAGGCACATTCTGTGCACAAGTTTATGTGGTATAAAGGATTGATTGTGAAGGAATTTATTCCTGATGTAATTGCACCTTCAGCTTGCGCCACACTTTTGACTTCAATTGCTGTTTTCATGTACATTATAACAAGCTCAGCCTGTGTCTGAGTGATTACTTATAAAATTTACATATGGATGCCTGTACCAGCAATTTGATTGAAGAGCTGTGTTCAGTACAGCATGTTACAGAGGTGCAGGACACAATACATTTCTGATTAGTTTACAGAATTATATCATCCACACTTAGTTTGAAGGGAGCATATACATCTTCTTTTTTACTTATTTCCAGATATAGTAATGGTTGAATAGGAAATTGAATACCAGATGATTGTGTAGGCATCGTTGTCTATGTAATTTTGTAATTTAGAATTGGCATTGCCTTTAATAAAACTGGAGAATATTTATTAATGGGCATTGCTTTACAAGCTGTAATGATTCTAGTTTTCACAATAATCAGTCAGCTCAATGAAAATGAGGGACCATACAATTAGGTACCTATATATTTGGACATTGACACAATTTACACATTTTTGCCTCTGTTCATCACCATGGTGGATTTGAAACGAAGCCATCCAGATGTGAGTGATTGTAGAATTTTTGCTTTAATTCAAGGGGTTTAACAAAAATATCCCATTTATCGTTTAGGAATAACAGGCATTTTTAAAAAAAATTTCAAAGGTAATCAGACAATTAACTGACAGTTTCATGTCCAGGACTGGCCGGTTCCCTTGTTATTTCTGAAAAAATTAAGCTGATCAAAGGCCTGAAGTTAATTCCAATTGTTGAATTTAGTAGCTGTTCTCATGAATAGCTACCAAATCTAAATATATGTTCCAGAGATGTTGATGCAAAAAAAGGAGGCCATCATTTGGCTGGAAAAACAAAACTAACTTATTAGACTGATGGCAGAAGCTTTAGGAGTGGCCAAATCAACAATCCGGTGCATTCTTAAAAGAGGCACTGAGCTCAGCAACACCAAAAGGCCTGGAAGACCACAGAAGACGACTAAATTGGATGATCAAAGAATTCTTACTGGGTCACTGGTGTTTATAGATGATGTGGTTGCTGGTAGAAGCAGCAGGGTGAAATCTGACATGTGAATGCTGCAAAACTGATTGGACAGTGCTTCAGATTACAGGTGGATAATGTCCCAAAAAATACTGTGAAAGCAACCCCAGAGCTTCTCAGGCAAAGAAATGGAACATTCAGTTACCTGACTTCAACCCAACTGGGTATCATTTACTGAAGACAAAACTAAGGGCAGAAAGACCCACAATCAAGCAGCAACTGAAGGCAGCTGCAATAAAGGTCTGACAAAGCATCTCCAGGGAGAAAACTCAGCATCTGGTGATTTCCATGGGTTCCAGACTTCAGCGAGCACAAAAGAGTTCTCACCCAAGTATTAAAAAGAACCCTTATAATTATGCTAATTTGTCCAATTACTTTCAAACCTCTGAAAACTAGGGACTATGTATAAAAACGGCTGTTGTTCCTAAATGGTTAATAGGATATTTTTGTTAAACCCCCTGAATTAAACCTGAAAGTCTACACTTCAATCACATCTTGATTTGTTCGGTTCAAATCCATTGTGATGGTGTAAAGAGGCAAAAAATACAAAAATTGTGTAGCTGTTCAAATACATATGTACCTAACTATTTGTATATTGCGGTCCTATTTACTAATCATTTTTCCACATGCACTGCCCTTTCTAGTTTAGCTTGTTTACTTATTTGAATAGGCTGACAGAGCCATAATCAGCTTATGATCTTTAACAGTTGTTTGCCAGGAGGCATCCATCCTTCTCAAACCCACTTTAGATGAATCCACGTCCACTTCTGTATGACAAAAGCCTCAAATGAACGACCAAAGCCTCCACCCTAACCCTAACTCCTTACAGAAATGGGGGCGTTTAATCTAAGCTGGGTTGAAAAAATGATATGAGCTGCCAAGAGCCCTACTGGGAGTAATGCTCTACTCAAGTGTGTTGCTTTGTCAACTCTTATCTTTAAATTTTGAGTGAAAATTTGAACACAAATACAAACAATGAGACTGGCACAGATATCTTTGCTTTGATATATTTGCTTTGTCATTTGTGTGTCTTTTAAATTCAGGGAAAGGATAGAATCCAGCTGCTTACAAAAAAGGTTCCACCACTGATTATCTGATTTGAAAGTTGCTGGGCTCAGAATCTGGTAAATTATAATTAGAATGTTAATCATTACCTAGAGATTAGCAAGGCAGGAGAAATAATCATTTCAGTGCCACACAACAGTCATTTCAAGAGAGACAAACAACCAAATCTATTCCATTATAGACTTCCAAACTACCCTCCTGTCCTGTGCTGGGACACACATGGGCGGAGTGAATGGGGATGGATGGTTGGATTAGGAATGCCGGGAGCGAGTAGATTATCCAGTATCTGGGCAGGCAGATGTGCAGAGGAGAAAACGACTACACAAAGAGCCAGATCTCCATCAGGGGATCAATTCATGGTGCTCGCTCTGTCTCTTCCTGTGAAAAAGCAAATTTCATGGTGTGTTTTCAAGAGGCTGGCTTTGGAAAAGCATCAAGAAGACAGTTTCGCTCTATCCAGCTTGCTTCTTTCCACTCGCCTTGTTTCCCATCTACTCCTCAGCTCTTTCTACTCTACACTCACTGTCTCTTCTTTTTTTGGGCTCTGTGGTAAGATGTGCAATCGAACGTGTACCCATGCACAGTTACACTTAAGACACATGAACACACACATACATGCTGTAACCTATATTTGCTGAGTATGGTGAATGCCTATGTGTAAATTTTTTAAGAGGTTTAGCCAGGGAGAGCTGGAATGAGCATTGCTGTTGGCTGAATTTCTCAGCCTGGGGCCCCTTGCCTCACTCCCCCATTTTACCCAGTAGAGCTTCATCCTTATCGCTGTCCTGCACCCCATCACTGCTGAAGCTGGGCTCCTCTCCTGCTTGACCACATTTATCCAGAGGGCTCTTGTCTGGGGGTGATAAGCTGTCTGACTTACCAGTATGGATGTAGGGGTCCCCGCATCCCCTCCACTTCACTCTACTCTACTCTTCCTTACTCGTTCCTCAGCAGTATGGACTGTTGTGGTGACAGTAAACCTACTCAACAATAGTTCTCTGAATTTGTTTCTGTACGTCTGCCTTGACTATCTCACACTGCACAGGTTCCCCAATCATCCCTCTTATCCCCTCTCCTCCTACCCTCCTCTTCTTTGTACTACTGTATCATAGAGGCAGAAAGTGTTGTGAGGCAAAAACAACTTTGAATGGTTAGCGTAATGGTCTCATAGGGACCTTAGACAAAGACACTGTGAATGCTAATTCCAGCTACACTTCACCAGATTTATGTCTGTGTGAACTAATTTTACACTAGAGGCAGCAGACATCAAAGTCTGTCACTTTTATCCACTGATGACACATGCACAGGTTGTTGTTTTTGGAACATCTGTGCTGTTTTTCTGTTTGTGAACTTTGTATTCTGAACTTTTTTCACATAATTGTTGATATATCGGCTACAGATTCAACTGTTGTCATTTTGCTGCTCATGAAAGGGACTGTGGTGCACACTACCTTTTGGATTAGCCTTGGTTTGTTAAACATAAAATAACTCTCAGGTCTTTGATGTTGAAATTCAGTGCTCAGTACGGGAGTAAGAATTTTATCTGTTAAGGGGTAAATGAATAGTCTGCAGCAGTTCCAACTATGCTACTGCCATTAGAGCAGCAATTGTTATTTTCAAGCTTCCTAGCCTGCAACCATGGCTTATGAAGGAGCATAGCCATGTGACACATGCTGTCACAAGCTGTCACCGCAGACCACTTACTATTTAGCACAAGCGTCACCACATGCTCCATGTATTTTCAGGTTGTTCTCCTCTAACTGTTTAAGCCACTAGGTGCCTTGACTTGCCAGCATCATTTGAATTTGGAGCCCAAGGTACCACACTATGCTCTTTATATGCAAAAAGAATAATTTCTGAGAATTATTGTTTAACGCAAAAAGCTCCAGGCTAATGATGAAAAACTTCTATTTAGAGGTGTGGACATGCAGCAAGATATAAGGTAACATTGGAGTTTGATTTAACTTGACTGGTGCAGATTTGCTTTGTAAATGTATAACTCAATTAACAGGGGAATGTCATACTTAATGTACTTTAGTTGTGGTGCAACAGCCAAGGGAGAAGAAAACACTGTGCTTGTATATCTGTCATCGGAAATGTGTATTACCAACAGATGCTCCTGCCGGTGTCTTACAGAAAAGACACATTTCTCTCCTCATGTGCAGAAAGCTTAATTATAGTTCCTGGTGTCGTTGCAGGTTTTTAGGAAGAGAAAAGGAGATTAAGGAATAGGAGAATGGGAGGGTGGGTGGTTGTGGTGGGGATAGGTGGGAAACGAGTGAAGATTATGTGTGGATTCAGGATATTAATTTGCACTGTGTATAAAAAATTATGGACTTGATCATGGGTTTCCTCAGAAGCTGTAATTAGGACATTAAAGCCATGGTGTGTGTACGAGACAGCCTGTTCATACTCTCCACTTGTGAGGTACCTGTTTTATGAACTTGGGAGCATAACGACCTTGGAGCTTTGTCAGAGAAATGTGGCCGATAAACAGTGTGCCTTGAATCCAAAAAACATGCTAATGCAAAATCAAAGCAGCTGGTTATTAATCAGAATATGGATATGTTTTAATTATTTAAATTATACAATTGTTTTTTTTAACATAAACATGATAATTGGTTGCAATGGCTAATAACAGGTTAACAATTTTTTATTGTGTCACTGTCACAGGCACAGACTTTAAGGAAAGACTATGAGTAGGTTGTTATAAGACAACTAGTATTTTATATCAGGCATGAATATATTAGGAGTTTCACGATGGGATTTGTGAATTTTTTTTTTTACCTGTCAAGTATATGTACAGTATGATTATATAACAAGGAACCTGAAAATGTGACTATGGGAAATTTGAGTATTTTTGACTTATATTGACGAAATGCTCAACTTGTAAACATAATCAAATTTCTCCTAAATTTGTAGATGTGTATATATATACACACACACTATAGTTTTTTGAACATGATCTGTCATTGCAGGAAGGGAAAGGTCAAGAAGCGAGAATCCTACAATTACCCCACCAGAGTGCTCCTCTTTGATCTCCTACTCTGTTTTTTCCCACCCACTTGTTCTCATTCTCTCCACACTCCATTGCCCCTAGGAAAGCCTAGCCCCTTGGGTGGTCAAGGGTGATGGAATCTCCATGCAAATTTCTTACCTATAAAAAGCATCTCTACAGATATGGACGTTGTCTTTCCTTTTAAACCTATGTTCACCAGCTACCTGTTATTATTACTTGCCTGTTTGCGGGTTTGAACTATGACATAGCCTCAATCCAACGCACCCCTGGAAACTCCTTTCTAGAGTGCAGAAGGTGTTTTGTGCTCCCACCTCTGTCTCCTCCACGGTGCTCTAAGCAAAAGACAGAGCGCAGAGGAATGAATTCCCCCTGAAACCCAGAGTGAGAAGGGCAGGAAATAATTCAGCAGGAGCTCCAGCAGCAGCATCAGCATCGACAGCGGTGGCAGCAGTGAGTGTGAGAGAGATGGAGAGAGAGGGAGTGTGTGTGAGCATGTGTGTGTGCGAACCTGAGTGAGAGCGAGTTCCTATGCACTGTGCCGAGCGTAGCTGAGCCGTGGCGTCGCGTGGCAAGCTGTGTGTTCCCGTTTGGTTCCCATGCGCTCTGGTGAGGCAGCGCTTATCGAAGGGAGAGATGTGGCTTTGCTTGGAGCTCCAGCATCAGTGAAGACCAGCACCCAGCCGGGGCATCACTGAGCAGCATGGTAGGACTGGAGACCCACTGCTGACACCAGCGTGACTGATGACAGCCCACGCGTGGGCTACCATGCGCCATAGCCGCGCCGTTCTAGGAGGAAACACAGCCATGTGAAAGTGACTCGGCTGCCAGCAACTCTTGGACATGTTTTCCAGGGCTAAGTCTGGATTTCTTTCTGTGTTTGAACTTGTTTTTTTTCTCTTGGTGCTGTCTGGCTGTCCCGAACTCACCTATCAAGCAAGGCCTAAGGGCAGATGGAACAAGGGGGGTAAGTGATGATGGACAACTATGATTTAAATTTGTAATGTATATTTATTTGTAAATTTGGATGGTGAGTTATTGAACTGCCCTATACATGGATATTTTTAAATTGACTTTATGATTTGATATATAATGGCAGGTGATCTTAGGTAGAACAATAATACAATTTTGGATGACACATTCTCATCACAGACTGACCTTGCCTTGAAAACACTTTAGGTTTTTAATGGTTTTTGGTGCCGTATTTCGATAGATGTAATAGTCTGTACTTAAATAATGTTCTTACTCTGGCGTACTTTTATGTCTGAACAATTATGACTAACTCTGGCAGCTAAGGTGTGTTCAAAGGAAACTGACATGTTTTTGAACACAGAAGGAAGTGCACAGAAGGGTTTTGTCTAACTTTTCAGTGCTATGCAGTGCACAAAACTGTTATCAATTTTCATGGTTTTGGTGTTTTCACCACTATTTCACTATCCTGCTCCTGTCTTTTAGTGTTTTAAGGGTCTATTTTGAAACACCTCCACCCTCAACACACATACTTACACACGCACAGGCACCCTGCCCTCTCGATGTGGTGGAGTGTGTTGCGTGAGATCAAATTTAACTGTGCACCCGGGAATGTTTGGTTGACAGGACATGTCACCAGTGTCTTAGAACTGTGATTTTTGGTTTAAAGACTTAGATCACCAGTCTTGAGGAGAGGTGTTAATAATTAATCTCAGCCCCTCCGTGGGAGCGGTCCTCTCGCCTCTCTTGTAGCATTTAATCCCCTTTGTCGGATTAAAGGAACCTCTAATCTTAGTGCTAGTGCTCAGTGAGAAGCCTGAGAGATGCTCCCTGCAGCCTATCGGCATTGTTAGCACTCGAATGCTGACGCTCAGTGGGATGTGTGTGTCTTCAAAGAGGCAGTGTCACAACTGTGATCTATTTAATGATGCCTTGCCATTTTGTTTTTGGTCATGTTTTGTCTGCCCTGCTCTCTACATTTTATATTTCTTCAAATACATTTCTTATACACCTTCCTTGTACCATGTCAATGCACTCTTCACCAACATGCATAATTAGTGCACAGAAGTTCCAACTTAATGACTTGGACCAAGCTCTCACTGGACCTAGCAGTCTTAAATATTGGATGATTAGATAATTTCTCTTTTCATGTCCAGTTCTTCTCTTACTTTAATTGGTACATATGTGTATAAATTGTCTCATTTTATACATGGAATATGTTGTACAGACCCACAATCATTTCATTTTCCAGATTATTTTTTTTCCTTGAGAAGGAAAGTTGCAGAGAAGAGAGAGAATAAAGTTTCATTCTGCCAGACCTTTTCAAAAACAATGTGTGTTTTCAGCACAATTTTTTAATCACTTGAAATGATGGATAAGTTGTGTTCAAGGATTGAATTTAATTTATTCTGTGAAAATACGAATCAGCAATGTGTAAACCAAGGTTAAAAAAAGATAAGATTTGAAATCAAAGATATCACTGGCCTCTTGAGAAATGGAGGGCAGTGACCTCCCTCAGTGTAATTAGGCCAAAGACTGTGCATACTTTAACAAATCATTCCGCAGCCATACTGTGAATTGTAACCTTCCTTGTTTAATTATAGTTCTACAAACACTTTATAGAGAGACTAATATTTTCCAGAGATCTGTGCAGGGTTGACATATGTTTATGATATAAGATATTGGGTGGGAATTACCATTTAACAGGTAATTTGTGTGCCAGCATTGTGTCAGTAGATTTCTTTCACAAGCGTGAATTTTAATTGACTTTAAATTGCTATTCATTATAACATTTAACATTCTGATTTTCACGCATGTATAATTTGCCACTGCACGGTATTGGCTAGATTATCAATATTTTCCTGCTGCTGCTATTTATGTAGCTAAGAACACACTGAAAATATGCACAAAGAATATAGCTGTAAACTATCTTATTTACTTTCAGAATTATATATTGTGCGGGAAGCTCCAAATTAGCATCTACAGTATACACTCACTGAGCACTTTTTTGGGAACACCAAACTCCTCTCATACTGGGTAATTCCTCCCTTTGCTCTCAAAACAGCCTTGATTCTCTGTGGCATAGATCCCACAAGATGTTGGAAATGTTCCTTTGAGATTCTGGTCCATGTTGATATGATGGCATCAGATAATTCCTGCAGGTTTGTCAGATGCACATTAAAGCTGCCAGTCTCCTATGCTATCACATCCCAAGGTTTTTCTGCTGGATTCAGACCTATTGACTGGGGAGGCCAATGACGTTCACAGGCATCATTGTCATGGTCATGAAACCAGTGTGAGAAGACTTTTGTTTTACAATATGGTGCAGTGTCTTGCTGGAAGTGGCTATTAGAAGATAAACATGGTCATAAACAATATTCGGATAGCCTGTTGCATTCAAAAGATGCCCAAAGTGTCCAGGCTGAATTTTCCCTGAACTGTCCAATGTAGTGAGCCAGTGTTGATTTCTGTCCTTGGCTGACAGGAGTGGAACCCAATGTGGTCTTCTGCTGGTGTAACCCATCCTATTCAAGGTTCAACTTGTTGTGTGATCTGAGATTTTTTTTTTTCTGCTCACCACAGTTGTAAAGAGAGTTCATCTGAGTAATCGTTGCCTTACTGTCAGCTCTAACCAGTCTGGCCATTCCCCTCTGACCTCTCTCATCAACAGTCTTTTCCATCCACAGAACTGCCGCTCATTGGATGTTTTTGTTTTTCACACCATTCTGAGGAAACTTTAGAGACTGTTGTGTGAAAATCCAAGGAGATCAGCAGTTTCAGAAATACTCAAGCCAGCCCGTCTGGCACCGACAATCATGCCATGGTCAAGGTCACTGAGATCAGATTTTTTCCCATTCAATGTTTGACGTGATTAACTGAAGCTCCTGACCTGTATCTGCAGGATTTTATGCATTGCACTAGTGCCACATGATTGACTGTTTGAATAATTACACGGATAAGCAGGTGGACAGATGTTCCTAATAGAGCGAGTGTATATGTGACAATGTACTTTTCTTTCTGTAACTGTACTATGTGCAAGAGGTCACCTAGTGGTCAGATAAAAAACACTATGCAATGAAATCATTGCAAAAAAAAATCTACACAAGCTGCACATATTTTCCATAAAATTGAGCCATACATTGAAGTGCTCAACCACCTAATCTCTGTTCTGAGTATCTGTCACCCTCTTTAGGCTTCAAAGGTGCCTGTAGAGAGTTTGTAATAAACTGTGGCTTGAATTTATATTACAATGTATTCCAATATTAACAAGTTTTGATGTTGGAAAACGCTTAAAATGTCCTGTAGAAATATCCCAACCCTCTCCCGCAATCTAAATAGACTGATTCCCTTGTCAGGAAATCACCACCCCTGAACCTTTGAAAAAATCTGCAGAAACACCACAGCTGCTTTTCTATGTGAAGGGAGAAGCCATAAACCTTTACTGCCACATCTAAAGCAGGTGATGAGTGTTTGATACAGAAATATTTGGGTTGGAGAATAACAAAGGGTGGATACTGAAAATAATTTGGTGATATATAGAACAAAGAGCTACAGGTTAGAATCTCAGATGATAATGATTACATTCAATAATGCAATTTAGAAAAAAAAATAAAACACGCTTCTATAAGATTACACTAAACAACAGGATTATCTAAATTTTCTTTAGAGATTGGCAAATGTTAAACCATGCATTTGGCCAGTAAGGTTAATAGCAGACTCCCATAGTAATCACTAACCAATCAAACCTAAATGAAATTCATGCAAAATGGTTTGTAGTATTTTTTTGTATAATAAGGTTTTGAATAAAAAATAACATAATAATGTAATTTGTACACATCATACTTCGACATACAGACCTTCCCAAGAAATCAACACTTATTAGTGAGTTTCATTCATCTCATAAATGCAGTGAAAATATTCCCAAAATGATCAATGTGATATCTCTAATATTTAGTCCTTCTATGGTATAGTCTCACACCAAGGTGCAATGTAAGACCAATATATCCAAACAAATGACAAAGACATTAAGCTGTGGTATGGCAAAGGTTGCAACAGAACATTGTGTATTGTCATCTCATCTCTAAGGAGGGGAGCACTGGTTCTGAGGGGCTTGTGATCAGGAAACAACCTACTTACTTCCTACGCATGATCTCTTACATCACCCTGAATCCAGTGAATTACTGTTCCTTCATATTCTTATACCACCCTGCAGAGAGAGCCTCCATAACTAATATTACACAGGTACCAAGATCCGGGGCAGCAGAGATTGAAGTGAGCCTGGCAATAGGGGGTAAATCCAATTCCATGTATTACATTCCCACCAAACTATAATGAATGATAATGTGAAGAAAGTACAAGGTGGTCAGAGGCCCAGCTGTGTTAACACAGGGCTCTGAAGACAAACGATTTCTGGAATAGCCCAGGATTAGGGAACATTCACTTGTTGAGAACATTCTTTGTAATGTTCTCAACAATTGATTTACTAAACAGGGATGTGCTGAGGCAGTCAGCAAAAGAGTAATGGTAAAAAGAAATGACCAACACCTATTACAGAAATACTCTTATATCTCCCACAGCTGAGTGTATCTGACTGTCTGTGATGGGAGGAAGAGAGTATCAGATTTATAGACCAGAAGAGGAGAGGAGGAATTGATATTACCACTCCCTAATCACACAGGAATAGTGTAGCCCACCACAGATCAACAGCCCAAATTACTTACTTCATCACAGCGTTTGCACATACTCCACAGCTGTGCGATGGGTAAATGCTACTCACAGTTGCTCAGACCATGAGAAAAAATAAAGAAATCAACTACAGTGAACTGGAAGTGTTCCTTAACAACATTAACATCACGATCTTAGGATTGAGGTTTCCTCAATTCTAATTGAATGTGCAGCTCTTATTCAAAATTATTTAATCATGAAAATCACAATTTAATCACATTTAAATATTCCCCATCCTGATTTTAAGACCCTTATTTTGTTCAAGGATTATTCCTTTATTTTGTACTCACTAAGGTTAACTGCTGAGACGTCACTAAAAATGACTCACACATTGCAAGGACCACAAGCACTGAGAAATCAAACAGGTTTTAAACAAAACTTTAGGTTAGCCTAGTTTATTTGGATGAAAAAAGAAAGGCAAACAGCTTAATTTTTTACCAATATTATCTGTTCTAAATGTTCATGACAATTTACAGACTGATTTTCTGGTTTACTTCTACTGCAGTTGTTCCTGTAAACAGTTTTAAATGAGCAAAAAGAGATTATTGCTTATGTTATGCCTTTTCCTTACTTCCACTTTTAACCTGTAATAAAGTGGAACTTAAATTGTTGTCTTGTTGCCTGCTTTTGTTTCTTGCTCAGTCAGACCTGTTCAGTGATGTTACAGTACTTTGAGCTACTTACAATAAGAAGTTCAAATAAACTGAAAGTATTCTTTAAAGCTTCGTATGCATAGCTGGTATCTCCACTGCAGTGTACAGCTCGGCAACACATTGGTCTGTCATTTTCTTACCTGATTTCAATCCTGTTTGTTTGCGAGCAGCTTCCTCTTAGATTAACCGTTAACCGTTAATTTAGAGTAAAGGTTTCGATGCAGTGCAAGTTAGAAATGTGGGAAAGAATATTAGCATAAGCCAATTTAGACATTTTTATTATTTGCTGGTAACCAGTGTAAAGAAATGTAGCTTGCAGCATAAAACTGTATTTTTATTTGAAAAGATTTACTCTAACAACGTCTTTGTGTATTTTTCCTAAGATTTAAGTTCCATGTTTTATTAATCATTTTTCTATTTCTGTATTGAACGGCTTGTGCGCTGGCTTTAGCATGAAAGTTGAACTGGCTGCAGGGATAGAAATATTATACAAACTAATGGGGGAAAAATTAGGCAAGAGCCTGACAGAAAAATGAAATCACTGTCATTACTTTCAACTGATATGTTTTGACTTATGTCTTGGGGCAAGGAACATAGTAAGAGCTGCCATAGAGCAAGGGGAAAATCACTCACTATCTGTTCCTATGACGTTTTGATGACATACTCTGACTCAGTTTTGACTTGTGAGAACCCTGAGAATCGTTTTCAACATGCTAACGTAAATGTAGGCCGAGTTGTTTCGGTTCTACTAAACACTTGATTTTATAAACAAAATGTTTACATGACAGCCAGCAAGTACATCTATAATGAAGTAGACTTTTTGCCCTCATAAATACCCAATCATGATGAAAAAGCCCACAAAGGCAGAAAATATGCCTGCTGTTCCTCGTTCAGTCCAATTAGATCATTAGGCTTTTGGCCACTGCAAGTGCAGAAGAATCACTTTCTCCAATGTACTCGCCGAAATTTTTTTACGCCTACGCCTTGTTAGAAATAAGTGTAATGTGTAGAAGCTCAAAAGTGTGGGCGAGATTACAGATACAGGGGTAACAGGATTGAGTCAACATTAGGTAAATGTTGTTGCTACCCAATTTATAGCAGCAGAGGGTTACCAAATCAAATCCAATCCTAAGAAAGTAATTATTCTGTGATTTTGTTTTTGCATTGCTCCTCCTTAAGATAAGGTACTGAAAAAAATCATTAAATGCAACATAAATCTACGTAAAATTAGACACACATAAAACGTTGAATTCTGAAAACATAATTACCACAACATTAACATATCATTAATTCATTTGAAGAAGAAATAATGTATTCTTCCTAACAAAAATTTTTTTTAGCACTGGTAAAATTGGTTTTCACTAATGGTGCTAAAATTTAAATGTCATGCAGTCCAAGATATAAGTTCACTTGATAAAAGGCAGTTATGTAATATTTGTATATGTTGATAGTGTCTGGTTCTTTTAAATGAATAATACTTTTACAGCAAATTACCATGTAACTTGTATCTTGTGCTTTTAATGAAGTTTTATTAAACCCATCTCCAGTTAGTGCAACAATGTTCAGGCATGTACGCTGGCACTGCGAGGTCTCAGGATTTCAGTTACCTGTGTTCAGTGACTTCGAGGTTTTTTGCGAATTCATAAGGATCCTCTAAGCACATTTGGTGAGTCAGTTCCTCCAGTTCTCATGGATTCTCAAATCTCTGTAAATCACTCAAGTTGCAACGAGGTCATTGAAATACATCGTTTTTATTGTTGGCAGTCATAGTGACATTATTTGTTATTCCCTTATATTTTTAATTTAACTTCAGTAGCTTCAAGTCATAGTAATAACAGTTCTGGTTCTATACTATTATCAGGTCATAGTCATGGTAATATGTGGTTAAATATATAAATGATCATGTAACTCTTATGTTTCCTAAACTTTACAATGAAAGATATATCTTTACGTAAAAGTATAACTGTTACATATTCAATTAATCTGAAGATGGATTAGTTATTGTGGGCAGTTATAGACAGAGGCAGTGAAATAACTGATTCAGTAAACGGGTAAAGCACAATCACTGTGTATTGCATTTCCTCCTGCTCCTCCTCACCACCCCAACCCCCAACTCACTTGCCACACAGCAAGGCTTAATTGCCACATTCCAGTCACAGTTCCTTTAATGAAGCTGAATTCTAATTGCGGTGGAAATTACACTTTACGATAACAGTGTTTTATGGGTGAATTTCAAACAGTAAATATGACAACTTAGTGTGATGGATAGAAGTGTGCAGGTTTTATGGCCAAGGACCCTCTCACCCTGTCATTCCTTGACTTGGCTACAACTAAGTTACAGAGTATCTGCCTGATCACATGTGAAGATGGTCCACGTGTAATAGTGTATGCATGACTGCGTTACTGGGCTCCATATCTTTTCCTCTTGCTTCTCTCTCATCCACTGACTAGAGATGATGATGGCCGTGGTGATGATAGTGATGATGGTCATGGAATAAAAGTATTACTGTAAAAATTGTTATATTTAAATATTTTTAATGCAACAAAGAGACAGAGGTAATCTGCAGAAGGGAGTGTGCAAATCCTCTTCTTTTAACTTTCTGTCCAAGGCTTTTGGTTTGTGGGAGATCTTTGTTATTCCCTTGGAAATGTCAGCAGCAAAGGATAGAGTAACATCACAGAGTCTCTGCCCAATTGAATTTTTCTACTGTTGCCAGGAAGATGACGCTGTCATGGTCAGAAACAGGAATCTTTCACAAAGCATGGCAAAACTACATTTCACTAAGCTTTTTTACTTTATGTGCGACTCTTTGCCTCACTCTAACTCACTTTATTTCGATATACCTCCTTACCTCTCTTTGCTCTCTGCAATAAAACTTTAAAGAGATAAGAAGCTTTTTTCTATTTCAGGGTCACCATTAGCCTGAATAATGCATTGACAAGAGAAGAGCAGTTTGAGTTCTGTGGAGGTTAGAAGCACAGCCTTCAATTAAATTATACATCATTATCACAGCTGGCAAGCCTGGTGCGACGGTACCCTCTCCATCCTCTTCTAAATGTTCCATGTTACTGTCTTGTCCAATATTGTGTGTCAAGCAACAGCCTTTTCCTGTGCCAGCACAGAGCTGGGATGCAGATAAGACTGCCTGTGCTGGAAGGAAGTGCACATGAAAAAACGGGAACAGTATAATAAAGGGACACAGCTTAAAGGAGCAGTGTTTTTCGGACTGCCCGTCACTTAACAGGGTTTGTCCCCGTCCCAAATAGACAATAGCCTCAGGTTTATTGCCATAAAATACCCAGCACTGTATTCTAGTCAGATGGTAATCTAACGTCTTTGCCTTTTTTTTATGAATGTTTTGCTGACTTTGACTAGTGCATTAGCATCTTTGACACCGGTGAACAAATCTTTATTTCAAATAGAGTTGAGCTTAGAGTTGTTTAGTCAGCATATCGCTTACAAAGTCAAGTTAACTTTGACACTCGAACCTCAAGATAGGATACGCTGATTAAACCGGCATAAACAACACACTATAAACTGCAAGAGAAATCAGGAACATGCAGCTTTATACTGATCATTTAGTCCCTATAATGTAACAGAGGGTATCCACATGATGTCGCCTGATATGGGTTGTTACCATAGTTATTCCCTTTTTGAGTGGCAAACATGAAACAGTCCTGATCTGCCATCAGGACAGTTTGTTGACCTTTGTGCATAAACTGTATTAGAACATGCTGTAGTTGTCCAAATCCTGACAAGACCAACCATCTATGACGGATGTACTATTTAGCTACTTAGCTGTCAAACATATATAAATTACTTTAGTGATTATAATTTATTCCTTCTGAAGGCTAAATGCGCACTCTGTAGCTATATTTTTAATCTTTCTGGGAAAACACTAGGCCAGAGACTAGGAGAAAAACAATCCCCAGAGCGTTCACTTAGCACACATACATACACACAAAGTTTGGTAAACACATGAATAAACTCCGGTGATAGCAAAATGCACCAGTATGATTCTTTTAAGTAGCTGTAGGCAGTGTGTTAGGTCAAATGTGGGACCATGGAAAGTGAAGGCGGCTGCATTTTTTCCTCTCGACTGTGCAGTAAAAAGTATGTCCAACCAGATGCTGAATGTCATTTTGGACCCCAGGAGATGCAGCGAGAACCTCTGTCTCTGTCAGTGCAGTATTTATATGAAGCAAGGGATTTTCACTTCCAGATTAAGGTGTCTACAAAGGCCCTCCTTACATTTTGTATGAGTGTGCGTCATATTCAGATCTCTTCTCTTGCCTTCACAAATGTCACTAAAATGGCAGATGCTGTTAAGTTATTCTTAAAACCGTGTGTTTTTGGTGGGTAGTTGTGCTATTTATTAAATGGTTCAAAGTTGTAGCCTCTTTAACTTCACGTGATATACATAATAGAATTTTAGCCTGGTTTATGTATGTTGTTAACATCATAGTAAGTGTTTATAGTCAGACATATGATGTCTCACATGGTGCTAGGTTTAGATGACAAAAACTTTTGGTTAAGGTTAGTGGAAAGTATTGAACAAGTAAGAAGGACTGCTGATATAGGAAAGTGCCTAGAATTTAATACTCTAGCTAGATTCACATTGAGTTACTTTTTGAGACAAATGAAAACGTTTTGACAACTAGGTAGATGTTGGCAGCTGTCAGTAAAGTGCTGCTAACATGAGAGCAAGCTCCTTGTGTGAAGTTATAGACTGACCGGGTCAACTGCCAGACCAGACATGCCCAAGTCTGCACTGATGCAAACACATGGACTACATCCTAAAGTAGCATGTATTTGTTGCAGCTGAACTGTGCAGTAAGAATTAAAAAAAAAAAAAACTGGAATAACTTAATTGCCTTTTCTTTTTGTTTTTGAAATAGTCATCAGTAACATAATTGTACTAATGACTAATTATCATGTCATCCTCTTACTCATTTCAAAGCAATAAGAATTTTTCCACCCAGATAACGATGAGGAAATGAATCAGTGGTCAGTGATGTTGGAAAATGTGTTTTGCGTGATTAAACTTAAATCTGATAATCAGAGAGGGCTATCATTCATTACATTTCAAGAAACTGGAATTGCTATATTGCTAATTTCCTCTCTAACTGTTTATTAAAAGTGAACAAAGGATTGACAAAGTACTCTTGCCTGCAGTGCAACATAAAGCAGTGTTAATATCCGTAACAGTGAAGAATATATGTTAGAAAAATGGAACCGTCAGAATTTATCTGCTATTCTACTCAGAGAAGAACCTTAAGTTGAAGTTGAGGAGGACATTCCCAAGTGTGTTATTACCTGCCCTATATTAGTGCTGCATTATTAACATTGTCCTTAGCCCACTAGTTAATTAACCCCAAAGACCTTAATTTACAGACGAATAATGCATAACAATGGATTAACTTCCTGTTCTCATTACTAAGATTGATTGATAAAAATCACAGCTGTGTTATCAGTCATGTTTAAATATGACCATATTATCAGTGAGTTGCCATTATTGAGTTACTACCAGTATTTAACCCCAGCAGCACGGTATTCAGTTTTCTCAAGTTTTTCCTGTCCATCATGCGGAAAGCGTAGACACATGAAGTAGTTCCAAAAACTGGGCCATAAATGTTACCAAGTTGTGTGCTCCTGTTTCAAGTCAGACTAACTTTAGTTATAACTTTAATACATTTGATGTACAGATTTTATGTCTTCTAGTCATCAAAACAATTGTGAAACTGTAATCTTGATTTGAAATTGTTTATTTGAAATGAGATCACAAAAGAACATGGCATGTTGTGGGATTAAGTATCATTAAAAGTCCAAAGACGATATGTTGTTCTAATATTTCACAGGGCAAATGCAGTTTGCATTTGAGCATTACATATATCACACTGTATTTTCTGTACAGGTGAAGTGCAAACAGTACAGTATTAATGAAAAGTTTGCCTTCAGCATGTTGCAAAGCCATAGTTTCTGCACTGGCAAAGCTGAAAACTGGGAGAGAGATCTTAAAGGAAACCATAATTCTTACATATGAGCTAGAAAAAGAACTTTGTGCAACTTCTTTACAAATAAGGATGGGGCTAGAAGAAAGGTAGGGTGGGTTTTTTTGGTCAGACTATGTAGAGATAAAGGATGAGGGGGTCAATTCCTAATGTGTTCCTCGTGTGTTTCTCGATACTTTGAACAGTCACTACTGGAGATGTGTTCTTGGCAGATTTTGTGTTTCCTGCCTTTTTGTTGGAACTCCACTGATACTCCAATTCTGCACCTGGATCAGGCTTCAAAAACTCAATTTATTATAGGGTTAAATCGCATTATTACAAGACATAAATAAAAAAAAGCATTCTAAATAGCCAGCAGAGTATGTTTTTGAATACTGTGTGTTGTCACTATGAAAATTTAGCACCTAGAGCCTCTCTTCTCATGGTATTAAAACAAGCATAATGATTAACGGCAGGTGGGGTGAAAGAAAGTCCTTCATTATGTTCGTCACGGGAAGAAAATCGTACTGTTAGGGCTCATACTCCACTGTTACGGCATATAGATTTCAATTATAAAAACAAATGATTGTATTATAAACACCTGCTTGTGAGTGTGACCATGATGTTGTTTGTGAGTGCCTGGCTCTGTGAATGCCAGTATTGTTTTGCAGGTTGTCTGTGTAATGTCATATTTAGTGCAGCATTATGCCTCTGAACTTTTGTGTTGCTGGATTAGATTGTTTATTGTCCAATTTATTGTGTTCAGTTTGGCTGGCGTGAAAAATATCACCCTATCTCTCTCCTTATCTATGTAATGCATGTGCTTTGCAAATGCAGGGAGACAAATATCAACAAGTGGTCTATGCGGTTGTTAAACTGATGCCCTGCCAAGTTTTAAGAACACAATTTCCTAGAGTCACCAAAATAACTTGTAGAATATTAACCTAAAGGGAATGGGTGCAAAAATAATGTAATTCTCAGGATTTTCAGGATCCTTTACTGGTCAAGAGTCATTTTCTTCTATTATGTTTGAAATAAGAAAATGTTGAAACACTGTGAACTTCAGTCTGTGGTTGCTTCTGTGTTGCAACCGTTCCGGCAGAGGTTTCTCACCTTTGCTTTCTCTCATAATGAGGCTACGATGGAATGGCGGCATGAAGTGATGTAAGACCATGGATGCTTTGAAAGATGAGATAGAAGTCCGCACACTAAGGTTGGATTAAGAGTTTAATGACTGGTAAAATTGTGGCATTTTGTCCAAGGTGACCCCTGTGGAGAGGTGATCATGCCAAAGCTAGATGAAAAGTGAAGGTAATCCTTTCTTCCTCATTTCCAGATAGCCGTCACCAGCACAGGCTTTGTCACCAAGGCCCAAGGCATGTAATTACACTTTTATTGGCTTTAGGGAGACTGCATCATTCATTTAAAGAATAATCTCACTTGTGAGCACAAGGCACGGTACAGATAGATCATACCTGCATGAAAGCCTCTTGTTCTGACTCGCTGCAGTTTAATGGACTTTTATGAATCTGGGTTTGATGCATTGTTAATAGTGTGTAGGGTGTTAATACCGCAGTATTATCTAGAAGTCAACCCTCCCTCCCTCTTCAGTTGGGCATTTTGTGATTTGAGCAAGGCCGTATGACTATGACACTGGCAGCATGCAAGTGTCTGGGTCTACTGCCAACCAGCCTTGACACCATTAGCTCTGGTGACACATTAAGGTTCTGTTTGCCTTGTAATTTGTTTTGTCTGTCAACTTGATGGATGTCTTGTTTGCCGGCACTTCCTCACACATTGGAAAATGGTGGCTCGAGGACATTGTTAAACGAACTTCAAAAAGGGAAGCAGAAGGTATTTGTTTTCTTCAAACAGGTTTTTTTGTGTTAATGGGTGTGTGCAACATTGTCTCGACTCCCTGCCAAGCCAGACACTGGGTAATTAAAGGTGAAAAGCTAATTTGAGGAGAAAGGCAGGGGCAGCTCCAGAGGCTGGAGTGAGCTAGAAATAGAGATCCCAATGACATTCTTGGTGTGAATTTTTTTTTATCCCTCCTTTTGTGCAGAAAAGTGTTTTTTGTTGACATCTGAAGATTGCAAAATCACCATGATTTCAATTCCATTTCCTCTTTATTCCCATAAATGAATGCTGGTATCCCAGGACATTAATTTTACAGCTTAGTAGCCATCACTAATTCCATTTCATTTTCTTTGTTTATACTATTGACTCGAACTCTCCTCACCTGTTTCTGCTCAGATGACAGGTCAGACAACCAGCAGCACAGGACTGTTGAAAATTTCACTGGCTGACTGCTCGTCTTGAGTGCAGTGTGCAGTGTGGGAAGCCATCAGAGCCCTCTACCCAGACTACTAAGCTGGGGTAATGTTGCTGCTAGCCTACCAGCTCAGCTTAATGAACCACCTCACTGTTATGTAACGCAGTATAATATACGAGAATAAATGGAAGAACAGTCCCACACCTTACTTGACGCTCAAGCTTAAGTCGTTTCGAAACATGGAATATGCAATGTCGCCTGCTTCGATCGTTACAAAAATGACTTTGGTCAATTTAGACCTGTGATTTTAATTTAAATGCATCTCAGAGCTTCTTTCAGACATGATAGGGGAACTAGGATTTGCATTTGGAGCTCATGAGTGGGTATCAAAAGTAATGTCAAGAAAGAGGAATGTTGATGGCAGCACCTGTGATGGATTTTAAAGCATATTTCTTCATTGAATACTAAATGTATATTGTAAGTGCAATGGGTGCTTCCTACCACTTCTCACACCGTTAACCGTTTCATCATTTATTAGATATTTATATTTTAGAAAGTCTGACGGTGTGCAATGTATTCCTGAATCCTCAAATTTGAGGCATTTTGATGATGCATTTCAGGTATTCATAATAGTAGTTGTAATTAATATAAAGGGGGAAATTGCTGGTTGGGTCCTTTTTGTGCTTATACAATGGTTTTGTTTTGCCCTGGGCTCTGAGGTAAATGTATTGATCTGACACAAGACAACATAAAATGTATTACATTACTGTAAATAAGGCAAACACGATGTGCATCTAATTTCTTTTCCGTTTCCCTATAAAAGTTTATCCAACTGAATTTAACTCAGAGTTTTTCTTTGTTGATCGTGTTATGGAAATGTTACAAGGTCTGACCTATGATTGCCATTGTGACTTTTACATAAAAAGGACTTGGCTAGTTATTCGGATAATGGGGTGACATATGACACTGCTATCACATTTACGTAAGTAGGTTCATGTCTGAAAGTTTACTGTTTTGTCCTGTCATCATTGTAAAAACACTCATGGAAAATACGCAACAATTAAGAAAGTATAAAAATATGCTATGGATGGATATCTTAAGATTTTGGCATATTTTGTTCCAAGGTACTGAAATTGCAGATGACGATGCAGTATACGGTTAGGTGGCCATCTCCAATGCCGTTTATCAGTAAGAGATAGAGAACAGTATGTGGTGGGATATCAGGTGCAACTACGCTTGTTAGTTCTGTCAGCTCCAGTAGACAGTGTGAGAAAGCAGAGCCCAAGGTAGCAAGCATGTTCAGTCTCAAAACCTGACTGAAGTAAGCAAAGCCCTGTATGTCATTGCTCTTCACTCTTTTCCCCTGGTGGTTTCATTTGTAAGAACAGACCTTGAAATTTGAGAGAATGTGTGAAGAGCAGTTTAAGACTTTAACAGACATATCACAGTCTGAGAGCCATGCCCCCCCCCCGCCCGCCCGCCCGCCCGCCCCACACACACACATTTTTTCACATGTGGAGAAGATAATATGTTAAAGCTGAATCTTTTCACCACTCTAATCCATGGAGCAGGGGATGAAATCTTATTTAGGGATCAGCACCAGTGCATCACTGCCATGATAGCAATAACATGCAACTCTGCAAGCTCTTTTTAAGAGCATTAGAGCCCAGGAATGAATCAGTCAGCAAAAGTACCTCTTTGCTAATTTTTTTTTTTTTCAATTACAACAGAAACAGTAGAGATGCTGCAGTCCTAGAGCATGTTACTTAAATTGTCTTAATCTCTCATTCTTTCACAATGTCAACCATACCAGCCATTAAGTATTTCTATACATTAAATAGGGATCCTTACTTGCACTGCCATAGCAAAATATTTGAGAGAGTGAGCCTTGGATTATTCAAATACAAAAGAATGAGCTTGTTTGTTTCTTTTTCTGTCCTTTTGAATCTGAAGCCAAGCTTGTCTCAGAAGGATATGCAAATTTAGAAGAAGAATGACTGTCTGGCTCCCTGAGAAGCTCTTATCCTTCACTGTAGCTTCAATGCTGAATAGAGCTAGAAGATTTTAATGTGCTATAAGGTGCCGTTTGGACAAACTCTCACATTCGTGTGATGGAATAAGTGTTTGTTCATCTGAACCGGACCCTTTGGTAGAGATTAAAGTATTTGTGTTTCTCTGTTCTGTTGTTGAAAGCCTGAATTACTTACGCTCATCTATAAATAACAATCTGTTATCCAGTATTCTGTCAACACTCTTATACTCAAATCTTATTTTGGGCGCTGACAAGCTAGTCTCCGTTTGAGTAACACCTGCTCACACAATAGAAAGGAGGGCACCTAACTTCCTTTTGCAGAATCATTTGGAGGCTGAACTTGCTGCTCTGCTTGCTGCTCACTTGCATAGCCAATGAGGGTCTCGAAGGAGCCATGAAAATCTGGTGGAAAGAGTCGCTGCTTATGATTGAGAGCTCAGGAGAGGTGTTACAGTGTAAAGAGCTGAGAAGTCAAACTGCAGAGCTGTTACTTGAGAAGCAGGTTCAATCTCAGTGTTACTCAAGTAGCTGCTGACTGTGATTGTTCACCACACACAGTGTTCACAACAAAAACTGCTGGTAATAATCCTTACAATGTTTCCAGCACCGAGATGGACATATTCAGACACGTGGTTATTCGCAGTTTACAGGTACCATTAAAATCTTTCTGCAGTAAACATGCGTTTGCGGTTAAGAAGAGGTCATTATCATATTGGAGCACTATTCCAATTAATGAAGATAATTTTATCCATGCCCACCAATGCCCCAGATCTGTGCTCTGTGGCAGCCTATAGTAACAGCTGCGAGGATAGACTTTGACTCAAACAGATGAATGAGCAGATGTGAGTTGACAGTTGGCAACCACAAGTGAATCTAATGATGGGGATATTATGGAAAAACAACCTACTTACACCTGAGAGTCATAACGGTGCTTCTTTTCCAACAATGTTATGCTTTACTATGCCACATTAATAAGCTATTTATAAGCTAGAATATTGTTTATATTATCTTATAATTCATTTTTCTGACTGTCTCTGTTGATCTATGTTGACTATATAGCAGTGATATTTGATATGAATGTTAGTGTAGGCTAGAATGAAAAAAGTGTGGCGGTAGTGTAAAGAGGCCATCATGATCACATACAGTATGAATATTTTATTGTATGTGCTGTAATGGGTTACTTCAGTGAGCCTCGAGGGAAGAGCATTTTTGAAACTGGACTTCCTGGTACACAGCAACCATAGCTGCTGGATGGGTTTAACCCTTGTAAATAATTTCGTATTTTTCCGTTGAGCCCATGATAATAAAACTATGGATAATGGCTAATAACATATATAATCCTTGAGCATTTAGTACATGCATTTTACCCTCATTAGTTCTGTTTTCTTTAATTATGTCGGTATAAATGCATTTCAAAAATAAGTTAAATAAGATAAAGCCTTATTTTGTACAGGAGCCTTTAGTTAAATGCATCTTTATCATATATGAAATCCCTTTTAAAATGGATTTACAGTTGCAATAATATCCATTTATACTGGGCACAAATCCCTGGATAGGAGGAGCAGCAATGCTGGTAGTGGTTGCATTGGGAATTGCGCTTCTGCCTTCTAGGGACAGTGACTCTGTTATGGCTAAAAAATGTATAAAAAATAGTTGAAAACATTCATTTGCTGTTGCGTGCTTAGTGTGTGGCTATAGGTACACTTGCTGTATTTTCAGCCAATTAGAGGCCTAGGTGCCATACACCTCTGTAGCTACATAGGCCTCTTCTGACCTCAAGGACATATAGGCCCTCATGTGGTACCGAAGCAGTAGAATGGAACATCTGAATAGTTCACAGCTATTCATCCTCAAAAGTAGTTATAGAAAATATCTTTATATTTGCATATATACAGTACCTTTTCTCAGAGAAATAATGGAGCATCTGAATACAATATTTTGGAAAGAGAGAAAAGGATCACCTCAGTAAAACCCTGAAAAGCCGACAAGAGGCAGAGGGGCGGTTTTATCCTCAACCTTGTCCCATTGGGATGACGTGCTGTCTTTGTTATCTTACACCCAACATCAAGCTCCTGATCCCAATCATGGCGTTCTTTTTTTTTTTTTTTTTTTTATCTGTCCATGCTCTGAGAGCAAATTGCTCCCCCACGTCACCCCAGTTGCTCCAACACTACTACACAGATTAGAGAACTCGCCAGCTCTCAGCTTTATCTACCACCGTTCCCCACCAAACAAAATTGGCTCCAGAGGGGAGTGGGAAAGAGAATCACTAGGAGACGAGACCGGCTGGCTTTATCTTAATCAGTAGCAGACATTAAAAAGTTACACAGAATTATTTTTTTTTCTCACTCCTCTCTGACTAGGGTCATTAGGGTTAACGCTGGAAAGAAAGGATGGGATGTAGAGACAGATTTGTCTCACTGTATTCTGACTTGAAGTAAAAGGCTTCAAGGACAGCTGTGAATTGAGGCACCTGGTAAAACATGGTGGGATAAGCATGAGAAGAATCAATACAATGCTTAACAGCAGTTTCAGTTTGGGTTCCGGTGTCAAAGGGCTTCTGAGAATGTCTGCAGTATAATCTTTTTTTTTTTTTTTTGTTTTTTATTCATTGAATGTCAGTATCATAACCTATATAGTTTACTCATATTCTCACTGCAAAAAATGTGGGGGAACAAGGCTCTGATCTAAGATGTATCACCATCTTTAAACATTCTTTCTTGTGTACAACTCAGAGATAGTCCCATTATTTATTAACTAATGCACCACATATTGCACTCCTTATCTACCATAACTAATGGCAAAACAGATAAAGTCATTAGTGGTTTGGATATGGTTGTTGGGAATATGGAGAATATGGATAAAAAATGATAGAATGATAGAATAAATGATTTACTCTTTGACAAAGCATCAAATGCATTGGTGTACTTGATGAGCTTTTATATGCATGCTTTTTTTTCCTTTCTTTTTTTTTAATCACACCTAGTATGAACATACAATCTGTATCTGAACATCTTGTTTGGAAAAGGACAAACAAACATTAGTGCAGATAAATGCAGAACGCATTGCAATCAAAATGCAATAGGGTTAGCGTTACTGCAACTGCAGGTCTGGCTATGATTTGATCTTTAAAAAAAGAACCCGTAGGTCGTCTTGTGCAAGCAGCATGTCATGACCCATAGTTAAGTTTTATTTCTTTTTTAATAATCATTTAAATTATGATGGGAGCAAAGGAGGAAGTCAGGTTATGTAGTATAAAGATCGAAATTGTCCATATTGGGAAGAGGTTGGGCTGGATGGATGTGTTGACAAAACACAGGACTTTGTCACGGGGAGCGCTGATTGTTCCTTATGTGTTTTTTCCTTTATCCACGACTGATTCACAACCTATAGTGTTCCCGCTGTATACACTCCTGCAATGTCATGAAGTCAGGAAGATACCTGACAGAGGCAAAAGGTAGAGAGAAATAAGAGAAAAAGAGGAGAGAGAACTAGATTTAACTAGCTAATATTTAGTTGGTTATTTGTTTGGTACCTTTTGGTTTTTATTCTACCTGCCGGTGCACTATGCACGAACTCCGACCAGGTACAACACAGACCTTCATAGTTGGACTGGCCATCAGGCATACCAGGACAAATCCCAGTGGGCTGGTGTACCGTCAAAAAATCCATAATGTTTTTACTGGCCCTGTCAGTATGTTTACCAGTGTGCCTTTCATGCGTGGTGTGCATAAAAATGTGCAGTCTGCACGTTGCAGGACGAGCTATGTATTTTTTTGTTTATTTGGGATCGTATTACAAATCACATCACTCCGCTATAAAAAGGTGCATAAATGGGTCTGGGCCTTAAAAGGACATTAAAATTTGACCAATTTTAGATAAGATAGGATGTTTTTGATATTTCTTACTCTTCTCAGTTCTCACTTCCTCTTTTCCTGGTTTCAGTGCAACAATCGTTCAGATTTAAAATGTGATAAAAAAAAAAAAAAGTCAGTACAGTCCTTTGTAGTTGTCCCTGAGGCTCGGCTCCAAAAAGATGGACCTCAGACATGACAGTGAAGGGCAGGGGTTATAGACAGTACCAAGTCCATCATCAAAATTTTGATTTGAAACCATAAGACAGTGACAGATTTACTGTGACCTTGACCCGAGCTGACATGACCGGGATGAGCCAGTCAACATGCCTCACACATGACGAGCTCTCAACTCCCTTGAAGACTAGACCTTACTGGCATCCTCCTCTTTTACTCTTTGTCATTAGCTTTGCCAATGCCTTCCTGCATCTCCTCCATTCATCCTCCATAACCCCGTTCTCTGTAACCCCTCAAATCAAATCTCCTATTTGGCCTAATTTTCCCATGAGCTGCATGTATTAATCAAACCCTAGGCCTGATTGACAAGAGTTATCACCAGTGGATCGGCTCAGTCCTGCCTATCTGGGCCTTTCTGTCTGACTAGGAGACTATCAGAGCCTCTGCTATCTTTTGCGCCTGAAGCCAGTGTCTACCATGAGGAAGGGCTGCTACATCCTGGGCTCTCTCTTATCTCTTCCAGTTTTAAACATCCTACAATCAAAGAGCCCGTAGCGTTTCCTGGCTAATTGCCGGAGGATAATAAATTGCAAAATCCCCCAACACCCCCCATCCTTTGCCTTCACCTCTGTCTCTCGTGCATAGAGTTACTCATTGGCAGCAGGTAGCTAATAATCCGCTTCATTGCCACCAGTCTTGATTGCTTGACTGTAAGCATATCCTGTATTAAGTTACATCTTGAGTGACCCACTTTAATGGAAACTGTACCTAAATCCCTGAAACACATCAAACAAATGAAAAATTATCCTAAGCATCATTAGGCTACACTGGCACTCTATCTTCCAAGATGGAAATTCAGAGCACTGAGGCAGAGCTGGAGTTTTCATTTAAAGATATTGGTCTCTCTCATTGCCCCAATTTACAGGATTACTATCTTTTCATTATGAGCCAGTTATGTTACACCAGATTTACTGTATTTAAACAGATGGCATATGAGGGTGTCAATTTTGCATGACAGGATTAGGCTCATCTCTCCGTTTGGGTGCCGTTTAAAAAGCAGCAGAATATTAAAACACGAGCACATTAGGCAAGATGCTTTCATGCAGTCTTGCTGAGTATAGTATTGAGAGGTGATAATTACTGGGAATACACCCTTGGTCCTAATAATGTAAGGCTTAATTATTCTTTGAAAAAGAAATGTTGCCTTTGGGCGACTGATGAGCTCAACTCCAGCATTTCATCTAAGCCCTATCTAGATTCCTATAGTCTTTAATGGCTCTAATTCGGCATTTGTAAGCTTTCTGATATTCAACAACACTGGCCCATTGAGACTTATCTGTGTCAGGATGTTCTTTCTGATTATCACTTTAACAGGAGCTGTCTTCATTTTGACAAAGTGTGACAGTTTCTAAACTGTATTAACTGTTATTGTAACCTCCCATTAACAAAATCCAAATAAACACGAGCGCAGAGTGTATGCTCTCTAATGAAAATAACATTTTCTCCACACTTCAAGGGGGAAAACATTTATCTAATGGTTTGATGTGCGAAGTGAAGGGTTTTTCATTCGTTCCATACAACAGTGTACATCAGATTGTGTTGGTGTCTGGATTATACAGTTTTGAAGTCCATTAGATTGGCACCAAAATGTGGATTGTATTGAGCATCATTTCTGTTTGACTCATGATCAAAGCTGCTCTGAAGCATCTAGTGAATATAGTTCATACATATAAACTGGTTACAGCTGGCTACAACTGGCAATAGACTGCTGTATTTGTAGCTGGAAAGCACTTTGTCTAGATCCTCTGAAACAGCTACAATGTTGTAAGAAGAAACTTGATTCAATATGACGCATTGCTGATTTCAAAAGAGAGTTGTGTTCAAAGATTGTCTTTTGATTTTTTGCCCTTTGTGAAATTTTAATAATTTAGCCATAATTTTCTGAAGTATGTCCTTTTAAATCATGGATTGAACAAATAAGCATTGCGAGCTTTGTGCAAAGAAAAACATGCAAATGGATTTTGTACTAATGATACACATCAGGTAAACAGTATCTTTCTAAGAAACAGCTGTACACTGATATCTTCAATGCGAAACACTGAATCAACACCTTTGTTTTCAATCCTACCCTTTAAGTTTTACACTGAGTACTTATATACAGTAAGTAGAGTAACCTTGTTGAAAGTACTGTGTTACACACACAAGTACGTTTCACAGTAGGGCACTGACTATTTATTTTTAAAGAAAATCATTGCTGTACAGTACCAGAGCAGCTCAAAAAGGTTGCTGAGCTGATTGTTTATTTTAGTTCAGTAAGTATTTGCGATTATGAAGAATTCTTTTTTTAAAGTGAGAATTTGGGGCAACGAGGTAAAGGGGGTTTTTAGCACTTACTTACCCAGGATGGGTTGACTGAGCATGAATAGTCTTTTTCCGAATATTCCTGTCTCACACTAACAGTCACACCTACACACACATTTACATCAACTTTTCACTAGTTCAACCACATCTCATAACACTGTCCTATAAGTGGCTTTACTGTAGCAGTTAGGAACAAAAGCCTTATGCAAATCAGAGGTAACATTCTCTAAATTATATAGAGCAGTGACAATGCTTTAATTCAAAAGACTAGATGTCAGATCATTGGGACGTTTGCTCCAGATATTTGGTACACTGAAAATAAATGCTTTTTTGCAGTGCTTTCCTTTAACCCTCAGGAAAGTAACCAGGCGAGCTCTAGGTGACTAAGTTGTGTAACACCTGAAACTAACCCCAAAGCTTTAACTAGTTAAGGGGGTCATTAAGTAACTAATAATGTATATTATTAATTAATAAAGATTGTGATTAAACTCGTAAAAGTAATATTTTAAATCAATCCTTTGATACAGAGGTACTGAGTGCATCAATTTGAGAACTGTAACTTTATTGTTTAAGCCACTGAATGAGCTAAAACTTTAAGCTAGGCCATTGATTCATTCTTCTGAGGAGACTAATACTGACAAGTATTATTACTATTACTATAATAGTAAAAATATATAACTTATCTATATCATTTTACTACATGTTTATGGCATGACTCTCTTAAACAAACTTTATTTTATGGCTGTGAGACACGAATATTTTTGAATGTTAAAAAATACCAGCAAGATGGTCTCATTGCAGCAGGAGCAGTAACAAAAAGATAGCATCATAGAATGAGAACTTCATCTATGTTTCAGTATAGTTTCCTCTAGAGTATGTACTATGCTGTACCTATCATTAGGGGATCCCTGTTGTAACCCCCCAGTCATCTTCCTCAACATTCTTCTGTCCCAGGTCCCCCTCCCTTTTTCCTCTGGGTGCTAATTAATGTGTCGTGGAGGCTGAGAAGTTAACTAGCAGCTACGTTACAGCAGCATCCCTCTGTCTCCTTGGTTCCTCCCAGGGCAGAAGGTACTACTTTTGAAAGCACCTGAGCACAGACACAAACTTACTGTAAAAACACTGATATTCACTCATGGATCTCGTCCTAATTTCTCAACTCTCTCTTACTCAGTTAGTTTTGATATCACTTACTTAGCCCTCATATAGACATTCTGACACGTAAATATACAGTGCACAAAGTTTAAGTTGGAATTTGCTGAATGCTTAGCTAAACCATTCGCCTTCAGGACAGAATGGTAGAAAAACCACTCTGACACTTTTCCTGACACACTTGTGACTGGTCACTTTAGTTTGAAAGTGCTTCATTTTCTAAATCATTCCCTATTTGGCCCAAATTCACTAGACTAGCTGCTTATGCTTAGTAGTGCTGATGTCTCAGAGGTGTATCGGCGCTTTGTAAATGGGCCACAACGCACAAATGTGTTTAACATGTGTAATAAAGCAGAAACTTGACAACCCAAAGTACATTTCAGTCCATCATTAGCTGATTTTAAGAACTCTGCTCATTTAGCATATAGTGTATAGAAAAGTAGCTACTGTAACAAAGATCAGACATAAATAAGCCCAATGATTTAATAAACCATGTAAGAGTAATGGACAACATCTATGATTATAATAACAGCCTTGTTTATACCAGCACTTACTCTATTGACTCACTGTGACATCAGGAAACCTCATGATGTAAATTTTAAATGCAAGCATGACCTTCATTATAGAGTAAGTAAACATGCTTTAGACCCATCTGACTTAGGGGCTTGATTTTATACAGTGATCTAAGTTTCTCTTATTGACAGTATATCGATTGTATTGCATTTGATTATTAATACGCTTAATTTAATAGGTTCTTTTTTACCAGCCTTTGAATGCCCTAACGTGTGTATACACAATTTGTGCATGTAAAAGTGTGAATGTTTGTCACTACATCAATGTATAATATATGTTTGAATGTTCAGGCAAACTGATTTTTCTCACATATTTGAGGCTTCAGGCCTATTATGAATAGCAGACATAAGAACATTTAATCACTCTTAATAAGACTTTTGAATTATTGGTTTAGACTCTGGTGGCTTCAGCCAAGAGTACATAACATAAAGAATGCAGCCACTTATAAAGGAAGTTGTTTGCTAATGTTTGTGTATAGCAAGTGCTGGATGCATTATTAAAGTTTTACCGTGCTGCGTGTAATAAATCCTCTTGACTCCTATTATTCATTGCATAATGACTTTCATTCATCATTGGAAACATGAGGTAAATTAGCTGCTGGAACCTTGTGTTTGGCTCCAAGGCTTTTCTGAAAGAATCTTTCAAAGTCTTCGTCTGTTAATTCATTTCTGTAAGAGTCAAACTTTAGTTACGCAACATAGCCTTTTTAGAGACTGCATTTACACTCTGACAATAAGATGTAGCCATACCATGACATATTTTGTGCTATTGAATGGGAGATATTTGTCAGACCTCACACAACCACATATTACATGTGAGACTAACCTCAAATTTTCTCCTCAAGCGTGCTGTACTTTTTTAGATCATCACAATCCTCAGATAAAATGTGTCTGTCTCCTCCCATTATATTCAACCCTTCCCCCAAAATGATAATTAAATGAGGAATGCGTCAGAAAGCCTAGAATTAAAATACTTAATTATGCATCCTTCACACATGAATCTTTTATGATTTGGGAATCAACATTCTTAATTATTCAAAACTGCAAAATGTATCGAAAGTTATATGTGGAAAAGGCAGAACAGATGAATACAGGAATGCGCAACAAAATGCGCGTGTGGAGGTGAAAAAGTAACGGCCTAATATCAATCAGTGTGCAGCCAGATTTCTCTCAAGTCCTCTCATCATCCCGCTAAAAATGCGCATCAGGGAAGACTGGGTTTAATTATCTGATTAAAAAGTTAATGCAGGGCAGAAGAACAGAATGGCCTATGTGGTGCAGAGGAGGTCTTTGACCTGGAACAGCAGATCTGATGGGAACTTAGACCAGTGGGGCACAGTCTGGGATGTGTCAAGTTATCTCTAGTCAAGTTTCTATACATTATATATAGGAAGGAAGGAAAGAAAGAAAGAAAACTTTATGTAGATTTTGCATGATTCTGCATCATTCTTGGTATTTTTACACTGAATCGTTTAACCCACATTAAGTAAGAATCTAAAGTAATTCATTTAATCCATTTTAAATGGTTGTGGAAGATGAAAGGCCACATTTTAATCCATCTATATTTCAACAAAGACAACAACCCCTTTTATGTTTGTTACAAGGTCATGCTAATGCTGTGTATGCTCTTTCCGTCTGTTTGTGTATATATATCGTGTTTGTTTTCGGCTAACATCAGCATGGAACAAACTCAATTAGTCACCTTGAAAGTGTAAGTATTTCCACTCCACTCTGTTGTGCATGTAAATGGGTTTCAAAATGATGTATTCTGAAGGGCCTTCTGAGGTAAAAGAGGCACAAAACACTGACCTGCACCTCTAAAATCTTCTGAAGTCTGACAGTGTCTGTGTAAACCAGTACCCAAGGAAAGAGTTGTTACTGTGGCTGGAGGTCAGTCAGGCAGGTCTGCTGGGATGGCCCAACGGCTCCCAGCATGTTTTCTGGCCACTGCTGCTTCCAACACCAGCCACCATACAAAGACAAGGTTCTGAGCCAGCACTTGGCCTCTCTCTGGCCTTTGAAGGCAATCACAAACACATGTGCACCCATGTATTTGTGCATACACACATAACTGTGCATGAGACTTGACCAAGGTTCCCCATGAGGGTCTTGGCCTGTCATCTAACAAAGCCTAACAATAGCAGTGAGCAGATGCCAGGGTTCCAGGGCCAAACAGAT
Source organism: Istiophorus platypterus (assembly GCA_016859345.1). Taxonomy (NCBI): domain Eukaryota; kingdom Metazoa; phylum Chordata; class Actinopteri; order Istiophoriformes; family Istiophoridae; genus Istiophorus; species Istiophorus platypterus. The sequence continues at coordinate 7,310,446 of CM029116.1, forward strand.
GGATAGGCCAAGTGGCTTTGGATAAGAATCACCCTCCTAACCCATAAAGGCAGCTTGGGGTTCTGGCTGTCAGGGTGCTATGTTTTTAGATAAATTAGCACAGTGAGAGGAAAAACAGTGGGCTTTGCAAAAGTCCAGGAACAGCTTGCAGGAAGGCAGGCATAAAAGAGAGACTTGCTTGGGGCCCAGAATCCCACCAAGTCTAATCTCACACCCATGGCTCGAAAGGCCAGAGGGGAGGGCCAGTATCTCTCCATGAGGGACTGAAATATTAAAGCAGTTATAAACCATCCGACTTGCCTGTACCATGGCTGACTTGGAACGTCCACTAGATTTAGAGTGCCGTGAGCAGTGGGACAATAAAAAGAACCATCTCAAGGCTGTGCGTCAGTACCTGATTAAAAAAAAGTCTCTACTTCCTACTTCTCTCTTTGTAAATTTTGACGTCTCTTCCAAGCTGCATTTTTTTTCTCTACTTGTTTGCTATTTTCTACATTTTCTTTTTAATTTTTTCTTTGTTTTACCACATATTCCAAGCCTTGGTCACCATAAAATCTGTGATGTTAAGAGACAAGTGAACGAGCGCTTTCCCCTTCAAAGAACCAAAATGTGAGGCTGATACTACACTGTAGGGTCCTATGGTGAGGCCTCTGTTGGCAGGAAGCTGTAATTTTAGGAGGTGAGGAGGTGCTGGCTGTCTGACCCCTGGCTGTTCAGGCAACCCTCACAGCATGCACAGTACTGAAAGTCTGGCAGTCAAACAGGGAGGGGCAGGTGGTGTAATGGCCCTGAGTGGAGTGGGAGAGGGTGCTTAGCTAGGGTAATTTAAGAGCAGGACATACAGATGGGATTGAGGGCATAGAAGAGACTTTGCAGGGCAGCGGTGATTAGACAGAAGGGCTCTCTTGAGTGCAGCGATGGAACTTGGCCACCATAAAAGAAGAGGGGGGAGAAAAAGGGAACTGACCTCATGACATCTTCAAAAGGGGTGAAAATGGCAAGGGTGTTCGACTATAGAGTTTGGGGATTCCATAATCAAAGGCCTCATGTTGAAGTCCTTAGAACATCACTGATCACGCTGTTTGCTAAAAAGCAACTAGGACACCAGTGTTGCTACGCTAGGTGAAAATGTCCCTGCGGTCAGCAGTGTACAATAAAGGTTTTCCCAGGGGATAAAGATACGAGACGGTAAACTATCAGCCAAGTACTGAAATGCTATGCTGCATAATCAGGCTCTCTGCACACACCATCACAATAATTAGGAAACAGCACAAGTCATCATGCAGTGGAGCTGTGGGGTAGTTAAATAAACACCCTGAAGTTCAAGAGGTCGTTGTTGATAAGGTGGGGAAACAATGAATACGTGGAAACTTACTACAGGAGATTTGACAGCAGGATGTTGCACACCTATCAAGCAAAGCAATGAATATACAATGCTTGTACTCATTGAGTCCCCTGGCCCTTATTTATCTGGAGGTAAAACGTAAATGGAAAAACCACAAATGGCACTCCACACCTGCATGCTGCCCATGTCTGTTTGAACATTAAGTGTAATGAAAGCCACACGTCTCCTGTCTGGACGGGTTGGAAATGATGCAGCTCAAATGAACCTGCCTCTCAGTTAAATGTTTTCATACTTCACACTCCATTATGGTGGTGCTGATGTGAGCAGCTCCAGGTGAGCAGCGGGGATGAAGGCTGTCAGTGGAGGAGAGGGGCTGCGGTCCTTGGAGTGGGAGGAAGGAATAGGAATGGAGCCACAGCTCATTGGGAACATCAGCCTGCTACAGGGAGGACAGGGAACATGACTCATTAGGTATGGGCTTCTGCACTTTCTATACTGAGCTGCATGCTAATGTAGGGAAGACATGTCTGAACTGGGGCTCCAGCCCCAGACGATCACAGTGCTAGAAAGCTGGAAATCACTGAGGCCTTTCTCTATAGCATATGGTGGACATAGCACCATTTAACCTTCTAAGAAGCTGGTATTTGTGATAGTCATCAGTAACTTCACATAGTCATAACATTAAAAGCTTGATATACTTTTGTCTGAGTTTTACAAGGAACATTTAATGGAAAGACCACATGATTTGACTTGAATAGTTAATGAGAGAAAAGTCTTGGATCATATACATTATAGCCACTGAAGATCATGTGAGCCTTGATGGAGATTGAAGGAGAATGAAAACCTTTATCATACTAATGAGGGATATTAGCCATACTTTCCAGGCTTCAACGACATTGACAATTTTACACTTGACATTAATTGCCTTTCTCGAGTACTGAAAACCTTTTTTTTTTTTTTTTTTTCTAACCTCAAGTGTGTCATTTTATGAGGCTGAGTTAGATACTGAGGGGGCTGGTAATGAATGGGGACAGGAGTCAGGCAAAAGTTTTCTATTTGCAAGGTTGAGATGTCAATAAAAGGCTCCTGTGATGGCATTTACCACTACAGGCAAACATACACACACCTTTCCTGTGTTTCAAATAGGAATGCAGACAAGGTGACATCAATTCACATTTTGTCACATTTAGTGGGGTAAACCACCCTGCAAATGATTACTCCAAATCAAATACATGGGGATGAACTGTGATTAAACACCACATAACAAATGAGGGCTTGTTTGCTCTTGAATTTTCTTTCTTTTCTTGGTGAAGACTAATTAAATGCTTGAGGATACATCTGATTAAACAACATGCCACTCTCAAAATTAAATGTCATGTGCAATTACTACGAGAGGAGTGACTGATCCTCATACTATGTAACCCATTTGTATATATCTTTCCATCGTCCTACTAGCTCTCCTTTTCTATCTTGGTTTTTATCTTGGCCTTTGTAAAGGCATAGATTGTTAAACCTGTCTGATTATTGATTTGAACAAGATGCCCTTTGAGAATTTCTGGACATTATATACATCATAGAGCACCACACCAACACAATGTGGCAAAAAATCCAATTAAATCTATTTTTCTTTACTTTGTATGAGAACTCATTACATTGGGAACGAGTGTTAGGCATCCTTTGATCATAAAGGATAATGCTGACAATATTCTATATTTTTGTTATTGTCAACAAATCTTATAAAGACCAGAACCAAAAGTAAGTTTGTCTTTTTCTCTGATCTTTCTAACTTCCCCAGCCTGGTTGTGGCTAAACAAAAAAAATGACTAGCTCATTTCCTAAAAATGCTGGGCACTGCAGTTTCTAGCAAACATTGGTAAACCAGGAATAAATAGTATGTTTGTTGGGGACAATTTTAAGCTGTGGATTTGGTGCACTGGCAAGTATTTATGGCAGGAGGACAGTGGATTTGGATTGATTGTAAATAAACTACAGTGCCCCTGCTTCTTGAAATAAAGGAACATGTCACCCGATGCAAAAGTGTTTCTAGTTTGTGTTTTTAATAGTTTTAGTTTTAATAGTAAAAAACAATATTCTCTGTGGCAGAGAATAGGCATTCAAATGTTATTGGGATCTATTCATGTTGATGCTTTTACTAACAAAAACATATAAGCTCACCAGACTTAACCTTTAATGATTCCATTAAGATGTTGCACTTTAGATAGCATACTTTGTGCTGCTGATGGTCCTATATTCCAAACAGACGTGTGCCAGTTTTAAAACCGGTTTATTTGAGATTTGCAGTCCCCAACTGAGGTAGGAAACATTCCCTCTGGGCAAAACTCCCACTCGCTCACACCAAAATGAACAACAACAACCAAAAACTGAAGTCCCTTTTCAAGTTGCCTCGAGCCTTGCAAGCTTTCCGCTGCATCATTGTTGTGTTTTGCTTGCTGCTCACCTGCAGTGATTTATGTGTGTATCCAGCTGAGATTTTGCTATCATATTTTCACCTTATTTTTAGGTTATTTCTTCCTGCAAAGCCAGCTGGGATGTTAGACCCAAGCCTCAATGCCAGAGACACCCGGCAAGCACCTGAGCCTGCTACATGATGGGGTATTTCAAACGTATCGGATCATTTGGTCCCTCCCTATACTCCTTTTGAAGAGGAAGCTCCTACCTGAAGTTTTTTGATTTGACTTACATGAGGTGACCATTTCCTTTATCACAGTCTAGCCTGCAACATTTAATCTCAAGAGGGCTCCTTTAGATTCTTCTCTCTGTTGCTGCACTGCTGTGATCAGTCACCTGTTCTCAGTTTCACAGAAAGCTTGCGTGGGCCCTGCCGAGTGCTCATCCGCAGTACTGCCATATAACTGGGAGAGGGTGTTTTCCCCAGAGTAATCCTGATTTACTCCTCCGTAGAGCCTGCACACTGCTGTCTTGATGGCTGTGGAGTTGTAGCATACAGCTAGAGCCCCACCACTCTTCCTGTCTCTCGTACGTTACCCCACCCATCTTACATGCTCTTCATCTGTTTCCAGAGGTGAGATTTGGAATCGGGTGGGAGTGTGTCCAATGGCATTAACCCACAGTGGAGCTTGAATCACAGATTAGAGCAGAGGAGGCACTGTGCAGAGTTGGGTTGGGTGGGAGGCGATACAGTGGTGAGATGGGGCTTCGGGCGCCTGGGGAGGGTGGACAGCTCTCATCAGGGCCAGATGGGATACAGGAATAATACAGAGATGTGGGGCTTGAAATCCAAAAAGGGATAGGCTTAAATCTTCTTCTATTGAGGTGGAGCTTTGGGGCTAATAAAGGATTCCCTTGAAGGAAGAGTGAGCGCTCGGCAGCCTTCAAGAGTTTGTAGTGTCCCTGCTGGTGCCAGAGGAGACCAATTTATCATCTGTGTTCCTCCTGAAAGCTGCCACACTCATTGAGGAGGCAAATTTGCCTTCATGTCAGTGTAGTTTAGTAAAAAGTTATAATGACTTGACAGTGTTTTCTCAAATCTGCCTCTTAAAACCAGCTTTAGAGTGAAACATTTAGATATATTGAAACACTTAACTTCCCAATCTCATAAAAGGAATATTATTTGAAGGGAGCCTTTCCTTTCTTTTCCTGTCCTTCGCTCTCTCTCATCTCCTCCCCCTTAGTTTTATTGAAGCTAGTCTCTCTTCTTGTTGCCATGGATCTATTTGATATATTTATATTTACTTTGATGAGTTTTCAAATATTCCATTAGGCTACTATAAGTATCATTACAGCCTATGTGACATGATCATCAGTTTGATCCCAAGAAGGATTATGACAGACATTGCAGGAAAAATAACTTTTTTTTGTTTATTTGTTTATTGGTTTGTTTGGTTAGACTGCTGATTCTCTTCTTTGTACTCAGTTGCACTATAACTTAATGCCTTTAAACACCACAAAATGTGTGAAATATTGAAAACAGACAAAAACTATTATGCTTATTTGTGTGGATTTCTTGTAGAAAGAAATCAATGATCATTTAATAGTATATTATTATATTCTCTCAATGCCATAGATCTACCAGTGCAGGTATTGGCAAAAAAACACTTCTGCCTTGACATCCTCTGCTTCTTACAGCATTAATGTCAGCCAGTAGGAAGAAAAATGCCTTATATCGACATTATTTACATTTGGGTGAACTTTCAAAATGGTAAATACATCAATCTTGTATGTTCTACTCTTTCCGTGTGTGTGTGTGCTTGTGCATGGGTGAATGAGTCCATCACTCTTCTTTGCACTCATTAATAAGAGTCAGGCTCATAAATAACAGGACCGGGAGGGGTTGAGGTTTGCATGCCAGTAGCACCCTCATGTCTCCAGCAAATTAAACCCAGTCAATATGCACTGTTTGTTTATACCTGTATCTATAAGTTGCCTCGGTTCATACTGAGAATCATCAGGAGATGTTTCAATAAGGAGGCCCTTGAAAAGTGATAGTAAGATACATGTTAATGAATGGATAAGCAATTCAAAATATTTTAGTTGTTTGGTAGCAAGCGTGAGGGTCAGTGTGGGGAAACTGAGTGTCGAGCTGTGTATATTTGTGTGAAGTGTGTGGGCAAGAAAGTTGTTTGTGCTACTTTTGAACCGTACTTGGTGGGGTGTGGAGCTCTTTGTTGATGAATAGACGGAATTCCTTTTGTAAGCCAGGAGTTCACCGGTAGGTTATTGATGAATCTAATGTTAATGTATTTATTTTATTAATCTATTATCTATTTTGTGTTACTTAGTGAAATTATTCAGTCTGAGATAAGTGAAAAGTTTTTATCAACGTGTTTGAACCAAAGGTGACATCCATAAGATTTTCTTTTTTTCTGACCAGTGGTCCAAATAAAAAACATTTTCTTTTATCTTCTCTGCTTTATGTCATTGTAAATTGAATATGTCTTGAATTTGAAATGTTGATCAGATGTAACAGAAGATATAACAGAAAATAATCACAAGTTGCAGCTGTAGTTTGAATCTGGCCTTCTTCAGACCACAGTATAATAGCTTAAGTATTATCAACAGTACCTCCATAAGGAGGCTAACCTGTCTCCAAGCATGTACTGAAATTAGGACAACTAGCCAGCACCAGCCAGTTATTTACACTACACTGAGGCAAATATTCATTATTATGCAAATTCATTCAATTGCAAAAGTGGGGGGAGAGTAGTCTTATGAAGACGAGGAATTGCAGATAATTAGCAGGAAGGCATTTTGTTTGAACCCAGCCACTTCGACTTGGGATGTGCTACGAAGGTTGGGTGATAAACAAGCAATGGAAAAACACAAGGGGAAAGAGAAAAAAGACAACAAGCTCTTTCATCTAGACCCACACAGAGATAAGTCTAAGGAATAATCAACTGTTGTATTGCTGAATGTTGCGGGTAGACAGCTGTGGAATTAGCCATCTCCAATCTGATTGTCCCCAGCACTTTAATCCCTAATGCAGATAAATATGGCTCTGAAGTCATTGGGAGAGAGTGGCTGCAGTAGCCCTGGGTCTGACCATCTAACAGCCTCTGTCTAAATGGCTTTGACTGTCGATAAAACGAGGCTGTGGCAGCGGCACTGATGTGATGTTAGCTCGCTCCCTCTGTTTGTCTGTCTGCCTGCTTGTTGTTCGCTATAGGTATCATTGTTTCCATTCCATTTCACAGCAATCGGCCTTGGTGAGGGAAAAGTGCTTTTCTATCCTTGAGCTGTGTCTTTGTCATATCAAGGCCTCTGGCTTGAGCTGCAGATTCTTTATAAGCTTAAAAGTGTGTGTGTGTGTGTGTGTGTGTGTGTGTGTGTGTGTGTGTGTGTGTGTGTGTGTGTGTGTGTGTGTTTGGGGGGTGTTGCTTTATCTACAATACGCGCCTGTAGTTGTTGCAATAACTTCATGGTGCATGTTTTTTTTTTTTTTTTTAATGCGTGCAAGTGTGTATGCACAAGCACTGAATATGTTGAGAATGCTGATGGATCTATTTTAGGCTAAAAGAGTCTCTGTCAGAGGGAATTGCATTAGTATGACAACAGATACTCAAAGCTTGTTGAAAGCACAGTCAGTAGAATAAAGAATCTTTTTCTCAAAGCAAAGCTAGCACTTTTACAAATTGTATGCAAACATCTTTCTTGAGCTCCATTTTTTTTTTTCAAAAGTGACAAAAACATATTTTGTTTGGCTATTTGAATTTCCAGTTTTCTTTTGGTACCTTTTCCTGATGGATGCATATTCAGGTACCTGAGGATATTGCCTGGTTGTGAGGTAGTAAGCGTGTCCTCGATGTAGCAGAATTTTATTCAACTGTACAAGCCTGACAATGTTATCGACTATTTCCTTTCAGTTTTAATTGCATCCTGATAACCTGGTTAGAATGGTGCTATAAGTAATTAATCACACACCCTTTTTGTGAGTGCGTTTATAACACACAAGTTGACTCACGCAGACACACACAAGCGCACACACAGGGTCGTGGCAAGGTGATCAATCAACCTGCGACAACGTTCCAAACACCCCATCATTCCCTCCATGGTTGCCTTTATCAACAGGCTAATTTGTCTCCCTTTGCACCTCAAATATTATGAGTCCTCGCACACTTAGCCCCACACCTTTCCCTTTTATCTTCCTACCCACCACTTAATACAGCAATTAGACAGCTGTGGAGGTTGCAGCTTCTCATTAACTCTTGCCAGCTCAGGCTAGTTGTCACAATAACATACTGTAACCTGTAGCCTGCTCTGACAGCTACGATGTTCAGCAGAAAGGCAATAGTTAGCTCAGCCCAGTTTCCTTCCCCTTAGCTCCTCTCTGTCTCTACTTTTCATCACACATCCTGCAGACATTATTAAATTTTTTTTCGTCTTGCATACTAGTCTCATGGATCTTGCAGCTTGCAATTTCTCTCTCTTGTATACACGCTCTCCTGGTTGATAAAGCAATCACCTCTACTGTAGCATTAAGTAGGTAAACAAATTAGCACTGCTGCTGTGCTCTCTTCTCCCTCTTTCATTTCTTTCTTGTTGCCCACACCTTATTTCTTTTTGCCTCTACATCGCTCCCTCCACTGCTCCCTCCGCTGCTCTGTCCCTTGCTCTCGTTTACTTTCCTGCTTTCATGTGCTCCACTCCTCTTGTTCTGCCCTCATCCTCCAATCTTTCATGTTGATTTCAAAACTGGCACGTCCACAGATGAAAAGTGGAATGGAGTCAGTTGAAGAGAGCCAATTTCCTCGTCTCTTGTGAAGATTAGCTGAAGCTCATTGGAACGTATGCTTTGTGTTAAAGAGCCTGCCAAATGACAGAACACGGTTGGGGGATTCATAATTATCTTTTTATTACTCTGCATGTATAATGACTGCCCCCATTATAAAACTCAAGACGATGTACACAATTACATTACCCCTGACGGCACTAAAACAGGTGCATTACAGTTGATGTCTTTTTCAGAACATGTTTAGTTTGTTAGTTCATTTGAAATAAGCCACTGACTGTGAAATGTGTTGTATTCTGCAAATAACATTGCATACTATCAGATGGCATTTACTTATTAATGTAGTTAACGTCATAGATACAGTGTACAGCATTGTACACTACTGTAGCTTCTGGGACAAAATGAATGCAATTTTCTTCATCGAGGGAGCCAAGCTATTTGCAGTATTTACCATATTATCTGAATTATGTGTAATTTTGAGAAACAGTGAGACCTAGTGGTGAATAAAATATGAGGGCTCATAGGGGGTAGAGCCTCTGTGATAGCCTGTAGGCATTAAAAAGCAGTGTGGATTACCATAAAATGCAATAAGGGTTGTCTTCATTCCTGGAGTTACCTCTTTTTCTGCATGATTTAAAACAAGGTGTGGCATATCTGCACATTTTACCAGACTGAAGGTTTTAAAGTTTTGAGGGATAAAAGGAGAAAAGGACTGATTTTACAAAAGTCAGGGTGCATTTCATGTGTCAGCATTAAATTGAGAGCGTTTGCAGTCCTTGCATTTGTCACTTTTTTTTCAGATTTAACGGTGTTTCTCTTAAAGTTACTCCTCAGTTCATTTTTTCATCACCTGTCTGGCGGTCTGCCTTGCAGACCTTGAGCATTACATTAGCAGGATTATTTTAGGCTTGTTATTGTTTTTGTCTTGCTTTGAAAACATGTGCAAAATACAAACACACCCACCATGTGAGTGCATGTTTTCACATACTGTATGTACACACGATCCCGCCGATAACGCCAAAAGGTACAGATGTGAGTGAGGACTGGCTTTATGGGTTTTCGAATGAGGATAGGATAGAGCAAATGGGTGGTTTGCCTGTAGTATTTCTGTCATTGCACCACAAACAGAAAAACAGGAGGACTGCAGGCTTGTGAATAGACTCCGTTATTAACCCCATAAATCACTGCACTGCTGATGGATGCCATATATGAGACAATTCATCAGATTGTCTCCCTCTCTTTCTCATTTGCAGTCACACACACACAAAAGCATATACACATGTAGAAACACACAAGCTTGAAAAATGGTAAATGTTGCAAATCTTCTACACAGTAGCATGACATTGCATCTTGGTCAGCAGCGCTGTTTTGTTCTTTTCCATTTTCCTGCATATCCACACTGAGAGGGATGATTTCTTTTAAAAATCAGTCACTTCCTTACTGGTTCTTACTAATGCTGTTAGACAAGGCATTTGCCTCTTGGGCTATAAGAGAAAAAAATACTCTCTCCATGAATAATCCTAGTGATTCTCATGGTCCATCTGAAAAAATAGAGGGTAGATAAGATTATAGGTAATGAAGAGGAATGGATTGAGGTAAAGCAGAGGGAAGACCGGGAAGGGGGGGGGGTCTTAACTCCATGACCAGCGGCTTTGTGATAGTGATTTAAGAGGTCAGAGAAGGAAGATAAAGGCTTGTGCATTATTAATGCAGAAGGGATCTAACTGAATGTGATTGGAAGTTTCTGCTGGTGTTCCTGCTGAAGAAAAAAATGAAAATTCATCAAAGTGCCTGTGTGTGCGTGTGTGTGTGTGTTCACACATCACTGCCTCATGAAATGATATGACATTTGAATCTTCATTTGAGTCCTATCCTGTTTTGCATAGGGTAAAAATAGCACAAGTCTAAGGCTTTTTTTTTCTTGCTAGTTGCTGTTTTACCAGGATGAAAGTGTATGTGAAATGAACTAAATGCATCAAAATGAATTATTAAACCCAATTGTGGAGAAAATAAGATCACATCTTTCAAAAGAACTTTTTTATTGCTGTTTATGAGCCCAGAGAATGTTTATCTGCGAGTGGGGAAAGTTTGCACGTAGAGAGCCGGTGAAATGGCAAACAGTGTCAGTGGGACACAGTCAGGTCCATGTGCATGTGGATTGGTCCTGTGAATGTTTGTGTGTACTGTACATATTTGTACATGTGTGTTTGCGTGTGAGATGGAGCTTAAGCTTGTGGTTAGCTGTCGCCCCCAGTGCAGATTGATGGCTTACAGACAGGTAATTTATGACTGCTCGGTGGCTGGCAGGGAGAAGGGTGACATGCGACTTTCCCTGCAGATAAATAAGCACTGCTCTGGGGTCCACATCACCTCACCCCTGCATATTTGTGAAAGAATAGATTTAACACTGGCTCTCTTTTGTTTTACTATTATTATTATTAGTGTTATGTTGCTTCCTCTAATTGCTCTCGGCTCTCTGCTGATCTTCTCACATTGCTTTCATCAGTTTTCCTTTCATTCTCCAAGCTTCTCACCACAGATTTTTCTTTATGTCCCTCTCTTAAAACTATGTTCCCTCCTACTCTTTCCCACCCTGTTAGTCCGCCACCTCTGATTGTCTTTGTTTTACCCCCTCTCTCAGCGGGGAGCTGGGGACTTCGACATGCCAGCCATCATTTATAGGAATATGGTGTGAAATCGATCTCATGGAGAACCTTGCTGCAACAGTAAATTTTAGGGAAGGAGGGCCACAGATTAATTTCAAGGTCTTTTTTGTGAAACACATGCCCTGTCTGAAATAGGGAGAACACATGAAGGTGTGATATCATATTGTAACAAATTATGCAGCTGTACTCTTTCCTGCCTGCCTGTGCCAGAGGTTCATTGAGGGGACAAGACAATTTCATTTGAGCTGAAATAAACATCAAATGGTGGCCTATCTCAATCAATCCCTTTGTCCGTCCAAGTAATTCTTCCCCAGAGAGGAAAGCTGTAGTGAGCTGGGCTAGAGCAGGAAGTGGAATAGCAGAGAGGGAGAGAGACGTGCGAACAGTAGTTGACTGATGGATGAGGAAGTTATTACACCGCCGGGAGGACGTGTCATTTATTGCCAGTTGCCTGTCTCTCGTTGCCTCTTGTTTCTTTTATGGCAGTGATTACAGACCAGATGCATAGACAAACAGCTCCCCTGGAGATCCCCATCACCCATATAAAATACATGCACGCAGACACAACCACACACAAATAGGAGATTTTAACCTTCCACAGCAAGCCGCGCCACCACCAGGACGGTCAGGACACGGTGCGGGTTGAGGGAGGAAGTCATCGGAAAAAGTTACATTTGTTAGGCCTGCTACAAGACCTTATCTGTCCCTTATGTGATGATTTACTGAAGCCATTGTCTTAGCAGACCTTGAACAAGTTCTTCTGCCTCTCTGTAGCAGGGACCTGTTAACAAGCACTAAACCTGTTCAGGAGACATAGGTTGTGCCCCTTTGTAACCATGGTTCTCTCCCAGATCAGTCAAGTGTCTGTGGATGAAACAGCAAAAATGTATCACAAGACTTTCAACAAAATATGTAGATGTTGAAATATATTTGTATAATATCTCAAAATAGGGATATTTTTCTTATTATAATGATACTCTGGACTAACCAGCCTTTAATTTGTGTAATTATATTAGCATAGAGTTGTGGAAGTATTTGACAAAAAAAAAAACATTAACTCAAAGGAGACAACACTGCTAACAGTCTTCAACAGCAGTCTTTGCTCACATGATAACATGTGAGCAAACATGATAACATGATAACATCTTCATATATGGAGGGAGGCATTTTAGAAATTTTTAGATAACTACAACTGTTGCTATTGACTCATTCATCTAAGTGTGATCTTTCTGAGTCTGAATTTCTTAAATTATTTACATGTAGGCGTCATGGGAGTCAGTCATAGTCAAAATGAAAACAATAGCAGCAGAATAATATAGAGACTGTTCCCCTTTCTGGATGAAAAAATATCAGATTCGGGATGCAGTAGCTCTGGGTATGGCTTAAACGTTTGGTACAAGTGATAATGTGATTTCGGAGATTTGCTGATACCAAAACCATTTTAAGATTCCAACTGTTAAGCACAGGGATGGATCGATAATGAACCATCTAGAATAAATTTAATTAAATACCAGCCAATTCTGGGAGAAAACATCACCCCATATGAGGAGGTTTGTGCAACAGGATAATGATCCTAAAGGTTTTACCATGGCCCTCACAGTGCCCAACCTTAACTTCATCGGAAACTTGTGGATAGGTAGAATGAGCAGAAATCCCTAAAGAAGAATTTAAGAAGAAGAATTTAAATACTGGCTGCAAAAAACATTTACAGACAGGGATACTTGTCGCATTTGGTGGTACTGACCGTGCAGGATGCCAAAACTTTTTTTGGGCCCTTTTCCTTTTTTGTTACTCTGAATCTTTGAAAGATGGAAATCAAAGGATAATCTTGCCTAAAATATTAAAGAAGTTTCATCTTTAACTTCATGGCTTTTGGATATCAATTCATCCTTTGCCAGGGGTACCCAGACTTTTTTTTAATGCCACAGTATCTAATGGTTTCAGTTCTTTGTACTAAGAACGCATTTCAGGTGGTACTGAAAAATCTTGAGGTGTGATACCGTGCACACATGCAGAAAAACACAATTGTCACACACCGTTCCCTGGTTTAAGCATCCCTGAGTGAGTGAGTGACCACAAAAGGCAGATTGCTGGCTATGGCTCCACTTACTTTGTGCCATGGTAACAAGGAAGATGCAGCAGGACAGATACAGCCTAAATGTACGGCCCAGCCCATCCGTAATTTTCTATCCAAGGACAGTGGCAATTTAGTAGTGCCTATTCCTGACACCGTGCCAAGCCATGCTCTTCTTTGTTGTCCTATTTTTCATAATACCACTTTCTTCCAGGGCTAAACAATAACAGACGGGAGGGACTTTAATAAGCCTCAATCTCAGCCCTGTGCAGCTCAGGGGCTTGTGGCAACAGTAACTGTGTGTATTTATTATTGATGGCTAGCACCTTGGCCCTGTGTTTGCAGTGGAGGAACAGAACAGGAGAGAAACCAGGTCATCTACTGCACAATGGAGAAAGAGCCGGAGGCCCAGCTGACTCACCCAACCAGCATTATTGCATTATTATTGCATTTCTTTCATTACTGCTATCGCCTGCCTTTTCAATACCTCTGGCTTGGAGTCACAGTTTCCATAGAGTTTACCTTATGGCCTTATGGAGAGCCACTTCTCACTTCTACATCTACTCTATTACACACACGCATACACTAACTCTCTCTCCTTCTCTCTCTCTCTCTCTCTCTCCCTGTGCTCTATCTTACTATTTCTCTCCTCTCAATCTTAACAGCCCCACTACCCTGTCTTCTTTCTTTCCTCCTTTCTCTAGAGTTATTTTTCTCCTCTTTGAAGAACAGCGATAACGATTTGCCTTGGAAACACACCACTTCTATTCACTTCAGTTAAGATGCTTCAAGGTATAATTTGCTGAATCAAAAAAGGATGTTTTGCTACAAACGTTTACTCAGTGTTTTACTCTGGGGTAATATTTTAGCCCAGTGGGTGATTATTTTCTGTTTAACAGCCTGGTTTTACACATAGGTCTGTGCAGTTGGTGCAATTAGAATGGACAGAATGTTGTTGCTGAAAATTATATTTTGAGGTCAAATACACAGTAAACACCTCAGATATACAGTATCACATTGGTGCCCTGTTTTTTTTTTTTTTTGGCTTTCATTTTAGATGGGAACATTAACTTGTGTTGCTGAAATTATACTGCATTATATGTAACACCCACACATTTAGGGTAGAGTAATTATAATTTGTGGGTTGAGAAGAATGGTCACAGTTTGTAAACACTGAGGCAGAACGTTTTTATCCCAGTCATATTGCTCTTTCTGTCTCACAGAACGCAGTTGTAGGTGTTTGATCTCGTTAATGTGGTGATAAAGTGTTCATTGTCTCGTATTTCTCAACTAGAAAAGATTTTACTCTTTTTATGTGCCTGTGAATTGTAAATGTAATGGGACCAAATGATACTATCACGTCCGGCAATAGCCATTGCTATTTCAGGGTAATTGTGTTTCCCAGAATTAGCAGCAGGTCAACCCATTGTACTATCACACCCAGTGATCATGGAGATGAATACTGCACTGAAATGTTTCCTATTCAAACATGTAGAATACACTCTCAAAACTGTATCATTGCAGCTTTCTTCAGTAAAGCACCCATTTCTGTTTTCAATGACTGGTGATTTGATTTGATCATGGTTGCATTAGCCCGATAGACCTTGATATTTACACATTGACAAATTTCATGCATGTTGGTTAGTGCTCTTGTTTTATACTTGATGCAAGGGTTTGCATTTGTGATTGTTGCAGTCCTGCTGTAGATACCTTTGGCATAGGTTATGATTTACTCTGTAATTCAGCTTTGGATTTCAGCTGTTGATATCACCACCAGGTGGATGTATCGTGCATGATTAGCCTTGCCTTGCTTTAATTCTATTCCCCACAGTTACAGTCTTTACAGTCTCTCATTCACTTGGTGTTATAGACTTTGGAACGTTTGCCTCATCTAGCCACTGAAAAGGAAACTACTGCCATGCAATCAATAGCAGAAATAATCATGTTTATGCGCTGTCACTCACTGTGAGAGTGAGTGGTGAGCACAGGTTTGAAATGACAATAGGTTTGCTAGATGTTTCTCACTGAAAAGGAAAAGATTACTGAGACTTACTCCAACTATCTTGTCTTCGCTGTCAACAGTCTCAACCGGCATCAGAAACTTGTACCAGAATTCACAGGCAGCCCAGGTGGACCAATCACAGTTCTTGCGGTCTCAACAGGCATCTCCACACTTGCCATATCCCCAATGTGTAGTTACATTTCCGAGGAGGTCCATTTCAACTACTCCCAAGGCCATACAGGATAAATATGTAGTCTGTATCATGAATGTTGTGCTATTTCCTTACAATTAATAGACTAAATTATTATTAGATTCAATTAATTGATGAATGAATTGAAAATAATTGTTAGTTGCAGCACTGATGGAGTTTTCAGGTAATATCTAGACGGCTACTGTACACTGGCCAATTTACACACGCTGTCGATTCTCATCCTGTTGCTACTCTCTTTTATTTACTTTATACTGTATGTGTCTATCCTCTGACTCATAAACTGTTCCATCAGGACCCTGTTTAATGGAAGGGGCAGGGCCACTAGAGGCCATTCGGGGCTAGATTTGACCAGCGACCACACATTCCTCGGGTCAGTCATAATTACCCAGGCTGCAGTCTAG
This sequence comes from Istiophorus platypterus, assembly GCA_016859345.1. Classification (NCBI taxonomy): domain Eukaryota; kingdom Metazoa; phylum Chordata; class Actinopteri; order Istiophoriformes; family Istiophoridae; genus Istiophorus; species Istiophorus platypterus. The sequence goes on from CM029116.1 coordinate 7,326,352, forward strand.
GGGCTCCATAAAAATGAGATAGGTCATCTCAATCTCCGGTCGTCTTGGCCAAGCTTTTCCCTGCACTGGTTTTAAATGTGTTCAGCGACCCCCAACAAAGTGCTTCCATAAAACACAATGCAGTGTCCCTGGGCAGTCAAGAGTCGGTCATGTTGTTTTTACCTCTATGAATATTTCTGTAACTACTGATGCATGAAGCTGCATGACGGCGTCAACATAATACTGTATCTGCCCTGGTCTCTCTTTAATTTACTGGACTCTCCCTCAATAAACATCATCTAGTTGTGTCCCCCTCCTTACACAAGAATTAAGCAGTTCTTTATTATAATACCTGCATAACTGACTTAGAATAATTGAAAGTAGCAAAGCAAGTCTCTGGCAGACAAGTATCAAATGAGAGTTATATGAAAAAACACTGTCTCTGACACCTTTTATGATTCATAAATTTAAGTTTGATGTATTAAGTGCTGGGGAGACATGTCTTGTTATGCATTTGTGAGCATAAAGGGTATGATGAGCTCTGTGCAAATTCTAGGGCGGAGTTTTTTTTAATCACAATATAGCTCTAATTTACAGCCATCAAACCCGGAGGATTATCGGCTCTGTACAGCAAGTTGGCTAGAAATCTAGCAACAAAGAGGAAAATAAGGGGAAGAATAATGAGTTTCACGTGCAAAGGAAAAAAACTGAGGTCAAAATATATCTGGCTTTCAGTGGCTCAAGGCAGTGAGGTTCCAGCATTATGGTTAGCTATTGAACATTATGATAAATATCCTCACAAAACTTCAGCAGTGAAATATATGGTATCCATTTTAAAGACTACACAATTTAACAGAACCATAGTTGAGTCGGTCCCCAAGAACATCCTTTCAAACACTCAACTCTCTTTTGTCTGCGACATGTTAATACTAACATTTTTAACGCTTTTAACTTGTCTTGCTAAGCTCATCATTTATCAGAAGACTCCCATAATATTCAGATGGTGATGCCTTTTATGGCTATTATTAGAAATGGTGTCTGTCTTCAGAAGCTGGCACAAAAGTGTGAGTGGTCCCTCGGGCACTGTTTCATATCAAGGTTAACTTGTAGTGATTAGGATAAGGAGACGAGTAGTTGCCATGGGGATGAAGGAAACGGCAGTGGAGAGGACGATAAGCCCGGAGTGACAGACGTCTGATGTTTCTGTTGCACTGCATACAACGAAGCTAATCTAAATGCTTCTCTTATGTATTATTTCCTTCACAAGGTTCGTCTTGGCAGCAATAGACATGATGTCGTGACATAAGCAAATACATCTCTCTTACATAATGATAGTAGTTAATAATAATACTGTAATATTTCAAGATACTTAAAAGCATTATTTCAATAGTAATATTGCATTCATATGTAGAAATACTGTGCGTTTATTTTTTTTATTCTAAAAATATAACAACATATCCATGTTCTTAATATTTTCCATTCACTGATGACTTTTGTTTGGAAATCTGATCTATTGCTTTGGGACTTCTGCCATCTGTCATTGAAAAATGTGTTGTCAGGAACATGAATCACTCAATCTGGGTCGATCTTAGTGACATTCAAACACTACATTAAACAAATGTAATAGCCCTCTGCTTCTTCTGTGCTTTAAACATTGAAAAGATCAATAATCCAGAGCCAGAGTCTTGGATGAAATAGCTATTCTTCAACTAGTTTTAGTAGTATCATAGAATTGTTACAGTAAATCCCCTTTGAATCATAATCCAAAATTATGTAAAAACCCTAATCTCAATCTGTTACTATCAACTGGGTTATCTTCATTCATTAGAGAATCATGTATATAGACAAATAATGGCTTAAAATTAGAGTGTGGATAGTTCTAATACAGAAAAAAAAAATCTGTTTTCATTTTGACCACATATAATTCCCTGTAGGTTGAGTAGACTCTCATATGGCACATACTCCTTCTTCTGAGTTAAACAAAAAATCCTCTTCAATGTACTTTTCCCTTGGCAATGCCTTGAACACTGCATGGATAATCCTTGGAGGAGAGGGCTAATGCCCCCAGATCTCCCCCATGAGAGGTGCTATCCTTGCAGCCCTACTGCAGAGTGCTCTCCTCTCCCTGGTGCCATCCCCAGCAACACAATAATTAATGAGCTCAACCAGCCTATCACTGCAGAATCCTCCCTCCCCAATCTCCATTATCCACATCGTGCAATGATAATTTTACTTAGGTAGGTGCTAATTTCATATAAGTTAAAAGGCAATTAGGAAAATGTGTCTTTTTGATGGGCAGAGGGATTAAGGCTAAGCTGTGATGCCACCAGTCTTTAGAGGGTGCTGGCTTATATTGGGAATGAAGACCCTTGCTTGGCAACACCCATTATCGGTCATCACGTTAATAACCCCATATTTCACATCTCCATTTGATGTGCTACATTTAATTAAAGTGCGAGGTTGTGTGACGAATTAATGCCTAATTGGAAAGCACCTTTTGAACATTCGCTTTGCCCTACACCACATGTGGTTCGTTATAGAGTGAGTCTTGTCTTATTTCTTTTCCTAAGTCAGAATTTAAAATTCTATTTTTAATGTTCCCACACTACCAAAAACACACATTTGTATATAGTACACAATTCTTCCAGTAAGTGCATGCATCAGTGTGCTACCTACAGTATGTACAATATATGGTGTTCTTCATTTCTTTCACAGTTCAGAAACAAAGGATGGCCTAATTAATGTTACATTTTAATATAGAGTTATGTTTGTGCTAAGTTTAGAATGCCTGCTGCATACGAGAACACCTAACACACATACCCGCCTCACCTGCTGAAAGTAAAGGTAAAAGCCCTGTCTGCATGGATATTACATATTATTTAAAATTTAGACAACTGGCCTCCATCTCCTGTTTGGGATCGTAAACATCTGCTATACCAGATTAGTTTAAAGCTCATAAAAATGTAAATCTGCCATACATGGGTGGAGTGTGTGTGGGAAACGATTAATAAAAACCTTAGACAAACTGTGTGTATTTCTCATGCATTTATTTCTCCTTTTGAAAGATAGTGGCTGAAAACTGGAGCTAATCTGACATTTCGTACATCTCAGACTATTTTAGGAGATACTTAATGATAGAGGTATTATTTCCTCTCCTCCCTCAGGATAATGCCGGATAATGAAACATGATGCATGCTTGGATGTATCAGTAGAATTCCCCATTTCTTCCTATTCCTGAGGACCTTTTGACTTTTGTTTCACCTGCTTTTCTGTTTAGACCCAGCCTCTCCTGCCTGGCTTGTTTGTCTTGTGTGTGTTCTGCTCTGAAGGAGACATGACAAATTAAATTTGCCTACGAGCGGCAGGCAAACAAAGTCCCATTACAAACAAGTTAGCCCCACTTACTTTCTCACCTTGCGTCTAATTAAAGCTGTGATTCAAAGTTGCAAGGAGCATTAGATTTCACCCTGTTGCATGCCAGCCAGGTTTCTCCTTTTTGGTGTTTTTTTTTTTTTTTTCTCCTGTCCCACACCCAGCCCACATCATGCTCTGATTTTTTTCATCATTCATACCTCGCACTGTGTAGTAATGACTCCCTGGAACTTGATTAACGCAAGTATTGATTTCGTTGTTAAATGTGAAATTAGATGCATGGACTCCTGTGCTATTCATCAAAATGCACTGGCATATAATTGAATTGTCTTTTTATATTTTATGACTACACATTTATTAAATATTAACTCATGTTAGTATTATTTTACCCACAGACAGTAATACTGTATGTAAACAGAGAGCAATGGTTAATTCCTGATATCCATCTTTGGTGGTACAGGTTAATCTGAAAACTCAACATTAGCACACACATAACTCTTGTTAGACGCCTGGTGCTACCAGTGGGATTTACAGCACATAAGGAAAGAACCAGAAAATAGGAAGGATGGGAAATGCTGAATGCATTTCTTTATTATTTAGGTGTACAAAGTTTCACAAGGTTATAGTACTTCAGTGTTTTACTTTAGAAGACCTAAAGCTGACATACTGAGAGCAGCATACCCCCAGAAGCTAACAGCTCATGTACAGAAAAAAAGCCTATCAATCGCTGAGGGTACACACACCCATTGATCGTATCACCTAACCCATGTTACATAGTGCAAGAAGAGATGTTCCAGTCATGGAGTGTGAATGACAGTGGCACCATTCTTGCCATTATAAATCAGTGTACCATTAGAATGATTTTGAGGCTGTGATTTAAAGGTAAAATGGTTGCAGAACGTTACTTTGAATGTTTTGAGAAAGTGGTGAGGTCACTGGAAAATGTTCCATTGAAGTCCAACACGACATTTAATTTTTGTCTATTTAACAGTAATGTCACTCTAAGAACATAATCTTTAAGAACTTCCCAGCTGAATTATAAAGTAAAAGCTAATAACCTTCTAGGAACTGCATTGTTATTAGAGTGGGCCAAGCTTTTATCTCCAAATGAGTCACCTGATCCGCTTTCTCTTCTCTGATAACATCCTCTACTCCTGGCAGTTTCTCCCTTGTCCATCATCCCTGCTATAGCTATTAAAAAAGAAAAGAAAAAAAAGCATTCCCAACCCCACACGTGCGCACAGGCACACACTCCCACACAAACTTTGGGGGTAAAAAAAAGGGTCAACGAGGATAAGGTGCACGTACCTACACTTGTGTGACTATTATGAATGCATAACTGAGTGTGATTAGTACAAGTTAGCCATGCAGGCCCACGTGCATGCAAACGTGTAACTCCTAATGCATAGGTGTGCGTTTGTATGTTCTGCTGTGTACTTATCCTGGAACTGCACACTTGTCTCTTTACAGTCAGGCTTCATTTTAACTCCCCTACTAAGAAGAACCAAAAAAAAGCTGTTTATCTAAATGTGGACCATATTAATAGTCTAGTATGCATACTCCATATCTCCTATCCTTAAACAGGTGCAATTGGACTTACTTAGATGGTTGTCACCTCCAATTTTCTTGCTCGAATGGATAGCTGTTGTTAGAATGAGTATACTCCCTAGAATTTTGTATCCTATGCAAATGATAACTGTAACCATCCAAAGTAGCTTTTTTTTTTTTTTTTTTTTTTTTTTTTCTTAGAAATCCGCATAGAGTCATGTCTGAGTTTACTTGGAATAAAAGACATCCAAAAATGAGACTGGACAAACTCCATCTGCCAGTGGTAAATGGAGGTCTGGCAGTAGCAAACTCTCAATATTATCATTGGTCAATACAATAAAAAAAAGAAAAACACAATGGTTAGCTCAAGACTCTGAATCATGGTTAGACCTTGAAACTCAAGGACATAGCTTGCTCTCATTATCAATTGTACCCTTCGTAAATAGTGATAAACAATTACTTTACTGTTAGTTGCATCCATAGTGTTAGAGGCTAGAGAGTGGAGTAAAGAATGCATTTTCTTTTACACGACAATACTCTCTTTATGCATTGATTGCTTGCTTACTCTCTGCAGCAAACATCCATGGGAACAAGACCTCAAAATTGCAATCTCTGATCACCAGTGGAAAACAATGATAAATCACAAAGAAATATGTAGCAATTACAAATCCCAGGTAATAGATTATGCCTAGATTACAAATTACCCCATATTTCAGGAGCGAATATGGCAGTGACGATTCTGGTGTACGTGTAGGCAAATATGTGCAGACAATGCAGCCTTGACTGGAAATTCATATATTCTGGGTTGAGATTGGTAATCAGATATGGTCCTTAATATGCTGTTCTATTGATATTAATCCTCAATGTATTTAAGGCCTACATGCTGCCTCACCTGAGTTAAAGAGATATAAGAGAATTCTTAATCCTCTGTGGCACTGCATCATTATCAATATTATGGAGTTGGTTAAATCATCTGTTTCAAGTTGACTTTATACCATTTTACAAATTTTGACATAGGAAAGGCTCCCACATGTTCTCTAAGGAGACATGAACTAGTACTTCTCTGTTCGGAGCACTGTTATAAATTTTATTGGAGAGAACCTTTCTGAAGTCATCTGAAAAGGTTTATGAACTTTGGGATCCAAGTGTGTAAATATTCATTAACAGTTCCTTCTTATTGTAGTATTGTAATTTTGAAGATGAAAATCTATTCATTACTTTTTTCTGATTATCAGGTTTGAATTTTTTTATTACATTTTATAATTTGTCTTTATGTTTTGTACCTTTCTTTTTCAGGATAACATTGAGTTTTGTTACCTGTGTAAATGAAATAAACGATTGTTAAATGTTGCACAAGGGATTTCATGAACTTAAGGATAAGCTTTGCATACAATATAAAGCAGCTGTGGATAGCAGATACTGTAAAAATCACCCATATTCACTCATAGATCAAGGCAGACCTGCTGCCTTCAGCATCGAAAGGCAGCAGGTTTAATATGTTGTTAAATCTGCAGCCTCTAAGAAGTGCCGCGCAAAAGCGCAGTGCTGTTACCCACGGCCATTCACGGTGTTTACCCTCATTAAATCACCTGAAACCAACATCAGGCTGCCATATAACCACAGAGACCTCTATACACATCAGACTGGACAGATATAACTCAATGTTCTGCTCTTTTATAAAGGAGATGTCCAGTTTCCAGGGCTCATCATTGGCTCTTTTCCAACTTTCTCTTTATCCTTTAAACACATTGCGGTGCTAAAACTGTTGTGTAAAATTAATTGCGAAAATGTGTGACCATATTCAAGGTAAGATACATAAGAATTATTGCTAAAATACCATTGGTCTAATGTAATAATAATTATAATCACTACCTGATGAAAAATCATACAGAGCCTACATACAAAAAATTCAAAGTAAAGCTAAATAAATTTAAAAAAAATATTGAAAAAATATTGATTTGTACTAAACTATTATTGTGGTCTACATTTCGATAAACAGCTGGTTTTCTTGGTTCTTCTTGGTTGGAGAGTTTAGATTAAGCCTGACTGTTAAGAGCCACACATGCACATGCAAATGCACGTGCGTGTGCACATGCACCCACAGGATGCGCACACAGATATAACTCCTCACACAAAGGCGTGGTTGTGTATGTACATGTGTGTACACGTACGCCTGCATGGCTGAGTTGTACTAATCACACAAAGACGCACATACATAGGCACATGCGGGACATTTAGTAAATAAGTGTATATATGAGCATTTCATCCTCCTCGCCCCTTTTCACCCCCCTCCCCCATATGCACGTATGCACACACGTACAGACACATACACCATTTCTGGGATTATGAACTGTGTCCCAGTGCATCCATATTTCAGAGTTGTGTCTCTTGTGTCACTCTACATCTTGTCTGTGGAAGCAACATGAGGGATCCAGCTCATCTTTAAGCATGTTTATATTGTTGACCCAGTTACTGGATTCTCACAGCATTAGATATGTGGACAGGGTGAGGCAGCAGCCTAGGCATCATTTCTTTCAATTTAGCTCCACATTGGAGCACATGAAGGTGTACGCATGCAGATATGAAGACAAACTGACATACAAACCTCTACACAATTGCAATGGTGACATGAACTTTGCAGCTTCACCAAGCCTTGGGCTTTTCATACACTTCTTATATTGGGTTCATGCATTACTCATGCTCCATACTAGGTATGCACACCCATAGAACGTCTATAGATGCTGTGGAGTAGCTGCAGGATTATAATACAAGTGAGCTCATGATTGATGGATAATTGAAGACCTGAGCAGTGTAGAGGAAGTGGTTAGATAACCAAGGGAAGATAGAACCAGGAGGAACGCTTTAGTGTTTCACTTAAAATCCAAGGTATTCAATAATGTAGGGAGCCCTTTAAAAGCTCAGTCGAGTATTCAAGCATAGAGGTTGTCAACAGTGCTGGGAAAGTTAAAGGCAAAGCTTGTACTGAGCAGTGTTTGTGGCGGGTTCGGAAGCCTGTGTGGTACATAGTTGTGTTTGTGTGTCTGTGTATGTGCATGTGTTTTGTGTGAGAGAGAGATCCAGATACAGTGATGTGTGTCGGAGAACATGTTAATGTATGCTGTTATAGGAAATGGTTAATCACACGAAACAACAATGTTGCATTTCCTCATATTTAAAATTTTGCATTTCTGTCAGCTATGACTGTTTTTATGCTTTTAAAATCTACACATTAACATATAAAATACAACTATTTCAAAGATGAGTGTGAACAGTCTTGTTATTTTCTGTTTCCCTGATCTACTGCTCCATCCACAAACGTGTTCAGCCTATGATTTGAACAATCAAATGATGAATTCATACCTCATCTCCGGTGGAGCCACCATCAGTGCTCAGGCTGTTATTTCACTACAACCTACTGTATATACATGTATGTTTTAATACTATACGGATACAATATATATATATAGTAGAGTAATATCCGAGTTTCTGTTTTTAAGGCATTTCTGCCTCAGTTTGATAGTTGAGATACATGCAACATTGGTCCCCAACCAGGAGTCACAGCGTAGACGTTAGGGTTATGCATTAAGTGCCCTAACCAATAGGCTACCAGGGTGCCCCTTCTATCAGGTTTGTATACCTTTCTGGACATTTGTTGTGCTGTGCAATATACAAGAAAAACTACTTCCCTGTGTAATATCACAAAAACTTTAAAAGATTGAAATTTCACCATCTTACTATACTTGTATTATTTTTAAGTTAGGGTAGGGTATTTTATCTTTAAACTACATCTTATCTTTAAACAGTTTAAACTACATTGAAAATACACCGAAGTAAAAACTCAGAGCAACAAAAGTCACTTAATCTGTGAAAAGTCACTGAACCACATTTTATTACAGCTGTGATTTCAAATTAAGGCTAACTGCTTGGACAAGGTTATAAAATAACCTGTGAACATCACAGCTTTCTCATCTTTGGCTTAAGTTGTGTCCAGTTTTCAGAAATAGCCTGAACAAGTAAGAGAGTGTGAGACTTTATAACAATGTGAGAGGGTACAAGAGCATCAGTGCTCTACTGAATATAAGCTGGAGCACTGTTGCAGTAGTGGTTAGGAGGAATAGGAAGAGCCATACCACCAAAAACAGAAGGTGCAGTGACTGTCCTTGAAAAATGTTGTCATGCACGATTTGCTATTTAAGTAACCTTACTCTGAAAAACAGACAGGTAAGTGCTTCTGACATGGCACAAGGATTATCTGTTGAAATTGTTTTTTCAGTGAATAGTGATGGGAATTACAGATCTTTATAGGTAGACGGATACTATGGCTCTATATCGTTCTTTTTTTCTATTCAGCTGGACCACAACATCGGGGTGAGTCCTACAAACATTAATCTGCCTCAGACAAGCCTTCCTCTTTGTCTCTCCGGTTATCACCTTTCTCGTAAGTACAACTTGGTTCCCCTTGTTCATACAACATATCCGTTGAAAAGAATCAGATCTTTCGTGAAAGTTTCCAAGACTAAACTTATCCAAAGGACATGGAAGGAAGCCTGATGAACGTTGAAAGCACAGTCCTTGGTCAGATGGAACCAAAATTCTTTTTTTTTTTTTTTTTTTTAATGACATTGACCTTACCAGGACGTCCATAGTGAGTGCATAGTGTCAACCAAAACATGGAGGTGGGAGCGCACTGATACGGGGCTGCATGAGTTTAGAAGGAGCAGGAGAGATGACATTTATAGATGACACTGTGAATGCAAGCTGCATACACAAACACTGAGTAAAAAGACAACTCCCAGTCTCAAGAGTGTTGGTAAGAGAGTAAGTTTCCAACATGGCATTGATCCCAAACACACTTAAGATATTCACGCAAGAGTTTTTGGCGAATAAAACATGAAAACGATGACCTGGCCAAGTATGTCCCCTGTCTTGAATTAAACAGAACAGCTTTGGAGTATTTTAAAGTACAAGGTAGAGCAAAACAAATCCCCTCCAGCAAAGAGCAGATAAAAAAATAAAAATATGTGAAGGGTGGGTGGGAGCAATCAGAAATTAAGGCAGACATATAAAATGTTAAGAGAATAACAGAATGAAATTTCACCAATGGAAGTTTGTAGCAGTTGGTTCTTAAATATGGACTTTTCATTATAGTTTAATTAGTCAAACATTTATAATTTTCAGATTAAATGGCTTCATTCTTCATGTACTTTGGCTAAAAAACAAAACTATTAAATGAACAGAATTTTTGTAATTAACATTTTAATGATGCTGATGAGGGGTTGACTCAGTTTTGTTTTAAACTACGTGTCATTGTGGGGATTTGGAATTGCAATCAAATGATTTGGCTGCTTTTAAAAAGCAGCATACAGTGCTACATGACATCTCTCTATTTTCTCTGTGTGAAGAATTTCTGAACCTTGCTGTGATGTCTCTCAGGTCATAGGGGGTAATCATGGTATTGTGAACAACCAAGTTTCCTTTTGTTTTGGTGTATTAATGTAAAATGCATCACTTCACATGGCCTCCCCCATTAGGTGGTTATAGCAAACAGCAAATGTAATACTTTCATTAACCCAGTAGAGGTCAAATCAGTATTGTGTTACACCACTTGGGGAGAGTAAGTATATTAAAACAAATATCACAATGTACATGAAAATATAAGGTTATAACAGTGTGGTGTGAACAGTGTTGTAAAGATGTGAATTAATTAAATCAAAGTGTTTTTTTTTTTCAAATAAAAAATATATTTTTAAATTTTATGAATATCTTCATTTTAGATTGTTGTCAAGACAAAACAAAAATGTCACCTTCTTTTCTGGGAAAAATGTGAGCTGCATTTTCAGTTTTTCTTACATATTTTTTATTTTACCTGATTTTTAATTCATAAATTAATCTTCAGCTTAATTGATGTTAAAAGGAGGTGATAGTTGCAGCCCTTCATTTAGTATTTTGACTTTTGATGGATTCACATTGTGACAAAATGATCATATTGGTTATCATTTTACAAAACGGTGTTATCCAAATGATTGACTCCATCAAGTAGTATTCAAAAACTAATAAACTAGATTTACATGATTATATGTATGAAGTCTTTTATCTGTTGTAATGTGAAGTTTAGCAGACTATTTTTATTATTTCACTGGTAATTTTTTGACACATTTGTCATATTATGTTTATAGATATTTAAACTAAATAAATAAACAAATAAAGTTTTCAGTCCTGTTGCCCTTGCCTGTACTCCTGTCATCTGTCTTTCATATGCTACCACTTTAAGCTGCAGCAACTGCGTGAGCGGTTTCTCCAACCTTTTTAATTAAACTCTGGCAGCATTTTACTGAGGGTGTCTGGACCCCTAATAGACTTCTGGATCCCCCAATAATGAGCCATGTCATCACATGTGAAGAAGCTGCTGTCTGTTCTCTTTAGAGACGATCTGCTGCGTTGAAACTCCCACCACCCACACAGACACACACAGACACAAACACATCAGCACGCTTAAAACTCACATGGCTTATTCATCACCATTGAGAATTGCTGTTTTTCTTGTGGGTCTAATAAAAGAGAAATCTTCTGTGTGTGAGTGAACAGCAGCTGTACTGTCTTGTATGGAACAACTGCATCTTTTTACAGTCAGTTTTTCAGCTCTCCTCATCACCTTGCTCTCGCACATACAAATCTACACAGGTAATTATTGAAGGATACAAGCTGCATAATTTACCCTTGATCTCCCTGACAACGCATCCATCTGTCTGTCCTTCATAATTCTGCCGTCAGTGAACGTGTGACACCACTTGTCCTTGTTGCAAAGCTTGTTGCTCAGATTGTATTGTGAGATTGATGTATCCACAAACCTTTACTGATGTCTCTCCCCGTGTGGCTGTCCTGCAGAGTCGGAGAGCTCAGTCTGTAGGAGTTACAAATATTAAGAGTAGCACTGTCATCATTGGGTTGTATCATTGGGCGCATGTTCAGCTTCCTGTTGGTCTCTGAGGTAATTGTCATGATGTTTTCACTCTGAAACTAAGCCAGACAGCTGACATCATTGACCAGCTCCCCTTTCTCCCTTCTGCTGTCAGGATGACACCTTCCATCCTTCAGAGCCCAGTTTAGCAGAAGACAAGGAGAGTTAGCTGGTGTTGGCAGCGCTGGCTGTGGAATTAATTAGAAAACACACTCCTTAGGTCTTTACATAGATATGCTAATCCACTCCATTAATCTTGTCCCCTTGCATGTAAACGTGGGAGCCAGATGCTGCACCAGTTGCGCCTCACACTCTATACTCAAATGCTTTGCTGTTTTGCTGGGTGAGAGCAATCTGCTGGAAAATAATCAAGGCCGCCTGGCCAGGACATCACTATGGTAACTCCCCATGACCCCCCACTGTGGAGGATCAGAGCTATCTGTAGATTAATTAGGCTGACTGCTATGAGTCCTCCCCCTCCCATAACCCCCTATCAGTGGGCTCAACACTGGCCACTGGTTATGCTGTGACCCATTGATTGGATCGGTTCCATAGCAGTAGGACGATTCAGTTGTTTATTTGAACAACATTCTGAGGTAAATGAGTTGAATCAGTTTGCCAAAAGAATCTGAATCAAATTTTCAAACCACATCTGGGGTCTGTTTTCTTTACAGTTCAAAGTGAACTTGTGAAGGAGCTGGAAGCTTAAAATAAATTGTTTAATACTTTCTATATCAGCGAGTCAATTCAGAATAAAGTCAGTATCAGATTCGTTTATTGTATTGACCCAAATATAAAGCTCTGTCCCTGCTATCATTATAAGTAAAAAAAAGTGAGCTGTTGAGATAAAGAAACTTAATGCAAGTTACATGATTTTTCCTTGTAGTTTTAGTCATCTCTTTATAAATATGTTGCACACCATAATTATTTCATAGGCCTGTGATTCAGACCTGCTTAGACAATAACTAAATTCTTTTATTTGATATTACTACACTATAATTATATTTTAGTGCACCCTAATTAAAAAAGATTCACACCTCAAATAATTCAAATGTTCACCTAAATTAATGTATAGATGTTTGATGAATCCATGAGAGATACATTGTTTCCATATGCTCAGACTTGACTAGAACAATAACTACTTTATTTCACCCATATCATGTCGTTTCCTACATAAGTTTTTTTTCACTCCACTTTGTATTTACAACAGAAAGAAATGCTGTTAATTATTATGAAAATTAACAAGATTAACAAAAACAAAGCTATCTAAGATTTTTGAATTTTTTGGTGGAAAATACCACAAAAATATTTTTGTTTGCTCTCTCATCGTAGCAAAAACACACTAGTTATAGATTTTCTGTTTATACATGGAAAATACAATTGGTGAACCCATTTTTGGGAATGACAATTACTATTTCTGAAGCAAAATTATGGGGGTTACTGTGTATAAAAATGCAGATCATAGATCAGAAGGTTTACTTAGGTAGTTATAAATTTATCGGTACCTAACACACATGGCCCTACTCTTTATCATGCGTGTAAATTCATGTCACCACCAGTTGGATAATTTGTTTTGCCAGTTGCAGCTGGAGTTTTCCCTGGACATACTTCAGTAATTCTACATTCCCTCTCCACAGTATTGTAGCTACTCTGGACCACTAACCATCACTTGTAGCTGATCAACCACTTTATCAGCTCTATCAGGTGTTGTGGTGTTTTCACGAGGGCTTGGTGGTTAGGGGCGGGAGTTGAGGGAGGGAGGGGGGTTTGTTTTCTTTTTTTCACTTCATGCTTTGGTACCCACGGCTTTGTTGACCAGGGTCTGTCTGTATGTGTACTCTGGGCTTGACGAGAGGACAGTGCAGGATCAGTGGGAGAGTCAGTGGAACAGAACTTGACAAGAGAACATGAAGGTTCCCACTGGAGGTGGTTAGACAAAAAACAACTTTCTCTGTGGGGGAAACATTTCATTCAATGTTTGTTTGATCTTCTGTTCCTTCTCGCTTTACTTGCCGATGGCCTCTCAAAAATTACTATGATACAACGGATTGCAAAAGTATCATCTCCCCTTGAATTTTCACCCTATTTGGATTATGACATTAGTCTTTTCCTCTAGACTATAACCCCAGGAAGAACAAGAGAAGATGAACAACATTTGGTAAATACATAAACATATTTTGAGTGTAACGTCCTTGCAACTCCACTTCTTTTACATGTCAAAGTCAATTTACCAGTCGCCATTCACTCTATAGTATTACACTGACTGTGAAAACAGTTGTATAATGTCCTCTGTGGCTTTGGAGTGAGCCAATTTAAGGGCATTAAACAGGCAGTGAGGGTGCAATGCATTATGGGACAACACATCCACAATGTAAAGTTACTGGAGATAGCACTATACCACAGAATGGATATACTAGTCTTGGCTGCATTGATTGATTTTCACGATTGAATTTTTAATCTTCTGTCTCTTGTGAGTGCCCCCCCCCCCACACACACACACACCCAAGACTAAGTTGAGGGAGCAATGCTTAAAAAAGGCACTTAAAAGTTTTGGCCACCAACATTTTATTCCACTGCCAAAGACCTATTACGCATGTCATAAAGATCAAGAACGGAGCAATTAAAGTCCTTTATGCATCAGTTTTGTTGATTTGTTGTTCAGTTTGTTTGGCCAGCTAATAGTGGCAACTCAATGGCAGAAGATGAAGAAGTACTGTACAGCTCAGCAGCACTGAGCTTGCATCAGTGGAGAAAGGGTGCGCAAATGGACATTAACGACAAACAGAGAGCAGAGCATTTATTTTTCCATTAAATAAGCATCTTTGTTTCCACACTTTTTCTACAGCAGTTGGATCCTTGAAAGCTTATCTATAAGATGCTCACTACAAATATCATAAGAGGGAAACATCATCTCCCATTAGTCACCAGTGGTGTTTTTTAGACATTAAAAGTTAAACTTTGTTCTTTGAACATACATTTTAGGAAAAATTTCCTCTTGAGGCTTAGATAAACAAATAAACACACAAGTGAATAATTTGTATATTAAACTGCTGTACTATACGGGGCACAATGTTGATATTTGACTTGATACTGATGAGGCAACCATCCCTAATACTGATAAACTTGGTCACATCTTATTCGGGGACATAGTCGAATTCTACTTTAGATAGTAGCATGACAATTTCCTGCTTATTAAGGGATTTCATAATATCACATTGTGACTGCTTCTGTCTAGTAGAACAGGATCATTACTAGTTCATTTGATGATTGCCTTTTGAAAGTTTACTGACGTGCTCCGACTACAGAAACACTGTGAACATTGACATGTGAGTAAATATAATCTGCTCTGCAAACTCAGATTTGTCACTTGGCTGCAGGATCCCCTGCATGGCTGGCAGTGTCACTGTGTGAGATGGCTGCTGTTGTGATGGGTAGTTGATTATGGCTCATCTGCCTGCCAGCACCCTCAATCAACATCCACAACTAAAGGGATGAGGAAGAGGGATGTTTACTTGGGCCCGGATTCTGTAAATGCCAGTGTGGAGACATAAGCCCCGTGCCTTATTTCAGAGCTCAACTTTCTCTGCTTTCTCTCTCTCTCTGACTCCCTCTTTCATGCTCCTTCTCATTCTCTCCCTGTCAGCTCTCTACTCCGCTTCCCCTTCCTCAGTCCCTCTGCCACAATCAGAGAGAAATGTTTATGAGCCAAGCTTGAAATCATGACCCAAGCCACCCTGTCCCATGTCTCCGTCACCTGATGTGTTTTTCTCCAACCCCCTGTCTCTGTGCCAGAGTCAAATTGGCCAACCCTTAACATTTCCTGCATCCCCACCAGACAACCTCCTCCCTCTCCCCCTAGCCTGGCTCAACCCAGTCTGCCAGTCTGCTGTGCTGTTCTGTGCTCTACACGCTCCAGTGCGCTGTCGGCTGGTGACAGGCTATTTGGGATTTACCCACTGCTGCTGTGCCTGTCTCTTCATCTGCAGCCTTTCATGGCAGTAAAAAGCAGTCTCTCCTCCCCCTTATCCTTTTCCTGCCTTCTCTTCTCCCCCCTCACCCTTCAGCTCAACTCATTCCACCATCCTCCCACTGCCCCCTTCCCTCCCCTCCCACCACCTCTGCTCCTAATCCCATCCTCCTAAAGACTGTAATTGAGCAGTGCGGCGTGCTGGGATTAGGGCTGTTATTGGGGGTATTATCATTGCAGGAGAAATTTGGGTGAAAGTGTGGGCAACTGGAATCTACTGACACCCAGATGTGAGCAGATGGTTGGGGAATGTGGGGTGTAGTGAGAAAGGGAGGGGGCTGACTGTTCAGAGGTGGGGTCGGCCTAGAGAACTGCCGTCACTGGACCCCTGTTCTGACAAGGTCGATCTCCGGGTCACTGCTGATATCCAACAAAGTGACAGAAAATCTATAAAACCATAACGCTTAAACAATAAACCATCAGCTCCTACAGCCCAGTATGACATCAGATCACTGAACAATGATGGACATATAATAGTCTCCGCATAGCATCAAACATTTGGAATTGCATCTCACCAGAACTATCGGGACCATTTGAGTGATTAATATCTTTAATAGCAATATGAATCCATGACAAGCGTGATGATCTATTATGTGCCGAGAAAAAAGTATGTCCTGGTTCGTGGTGGAGATTTACGGGTTGGTGAGCAGCATTGCTGGTTGTTTAGATGTGTTTGCCAATTCCTATTGATTAGGTCTTTGGCTCTTGATCCTGTATTGCAAGGCAACCCTCTTTTTTATCCTCCATCAGGAGATAAGAGGCTACATGGAAAGACTGATACGGAGTTGATTCTTCCCTCGCTCCCTGAGTTAATTGAGGGCTTTGCCATGACCCAGATGAATATTGATTCCTAATCGAAACTAGACTTCGATTGGCAAGTAGGTGAAGCAGACCACTGATGCAGTCAATGGAAAAAAAGAGCGTTGGTGCATCTAGCAATGTCCAAAATGGTTAAATGGATCTAGTAATATATGATGACAACTGTACATTTGAATTGAAGTGTGCAGGTTTTTTTTTTTTTATATCAGCAGAGTTGTTATGTTGCCAGCATGAGGTGGGATGTGTATTTAAACTCTTTAGGATTTAAAAAGTCTTGCAAACTGCTGTGGAATCATCAAGTTTATTTCCCTGTACTTTGTAAGCTGCTTAAGTCCTGTGCCAGCTTAGCATTGCCATATTAACATCACCCAGTGAGACAGCTCTGACAAGCTCCCTTCCTCCATAGCTGCCTCCTGCTCCTACTGCCTGACTGGCACAGTGGAAGAAAAAAAAATAAAAAAGTCTTGTGAACTGACACACGCAGCTACATTAATACACATAGGCACGAGCCTTTTGCCACACACACACACACACACACACACACACTTAAATACACATCAATCAGACATGGTTTTACTTTGCATCAAAGCTTTGCATTTTGATATCACACAACACTTATACAAGCTCTAATGTTTGCCAAAAAGGTTTTTTTTCTCTTCCCTAAATGATACAAAAGTGTAGCCGAGGTATGTGAGATCTGATGATTGACAAAGCTTAATGTCATGTTACAAGCTGATCAATGCCATTTACCCTCCCCTCATGTCCCTTGCTGGATTCCCTGTTTTTCTGACTGCTGGGTTTGTACTTCTGTGCCAATGTAAATGTATGAAATGTGCGAGTGAGTGGGGATTATAAAGTCACCATTAAGCAAACACATGAACACCACACAATTTAGTGCATTAGGAGATGAATGAATGACATGTCATGACATGTCAAGTATTTTGTATTACATCATTTTATTTGATAAAACCAGCTGCCCATTGACTTTGAGGAATATGTTTAAGTTTGGTTAGCTGTTGGACAATCTTTTTATTAGCTAACATCTTGTGGGTTGTGCCTGTTTGCTGTCATGTGGCAAGAGCCAGGTTCATCTGGCTTTTTTTGTAGTTGTATATACTATTGTGGCTTGGTTACTGTCTGGGAGTGATTGGGTAGACCCCTATATAAACACATAGCGGTGTCTCTTTATTTTTACTCTCCACCAGGTGTGGTAAAACAATGGTAGCTGCCATTTATGTAAGAGTCAACACAAGACTGACTTGAGACCTGGGAGAACAGCTTTTACCTGATCTGTGTCAGTCGTAGCAAAGTAAATCTCACAGAAATGTCAAGTTATTTGGAAGTTGTAAGACACTTAGTTACTTAGATGTTGAAGCTAAATTACATGTCTTTCACTAAGTGCAATTATAACACATGTGAAGTGTCACATGTCAGGGCAAGAAGGGTCTGGGTGAACACTTGTACAAAATGGTATTAGCTTTTGATCAAACTAAGTTACAAATTTATTGATTGCATTGCTGTCAGTTTCGGTCAGGTGTACTTCGGATCCCCCGGACATCCAAAGTTGAATAGTTTTTGGATGAAAAGAGTTAAACCACAAAGAGGGTTTCTTTGTTGTTTTTTTCATAAGAATGCACATTTTTCTCCACATCTGAACATGAGTAATTCCTCTCTTCTGAGATGTAATGTGAACATGGGATGAGCTTCAGCTTATAACAGGTCCAGGCTTTTGTCTCTCCTCCTGTCAGTGACTAAATTTAACGCATATAAGCCTCTTACCAACACAGAGGCAAACAAGATGGACTTTTATTGGTTCTTACAAAACAAAGGTATCATTATTATAGCCTGAAAGAATATGCTTGCAAAGTTACGTTTGCCTGTCAAGCTGATTTCTTTTGCAGTGCAAAGCAATAAATTTGGAAAGTGAAAATGTAATTCTATTCATGGCGTTCTATATTCCCTCAATATTGTAACATTTATATAATGTGCCAGGCTGGTTTTCCTCTGGAGGCTCTCTCGTCAAAGCTCACAGCTTTCTGTTTTCATAACAAAGACCTTATAATGGTACAAAGATTTCTCTACATTTTCACCTTGCCTTCTACCCACAGTTTTCCCCTTTTAAGCTATTCCTACTGCCCACATTTTAACATGAAACCAAATATTTACTACAGACCCCATCATTTCTCAGCAAATGGTGGTAGGGAGAATGGAGCCCAGGGCCGATGTGTAATTTATAATATGCACTGTATGATTTGTCTGGGTAATGAGAACACAGCTCTTTTCTAAGCTCTGTTCCACCAACCGTATGTCCTGATTGATTAGGGCCTGGCGAAACAAACTCAGTGGATTTGTGTCTGCCTTAATACTCTGGACTCCAGGCTGGAATATTAACCTAGATGTATTGCAATAAAATATTCACCTTCTTGTGCCTTATAAATCACCAAGTGGGCAGAGATTACAATGAATGTGGCACTGGTGTGATCAGGGTCAGCCCATTTTCTCTCTTCTCTCTGCTCCTTTTCCCTCTCTGTCTGGCCTCCTATCTGCCAAGACAGTAAGAGCATGTCAAAGACAGACCACAGGGTGGGGTAGGAGGACACATAACCAGCCATATGTCTTCACTCTGCAGCACAGCAACCATGGGGGGAGATGGGAATACTGCCTAATGTCTCACACAGTTCTCGCATATGGACCAATAGATTGCATTTCTTAACCTTTGTTTTCAGAAGCTGTTTTCATACTTTATATCTGCCTTAATTACACAGTTAATTATATTACTAAAACTGTGGAATCATGGTTAGGGAATGTTTTCAATGGATAAAGGTTTAGTCTTACAGTCCTTTTTTTTTAGAATTTTCTTGAAAAGAAACATCAAGATAGACAAAATTAATGATGTGTATTATAACCAAAAAGACATGCATTAGTACTTAATAGGTTTTGATAGCCATGTACATTCCCTTAGTTTAGCAGTATATTCCATCATGTGGGCGCTATACTGTACCCTGAGGCAGTATTGTAGGTGAGTAATGGGGGCACGTAAGCACTGTGCTTGGGAATTAGTTCAATCATCGGCTCCCGCTGAGACCTTTAATATTCAGCTGGAATTTCAGTTTGACAAAAACTTTCATAAAATTGACAAGAGGCATATTAACACGGCCGTGAACAAAAAAGGGGCTGTGCAGTGCCCAAACACACACTGACATGCATGTACTCTCGCACACACTCACACACATACACGTGACAGGAAGACAAACAGTTTCCCCCAGCAGCGTGCCACATTAATGCAATTTAGAGATGAGTAACAGCGAGAAACAGACAGCATATTATCAACTAATGGCTTTGGTTTTGCAATCTATCTAACAGCAAATGTGCATGCTGATATAAATAAAATTACTAACCGTGGTTGGAAAAAAAATATGTAACCAGAAAAAAGAAATGATTGTAAAACATTGAAGGCAAAGAATGGTCCTTTGAGAAATAAATTGAATTGGTCAGGTTCTGCTTTAATGTTAAAGTTGGACGAAGTGTAGACATGAAAGATGGGCAGCTTCTGTTTAAGCACAGACTTGCTTTAAAGCAGTTCCCGGGCGTGTGTCATGACATAGACAGCTAGAATCAAAACAAGAGCGGCAGGATGTGTATGTCCATATGTGTTTGTCTCGACAGCAGTCAAATTTATCATTAAACGCTATAGATCCCTTAAGATTCCCTGAGTGATGTTTTGTTGGTTCTCTGCCAAAGCTTTTTTTCTTTTTTCTTTTTTTTTTGTTTTTGTTTTTTCCAGGGATCATCTAATACGCTGGTTTATTGGCGTCAAACATGTCTAGGTCCGATGAGATAACTGACATGACAGACGAGGGAAATTATAGCTTAGTAATCATGTACAAATTTTACTTTCTGTGTCGTGAATCATTCTAAGTTCTTAGTAATTGTTCTGCTACTCAAATCATTTCTTTTATGTTGGCAGAATCAAATGCTGCTCGACACCTTTTGTACAAATTGCAAAGTACAGGAAAAGTTCGAAAAACAGCTTTAAGTTTCCCCAGGGCCATATTGTAACATGAAAAAGTTGTTTGACTGTAGGTTCCTGACAGTAATATGAAATTCTGCAATATGTATTCCGGTTTTCTCTCACTCAAGAATCCAGCAATCAGCAGTATCCGTTGTGCTGCGCTATACTACCATTAAATCGGTAGAAATACAGAGTTGCATATTAACAAGAGGGAATGAGATGTAAGTTTCATGGGTTGACTTTAAGCCTGCAGCAGTGAGCATACCTGACAATGAGTGCTTGAGTGTCTCTAGGTTATTATTCTGCCTGTCCTCCCAAGGTGGGAGCTGCTGGCAGGAACTGCTCAGAGGTATAGGGGAAACTAACAGGATTAACAACTCCATCCCCCACTCACCCACTTTGGCCCTCAAATGTGCATAGAAGAGGCCATTTCTATGGTAATGCACTGTTTACATGAATGAGGGGGAAAAAAATCTTTTATTTGCCATTTTAGCCATAAAAACAATGACAAATTGTGTTTTTCTTCTTTACCAGATTCCTATCAGCTTTGTTCCTATTTTTAGTTTTCCAGTGGCAAACAAATTGATGTCCGTGCTCTTGATAAAACAGACCCCGAGGATAGTAAATAACTGGAGTGCAATCTCACTCCCATCTCACAACGGTTTCCCCTCCACAGCGCTGGCTCATTTACAACATCTTTGTATTAATTCATATTTCTAAAATACATTTCTAAAGACATTTTTCTTCCTCCCCTTTTCATCTTTGAAACATTAGTTTTTTAAGTGGTTTGCAAAACATCTGTATCAGTCCTATTCATGAGAGACATGAATGAACAGCTAAAATAACAACAGTTAAACATAAAAAGTCTTTGAAACCCTAGGATACGTGTATACTCCAGTCCAAAAAACATTACATTATGTATTTTTAAATCGTCACTGGGCCAGCTCCAGGCCATCATGTGTATTTTTTTTTCTCATATGTGCATTTCTCCATAGCCTAACTGTCAAATACGTAAGAAGAAGGTTTTAATTACTTAAACCGCATACACTATTTGCACATGCTATACATATATCATATACATACTGCACATTAAAGGGTTCGCTGTGAGAGATCTGTATGTGTGCCTCTAGTAAAGCCACCAAAAAATTGTTTCTAGTGCCTGTATGTGCAATAAGAGGTGGTCTGTACAACACAAATCCAAAACAGATGAGAAATTGTACATTGCCTCCTGATCTGCAGAACAATAACCTCAGCGGCACTACTTTATCCACCTTAGTGGAAGCAGGTTCCTTCAGAGTCCTGAAATCATATAACAGGTGTAGGCACATCACTTATGCTTAACAAAATCGGTGTCCGTTAACGTCAGTTTGCACCAGTCGGCACCAGGAAGCAGCCTCAGAAGAGAAGATGTTTTATACTGTCTGTTATTTTTGATGATATATCTAGAATGATTGAGACACTTGCACAATGTAAATGTTCTGCTTATTTATATATGTGTTCTCAGGTTTCAAGGAAATGGTTTGTTATTCCTCACTGTATCACGAAACACAGATACATTCTTTATCGCTTTTGAATGAGTAAAGTAGTTTGCAATGATAATGTTATTTAACCAATTTTGATTTTACTGTGGATGAGTGCATTGGCTCGGTTACTGTTTAGGCTGTCTGTGTGTTGGTTCAACAACCCTGAGGCTTTAACTGGTTGGCATTGCTCCACACCGAGGAGAGACTGGTGAGCTGGCTGCTGTCATGTCTGCTAATAAAGACATCACATCCAATGGGCACACGTGCTCACGTCCTTGGTTGGCATGACAAATAATACCATTAACCCTACCTCCCAAAGCAGCCATTTTGATTGATGGGCGAGCAGAAGTGAATGGAGCGTGTGTGTATGTTTATGTGTATATTTTTGTGTGTGTGTGTTTGTGTGTTTAAACCAACAGTGGTCTACATCCCTGCGACCTTTCTAGTCTGTATGCATCTGGTCGGCATTCCAATTAAAATTGGAAATGTTGCATGTGACGATAATGGTGTCAAAGATTGAATCAGGTCTTTGTATGATGCCTGCACAGATTTGCAGTGTGGTTTTACTGCACGCACATGGGGTGCTTGTGATATATCACCAGGTGGCAGCATTTATGTACAGAAAAGGCAGGAGCTGCAGTGGGTCTGAACTCCTGCATTCAGCCCTATAGACCTATATAGCTTTGCGAAGGCAAGGTATAGGATTTTTGCACATTCCCTATTTGAAATTAAAAATCTAATTTCTGAAGACAGAATACCCCAATGTCTCATAATTAAAAAATGGACGACATTTAATGTGGATAAAAATTTAATGTCTCATTCATAATTTACAACAACAGATGGGCATTCTGGCACATGGGATTGGATGCATGTGAAATGCTGTCACTTTTCAGTGGATGTTGTGTGCTTTGTATGATCATAAAGTGAAGGGGTCATTTTGTTTTGTTTACCCAGAAAATGATCTACTGTCTCATTTAAATGGCAGCAAAATGTGCTCGATTGTGAAAAATTACACTTGCTGAAGGTCAGTGGTCAATTAAATTCTGAAGTAAATGCAAATGCACACGTAGTAGTCATTTTGATACAGCAGTCAAAGGAACAGTGCTTTTTTCGATGGGTACCAGCAAGTCGTCCAGGATTCCTCGGCTTCTCCCTGTGGATCTCATCGCAGCAGCGGCTTTCTTATTTACTCATTTAATTTATGAAGAGCACGCTCGCCAAGAGCATTAATGCATTAAGTGTTTTGAGTGAAAGTGGTGCCAGGTATCCATGCAAGATAGTTTGATTCTTGTTGTTAGATCATGTGTAACTGTGTCTCCAATTCCGAACTGACAGATGCTCTCAGACATTTATTGTCCTTTTTCCAGTTGAATGAGTACATTGCGTGCACTTGTGGCCTTCTAGAGCTACGTACTTCTGCATTAAACTGTCATTAAACAGATTGCCAAATACACATCTCCCACATCTCGGCCTCGTCAGTTGCAGCAGCCCCCCTTCAGATTGCCCTTCAGTTCCGTAAATGACGTGCGACCCAGAAGCTTTGAACAGGACTTGATGTGTATCTGACTGTTTTAATAAAGGAAATTGCAGTCAGAACACTCTGGACCCAAATCAGATTTGAGTGATGATGATGATTTGACTCATGGCAAGACAAGCTGAGAACTCTTGTGTCCTGTGCAGTATGTGTGTGTGTGAGTAGGTGCTCGCACGCACTCACAAATACACACGTGTGTGTATTTGTGTGGCTGATTGCATTAGGTGCTAGGAGTTAGTCCCTGTGGAGGAGCCACATGCTCATTGTACCCCAGCTGTAGCTGAGATCTAATATTCCTCCACCGGCACCATTATGTCCTTGATGGGCCAAACCCAATCTTCTGCTTCTTTGTGTCTGCCTGGCAGGTTAGAGAACAGAACGAAATATTGTGAGAGGAAGCACATTGCATGCAATATTCATTTCTTATGAAACAGACTTACAACACTGGCTGCGAGGCAACTCCAGTTCAAGATTTTTTCTGTGTTTTGCTCTGGCATGTGCGTTTCTGAGAAGCAAGAGAGGTCAAACACTAGTCTGAAGAGTAACACTTTGAAAGGTTACTGAACTAGAATGTTCGTATTAATCATAGTCCTCTACAGTGTGCTCGTGCTTTTTTCCAGATTCAACTTCTGTATTGTGTCTCATTGGCTGAGGTAGACATCTAACCTCTTGGTCACTTCTTTGTTAATTTTCCCATCTCAGGGCACAGGGTTGCATCCATCCTCTGCTTGTAGTTGATGTGCGGTTGATGTTTTGCCTGAGGTTTTCTGCAGCAATTGTTGCAGAGGCATGGTGTATTGTGGCTGGGCCAGAGAGGGGGCACTAATATTACCTCTCCTAAAATGGCCACAGTGAAAGCCTCCTTTATTCAGCATTCAAGTTGTGCTCAATATCTCCATTTACCCAAACAGCAGCCCGGACAAACAGAAAAGCATCGTCTTCAGTCTGTTCACATCAGCTTCAGTCACCCAATTCAGTCTTCATTTTAATATGCCCCACCATGCCAGATGGTGTAAGTGCAAGCTATATTACCCATTTAGGATTAATTCTACAGCTGTTGAATTTGTTTAGTATGTAATGAAAAGACTCTGTCTATTTTAAGAGACACAGCCCTTTCTGATCTCTCTATATGTTCCCGTTATAGAAGAGAAATTGGCCTTTTCAGCATGTAATCTCACTACATTGTCTCTGCAGATTTCCATTATTGTCATCAATTCATAAGCTGTTAGGATGGTGCCATGTTAGACTGACAGCAGAAAGTTGAGAAGCAATTAACACATACAGCTGGTTACAGAGAGAGAGACAGGAACTCTGTTATCTGCGAGAGACAAAACACAAATGCTGTGAGTGAAAATGCCTCCTCATGTTGGGACAACTGATACAAGTTGATGAGATATTACAGTACAGGATGTATTTCGATATGTACCTTATTACAAAAATATGATATTATTAAACATGACTATCCCTTTATTGATATGGTCTATAGCTGATTAGTTTTTCAATAACTAGAATGCAACTTATATACATTACTTACATAACCTATATTTATTGTCTTTACCCTTGGAGGGGTGACAGGAATATACCTTAAACAAGTTAATTTGAAGGTCAGGTTTGTCAGACTGAACCTTCTTGTGAACTACAGTGTTAACACAAACATGGCTGTATACAGGTCCATGGACATTGTGTCTTTTCTAAGGCTTACAAGATCTTTATCAACAATGTGATCCTACCCCCATCATCATAAAAATCCCATCTTAGATGTGTGATAATAGTGTGCAGAGTTTTTTGTTGATGCATGAGTTGCATTTCTTGAACATTCATATTCTGTTTTTTTTTCGTGGTCATGTAGTTGACGGTTTTTGAAACAGGTCCTTTATTCACTGGAGTGAGACAGGCCATTATGCTCTTTCAAATACTGTATTTATTGGCACTGCTACAGGATAAAATATTAGGTTATTTGAATGATTGGGGAGTCGAACTGTTTTCCCCAATGCAAACTTTGTTGCCATGGTGACATTTCATTCTGGCAATACAGCAAAGGCTATTGAAGATAAATTGCCCATTTGCCACATGTTGGTTCTTTTGCCATATGTGCTCATTTCTGACACTAGATTTATGTGCTCATATGAGTAGCAGTTATGGTACAGTTTCTTTCTACTGAGGTGCAGATTGATTTCACTGATGATCTGCTTGTTTACCAACATTTGCTTAATTAACCTCTTGCCTTGGCTGTAGAGGAGCAGCTCTAACTAACTAGTAAGTACGATCCCCCAGCCCGGGGCTGCAGCCAACTGGACGGCAGGTGATCGCATAAACCGCTGGAACCAGGACAAGATTGATCTCTCCAATAACACGTCAGGATTCAAATGTGTTAGATGATTGCTATAGTGATTGGATGCCCTAATAACCAGAAGGCTATATCTGGGAGAGCATCCCCCTTTGGGTCGTTTAGAGTCAGATGGGTTAAAAAACAAGTTGCTCTATGACCAGATGTTGGATGCCTGCCTCTCCTCCACTGCCAAGTTTCTGAACTTCAGTACCCTTGAAATAATTGAGTCCAAATATTGATATATTTTTATGGCATTTATATTTTTCATAGACTTTTTCAGATGTATGGTAGTCCACTCTTTTGTGTTTATGTATGTATTTTTTACTGTATGTGTTACAGTAAAAAATTTCAGTACATTTGACAACCTCAGTTTATCTGTGTACTTTTAATTTCTATCAGTTATGGTAGTATGACTCTATGCTGCCCTGGGGTCGTGGCAGCTTCTCTAGAGCAGAGTCTTGCAGGAGAAGGAACACAAGCAATCAAAGGAATGAATAGGTTGCAAGAAAACCTCCAGCTTTATCCACTGTCCATACCAGTGTGGATTAGGTGAACATCAAAATGATATAGTCTTCCTGTTGAAAATTTAAATTTATTTAGCCAACTTCCAATTAATTTAACCTCTTTACTTAAGCTGTGTGCGCAAATGTATGTCTCCAAAACAGCTAATTAGACAATATGGCTGTATTGAAGATTTGCTAACAGCCTGTGTGAAAACGTGACAGCTTGTGCTCCTTACCCTGCTTGATTTTATTGTAGGGATGTCACTGTAGGGATGCTTCCCCACATCTCAACAGTTTGCCTAGTGAATAAAATTGTATGGTAACTGAAGGGAGTGGTGCAGCAATGGGAGAAATTGGTAAGAATAAATGGATAATAAATAAAGCAACACATAGATTGTGGATGCCGCAGTTTGCTTTTTTGTGAAAGTGCATTTTCTTCAATTTCAGTCAGATTCTGAATTTCAGGTTGAGTATTTCACCTATGTCATTCTAATGTTTATTGCTTTAATTTTGCCCAGGATTATACTTGATTTTGATTGGTTTATTGGTTGATTGGACGATTGAATTGCCTGTTTTGAATTTTCAGATGAGATCTGGACATAGCAAAGTTCTGTGTTGTTTGCGCTATCGTCTATTTTTTGCTGTTTCTGTTGTTTCATTGGGCTTAATCAGACTGTCCAGCTGTCTGGATGAGCGGCAAATTTGAAACGAGTGTTCTGTAGTAGAAAATAGATATGTAGATATGTAATTACGTTATTACAAAGAAGGATAGGTGAATTTAGATCACTGGTGTAGGGAAAGGTTGCCATCTCTGAGTAGCTGGTTGGACTGAATGAAAGGGAGGCAATAAACCGGATTTACAATGCCTTCATTTTGAAATCTAGGCTGTTTTACAAATATTCAGCATTATGCACCTTTTCCATTCAGCACACGTGTTTCATCCACTTTTTTTAGTCTTGCTATATTTCAGGGCTAATGTCATAACCAGACATCTATCCACGTATTAATAAGGCACTAGATAGTGTGACAAATCTCATATGGCTTCTAATCATGAAATATTAAAGACAGGAAAGTGATTATTGAGATATTATACCATTCTCAATATTCACTTCATGTGCTGGAATTATATAAAAATGTTTTATTGAAGTAATTTAAGCCTCCTTCAAATTTTTTAAGCATGGCTTCCGGACATGCGTTGATGAACTTGTACTGATTGTGAGAGAAAAGGCAATAAGAACAAAGATGTGGGGAGTAACCTTTGAAGATGATCTTCTTTGTCACCTCTCTTTGCCACCGGCACTGTTTCTTGTGAGGCAAAAGCTAATTTCATTAAGATATGGGGGATGGTTTGTGCTCGCCTCTGATTTGAACCTACATTATATCATTATGGACTTTTTCAGTGCTTCAGAGAGAGGAAATGGATTATCAATACATAGTTATGCAGGCACTCATGCCAAAACAGGGTACCTGGCTGAGTGGAATCAAACTGTGCATGTATGTTTCAACCACTGAAATCACAGAGGATGGGAGCCTCACCAGTTCAAGGTGTTCATGTGGCCAGTAACAGGAATGAGAGCCTCTGCTTTCCTTTATCTACTCTCTGGCTTTCTCGCTTCTATCATTGTCCTTCCAGCATTGGGGTGATCAGTGCAAGGTAGACTGGAAGGGTGAAGCACTCAGAACATGACTTTATCTCTTTTCACCAGCTGCTCTCTGCTCCCATCTATAGTGGGAGCTGGGGAGGAGAGTGAATGGGAGTGCAGCAGT
Organism: Istiophorus platypterus; assembly: GCA_016859345.1. Taxonomy (NCBI): domain Eukaryota; kingdom Metazoa; phylum Chordata; class Actinopteri; order Istiophoriformes; family Istiophoridae; genus Istiophorus; species Istiophorus platypterus. The sequence continues at coordinate 7,354,723 of CM029116.1, forward strand.
GCCGTCGCAAGGCTAAACCCGGGGAAAAAACCAAAACAAAAAAAACCTAAACAAAAAAACCTTCAAACAAGTCATCTTGTCACAGTAAGTCTCACAGCAACGGAAACCAGGAGGAAGCGGGGTGTTTACCACGGACCAATAATTATGGCTTACCTTTGGTGTGTGCCCCACCATAGCTGAGGCTGCTGCAGTATAACCTCTGTCTCAAGGCTCCTACAGTACACTTTAATTGAAATGATAATCACCGTTCATTTTCTGTGATGAAAGTGTGGAGCTGCCCTATAAAGTGTGATCTAAACTATGTTCATTTGTACACACAGTGACAAATATTGCCTGTTCTCGAATGCTGTTTTTTGTTTAAATTAAAACTTGACTCATATTCCACAATAATGCAGTAACTGATGTGTAATGATGTGTGTGTGTGCGTGTATGAAGCAGAGATCGTATAAGCCTGAACAGGGGGAGGGGAGGAATGGTGCCCTCTGCTATTCCTATTCAACATGTTAATTAAGGAATTATTAGTGCTGTTCCACATGTAGTCAGACGCTGGTGATTAAAATGAAAAACTATGTTCAGCTTTTTTTGTTCTAATCTATGAAGCTTAGCCTCTGATATATAATTACAGCTGTGGTATCATTTAGATTAGAATTCTGCTAACATCAAAACATCTCATTTACACAGATCGGCATATATATACGTGTGTTAGTGTGTATGTGTGTGTATATATAGTCATACTATTTGAATTTTAAATTGAAAAAAAAAAAAATGTTGAATGAAACTAGTTGTTACTCTCAAGCGACTTAGAATGGCACCAACAGCAATTTGTCTTACTCTCTGTGAAACTGGATATTTCCTGGTTAGCATTGATTTAAAAAAAACCCAAAAAGTACAAACAACAAAAACCAACCAATAAACTGACACTGATACTGTATGCATTAAGTGAGGTAGCTGATGTCTAGGTGGTTACTTTGTTGAAACATACATAGCTGCAAAAAACCAGACAGCCATTTGACGTCGATTAGAATACAAACATGCAGTATAATGTGGAGCATTTTAAATTTGGCTGTTTGTTTGAGTGTACTTGAGTTGGCCGGCTGCTGATCCAGATTTAAGGATCTTTTTTCCAAACATGAAGGGAAACGGACTCAGCAGAAATGGGATCATTGAGTATTATTAGTGCTTTAACATTGTGGGATTTGCTACTTACAGTAAATGCTGGATTAAGGCAGGGGAAATGTCAGTAGCTTGCAGAAATTTCCAGGAATGAAAACGTGTGCTTTTTTTATGTATGCTTGGCTGCAGATGTGCAAGCACACACATCTCTTTAGTAAAGGTTTTTTAAATGTGTGTGCATTTGTGTACATGAATATGTGAATGAATGTCTATTGCCTTGTGTCTCTACAGTACCTGTGTGGAGTCAGGGTAGCCTTGCTGTCTTTTTTTTGCCTGGCCATGGCAGAGCAGCAGTCTCTGCTTGGCTCACGCACTGGCTGCTGTCACATTTCAGAACACACTCTGACTCATTCAGTTTATACCCTTCACTGCTCATATACATCCTCAGGCTTTTCACCTTTCCAAAGGGTTACCAATCTGACATCTCTGAATATGAATAGAATAAAAGCTCAGTGTATGTCAAGGTCTCATTTTTTTTCACAAGAATGCCAAATCTGTCCTAAACTACAATTTCCAAAACTAAGGAACAGTGATACAAATGGCTTAAATTGATCCCAGGAGGTCTAAAATGAACAGGTAAAATACTAAGATCAATTGCATTCTTCAGTTGTGTGTTTCAGAATGCAAATTTGCATTTGTCATTTATTTTGCCACTTGGGGGCAACAGAGCGAGCTGAAAACCTAAAATGGACATATTACCACCTAATTAGATTGTTTTGGCCAACATGCAAACAGTTTATTTACACATCCAGCCGACAGTGAGAAACATAAGCATTTTTTTAGGTTTGTGTTTGTGTCCACCTGACAAATCCGTATCCAATTCACTTTAGGCTTTTCTCTGGTCTCCAACGACTGCCAAGAAATATATTTGGCTTTACACCTTGCTAGATGCTCAGTTGAGCTCACAAGCCTGTCTCTAAAGTTGTCTCTTTGCTGTTTGGCATTTTGTAGTCAGCATAGACTGTCTTAATCAGAGCTTTTTGTCTACCTGGTGCGGTGGGAAACAAGGTTGTTAAGAGCTGAGTTGTGGGCTGGAAATCCAAAACAAAGATCCAGATTCGGCTAAATGGCTCAGGAGGACTAAGAGCTAATTATCAGAGGCGAGTAACAATTCTCTTTGGGTTCGAAACAACGAGCAATGCCACTCAGGTTACACAAACTGTATTCATTTGTCATTGCAAAGTTTGCACTGTAGATGTAGATGTTTTTTGTTCAAATTCATTTAAGAACTTGAACCTTTTTACATACATAAACACTTTAACATTTTATCTTGTATAATTTTGCAAACAAAAAAACATATTGTTGTCTGATTGTGCTGTGAAGCTTCTTTTGAGCCTTGGTGACGACACCAGTGGTGCCCATATCCAAATACATAATAGTGGTGGTTTAAAGGTACACAGTAATAGTAAAGAGAAGCATGGTGACAGCTAGTTTCATAGTTTCCACTGACAAGACATGACGTTTCAATTCAATAAATCAATTAAACTCCGGCTCCCCTCCGTAGATAGAGGAAAAAGAAGTGAGCAGGATATACACACACACACACATACTTATTACATATTATCGTTAATGATGCAGTAGGGATTTGGTGACAATAAGCAGGCTATACTGGTTTACTATGTCTTGAGCTGGAGCGCAAGAGGTTATTTCAACAAACCCCCTAAAACAAACACAGAGCTCTGTTTTGATTTTCCAGCGTTAAGTCTCTGTTATTTAGTGCCACGGGCCCACAGGGAGCAAGGTTCGTCAACAGGGTGAATATTCATTTGGGACTGACACCTGAGACTCTCAAGCTTCTCACCAAGCCCATCCTCATTCTTCATTAGAGATCTGATGGATGCACAATATTGACTGCATTGTTTCAGTGAAATATCCTGCGTAGTCAACACATTCATATCTGTTTCAGTGTCAATATTTTTGTCAGCACAGCTTTGAAGGACTAAGCTGATAATTAGGAAATGTTGTTTGCAAAGGTGGTATGGTAGAGCAAGGCAAAAATCACAATATAGTGGTTAAATACTAAAATATAGCAATGGTGTTAAGATCAAAATAACATTATTGACAACAAAAAGTAACACTGTATTACAACAATGTGTAATAATTTAGATTTACAGGGCAATTTCCCTTCATATTAGTGCTTTGGGTAGCACAGAATTGCAGCTTTCATGCTTTTGAGCATCCCTGGACTCTCCATTGTGTGGTATATAATGAAGGCATTGAGTGCTTTATGAAATCCATTTCCCCCTAGATCAATCTGGCTTAATGTCATCTGTCTCATTCACATCTAACTGCCTAGGACTGTTTTAATAATTGCATCGGCTGTATTGATTTCTATTGACCGTCAGAGCGGCCTGTGTGAAACACTGTAGTCGTCAAGCGGCCTGACCCTAAATCAAGTGACATCTCATTAGAACAGACAGTGGCTCTTAAACAGATCTTTTCCAGCTATAAAAATGGAAATGGGAAATGGCCACTAACATAAAGGTAGATTGTTTCTTCATTCTTTGCTGATATGTCATTCCTGGAGGAAATCAATATGTCCCCTTTGAGGTTGACAGAAAGTGTCTTGTTCATCTTTTAGGTATCAATTGACTTGATGACGGTGCTTTTAATTTTTTTTTTTTTATTATTCATTACTTCCTGGTTACTCTATTAGGGACATTCAGATTAACCTGAATTGTTCAAGTATAGTTTTCTCAAACACTTTTTAGGTCATTTAGCCCACGCTGACACAATAAAGTTGTGCATTTTTTTGTAACTTTTTTTTTGGCCTTACATTCATGCTGTGTATTTCTCGTTAAGCCTCTTCCCAAGCATTCTGTTATGGGTTGAGATCTGGAGGTCATGCAAGCCATTGTAGTAAAAGGAAATAGCAGTCATTTTCCTAGAGCAATCCTAGAGCAGAGATGTTAGCTTTCACACATCTCCTCTAATGTCACATATTTACATGTTTGTTCCCACAAGCAGCCCTGAATGCACATTTTCATTAATTTATTGCAGGGAGTATTTCTATATGTCTGGAAACAACAATCATACCGTGCTTACAGTCATGTAGATCAGAAAAGCTTTATAGTTCACCCAAATAGTTAAAAAGTCTAAGACCACTCTCCCATTCAAGGGAATTGTATCTCTCTCCCCACAGCACCGTCAGTTAAAAATTACGAAGATCATTTTCACCTCCTTATGCCATTTTACTATGTCAGGCCTCAGGGATGTTTCATTGACTTAGGAAAGGTGCAGTTTTTTTCCCAGGTTCACCCTCATCTTCATCGATTATGACAGATGCAGGAGGCTCTTATTTGTCTTCCTGGAGGATCATGTCTGTCCTCTGCCTTGGGACTCTGCCTTGGGAAGTTGGTGGCTCTGAGACTTGTAGCATGCACCTCTGGCTTTTTCGTTGCTGGAGTCCCTGTGAACTTCAACTCTCACCACTGATGATAAAGGGTCGCTGTAACTGTCCAGGTCTGACGTATAGCCCAACTGATGGGATGGCTTGGCGGAAATTGGAGCCCCCTGCTAAGGGGTTCATCCTCTTGCCTTACAACTCCTTCCATTGATGTCATAGGCACTTCATGCTATCTTTCATCTGGAATCCAACTAACAAGGATTTCAAGCCTCCTAAAGCTTTCCCAATATACTTCAATTTTTTATTAATTATTTTACACACAGAAAGTACTCCTGGTTTACTTATCATCGCTAACTGCATAGGGATCTCGTTGTGGCTTGCTCAGTGTCCACGCCAGCGGTCTATTCATCTGCACATGGCAGTTCATTTAAATGTGTGAGTCTGAGGGTTGCTGTGTGAGTAAGCTGAAGAAATTGCAGCAAACAATAGTAAATTTGTTTACATTATGGTCTAATGAATTTGCTTTTGACAGCCCTATCATACCTGAATAAATATGTCATTCAGTTGTTGTAGGGCACATATAGCCTCACTAAAATCAAAATTCAAATTCTCATTTTCCTTTCTCTCTTTTTTGCTTCTGGATGACTTCTTTGGCGGCCCAACTAGGTAAGTGCACAAATATTGTACATTTGTAACATCGTATTCTATTGCTGCTAGATATGGATATGCATAATAAACCAAAAGAAAAACTTAAAAGTGTTCCTTCAATGGATGAAATATGATAGTGGAAGGAGCACAGGACCTTTGCTTGTGTGGACTGCTTTCTCTCTCAATTTAATGAGTGGCTGCTGGCTGGCTGCCACTGTAGGTAGATGTCCTACTTTGGTCTTATTTTAGGCAGTGTCAAAAATAAAAAAAAAAACAACTTTTCAATAAGTCTGGTTCATACATATCTTTCCTACTAAGGTTATACCATCATCATTGTCAGATCACCCCTCAGCACTCAGTAGAGTAAATAGCTCCTTAACAAAGCTGGAATAAACTAATGACTCGGGAATTTTAGACTTGTTTATTTGAAAATAGTCATACATAAGGCCCAATTTCTTGGCTAATTGGAGTTGATTGATTTGGTATACAAAAAAGTTGTTGCAGCCTAAAGAATGTCTTCTTGAATATATTTTGTTGCATTTAACGTGTTAAATGGAACATAACATGTGTATGTTATGTTAACATATCCTTAAATCATAATGGTACAACAAAAAATGTTCACTAGTGTATTTGATACTTTTGAACACATTTAGCACATTGTTTAAGTTTTGAGGGTTGCCAGTTGAAACAATAACCAATTTTTACAGTGAAACCAATATGAAGCATAATCTGTGGCTGGATGTGGTGCTAAATGAGTGCTTTATGATTCAGTGCTACTCTCTCATGGCTGAGCTCGATTCAGTAATGAGTTAGTAATGAAATTTGGGTTGGTGGGTGCTGGGTAATGTGGCTAAGCAATGCGTCAGGGGTCCATGGTGCATGCTCACTTGCTTGTTGGGCCCTAGACTCTGATGAAACCCCCACAGGTTTTAATATTGGAGCAGAGGCCCACCATTGGGAAGATGGCCTAACACAGTTTTATTGCCTTCTGATAAAAGAATATTGACAAAGGACAGACATTTTCCACATCTCACCTAGGTTGCACGAATAGAATGATTAATGACTAATGAGATAAATAACCTATCTAATGTCTCTATAATAATTCTTTCTAATTTAACAATATTACCATTTTGGTCTCCTAGCTCCAGCTCCCTCCCTTCCCTGTTACATTCCAGTCTTTCCATCAGACTGTTTTGCTTAAAGCAGCAAAAAGGGAGAACTCTTTTTCAAGTTTAACAGTTGTTAGATTTGTAGCAGGATGACAGCTTCATGCATCCAGAAAGCTCTGTTATTGTGTTAGCATGCTCAACCTTGTAAATTTCTTTGTGACTATTTGTAAATTTAAGACATCAATTACAATGTGTGGTGAAGATCCTTTATAAATCTGTGCCGTGAAAATGCTGCTGTATGTTCAGTTGGATATTGTTGTTGTTTTTGCATATCCTGAACAAACCATACATTTGAAAGAAATCTCAGCATGTTGTCAGTATGTAAATGCATATATATTCATCTCGCCGTTTTCATGATTGATTGACTATAAAATGTAAACGCTTAGCCCCACACAGATCCTCTTCAGCGCAACTTAAAGGCATGTTCGTATACAGAACTGCATCAAACCTGAAATAATTGCATGAATTTATGTAAACTAAGCACTGTTTTGATAAACAATCCATCAGCCTGCTAATGTCAGATGAAATTAATATGTTGTCTTGTTGCTGTTTCAGTTTGTTCTTCGCAGTGTCGTCGCGTTTCTCCTGCCTTTGAGGATAAGAGGTTGTTTGTGTGAAAGTCAGGACAATATAGCAACCATTTCCACCACAATCCTTCACTTAATTATAAGCCAGTTCTGTGCACTGCCTGAGTTAAGCTCACCTAATCCACTGTGGGCTGTCTTCTTTCTGCTACAGCAGTGGCGATGACACTGGACATGTATATAGCACAGGGCCACATAAAAGCTACCTCCACCTAAGGGGAAGAGGAACCCCTGTAATGAGTAGTTGAGGGAAGCTGGATGAGGGAAGCGTAGCAGAGAATAGAGACCGGATAGTGGAATTCAGCTGACCCAAGGATCATGCTCTGGTTTGGCCCCTGGGGGTTTAGATCAAAACCAATTGTAGCAGCACCACTGCGCAGCCCTCTCGCACACAGCATGTTCTGAGCAGGGCTGTTCACAACCCTGCTACAACCCTGCTGCTATCTTTCCATAGGGGCTGAGACTGCAGGTCTACAGGGATACGGTATTAAGGAAGAATTGGTTCCAAACTCTCTCCAGCTTGCCCTAGGTGATATTGGTATTAAAAACCACCCTTTGCATTTGTCACACCATTAGAGTCTACCTTATTTTTACTTTACTGTAGTGTTTCAAAGGGTATTTTCTTTCCTCTGCTTTTGTTAATATGCACTACTCTGTCAAAGCACAAGCAACTCTAGCCCCCAACAGTGTTTTGTGAACCTCATTTAAATGGAAATTGTACAATTATAACCCCTGTGAAACTCTACCACTGTGATGAGAGAATTGAGCCTTTTTAATGTCAGATATGCATTTTTGGTAATGCAATTACTGATGCTGAGTTTCCTCTCTCTTTTGCCCTGGGAGGGGAGACTGCTTAAGGTGTGTTTTGCCTCTAAATGCACTATAGCAAAGATAATGGCAGCTATCAAGCTATGAAGCTTTTTTTTTTCCCTCAATGAGGCCCACACGCAGGGAGCCCATGAGACAGAGTTGCAGCAGTAATCTTCTTTCCTGCATGACTCCCCACCTTTAACTGGGCTTGGCAAGGCCTGCTGGCACAATAGCCTCACCAGTTATCATAACCACCTGCCATTTACCCACAAACACAATCCCATTCTCTGACTAGGTAATTACTGTGTTTGCTACATTGTTATGTCTCCACCATGCTGATAGTGATGTCCAGAGATGACAGCTATTGCTGGTTCTCCAAAGGCTCTGTCAACAGCTATGTGCCATATCTGCCTCTCCAATACTGTTTATCTTTTTGTTGAACCCAAAGCCCCCTGAAGAGACAAACATGTATCACATCTTGTTTTTGTACTTATGTACAACCTCTACACCCTGTTTCTTTAAGGTTTTTTTCTTTCTTTCTTTCTTTTTTTTTTAAAATTGAGTCACTGAAGCACTGGGGGCTGTGAAGTGTTCTTCCATTTGAAGCACAGGAAGACACTCGACTCCTTAGGTAAACGGTACGGTCCAAAAGTATTACAATGGGCTTCATGACCTGTCTTTTTCCCAGCATGGCTACAGCTGCAAGATGTTTTCTTCAGGCCTTTCCATAAATATAAGGCTCCTTAACTGGCTGGGATTAGCACTGTGGGGAATGGAGCATCTACAAAAGGGGATGGGAGTGGAATGTGGTTTTTGGGGGTAAAAAAAACAGCTGTTTGAAGACCGTAAAAGCTTCCATGATGTAGGTCCTGTGTACTTGTTAATGATGACCCTGGATCCCATTACTCCAGAATCAGGGAGTCAACATCCATGCCCTACAATTTAGAAGCAGGATTCCAGTATGTAATGAGAGGCCCCTGGTCTGGACTACATGGTATAGCCACGTGATACAGGAAGTTACCCTGGCTTCAGGTCACACAACAAACACAGTGACCTCAGTATGATGGCTAATTACTGTCCATCCATAACATGTGTGGTTGCAGAGTTTTTAGTGATATACAAACCTTAATGGTTAGCCAAACAGAATAATTTAGATTACAATTGATTACAAATGATTATTTGTTAGCTAAGAAAAAAGTGAACATTACATTATATTAAGACAAGAAATCTACTTTATTTCAAGGTGCCTTTGCAGGCACGTGTAATGAATTAAAGGGAATTTAGCAGATTTATATTTATTGAGTCATTTATTAGTAAAATGTTCTACATAACTGATATGAAGTATATCAGTGGAGTATATTATGAACACAGACCATCATATACCTATAATAAATTATATTCTCAAACATAAGCCTTTCAAAAGTGTGTCACAATTCATGATTTTGTCAGGAAGACAGACTATATTACTTGTATCGGGGGGGGGGGTGAATAAAATAATTTCAAGGAAGGACAATTGGTTCCCGCTGAATTTCAAAATTCATTTGCCATATTTTGCCAACATTTGACCGATGAGAAAGTGACAATTCTGTTTAGCTCTCTAAAGACTAAACAAATGAAATACATTGGGGTCACTGACAAGCTCCTGTGACTTCTCATAATTGTTCTAGAGTATGTGCCGTAGGTTACACGGTACACCCTGCCCTCTTGTGCACACAGATTTAACCAGACCCTGACTCCCTACAACTGTAATTCATATCAGGATTAGATTTCCCCTCATGCTTCCTCATGCTTCTGTTATTCATATATATATATATATATATATATATATATATATATATATGTATGAAGGTGTGGAAGGCATCCTCACTCAGTTGATAATGCAGTTTATTTAAACCCACCATGGTAGGTTTGGTGGAATGGAGGTCATATAGGACACTGTAACCTGTGTCATCTATAATTCATTGTCAGAATATGCTCTTCTTAGTGGGATTAAACTTTAATAACTTGACTGGCTCTGTAAATACCCCTTTGTGCAGAGCTAGTGTCTTGCCTTGTGGAGGGAAAGGTGCAGGAGCTAGATCTTGTGCTGAGTAGGGGGCTGGGAGAGAATGGGAGTATCGGTTGGGGGAGAGAGAGGAGGCGCAGTAAGCCCAGGTTAAGTCCTGAGAGTCTACTGTCAGCAGGACAGTCTCCTGCTAGGGACAAGCCCCATCTGAAATGTGTTTCCCTGCAGATAAGGTCCAGTCCAAAATGGGGGCATGGATGAGATGTGGCCCCTATCTGTTATGGTTCTTATTGTGTTCGTGAACAATTAGGTTAGGGGAAATGTAATACCTCTGTAAAGGGGTTTTGCTATGGATGTACCCACTGTAGTAACTCGAAGTGAGGTTAGACAGGGTTGAGGACATACTGTATATGTATCTACAGGAGTTGTAGAGTTGTAGTTTTACAGTCCAGTCATCACAGCAATATACACCATTCAGAAACAACATCAAAACCTGTAATTGGCTTTTTATGTTGTGGGTGTATTTAGCAAAACTGCTATGTTTTACTGAACTTCTTTTAGTAAAACACTCCACCTGGCATGTGTCTTAGTGGCACAACCATAGATAAGTACATGCTTTATATATTTTATTGCAGCTATTGTGGATTTTACAGTCTCGAAGGAGTCTGGCTTTGCAGCAAGATGCCAGGCTGTCTTTGGCTGGGCCCTGTCATCATTATTAGGTCTGTCTTGTTTATGGTTGCATTTAGCCAGTGGACTAGGTGGGGTCACAGAAAGGAAACAGCCTCTGTTTGGCCATTGCCCAGTGATTGTCAAATATTACAGCTGTGCTTCTGCGGTGAACAGTAGTGTTCTTACTGTACATACTGCTCAGTTATCAGTAATTAAGTTATCAATAACTTGCCTCTGACATGGTCAGACATCATAGCACCACTTCAATGTAGTGACCTTTCTGCTTTATCCTTTTCTGGTTAAGAAGTGCATCTCTTTGATCAGACTTGTGGAAGTTTTCCAGTGTCTGATTGTTAAGCAGCAGTGTTCTGACATTCCTAGAAATCAGTTGAAGTATGTCTTACAGTCTCAGCTTAGATTCAGCTTCTGTTGGATCTGTTTGGCACAAGACCAGCCAATTAACCTCCCTAAATGGCAGTGTGGATTGTTTGAAATCCTTTTCGTCACATTTAGAACTCCTGTGGTTTCTATCAGGGAACAACGGGCAAGGGGGTTTGATTACTGTGAGTCTGTGAGTATGTATGTGTGTGTGCGCAGGGTACTACTGCACTGTATAAACAGAGAGTTTAAGGTGTGGTCTCTGAGCTACGGGCTAGTAATTTAATTTTCTCTTTAATATAGCTTGGATTCCTCTTAAAGCTATGGACATATAAATGTATTTCTGCCATTTTCCCCCTCAGTGGCCCCTCTCTTTCAGGTTTATGGAGCACATTATGTTCTAATTGCTTTGATTTGGATCCTGCTTGTAAAACCAAACCTCTGGTGGTGCACCTCAGACCATCTCCTCACTTCAAAGACGTACCATCCAACCCACACAACCCTCCTCCAGTTTCCCTTTTTAGTGCTGTTGGTAGGTGAGCAGGAAGAAGTGCCTCTCCTCAGACCCATCTCCACTGATGTAGGCACTAGATTGCAATTATTCATGATGGACGGCCCAGAAAAGCCTTTCTTTCTTCACAAACCTTAATTCACCTCCATCCTATTGTTGTGTCTTTCGAGCAAGTAACGTGAATTTATGTGCTCTCCTGAGTGAGTGAGTGTGGGTGTGTTTGTGTGTTTGTCTGTGCATGTGTGTTCGTGCATGCTGTGGTAGTCTTGTGATTTCACCACATAAAACAGCTTGTATTCTGGGTCTCTTGGGGGCTGATCATTTGACATAGAATAGATTAAACACTGGAGGAGATGGCTTTGAATGCTGCACTGGGTGAGTGGGCAAATGGTACAACATCCAGGTAATGCTAGTGTAATGCATTCCCAACACACTTCTCTTACAGCTTTCAGTATATGCCCAACAGCTACACTACAGCTCTAAATGAGTGCTGCCTTGTAATCTGTTACAAGCCATGTGTTACAGTTCAGTGTTGGTTAAAGTGTGGATAATTCACACAATACTAGCAGAGTGCCCAAGGAGAAGTGGAAACACTCTGCTTGTTTATATTGTCATTACTGCCAATGAAAGATTTGATCTAAACCCATTTATGTATTTTCGGTGGTAAAGAAGCTATTTTTACAATTTCTTCTAATGCAGGTGTCCTTTACCTGCAGGAACTTGCAGGCTCGCTATGAGAAACGGCCTCCTGAGACAAACATGAATAAAAAACTATATCATGAATTTTATTTCATATATATTGTTTTTTCTTTTACCTTCCGATTATAATAAAAAGGCTGCTTTTCAGTAGATTAAACATTACTATGGATATTCACTTATGGTAGCAAACAGAAGACATAAAACAAAACTTAGAGTGGGTTAAACTAAAAGCACTAATATGACTCTTTTAGCAATTTTTAATTTAAACTTTTTAATAAACTGTAGGAATCTGTGATAAACTTAAAAGATGACAAATACAAAGTAAAATAAATATGATTCTTTCATAAACTGCTATGACTGTTTGATGGACATGAAGGCAAACTGACAATAACAAGAAATTAAAGTCTTCTTTGCTTAGGTTTATGACCCCAAGTAGTATGTAGAATTTAGAACACTCTAAAATTGTAAATGCAATTCAAATGCCAGATCATGATTTCATTTGATTAATTGACTCTTGATTCTTGGCCTCAGTATACACAGATTTTTGACTTTCCTCTTGGCTGAAAACCATTCCAGTCTTTGTTCTTGGGGTTGATCAAGTGAAATTGTTTTGTCAAAATTGTGGCTGGCCATTTGTCTTAATTCAGGGTACAATTGCAGTGTAACCAGGAGACTTCCTGTCTCTATAGTTTTCCTCAATTTTGTTCATTTTTTTGGGCATGGCCATGCTTTTTCTTGTAGAACATATGCTGTGAAGATATAAAAATCCAGAACTCTGAATCCCATATCATATATTCACACAAATCTGAGTCATTTGTTCTGTAGTCATCTTTAGTGAGTCCACTTTCTGTCATCCTTTATTACTGTCAGAATCCAGTAGAGGGCACATTTTGCTCTCTGATTTTCTCTTTCATATCACTTTGTTTTTAATTGTATCACACTCCCTTCCCTCCCTTACTCTTCTGTGACTGTATACAAAATTAGATTTTGAACTCACATAGCAGACATGACTGAGTCCCAGCATTGTTAAGCATTTAAACTTTCCAACATTTTTTCACATGCTGCACATCTGATTGATTTTTCAGGCTTTTTATTGTTGTTGATTTTCAGTTTTCTCTGTGTAGTCAAACTTGTGATTTGGGAGAAAGAACTGTCTGTTTAGTATGTGAGTTAATTTAGAAAAGGAAGAAAGAGAAGTATAAGGCTGATTTATACCATGTTCTTAAACTTCGAGCTTTTCTTTGGATGACATTTTAATGGTCAGATTGTAAATCGTCGGTGGTGTACCTGCATTTAAGTTAAAATATGAGAAGCGACAGCCTTGGCCACCTCTCTTTTAATTACACAACCAATTTATGGCCACTCTCATGGGACTTCAGGGAGGAAACCTCAACATTGCGGCTACACAGCAAACGGGAAGTGAACAGCATTCCCAGTCACAAGGACCCTAAAAGTTCAATACTTGAAACTCTGAGTTATTCTGAGTGCCGAACATCCTACGAATATACGTTTAAGCTTCATGAATAAGCTCTCTAAGTGACATTTCTCTTCCAGAGAGATCATGGTACTCAGAGTTCATGGCACCCATTAGAGGATATTTACAGGCCCTTTAAAAGGATATTTGTGAGGGTTGCAGCTCACTTGCAGCTTGCAAGGACATATGTACCCTTTCGTACAATGTGGTTGATTTGTATCATGAATGCATGGATTGATTCATCATACCTTTGCCACATTTACAGGATATTAGGAATATCAAACCAATGATTTGGTTACTCTGCTAAGCACCTTCTCCTGGGGAATGACTCTTCTTTCTGTTTTTGTAAAGGATAGAATTCTTTTCATATAGGAACGTGTGAGAACTGTGCTCAAGTAAAAATCATTCTGCAAACAGTATAAAACTACTACACCTCCTACACACTATGGTATTTTCTTTAACGCTTTATTTCACAGACCAAACAATCTCCACACTGAAGTATCCTGTTTCTGGTCACTGTGGTTAATACTTAACAACAGCTGCTTAGGTAGAAGAAAACATATTATACAAATACTGACACATCCCCTAACATGCAGTACATACTACACTGAAGTACAAGACTTCTAATGCTTTTTTTATCAGGCTTTTTTTTTTTTTTGGAAAGCTGCAAAGCTGATCAGCCCTTAAAAAAAAAAAAAAAAAAACGGGAAAATAAAGAAGCGGGAACACAACTTGATACGATGTATGTTATGAAATACAATGTAGTTCTTTTATCGAATACATTTAGATATAGGTGGAGAGGGGACTGTTCTGCATTGTAGTAAGGCATAGTAAACACTTGGTGAGCCTGTAGTCTTGACATGCTTCCCCAGAGTGAAATGTAGCATGTGCAAGACTACCTGCTGTTAGGAATATATGGTGCAACAGATACGTGATAAAATAGAAATGAGATTTTAAAAAAGGCAATGCAAGTGGTGCCAAAAACAATAGCCTTTTGTATTTGGGATGTAGTTTGTTGTAATATTTATGTCCAAAGATTTGTGTCAATTCAATCTGACCAAAGCGTAGAGGTGTGAAGTGTATTATTGTCTCACCAGGACTGACTAGTTGGATTGTAGCATTTGAGGTGTCAGAAATACAAATGCAAATGCACATGTCCCACTTTTTTTTTTATTCGTTTACTGATGTTTATCTCAAGACTGCATTGTTGATTTTGTTTGAATTAGGTCATCACCACATAAAAATAGTGTGCATGCAAATATCTGCATGCGAACCCCTGTCCTACTTTCAGTTTGCATATCGTGATCTTTTGTATATTGTAGACTTAGACAGCGGGCCTGTTCGTACTGTGAAAGTCATGATGAAGAATGATCAAGCTTAGTAAGCACACTATTCTGGACAGTGACAAAGCAGTTTTACTCTGAGAGTCTGGTTATACAAAAATGATGGGCAAGAGAAGTGAGAGTTGATCTCAGCCACACATTTCTTTTATGCCTTGTGTGCACATTTCTGAGGTGTTATGATCAGTCACTTAAGGATAAAAAACAACAGATTTTTCTGCTCTTGCAGGACCTAAATGGCTTTTTTATAGCCATCTCCTCCAACCACTTATTTTCTTTAATTTTCTCTGCTTTTCTCTGATAATACCCTTATGCTGAGAGTGTTTTCTGTTTTATACAACCAACCAAAAGCATTCCTCTCCACCCGCTCATACTAATTTTTTAGAGGCATTTATCCACCTTTGCAATGGCAAAGTGCTTCTTTTTGCAGGGTGAGCGGTCTCCTTTTCCTTGTCCACAGAGCCTCCGCTGCCTCTCTGGACCCACATCTTGACCCATAGTCTCCAAAGAAAAACATGCATCACATCATACAATTACACCCGCCCCGCTCACATCAGCGGCGATAATGCCACTTTTTTTGTGCTTGATTATATCCTTAGGACATATCAGACAGTGACCACATTCCTTCTGCAAACTAATCAGCTCCAAAAAATTACTTATTGATCCCAGGCCAGACCAAGGAGGGGGGTTTAGTGGTGGGGTCAGTGGGAGGGTCTGTGGTGCCTTATTGCCAGCCAACATTTCTGAATCATGAAAAATGCATTCACAGAGACATAGACATTAATAGATACACATTCATGTACATGTTGGGCCTTTTGATGTTTCCCCCCCGAAAAATGAATCAATTACAGCCCAAACATGTATTTCTAATAAGTTTTTTTCTCACTAAAGAGTCATGATTGATATGATGGTTACTGGATCTGGTTTCAGTGTGCAAGACTCCTCTGGCAAAACATCTTTCCCCTTAAAATACATAGATTTGAAATTGATTTTTTTATATATACTATGCATGACATTTAGTTGGGAAAAGTAATATGATGGGGCTGAAATTGAAAAATGATCTCCAGTAGGAATGCTGGCTATAGGATCCTGGTGAGTTTTGTAATAGCTCACTGCGGGAGGTCAGACATTCTTTGAAGTGCTGAACGGGTTTGAGATAGTCCTTCTGCAACATGTATTTCTATGTTATATGTTATCGATCTCACATAGTAAATGTGTTAGTATATTCAGTTACTGCTCACCAGTATTTATAGTTAGGTAATTGTATCAACAATTTAATTTTCAGTCCAGTTACAGCAATCCCAAACATAGTTTGACCAAATAGTGTTCTCCATGTTTTTCCTGTACTGTTCCCATGGCGTGGCAGCTTTCATTCCAGACAGCATTGATCGGATCTTTTAGAGATGAATGGATTAATTACAGGCAGTGAAAGGAGACGAAATACAGTCTGGCATGGGGACGGATGGAATTGAGGGCTGGGATTGAGAAAGCCATTAAGGCAAATTGAGGGCATTAATGACTGTAGCACTGCCAGGGGGCCCCAGCGGCCCACCCTTTTCCCTGGCACTGTGGCTGTGTAATGGCATCCTCAGCTGCTCTTTTGAGATATTAGTTGAGCGGTGGTTCTGTGTCAGTGTGGCTGACATGATGTTCTTTTTCGCACCTCAAAGATTCATGAGAACAGCCTGCTGTCAGAAACCACAAGAACCACCTGCACCACATGGAATATAGACTTGATGGGTAAAAACACTGGAGACAATAACACAGGTCGTAACTGCTCATTAGATATATTCGACCAGGGACAATGGTATTGAGCACTGTGCATATACAATACTATAGTTTATGAGGAATACTTTGGTGTGGCTTATTTATCTCTTTCTAATAGAGAGAAGTGGGCAAACAGGTGCACCCGAAGAAATACAGTCAACTCCACGAATCATTAAGCTCTCGCCTTGCAGCTGTGTGCTGACACACACAAAACAAGAGTTCAATAAATAATAGATTGCAGAAGGAAATATGGACCTTGTGTTTATCTAATTAAACAACATCAAATATAAATGACAATCAATTATGATTTGCTTCTAGGCTTTAAACACCACCACTGTAACATGGACACATGTCTCTTTAAAGTCATATATTTTACAATTTGCATTCCACTCGCACTGATATCAAATAGGTTTTAACTGCATTTTGCAGCTTGCCAGATGCCACCATTAAAAGTAAATTGAGCTCCAGGACTGCATTGATGTAACAATCAATAATAATAATAACAATAATTATTATAATCACAGCCTTTCTGCTTCTCTTTGTTCTTCTCTTGTAACTTTGTTCACCCCTTCTCAATGTCTAGGTTGTTTAAATCTAATCTAGCTGAACACATTATTTCGCTCACACAGCCCCCAGCTGAATGTAGCAACTCATAAAAGCCCAATGTTTCAGCCATATTGATTCCTCTGGTAAAATTGGTTTGAGCAATGAATGTGCTGCAGCACTATACACTGAAATGTTTTGCAGCCGTGGGGGAAAAGAGTGAGGGTGACCTTGAATGTTTTTCCCCTCTTACTTTCATAGCAGTTTTTTTTTTCAGCCTTTGAGCAACGTTTTGTGGTATTTCTGATATCCTCACGTACACTGTAACTCGAGTGACCCATGCCAAGGTATTCACATTATCTTAACCTGAATTAAACTCTCTATTCAGACCTCCTCAAAAGAGAAAAAATATTTGGATTTGTTCCTAACTTTGATTGAGGAAATGACATGAAGCGGTTTTTGATTGATCTCAGGTTCAAATCATTTATGTGACAATTTCTCTGCCTCCCTTCATCTTTTTAGCTCTTTCAGCACGAGTTCACTCAGATGGAAAGTACGTTATGTGCTTGTATGTGATCCCTGACCAGGATTTCAATAGTATGCTGCTGAATTTCTCTCAAAGCCCACTGACTATAAACTGCGCTTTGGTGATAGGGAATGTAGCATGTAGAGACTGTTAAATATGAGCTTTTCAGTATGGATTAAACCCCTCTGATGTCTTAACCTTCCTCCAACACTTGTAGAGTACATTTGAACAAATTCTTCTCTATTCAAAATGGTTAACTATTCAGTCAACAGTAATTCTAACACCGGTTGCACTTTATTCCCCCCCTTACCTTGATTAGTACAAACAATTTAAAGATCACTGCTTCACATGATCCAAGCCGGTGCTCAATTACTCCTTATTGTTTTTTTTCTCTTTAACAAAGGGAAGTTTGCTGGGAGGGAGAGAAAATTGTGAGTTCTAGATCACTTGTGTGTTGAGAGCAGTGAATCGATATATACGTGTGACTGGTTAGTTGATTCAAAACAGGCAACACATTAGACATTAGGAAGGAAATATTAGAAACAGAGAAACTACATGGCATACAGTGCTTCTATTGTGTAGGCAGGAAGACCATTAGACTACCACACAAAAATTTCTGTTTAACCTGGTGGTGTTAAATCTATAAAGTTAATAATTGTGGAGGTTTTTCTTTACATCAGATAATGAGTCTAACCTTGATATCAGGTTAACTCAACACATTATCAGAGCTGCTTGCCAACTTGAATTGGGGAAGCGGACCGGCTCCGAAATACCATGATAGTTGATAGTGTTAACCACATCACGCACCACGGTTGTTAACACACAGCATTAGCTTTTCTTTTTTCCCTTGTTTTGCTTTACAGTTAGTCCAGCCTGCAGAGCATTTTAATCTGTTACCTCTATCTATAGTTGACAGAATATAAAGAAACATGTAATGTAGTCTTGCAATGCTAGAGCTACAGACTTTTTTGGAATATATATTTGAGAGTTTTCAAATATGCCAGAACAATACAACTTGTTCCCACCAAAACCACAACAATACAATACAGAGGTGAAAGAAAAAAAGAAAAATAGGGACAATTGTTATATCATGACATACTCATCACAAAGATAACAGGAATCTCATTTGTGCTGCCTGATGGTGAAATTTGAAATTAGGGAGTAGGAGGCCACCCATTGTATAGTTCCATGATAATTTAAAATCTCACCCTGGGTACTTTACAGTTCCAAATGAATTCCCTTAAAATTTTATTAAGAGTTTTAAAATTACTGTTTGGAAAGGGATGGAGAATGACTGAAATACTGTTGGTACACCATCCTGGGCAAAATGTTGATCCCTTCACAGCTGACTTTTCCCAAAAAAAGTCATGGCTAGTTCTGTCTGCCTGTTTAGGTCACTCTCTATTCTTTGACTCAACCCAGGATAGTTGAGTTTAAAAAGATTCTTAAATGCAAGAGGGAATATATCACTCTTTTTCATAGTTCACCTCATAGCAGGATATTATGCTATAATTGTTCAGAAGAGCCAGTAATTTGATTGAGTTGGGTCCATTACAAATAAAATTACATATACATTTTTACACAATAAAAATAAATTAGATGAACCCACTTGGATACCTTTTGTGTCTGGGTTGTGTCACTGCTTGGCCACCAGCTCTACTGCCAAGATGAAAATCCTGGCAGAGAGCGGACAGTGCTGTCAGCTGCTTCTGTGTAGTGGGGTAGGAAATGATATTATACTATTTTTTACTATCTTTGCCTGTGGTTTGTGATACACGGTTATTACCCAGTTAATGAAAGATGAGCTGAACCCAAATCTCTCCAGGGGTTTAGGCAGGTCCCACCATTTGACGCAAAAAAGCCTTTTCTGCATATAATGCTAATGCAATACTGGATTCTTTTTAAGGAATTTGCTAAGTTAATACTGATGAAAATTCTCCAGGGGTTATCAGCTAAGATTCTGCTCTATATTGATACGATTGGGGTACCTTTTTAATCTATTGGTTAGGTCCTTGGAAATAATCTTAAATTTTCCATTAAAGAAGCTAGTTGGCCTATAGGAGGAGCGTTCTTTAGGGTCTTTATTTATCTTATGTATAATCATCCTGAATACATCACCATTACTAAACATGTTGAGAAAGGTCATTTCAACTGTAGGCAAACTGCAAATGCCTACCAAGTTAAACGTTCTGACCAGTCAGGGTACCAATGAAAGACTGGGATTACGTACCCAGACCTGAGTAGTACTATGTGTCAAGCATGCTGCTGGGGAGGCCTGTGTGGGTGGCAGGTGCATTCCTCCATCATTATTGTGTCACATTGTTACCTCAATGCCAATGGCAGTCTCTCTCTCTCTCTACATTGTTTGTCAGGTCAACCCAACCAGTCGGTGTATTTTAGCTGCTGAGATCCACTGTATTTGACAGTCTGCAGTATGAGGGAATATGGGGTGATCCTCCAGTTTTTTGCTTGCCAGAATACTTGATTGTGAGTGTTTCAAAAGAAAACTCAGCTCTGTTGTCACATTGTGCTTTAGTTGGGTCAGAGTTAGAAGTCTAATGTTGAACTGTAATAAAGCAAAGGGATGAGACCTGAACTCAACAGAGGCTGATGGAAGGGTGTAGGAAATTGTGTGCCAGGATCTTCAGCAGCAGGTCCATTCTGTTGAAATTCTGCAGCTCCCGGAAAAAGTTCCACCTGATGGAAATAAATTGGCTGGGGGAGTGAGTACTGAGCCAGAGTCTCTAAAGACAGACACAGCTTCTAAATGGCTCAATTTAGCTTTTGTGGGAGCCAGGAACCAGAGCAGGTCACTGCCCCACAACCCGCCACAGTGAAAATCAATAGGTAGTTTCAGAACAAGGGGCCTTATTAAAACAGGTCCTTTTTCTGTGAGGTGTTTGGATGACACTGTCTCACAGAAATCATTACACTCAGCTCAAACTGCTCACTGCGTTTAAATTGTTACAATCCCTTTTGACCCACACATCCTCTCCTGTTTTCTCTAATATCCCCATTTTGATCCTGAAGATAGCAGGAGTACAATTCCGATCCGCAATAATTGTAGGATACCAGAGACTGTATAGCCTTGAGTTTTCCAGTTTATCACTAGGACACAATGTAGAACAAAACTAATTCCATAAGCTGTCCTCCAAATACATCTACTATAAATATCAACAACAACAACAAGGGGATTAAAAAAAAACAGCATGGAAAAACTGATTTACAATATCACCAATAATGCTGGAAAGAATTTTTTTGTTGACACTCTTACAACCTGTACATTCTTTTATTTTAAGTGAGAACAAATAGATGTTTTCCATCACCTTCTATCTCTTTTCTATCTTTGTCTCTCTCTCTGTTGTAAAGGTAACAACCTCATGCTTTTAGAGCAGAGATGACCTTTTCGATTTTATGTGTTAGACCTTAATGGCTTGCAGTAAAATCTCAAGGCCAGCAGCAGTGCACAGCGATGCCAGCATAGTAAAATCCAAATAATGTTGTTGACCCAAGGCTGCGTGCCCACACACTCATTTTTTTTATCTCCTAGAAGGCTGTAACAATGACCGGAGCAACAGTGCTAACATCCTGAACATGAGGATTCATGGGTCTTCAAGCTGCTAAAAATTCCTTCTTTTTTTTTTGAAAGTAGGTTATTTGAGTAACAACATAACATAATTGCGGAACTTATTCACCCTCAGATGACTGCATTGTGATTTTCCATTCTAAATTTATAATCCTCCTGTGTAGGGAAAGCATTCATAATATATTGTTGTGTATTATAACTGTAACTGTAAATCAAAACAAGGGAGGAAAGGGATCGAATCGCCAGGCGGGTGCATTACATTAATGGGAGCCCAAACACAAATATATGAATTGTAGGCTCTGTGTGTGTGTGTGTATGGGTATGGGTGTGGGTGTGGGTGTGTATGTGTGTGAACAGATACATTTATATACACTTACATTCATCAGTCTGATAAATCATAGAAATGTTCCTTAGCATTGGCCTTAACATGTTTCCATCAAAATGTTGCATAAATATTTAGGCTCATTCCCAGAAAGTCAACAAAAGAAAATGTAAGTTTCCGTTAAACCTCAATATGGAGTAATGAGAACGTAACACGATCGTGCAATTAAAAGGGCACTGATAGCTCTTGTGTAACTTAAGTAAATCATACCTTGTAATTGCTGCCTCCTACCTAATAAAGCATCTAAATTGATTTGTATACTCTGTCCACACACATTGCCTAATGCTTCTATCTGCCATTGTTTTCATTCCATATTTGTTGGGGCTGGTGGAGTGGAAGGAATGTAACAGTGGGTGGCAGAGAATGATAAGGAGAAAAAAAGGAAAAGCAAAAAGCAGGTCTCCCAGCATCAGTTTAGCTCTAAAACTGTCTCTAGCCACCTTTCTCTTGTCTTTATTCATATGCCAACATTTTCAAATCTGTTTGGTGTAAATTCTTTGATTCTTGATGTGGATATGCACTTATACTGAATACTAACTTGTTGTTAAGATGAATGTGCTTGCAACTTATGGCCCCTGCCATCTATCTCTCTATGTGTTGGTTAAATCATGTCAGCAGCCCTGGTATACAATGAACGTTGCACTACTCTGTGGGGAAACTGGACAGGGAATTTGAAGGGGTCCTTTGAAGCAGCTGCTAATAAGTAACTAACCACCCACCAAATGTTAATTTGAAATCATTTAACTTTAATTATATGAGTCTCTACATGCCAAAAAAAAAACAACAGGCAAGCTCGAAGTGCTTAGACCATAGCAGCCAAGACAAGGTATAGGTTAACACTATGAAGAGAGAGAGAAGTTGCAACACAGAGAGATAGAGACGTGGTGCCAGAAACCAACTGGTGCTGAGTCGGGTTTCTG
The DNA here is from genome assembly GCA_016859345.1 of Istiophorus platypterus. Taxonomy (NCBI): domain Eukaryota; kingdom Metazoa; phylum Chordata; class Actinopteri; order Istiophoriformes; family Istiophoridae; genus Istiophorus; species Istiophorus platypterus. The sequence continues at coordinate 7,377,256 of CM029116.1, forward strand.
TTGTAATAGCAGAGAGTTCTCCAATGGAATCAGCATCTAATTTTATGTCCAGATGTGACCTTCTTGTAGCTCTGTGGTAATAACAGATGTCTGTTTTACACTCTTTCTTTAGTAGTAATTTCCTTTTGCAGTGCTCACACAATTGAGACCCACTAATTCACTTCATTAATTAATAAGGAAAATAAAATGGATAGCCTGCTCTATCTTTACTGAACACCTTCTGCTGCACTGTGACATGAGAAATTAGCTCCAGTTTTATAGCTGATGGAAATGCAACTGTAAACATTACTAGAAAATGTGGATTCAGGCAATATAGTGAGGAGAACAAATATCTGATAAAAAAAAAAAAGAGAGCGTGAATATCTACTGTCATAACAGCTCTCAACTGAAAAAGAGGCCTTCTTGGAGGAAGGGCCAGTAGGATACAGTGTAGGTTCAAAGTAAAGCAGATTAAACAGAAAAGCAACGGAAACTAATAATTTAGTGATGCATTAGAACAGATCATAGAATGTGCAAAACTGCTCTTTGCACTTTGATGTTTACCAGCTTCAGTTAATGTACAAACATACAGTATCTGTGAAAAATAACATCTTTGATGCACGCTGGATTTAAGTGTAGCCTCACTAAGCTTCCCATTGTTTGCGGAAGCTTACTTACTTACCTTTACTGTGCTCTGTCATAGCAATAAATTAGAGGAAAATGACAAATTCCTTTGAGTGTAATTTAATAGTTTTACTAAAATGCTTTGTTTCCTTTCCCGATTAGGCATTTGGTTAGGTTTCCCTGCATAAAACATCCAAAGTTTTGCAATAACAGTGAGCACACATTTTAAATATGTTTGTTGTTTACAAAATTTAAAACAAAATAAAAACACGACAAATGAAATTATGATAAACGTGCTATGTAACCATAAAGCATCAAGCATAAAGTACCAATGCAGCATTTTTGTATTGATGACTTTGGGGATTTATAGGAAGCTATTTGAACAGCCTTTGTGTATTCATTGCTTTCAGGTCTGTTTGGTTTAATGTCCCTATGCTGCCGGCAGTATTTGTGGCATGGTGCAAAGTCTGACTTCTTCGTTGCTAAGACTGGGCCTGTAATGGCTCTGTTGGGACAGCGTGAAAGTGCTTCTTCAGCGCTCATTAATGGAGCAAATTGAACAGGTCTCCCGGCCTAGCTCTATAATGAGGGCCTCCTTCTTCTCTGCCCCCCACTTCCACCATCATCCTGCAGTCTATTGTTCACCTACAGTTAGGGTCAGAGCTGTGGAGCAGTAATTGTATCACTCTGACCCTCTTTTGGTTTTTATTTTGTCACAGAGACCTGCTCTTTATTGGGTGCAGGCCATCCCTCAGGTTGTAAACGCCACGATGCCCCTCCTCCCATACCTAGGGACAGGGGTGCTGCCTGGCTGCCTTCCTGCCTGCCAGCGATCAATATGCCACTGTCGTTAACTGGATTTGTTGCTGTGGTGCTTGCTTATGAGGCAGCAATTAGAGTGTGAAGTGGCAAGGCCAGGGTACGAGGCTGCGGCTGTGCGAGGCCCGGCCCTAGGGGATGGAAATGTCAGGGGCACAAGCCCAGTTTCATTACGGCCTGAAGAGACTATGACGATCCATACTGTCTGTGTAATTCATTCAGCCAAAGGGGGTTAGAATTATTTGTGGGAGACAGTTAGCAAACACAGAAAGAGGTCACAGGTTAGGGGGAGCTGTGGACACTTGCTTGCTGTGAAATCCAGTTACACCCTGTGGAATCCACTTACATGCCTCTGTTGTCTTATTACCAGAACAGTGGTTTGAGGGGAATTTAGCCTGAATGACACAGCTGAGCTGCAGCCTCTTGTCCTACTGTAAACCAGCTCAACTTGCATTTACAAAGGAAATCAACTTACCATTCAGCACAGTTGAGCATGCAGTATGTCCTGGATGTTTTTTAGAGTAGCTTTTTGCCAGTCCTTCCTTAAATGTCATTGCCTGCTGCTTGTAGGCATTTATTGTGTTTCTGAGTTCATGCCTAAAAATAATTACAGGCCAGCATGGCCATGTCCAGTGTCATCTGTGTCAGACCATCAGTCAGCTCAGATTGGTGACATTGAGGCATTTATGGCTATAGGGGTGCCCGGGGGGGGGGCAGTGTCTGGACATTTTTTCTCCCCCAAAAGGGTCATAGTGTCCCTGGTCAAGCATGGGGAAGGGGTTCCCTAATGTGTCATTTGGGATTGACTCTGACCCAAGGCTCTAAATTACTTTCCATTTTGGGGGACAATTAAGTTCGAACCTCTGATGTGTGCAGCCTTCAATTGATTCAGTCGATAGCACTCAGCATACACGGCAGGGCTGTCTGTTTAAGTGGAATACCCCTCAAATTTAGAGCAAATATGCTTTATTTAATCCATTGGTCTAGGGCAATACAAAGGTATTGATGTGCAAGACCTAAATAGAAGACACCACTTTAGAGACTAGACATCTAAAATTCTGTTTTTTTGTTTTTTTTGTTTTGTTTGTTTGTTTGTTTGTTTGTTTGTTTTTTTATTTCATAACAATATGTAGCTCAATGTAGTTTTGGTCATTTATATGTGAGAATTATTATACCTGCTTCTATTCACAAATACAGTAAGTTAACCATGTCATATTCCTACATTGAGCTGTTTGACACAACATTGCAGACTAAAGCGTCCAACAAATATTTGTTTCTGGCAATGGGGGACAACAGATGTTCAAACTGTCCCAGGCCACAGGGTTAAAAAAAACAAATATTGAGATTAATGTATTTCCCCTACGACACCAGACTGAATGTGAGGAGCAAAGCAGATGATTTAAAGGATGAGAAGGGGTAATACTTTTTTCCAGTCATGATTAGAGCCAGTTTGAATTGTACAGAGAGGACAGGGTAAATGATGTTGTGAGTGGAGATAAGAGAGAAGCAGTGAGAGAAGCAGTGTAATGGTGCACATATTTTGGGAAAAAAAACAAATAACAAAAAACAAAATTAAAAAAAGCCTTTTAGCTGTTAAAAGCTATACAAATGAGCGTTGTGTAAAAGAACAAAGTACCACTAATCTGTTGAGTGCTCTGAGTCAGAGGTGAAAATGGCTGCAACAGACATCAATAAATTAAGTGACAGAAAGAGAAAACTTAGCCAACTTCTATTTGGTATTTTTTTTTTTCCTGGTGAATACTTCAGTCCTTTTATGATTGCAGCACAAAATCTCCCCATCATCTCCATCCTCCATCACCGACCTCTGGGTTGTCAGCTGTGTAGTAAAATGGGTACAGAGGAATTCCGTCATCGTGTATGACTTTTCCATGACTGGGTGAGCAGCTGCTTTGCAAACCATAAGTTATTTCCATTCCTGATCTATGGGGCATAAAAGAATCAGCACCTGTACAATATAACACGGACCAATAAATCATGTAATTCAATAGAGTTAACTGTTCCTTTAATAGAGAGATAGTACCTTGGTGAAGCTCAGAGCATAATGGTATTTCCGCTGTACATTTTCTACCTTTTAACACAGAAAATAAATTGCATGACTTCCAACAATTGGATATCTAGCAATCCTTAAATACTGTTTATTGATTACATGCCACCACTGGAAGGGAGGTTTAATTAAACTCTTAGTTCATGCCCTCACCCAATCTGCTTCCTCCAACAAAGATTGAGAAATAGTTACAGCAGCTAAAACAAGGAGATGTCTCAGTGATTTTAAACAGGAAGAGTTGGCACATAACTAAAAGAAAAGAAACAATTTGGAACTGGACAAGTTCATGCAGTATAGGCTGGGGTGATATACAAGGATTCAGGAACACTACAGCGGATACAAGTAGATGCATTATGGCACCACAGCCAATCACAGATATGAGAGAAATGTACACGATGGATATGCCATACAGTATGTGCTACTGTATTTGTGACAATGCTGGCAAGATTTAAAGTGATATCATATTAACACTACCAGCTGAGCTGAGAACCTTTGCAAGATAATCTCATTCTCCTCATCAAAAACCCATCTATTTAGTGAAATTGCCAGCCAAAACAAACACTGGAATAGGAAGACAGTGCATATATTACATTCTATGTGGGTTAAATTGTGTGAGACAGTCACAATGGTATTTATGGCCACACAGTTCATCTCAGTTATTTAAATGCGGGGTGCTTCCGTCCTTTAAAGTTTATTCTCCCAGACATAACTTTTAAATTCTGCCCTGATTAAGTTTGGTTATGCCAAATCTCTGGGAGACCTGGCGATTCCCTGCGATAATGTTTTTGCTGAGAGGAAAGAAAGCGACAATGAATAAACATATGGTGTTGATAATTTAGTGGATTAATTTATTTTGGTGTTTTGGGTGTTTACAAGGGAATAACTTCCCATCTTAACCTTGACCGCTGTACATAAGCTTTCCACAGTGGGCTTCCTCGTAACAAACGTGTAACAAGTCTTATCTGTTCTTTCAGTCAAGGTCAGTTGTGTGGGACTAAAGGATATACAAACCAGAGGAAACAGATCCTGCTCAGAGCCTTGCTAATGATGTCTGTAGCTGTGGGTCTGAGGAGGAGGACTGCAGAGAGGAAGGACAATGTCCTAACTGATAAAGAGGTTGGAGAGATACTTGAGAAACTCTTGTCCTCCCCTCTTCTCGTTCCCTCCCTTCTGACTTGGGACTCAACTATTCACTTCTCACTCATTAGCGCCTGTTGCCCATCATTCACTGAAAAAACTGTTTACCCTATCCTGTCATGACAATGACTAGCACCCTGTTATCAAGGTCCTCCTTAGGTGGGGGATGATAGTTGTGATGAGTTTCCACAGAGGCAGATTAAGCAGCTACGTTCGGGGGGAAAAAAGTAGGCCAGCTAATTAGCTGCAGCTCTCAGGACCCTGGGAGTAGGCTGTTTTTCACCTAGACAGGGAAATTCCATATATGACAGAAATGGGTTTTGAGAAGAAGGGCTGCAATATCTAATATGAGTGGGAGGAAAAGAGAGGTTGACATAGAAGAGAAAAAATGGAGAGTGGAGACAGATCATCCTGTAAAGTTAACTTTGGATTCCCTGAAGTTGAACTTATCTTAGCAGCACTTTATATATTCTCTTTCACCAGTTGTGAGTTTCTTAAGCATCTTTGAAATGGACTTTTCAGGGAAAAAATAGCTGTTATCACCCGTGTACAGGACTAAATATAAAAGTTCTTCTTCTATGTGAAATACTCGTTTTTGGTTCAGTCGCTGGAGTTGCACTGATAAGTTGTTGCACAGTATTTTCCATATGTATTTGTATATTTTTATATACATTTTGCTGAAGTATGTATGGGTAAACAGAAAAAAATCACTTTTAAAGCCCTGAAAACACTTACATTTTCTCAATCAGTTTTCACATGAGATTTCTACTTTTTTTGTGTCCTTGTCTTTCGCATTGGTTCAAATTGGGAAGGGCTCGAATTGTCATGTATTTCTATTCATATAATCAACATTTGGCACCATTTGAACCAAAATCTGTTGAGATGTGACGTAGTTTTCTCATTATGCTAGGCCCCTGTCACCCAAATCTAATTAAACAGAGTCCCTTTGAATAAGGTAAACTTAGTTTTTAAACTCTTAATAACGATATCTAAGGACACTTTTTTCAACTTAAACTTTGATTTCTGCTTAATTAGTCATGAATACTTAATAGAAAAATACTCAAGGTTTGAAACCATGCTTTGAGGGCTTTTAAGGTTTTAGGGTTCTAGAAATTCCCCATGTGTACAAATTAGTAAATATGGGTACACATAATTTGCTCTACTGTGTCCCATATAACACACTCACAGTTGCTGCATGTTCACATAAATTTGCAAACAAAATCAAGTAAACTAGTAAACTAATGTATTCAGTTATTTGATTGATGTGAAATAAGCGAGAACAAAGGAAAATGACAGAGCGGACTCAATGTTAAAAGAAAGAATTCCAACACAGTAATCCCCTGTTTTGTAACATTTGATAGGGTGCCCCATCTCACTTCCTGTGCCTTTCAGTGAATACAGAGGAAGACTGAGCGATGCATTACATAGAGTTTATGTCCTGCTGATGGAAGCCTCTCTCCACACCAAGCTCAGGTGTCGTGTCCTCCATGCTTTCTTCTCACTCCGCCTCCTCCTTTAGCTCCACTGAGGGAGTATCAGAGAGTACAGAATTTAACGTGTCACACTGACTTCCATTAAATGCTTTATTGCCCTGAATAAACCCAGATCTGCTGTTTTATGTCTCCAAAAACTTGGGCGCTCATAAATGTCTCCCCTGTTCAATTTATCAAGTTAAAGCCACAAGCCTAAATTGCAAAAGCAGTCCTAGTTGGTGACGCCCTGCCAATATTTAGAGTCTATGCGTGTTCAGCCTGCTGCATTTCTGGACAGAGATTTTACTGAATCTTTACTCAGTAGACACATAACCGTTTTTGTAACCGCATGGATTTTATTCACTGCTGAGCGGAGTGATGTGCATTGTAGGGCAATGCATCACTGTGAGAGGTTTGTCAGTTTTTCAGCATAATGTGTGTGTATTAAAGAGTCAAAGGAGAGGAGGGAAACAGAGATATCTAATAGATCTATGGACTCTGTCATGCTGAAATGGAATCGGTAAAACTTGCTAAATAAGAAAGTAATATTTCAGCGAATGTTAACGCGCATGTGGGGATGTGTTTATGAGTTATGAGTGCACTGTACCGTGCTCTGTGTGTATGTGTGTGTGTGTGTGTGTGCTTGCACGCTTGTGTCTGTCACTGTATTGTATAGAAGGATTGTGTCAGTATGTGCGCCTATGTGGGTGTTATTGCCGAGGATAGTGCAGAACAGAGCGCAGCTTAATATCTATGTTTGACATAGTGGCCCATTAATAAGGGCCTGATCCCTGCCCAGTGACAGGACTGCTGACAGAGGAGGATCATGGGGAAGAATCATGCCCTGCTGAGGGAGCCTGGGCTGCAGGTAGGCCCATTCTGCCTTCCCCAGGTGTCATTACGGATGCTGGGGAGGGAGCACAGGAGGGAGGGCCGCTACTGACATCTACATTAATCACCCTTCCACACATCATCCCCCCTGCCCCTCATTCCTACCCCCCCCCCTTACCCACACACATGAATTCAGTTTCCCCCCCACCTTCAGCTCCTAATCATCCCTACACAGAGACCCAAACCCAGTAAGGGGATACTCAGCCATGAAAGATATCCAGCTAAGAGCTCCCCAAATACCACTCTGATCTGATCGTGAGTGATGTTGCTACCTGAACCTCTGACCCGCTACACAATTAAAAACACTTTCCTCTTTCTCCCAGAGACGAGCAGAAACTGCTTTGCTGAAACTACACATTTTGTCACTGTCTGCCTGTGATTCATTGTTTGCATTTGAATTATGCCTTAGTTACACACAATTAAAATGTATAAAAATGCCTCTGCCGGAATGTGTGGTCTCCAAACCGCCACAGTGTGTGCGCTGCTGTTGTACACACTCCCGATTGTTTCGTAGATATCACCCTCTCCACTCAGGGATCCCACCCACCGTTGATCCCCGCCTGTGTTTTTATCTACATAAAAACAACAGCACTGCAGCACTTGATGTTCACATAGCTTCACTTTATACTGAACCACCAGATATAAGATTTTTAATCATTAACAGGGAAAATTAGAGGATGCGGTAATTACAGGGTACAGCACTTCATTTAAAGTGATCACATTAACCCTTAATCAACTATTTAAAATCTCTCCGTCTTTTATTGAACGGTAGGCCCCGACTTTATTTTATACCAACAGAAGAAATAATTAAACTTAATTTTACCACAAAAGTTAATGGACTTTGGGAATCAACTTGACCGACTGAAATCATGTCACTTGGGAAGTGGATGTGGATGGATGTGGGTCAAGCCTAACAGCCCTCCTATTAAATGACTCCACCCAGGATCCATCAATGAACAGATGTTCTGTGAACAATGATGGGAAGATATTTGATTGATTATTAGTTTTGATCCAATTAAAGACACATAATTGCACGAAAACGTGACACTGATTGTGGCATGATTTGTTTATGTTAAAACAAATGATCTGTTTCAGCATCTGGTAGTAAACTCAAATTGTCTTTGCACGGATGGAAAAAAAATTATATACAAGACAGTTTTTTCCTTGATGTTTTAATGTCCTTGGTTTCATCTGTGTTGTTGATGCAGCTGTTCCAAACCACCACTCATGCTTTTCTTTCCCCTCAGTGACATCACACTCATTTGTGTGTGGTTACACCTCATCTGCATGCTATCTGTTTTTGAAATGAAAGAAGTAATCAACACAGAAAACCCTGCTTGTCAGTAATAATATGAATGTCACTCTAATAAAAGATCTGTGATGTCCTTCCAACAGAGGGAATGAAACATAAACTTAAATTATAGTGTCAATGGCTTAGCCTCACCATCTAATTTTTATATAACATGCCTTGCCCTGAGTAAACACAACCTCCAGTTTAATTAGAATAAATCCACTTTCAGCTGATATCTAGAAATCCAGGGAATATCACTGCCTCCACTACAGATGCAGTGATTGAAAGTGGAGAATAAAAGGCTGGGCTTGAAAGAGAATTACACTCTACTTACTTTTCCATCAATGAAGCCATACACTCAGTTGTTTATGTTTGATGTGGGCTTTTCTTCTTAGTAAATGACCTTTCTCCAATTCTCTTTTTCCGCTCTTTTATTTCCCTCAAACCCTCAGCAACACTGATGACACAATAAATTTCTGTTTCACTGTGTGTGTGTGGTTATGTGCATCTGGTAGAATCTAGGACACTATGGAGGCCCTGAGAAGACAGCATTTGCATGCAGCTCACAAACATATTAGAATATGAAGACAAATCACTATGTCTGGCCAGCTGACAGTGCTGCCTGCAATGGGAGCGGGCGAGCAAACTTGCAACATGTCACAGTTCCCAGTAAGGCCTTCATGGGGCAAGCTCGAACATGCAGCTTGACAAACAAACCATAAGTAGTCAAAGCTGTTATTAAAGGCAATAGAACTAGTTCCCTTTGCCAAAGCCCTTCTCTCATGGTGCTAGCCTCTATACAGTTTGTTTCATTGGAAGAGTATGGTTTTCGCAGACACCCTCAGGGCATATGCTATGAGTTTTGATGGCTTTGTAATATGTCTGACTTTGATCTAAATCATAAAATAGAAAAATGTAAGCCTTTCATATTGTGCTCCTGCTAGTTTTGTCTGTTCTGGTAGAAAACAAAAAACACAAAAACAAGAAAGGGGCAAACTTGTTAGATTTTACCTTAAGCTGTTTCTGTGTTGGTGTGATCGTATATTTTTGTTTTATGTGTATGTTAATTTAATGACATACAGCTCCGGTATCTTTACCGGGAAAGAAAAAAGACAATAGATTAGTATAGTTTTTGGAAAACATTTTTGTCAGAATGATTATTATAAACTGCTTGAAGCGACATAGTGAATTAGCCTTTTTTAGTTACTACATATATAAGCGATTTAACTGTACTGTACTTACCAAGTGTAGAAAGAGTCATGCTGATGTGGTATTTTGCAAATTTACTTAATCTTGCTGCCGGAAATACACAACGAAAATACATGTCATGGCACAGTCCAATGATATCGCTCATGTTGCTTCAGAAGATGTTGCTGGTTGTGGCTGCATGTGCTGTCTCCTTTTTAATACCACTTGATAGGGCAGTGTTAGAGAGCCCTGTGACTGGGATTTCTATAACTGTCACCAGTAGGGGGAGCTCACAGCTCGTAGCTCACTCTAATAAACTGGTGAGGACAAAATGACCAGGGATTGCTGGACAGTGGTGCAGACCCCCATACAACCTCCCTCCATCTCTGTACATCAAAATGGATTGGGTCCTGGCTGCTGTGTCCAATTATATTTCCTACATTTGTCCATAATTAAATATTGGATTTTAGTTGTTTTTTTCTGTGCTCATAGTACTCTGCCTGTCTGCACACTTTTCCTGATAAAGACATACTTATGAAAAAATTGCAATGCAGAGAAGCCGCCAGGCTCTCTCTCTCTCTCTCTCTCTCTCTCTCTCTCTCTCTCTCTCTCTCTCTACCTCTCTCTACCAGCCTTGGTGCACGGGCACGGTCAATCAGTCATCGATTTCTGACAGATATCATATTTACTATTCTACCCCGGTGTCTCAATACGTCAACATCCATGCACTATTTAGCATCTTCTTCATTCTCTGCATCTTTAATGTGCCTAAACACCGTTATGGCGTCTGCTGATAAGGTATGTCACCATATTGAATTAGTGAAACAGTGAATTACATTTTTTGAAATCACTCTCTCTGTACATCACCCCCCCCCAAAAAAAAAAGATTTCCTTCCTTTAAAAATAAACAAATAAACAGGTCTTGTGTTATCATGTACAGTACGCTACCTGTTGTCGATTTTTTTTTCCCTGCTTAAAACAACATCGGTCAATACACATGTAATTGTTGCATTTGCTACTATTTATAAAGCGGTTGAACTGTGGATATTTTCAGGTAAAATTTGCTCTCCAGTAGTCACCATCAGCGCGGTGCTCACACAGTGCGGGAAACCGTGAATTAGTGCGGCGTGTGGATTTATTCAAGGCTGTTGATAATACCTCAACTAACGTAAAAAAAAACCAAAACAAAACCTAAATATGTGCGATAAATTCTTCGTGTTCGTTTACCATCCACTCCACTGCACCGGTGTCTACATTTATAGCTGCATTTGCTTTTTTTCCCTGTAGCAAAGGGTCCAACACAGTCCGAGGCTTCATTTTTTTAGCCAACTTTAAAATAAGATTGGGACCGAGCCCCCTCGCCTTCCTCGCCCTCCTCGCCTTGCCTTCCCCTCGCCCTCCCGTCCTCTCCCGTCCTCTCCCGTCCTCTCCCCTTCCCGCTGCTGTTCACCCGTACCCGTCCCGTGTTTTGTGCCAGTGTGTCAAGCCTCAGTGTGGTGGGCTTGCGGGCTGTGCCGGGTGCGCAGAAGACTGTGCGCTCCTAGCGGCCGCGCCGTTGACACCGAGAGGCAGAAAGACAGCGAGGAGGATGTTGAACTGACTTTGTGGCACGACTGTACATTTGCAGCGCTAAATCCCAGGCCGGGCACATGGGTCTTTTTAGAGCCGGTCCCCGCTGTGATAAAACAACTTTCTGGGAACGCGTCGGAGTTGAGGCGCCGGTTCGCGGAGCGGAGCGTCAGCTGAGCCATGTGCTGAACTGTGGGAACATCGCTGAAGATTTGAGAGGTGCCAGAGACGCGTCTCAAGGAGCCGAGGACCTGCGGGGAAGTGCGTAGCCCATATGTTTGTGCTCCAGCGTGGACTTAAATTTCTCATCTGACTGGTTCGGTGGGCTTCATCCTCTACAGTGGGTCGTCTTGGAAGAAAAAAAAATAATTGAGATTGCGGATGAACTCAAGCGGGGATATTACTCAAAGATCGAGAGTTTGGTTCCAAGGTTTGGTGGATATTCGCACCCCGAGCAGCTCCGGATGACCCACTGTTAAATGGATACACTCCGCTTTTGGACATTGAAACTGGCTTTTGTCACTAAGTAGGACCTGTCCGCAAATCCTGGAGACACGGAATAGACTTGCCTGTCATTTTGGACATATTATTTTTTTCCTGCAGTGAAATCGAGGATTTGCGCGCCCGCCGTGGATGTTTAATATGCTAGTATGGGTCCGCTAGCGCTCATCCTTGTTGGTGGATTACTGTATTTTCAAGCTGATGGTAAGTTTCCCAACACGTTGTTGAAACAAACTTCCTCTCACATATATTAAAAAAATATATATTTCTGTTTTGCAATGACTTTGCCAAACACACCCATTGGGACGCGACTCGTCAGTCTTACCCGTGTTGATTTTTTTTTTTTTTTTTTTTTTTTTGCAGTATTGTAAATTTATCTTGGACTGAGCTTTACAGGAAGAAAAATCATCAATTCACCGAGTTTTGATGATTAAATAATTGAAACTATAAAGTTATCAGGGAATACTTTTGATAACTAGCCTGATCTTGTGGACATTTAAATTTATATTGCACCATCCATCTCAGGAGTTACAGCCCATTACAGTTTATTTATTTATTTTATTTAACTCAGATTAATATAAGATCAAGCGGTAGATTTCAACTCTACCATCCACTGCAGCTATAGCCTCTCAGGGGATTATAAGATTGGTTGATTTTTTTTTCCTCCTATGCAACAGATAGAAGAAGCAGCATTCAGCTCTTGTTTTTAAGCAGGCTGCTAAATATCATTGAATGATATGCATATAATGACAAAAAAAGACAAGTTAGAAAAGGTTTTTTGAAGGTTTCTTTTTCTTTCTCTGATCATACTACTGTAAGTGTAAAGCATATATCTCTGAGCATGATTCTCGGGTTCTGTTGCACTGACTACAGGTTGTCTTTCTCCAGGGTGGAGAGCATTTTGTTAAAGGATTTTGGCAAAGTATTCAAACACAAGAGAAAGTTGTTCAGACCTGTGGAGAGGTGGTTCACTGTATTGTGATACTGCACCCTCTGCCTCTGCACTGTAACAGACAGTACTGCTGTGGTCATTTCACTGTAGGATTTCAGTGCTGTGGTCGTTCATCGTAGTGTAAGCCGGCTTAAACCCAGGGTGGGACGATGCCCCAGTTTGTTATTCCCATTTGTTTGATTAAACTTTAATAATGATGATCCTGATGATTGCAAATGAAAATGATACTGTTCAATTTCCGCAGCCAGAAGATTCAGATATTTTTCTCCATTCTGCCTCTGATTGCTAAGTCAGCATCTTTTTTCTATGATTTTACAAGGCTTCTCATGATTCACTGGCCTTCAAGAGAAGTGGTTTAATGGGGAATTAAAACAGCCTCAACTGCAGAGTTAATGTGATGACTTCTATCAATCACCAAAGTAGGGGAGCTTAGGTGACAGAAATTGTTATCGGGATTGGTTCAACCTGTGACTGGTGGAATGACGGGAGGGATGAAGACTTAGTACCTTTTTAAAATGCATCTGATTTCATTTTAGTGCCATTTTTGAATTGGACACACCTTTTCACACACACAAGCCCACACAGACAACGGGAGGGTCACAATCATAAAATGAGGAAATAAAGCTCCCTTCCAGTCGCATACTGGGGCATTTTATCAGAACCATGTTGTGAGTGATGATTCATGCTTAAGTTTACCTTGAATTGTTTGTACAGGTTAGCAGAATGTAAAGCAGAGGTTTTGTTGCCACTGAGGGCAAGCACCTGCAAGGCCCCATTTTTCTTTTCTTTCACCTGTCATCTCTGGTTTTTGTTCATCTCAGCTGCGAGTGTTGGTTCTGAGGATTGCAGCTCAATCCTTATGCCTTCTTTAGTTAGAAAATCAAGTCCCCTGTCTGTTGGGATTTGAATGTTTTTCTTTCTTTTTCTTTCCTTTACCTTTCTTTTGGTGTCCCTCTATCTGTTCAGCCAAATCCACTGGTTGCTAAGCAGTGGCTGATGGCATTGCTATCTCTACGGAGGGAGAGGGTGTACATCTCCCCAGCAGCAATGGATCTTCCCAATCATTTGCCTGTCACCCCCCCCCATTTTTTCCTAGCACTCCCCCTCCAGGACTGCCAAACTCACCCATCACCCAGCCCTTTTCAGAGGTAATCTGAGGGTCCTTAGAGAGGGAGGGGCTTGCTCTAAGAGTCCACTTAGACAGACAAAAAGGTCTGGAGTTGTATTCACTGGGCAGCATAGCCAACAAAGCCAAGCCTTGTGAATGGCGTCAGTCACTGTTTAGTGTGCTCTGATTAATACTGCTAGTGTGTAAGGCGAGGAGAGAAAAGGTGAGATGGAGACAGAATAGGGGAAAAGAAAGAGTGTGTTTGGTGTTTCCAGGGCAGGAAGAGAGGGGGGATTGTTATGGGACCTGAGAGAAGTTTGTGCATCTAAATAAAACAGGGTTACCACCCTTTTTTTTTGAGAATCAGTTTGACCGCATTTGGATACATTTCCAAGAATATAACAATCTGCAGCTCTCTGATTCTCTCTTAAACTCCACTGTGCTGCTTTTGAAGCTGGATTAGAAGATGCTTTGCATTGTGGCCACGCACTCCTGACCCTGTGCTATTCTGAGACCTCCTGCATGCTTGTGTCTGTTGTAGGAGCTGGTGACATCATGTCCATCATGGGTGAAACACTGAGAGGTGCTGAAATATAGTCTAACTTAGATTTGTATAAGAGGCTATAGAGACGGCCACTCCGGTTCTTTGATGCCTCAGACAGTGCACAGCAGCAGGGCTGTGGTTTCACATATGCTGAGTCAGGAGAAACTGAAACCCCCGGAGTGTGTGGGTTTGGGTGTGGGTGGGGTTGGGCGTGTGGGGCAGATTGAGATTAATCTCATATTAAAAATTGAGAGAAGAGTTGTTTAACAATACAATCTTTTAAAGGGAAATGGCAAGGATGAGACTTTATTACCAAAGCACCCTGGAGACTAATGGCTCTGTTGATGGCCATGATTGAATGAGAGAGGTTGAAAGTACTAACCTATAATGGAAAGTAAGCCCGGATTAAAATAGTCCACGTGAATGATGAGGCAGGCTGAAGTCATCGTGTAAGAGCCATCGCTATGCCTCGTCCCAAATGTGATTGTTCTGCTTGAGTTGGCTGCGTTTAGGCAGTGTTATCATAATTGCGATTCATTTGCTGGAATGGGGCTGCTGTAATGATGAACCTTCATCTGAGATCTACAGGAAGCTCTTCTCTGCTGTCTCCCACTGTCTCATCACTGTCAAGGAAGGCGCTCTCCTCTACATGAGAGAGCACCACTGTTTATCCTCTGATTAACATCAAAAATGAGTGGCGAGTCAAGACAAGAGGTCTTCACAGTTCACAGAGGAAGTGAATGAACAGGGAATAAAGAAATAGGGAGAGGTGAGCACCTGTTGTTCAAAAATCAGCTTACAGGCCTGTGTTTGTGTGTGAGTGAGTGAGACCAGTGTTACTTGACCAGTGACGTGGGCCTGTCAACTCCTATGATATTTTAGCAGTCAGGTCTGGCTACTCCTCAGATCACCTTTCAACAGCTCACACTCCACACCTTCAGGATGGGGCAGAATAGACTTTGAGCTCCGCATTCGTCTTTTAAGTTGGAAATACTGCTCTGTGATCCCTCAGGAAATAAAATGATTCACAGCCGCTTTAAATTCTGGGGCCACAATGGTTAATACCTTAACTTTTTTGTAG
The DNA here is from genome assembly GCA_016859345.1 of Istiophorus platypterus. Taxonomy (NCBI): domain Eukaryota; kingdom Metazoa; phylum Chordata; class Actinopteri; order Istiophoriformes; family Istiophoridae; genus Istiophorus; species Istiophorus platypterus. The sequence goes on from CM029116.1 coordinate 7,392,477, forward strand.
AACAGAAGTGGGAGAGAAAATGTCAGCATCAGACAATGCACATGGCTGATTTTGCTGTAAGACCAGCAGAATGGAGGGGGAGGTAATGCCACTTTTCCCTGTTTTACCTCTGCTTTATTAAGCATCAGCCAAGCATACCCGTGACATTTACAGAGCAGAAAAAAGGCCTAATGCCTTGATGCTTTTGCCTGGAGAAACAAAGACAGAAGCGGATGAGAGACTATAATAGGAATAGATGATGGTTTAGTGCCAACAGGAAGGTAGCAGTAAATGGTATGTATATTTCCACATATGATTTATCTTTCCAAACTTCCTTGGCCTCATCATCTTCCTGTCACACAAATACGCACACACAAACTGTCTTTGCACGACTGTCTATCATTGGCAGTGTCCATGAGGGTGGAATTCAAACACAGGGGGGTGGTTGTACACCTGTGATGGCTGTATAGTGTGAGTTTGTAAGGAGGTAGGGATGGGGGAGGAGTGGTATGATGAATCAAGCGTGCTGACTACAAGGTAAAGTAAGCGGTCAGGGCCTTCACCTGTCTCACGCACCTGCACTTACAGAAGACGCACCTGTGCCTACCCCTCTGGGCCCCAGGACACAGATATAATCCTCGCTCTATTCTCTCACTGCCTATGTTTTCCAAACAGCCGATTAAGATTTTGAGGCAGGCCAGCGGTCAGAAAATGTTGATCTAATTACTGTTATATAATCCCTGACGATTAGATGATAGTGAATGAAACCTCATTGATCAATAGCAAATACCCAGCCAGTAGTTATAACCCAAACTGCCCCTGTGTAGGACAGATTACTCGGCTGCAGCAGGGATGTGACAAGCATTCTTATCTCCGCAAAACTTGATTATCTTAAGAGCATGCCAAAATGCAGACAGGAAGTCAGGACTGAGCACAACCCAAGCCTGTGATGCCTTAAACATTGCGTATTTTCCTGTTGCATGTTGCACTGAAACTTTGTTTTTGGGGACACATCTCATTACTCCATATCTCACTGCCTACACTCTGTCCTCTGATCAGTTGTCTAGCAGCTACCTTATGTTTATGATTATGCATACCTGCTTATGATGTACTGTATTTCTAGTATTTATCAGTCATTTTACTACAACATTACTTGTTCTTCTATGCAGTCTGGTAACATACCCTCTTATTCTTCATTTTCGTGAGTTTTCGCAACAATTGTACCTGTGCCAAGTGTCTGAACCGGTGTCTTGAGAGATGAGGTCAGGCCTGGTAATAAAAATGCATGAGCTGTCTCTCAGCGTGAGAAGTTTGTAGATGGACAGCCAGAGAACGACGCATCCGTCACACACAGCAGTGGTCCAGCGCTGCTGTAATGCCGCTCAGTGTTGGAGCCACTGAATAAGTGTCTTGTTCCACCATCTCTGTACTCATCCTGATCTGTGGATTACACAGTCTTGACAGCTTGGTACCTTTTCTTCCCTGTAACTAACTGGGAAATTGAAACCTCTGGAAGAAAAGAGACCCATAAACTATTGCTTACCAAATCAGTGTTTTAGAGTGTAAGATATATAACGTTGAGATCTTCTGAGGGGATCATCTTTGAACAGACTGATATCTCTGTGCGTGTCAGTGAGGGTATGTTAACATCGTCTCTCTGCTTTATTTATAAGTCCTTATTTGTTAATAAGGCATAGCATTCCCTAGTAGAAACCTTTTTTAATAACCTTGTGTGCAAGCAATTTTTCTATGTGCTGATATATGTTGTAATATACTGATACTTATGTTTACTAAGACTCCCTTATCCAAAAAAATGACTGTCAGGCCAAGCAGCCTTAACTGCATTCTCATTTTAAGATATTTGGAACATAATCACAGTAATACACATAATAATTTGATTAGTAATAAGGCCAATATTTCAGTGCTATGGGAATCTGTTCTTTTTATATTCCTGCTGCAAAAACCTGACACCATGTTGCTTTGTAAGCCAAGACACCATGGCCAGGGGTGAGTTGATTTACTGTATATAATGGCTTCTGGTGAGACTGGCTTTGTGGCTGAAGTCTCAGTGTGGAACGTGGCTTAAGCCAAGTGTCACAACCATCGCGGCGAACAAGAAGAAAAGCCTTAATCGCATCCTTGAACGTTTGAACTCTCCAGTCTCACTTCCCGGATGGTGATAATTTTTATCGAAGATCTGCTAACAGACATTTGTCATATAGAGGCCCGGTAACACCAAGCCAGTTGCAGTGTTATGAAATGTATGGGTTTATGTGTGTGACTGTGTTCATGAGCACTATTCATAACCATCAAAGCCCATTGTTTTTTTGTGTTAGAATGGATATATGGGCCTGAGAAAATTGAATGAGTCCTTCATCTACTTACTGTTGGCACCCCTGACCCTGTAGCCCCAAGCAAGACTGGATGAAGCGTCCCATGGAATAGAAATTTAATAAATCTCATTCTGACTTGCTATGCTACACCTTAAAAAACACACACACACACACACACACATTTGATTACCTTGCACTGCTCTCTGAGTCCATCATGCGAATGGATTGTGGTCACAGCTCTTATTCTTCATGTTCACATGTGAGGCTAAAGGCCACTGGAGGGGCTGGATTTGGTGACTGCCCTCGTTCACATGCGGGGACACTGCAATGTGCTCCCTACAGGTCAGCATCCACAGCACACACACCCCCCCCTCGCCTTCATTTCTAAAACAATAAAGCACTTATTTATTTCTTCCTGTTCAATCTACAGGGGCAGCTCAGAAATGCAGGTAAAGAGATTACAATGCTTGAGGGAGAATCAATGCCATTCATTTCATTGCACTCCCCTCAGTAAGAACTGTTTAGAGTAGCCCACGCCTGAAAGTAGGGAATTGGTGATGTGATGTTTGAGACCAGCTGTGTCTACCTTCACATACAAACCACATACACATGCAGACATGTACCTTGAGAACAGCATCATAAACACCATGGATTGCTTATCTGATTTTATAGCTCATTTGCAAAGATGAAATTGTGTTCTACCCCCATAGTTTTTAACTGATGAGCACTGCTTGACTGGAGCAAGTGGACATTAAGTTAACTCAAGGGCTTCCCTGCAGATGTCCTATGTAGAGGACAAGAAAGGGGAGACAAATAATCATTCAGTTCGACCTTTTCATTTTTACGACTTGCTCTGGGATTTGAATCAATGATTTACCACACACAAGCACACATTTCTGTAATCAGTGCAAAGCAGAGGCAGGTAAGTAAGTAAATGGCCGAGTGCATACATATCAGAATGATCTGCAGAGAAAGAGAGAAGGATGAAGAAGGTGGGGTGGTGCTGCGAGCTACATGCTTGAGTGGTCCTGGCATCGGAAATCATTTAATCTGCATCACACGCTTTAGTGTCCCTACTGGTGTCCTGACCCCACAGAGCTGATGCTCTACTCCTTACATTAATCAGCTATTTATAGAGAGCAAACAGACCCCGTATCAACACATCACACTTCACCGAAAACAGGCCTAAACTGTTCCAATGACTCCCTCCTTTACCCCCTTTTCTCTCTTGTTTCTAGTCAGCATTCTCTGCCTCTTATGAGGCATGCCATTTGCTGAAAAAGAGATAACATCAACCTTTCTGTTCATTGCATCTGATAGCAGAATGAAGAGTGAGAATGATAGTAGTTTGGGGAAAAAAACAAGGTGGAATCTGCTTGAAATGCAATACGAATCAGCCTTTTACAGCAAAATCAGATATTCCATTTCCCACAGTTATCTATTTATATATTCCAACTGCACGGGGGAGAGGGCAAATACACAGATTCAGAGTCAATATGACCCCACCACTCCACTGCCTGAAATACACTCAGAGCAGAATTCTATCTGATATTTGTTGGAGGAAAGCATGGATGAAAGTGAGAAGTTGAGAGCAGCTCCTAGAATTACCCTTGTGTTTGCTTTCAGAGTATAGATCTTAGCTGTAGAAGAGGGGGGGGGCAATATGTAGAGCACTGAGGTGGAACAGAACCCGTCATGTGAGCTAGCTAGCAGGCTAAAACCCCCTCCCTCTCTTGGAACAGAATATGAAGCGGAAGAATCTGCTCTGCACCTGTGATTACCCTTCATTTCACTTTTTTTGTATTCACTGGCATGATTTTGCTGTGTATCCCAGGCCATGTCTAGTGGATGGCTTTATGCAGTTGGCCTGGATAGACTCCAGCCGATACAGCAGGTCGTTGTTAGTGACACCTCAGCGAGATGAGCTGGGTGTCTGGCAGTGGGTTGTACTGACAGCCCACTGTAAAGAAGATGAATCTCATGTGCAGACCAGGCTGCTTGCAAGTGTCATGGCTGGCCAATGCAGAGGCCTGGATGGCCAGTAACATCATTCTGTCGCTACCCCCGGTTTCCCCCTGCTGCTCTCATATTTCCCTTCTGATGACATGATGGATATGACTCCGTCACCCTCACAGCGAGGGTAGGATGTAACAGGACAGGGAGCAAGTGAAGGAGACAGAGAGATATCAGGAGGGAAAGGCAGAGATATATAGAGAGAAGGAGATGGAGCGGGAGGTTGATGAGAAGTTTCGAGAATATATTTCAGAATGGACAGTACGGATCTAATGCATAATTCATTCCCTCTGAAATTTCTTTGAGGCTTTTCATTTATTTATTTTTCTCTAACTTTATATTCGCTCAGTTTGCTGTTTTTCCAGCACTTTCTACCTGAAATGCCTCTGCCATTTCAGTCTCCATATTACAATGTTACTGCGCCATGTCTTGGACCTTGGTTTTTATGTTTGATGTTTTATGGAGACTCAGTGACTGGAACTTTTTGCCTTGGTCCAAGGTTGCCATTGGTTACCTGTCATCAGCACATGTCTGTTGGCCGAATAACTAATATCTCTTTGGGGAGCCCTTCCTTTTATGCTCTGGCTGAGACTGGTGTCGGTATTGATTCAGTTGGTGGTCTAGAATTTCTCCTGGGAGCTAATAAAAATAATTACAAAAAGATCATCAAAGGCCTGACCTTCTGTTGCACATATGAATAAATATGGGACAAAGATAATAGATAAAAGGACCCCTTCTATGTGTGTGGTCAGTGGAATATGAGGGTCAATGAGCTGTTGTGATAGTTAAAGTGATGTTTTTTTCTGGATTTAACTACTAAGTTTAAGCTATTTTCTATATAAATGTGTGTTAAACCTTTACTGTATATGGATTGAGTTATATTTCAGTGGTGAATTTGAAGTTTGATATGCTTTTTGGAAAATAGAAAAAAAAAAACAAAGACCATGAAAACATGCTAAAAAACTGCACATTTCTTGGATTTCAGTGAAGCTGACATAAGTAGCCTGAAAGAAAAGGCAGAAAAGAATCTGCTTCTGCCTCAGTAATCCCTCTCTGATTTCATTCTCTGTCTGTGCGCCTGTTTGTTTGTTCTCTGGTTCCTTCTTTCCTCCTGGAGTGGATGACTGCACAGCAGTGGTGAAAAGTAATGGTGGTGTTATTGCAGACAGGGGGAAACATAGCATTTTGATTGGAGCGTGTGCCCTGAGACCCAGTGAAGTGCACTCGCCTCAGCTCAGAGAGCACTTGATTGCACAGCACCAATGATCGCATTAAAAGGGCAACAGAAAGACCATTTACCGTAAAGAGAGTGAGAAAGGGGGCCCAATAGGAAGCTGAAAATTGACTTTCACTTCTGCGAGATCGGTCTTATGGCTGGATGGTGGGGATATACATGATGTTTCTTATTTGAGCATTCTTTACAGCGCACATTCAGGGGCATCATAAGCACATGGGAGCCACATGATGGTGCAGGAAAAGATATACACATATTCAGGTATAAACATTGTAATGTTTGAAAGTGAAACAACAGGCAAAGTTAATATGTTCAGGTTATTTGGTATCAAGATCGATGAACTTGTTTTTAAAGCATATTCCATGGCATATAGAGGTGCTTTTAACCTCTCCTCCCTCTACACCTGTCTACCTTCACTCAGGAAGGACAATGACCAGTAACGCCTGGCCCTCTGTGTGCCCGGCTCCGATTTTTCTGGCAGTGAAAGGACAATTGTAGAGGCATCTGCTGTGTTCATTTCCACAGGAAAGGGGAGAGCAGATGGAGACTCAAGGTTTAAGTGATTAGAAGGCAGTAGATTGGAATACAAATTGGATTTAAAGAAATTAGACTGATATAAATTGAATGGAGTCACCGCAGTTTAGTGCTGTGCATGCGCATTGGCCTTAGTGGAAAGCCACTGCAGGGCCTGTGGATTATGGGGGAAGCAGATGCTCCAGTGAGATAAGAATAAATGTGCATTTGACACTCCATCCAAGGGAGATGGGGGTCTTCATGTCTGTCCTTTATCTTGCCCTCCATTTATCAATGTCACAGTGTTAATTACTGCTTCATTTATTAAGCCACTAACTGCCAGAATACAAACTTGCCCCTCTGCCCCTTCTCTGACAGGGAAACTGGCTGCTGGCTAGGTTACTGGCACCTACCACTGGTGAAAGAGATTGGGTAGAAACTTGCCAGCGGGATACTGTAGGTTTTTTTTCCACCACCAATAACCCATCTTCAGTTTTCCACATTATGCCAATGAGATTAGATCTTGCGCCGCCGTAGCAGGATAACGGCACTCCCTCTGCTACAAACCCCGGTCTGATGCCCCACTTAGAGCAAGACACTAGGCTTGATGACTAATCAATGACAGGGAAATGAAGGGAATTAGCCCAAATTAGGAAGAAAAGAGAACAGACTCCCTCCTGTTAAGGGGTCAATATGCCACCGTCTGATGCCTGATCCGTGTTAAGGCAAATGATGGACTATTGTGCATTTACACAGTGTAATTTAATGTGTTTGCATGATTTTTTTAATGTTTGTATACACATTTGCTAGACACAGAGTCTTTGAAGTGAGTTTTGTGCTGATCAGTGGGTTTCTACCGGCCTCCCTTTTGCCTGCAGACTCTTGGACAGAGGAGACTGGGGTACAGCTTGTCCCGGTTTCCCTTGGGAGATTCCAGTATAAGGGGTAGTGGAACATGTGCAAGGCCAGCCAAACAAAGACCTGGAACCTCCTATTTTGCCCTCATCCTATGTCAAAATTAGCCCTTACATAAGCACAAAGGCATACGTGCTACACTGCTCCTCTTTACCACAGGCATCAGCCTATTACCCAACTGCACTGCCCCGGGGAAGGGCACAGTCGTCAACTAAGCTCAATCACAGCCACACCTGCAACAACTAATTTTAAGACAAAAGAGCCCGGCACTAGATTTAATCCAACACTGACTGGTTAACAACTGAATCAGTAATTGATGTGTATTGGATTTGGTGCAAAAGAAAGTCTATAAAGAAGGGGCTGTTGGAAAAGTTTGCCTTATTCACCCTTCCTTTTACAGTTTCTTTAGTTATTTTATGCTGGATCAAATTCTTTAATAGTTGCATGGTTCCCATGACCTTTGTGATGTAAATGTGTGTTTTTGTGTGTGTGTGTGTGTGTGTGTGTGTGTGTGTGTGTGTGTGTGTGTGTGTGTGTGTGTGTGTGTGTGTGTGTGTGTGGCTTACATCATCTTATCTCCACGGTCAAGACCTGGTCACAGACACACTGAGCCCTCTGACTTGGGGCCCATTATCTTAGCTGCCAGACCCCGGGAGCTCACCCACTGCAAGCCCTAATAAAAAGGAGTGGGCCACGGTTTTCAGCCACAGGGGATTAGCAGTTTGACATTTGTCTGGTCCCTGGCATTCATATTCACATCACATTGGCACTTCTACAACAGTAAACCCCATAGTTATACTTGTTTGCACCCCACTGAAAGTCAAATATATAATTTGGGTGTGTGTATAGTTCAGATGTAAGTGGACTGTATGCTTCCATTCATGGTCCCAAATGCCCACAAGCCCTTGCATATAGCGTTTAGAAGAGCAGATGGCTGCTTTTGACTAGCCTGAAATGGTGATTAAAGGGTTCAATATATGTTTTTTTACATGCTTCAAGCCCATGACAAGCTTAGGTAATTGTAAGTTAGAGTGCTCGATTCATTTTCAATTGCTAGTTTGGGTCCAGGTAGTATTGGCAGCAAGCTGAGAAATATAGCCCAGATGTCTCTCTCCTCAGCGCTGCTTTTTGGCACCTGATTCTGAATTAATAGTAGTAGACACCTGGTGAAAATGTGGAGAAGTTTGGTCAAATTTTATCAGAGGGCTGGCTTTTTTCATAGTTTCTCCAAGCTGTTTTGTTGCTGCACTTGCATTTGCCTCATTTTAAGTAGGATTGCTGCTATATAAAGGCAGTCCATTAAAACGATCTTTCTATCCCTCACATAACACATTGTTAACTTTTAAAGGCATACTTAAACACAAGATGTTGCTTAGTAGTCTGTAGCTGAATTTGCATTTAAGGTCAAATATGCATAGATACTGAAGCTGTATCAACTTCTAGAGATATTTTGGACAGCAGTTTTCCTCAGAGGCATGCAGATCCTTTGATACAAAAAGACTTTGAAGTAAAAAAAGTAGCAGTGGATTTGTTTATTTGGCCATTTATTGCAGTGGATTCAAGTTTAGTTATAAAGCCCAATATCACAAATTTGCCTGAGGGGCTTTACTGTCTGAACATATCACACCCTCAATCCTTAATAATGGTTACTGTTTCTCTATTATTTTAATGACATAGTTTATGCTATTGTGTATTACATTGCTGCATCTGAGCCCCATTCCATAGCTGCTTCTGTGGGATCCAGACCTCTAAGCTAAATGGTTTAATCAGTCGGTTGCTATAAGTTGGGTCTATTAGTTTAACCACTACCATCCCAATATTTTCTAGACAGTTTTGCTTCTGGTATCTGTGTTTATGGAAGAGGGTAATGACATGAGAAAGTATGTTTGTTGAAAACATGGAACAGAAACCTGGCCTTTAATCTCTTTTCTGTTCCACTGTTATTAATTGTGTCCCTTGTTTTTCCTCCAGGATCCCGTCTGCGCCAGGAGGACTCCCCACCCCGGATTGTGGAGCACCCCTCTGACCTGATTGTATCCAAAGGGGAGCCCGCCACTCTCAACTGTAAGGCAGAGGGGCGGCCAACCCCGACAGTGGAGTGGTACAAGGATGGAGAACGGGTGGAGACGGACAAAGATGACCCACGTTCTCACCGCATGCTGCTGCCCAGTGGCTCGCTTTTCTTCCTACGCATTGTTCATGGACGACGGAGCAAACCTGACGAGGGAGCGTATGTCTGCGTGGCCCGGAACTACCTGGGAGAAGCCGTCAGCCGCAACGCATCTTTGGAAGTAGCATGTGAGTCAGGACTTGGTCTCCTCTTTCTTCTTTTGCTGAAATTATTTAGCTTATATAATTCAAAAAGTAATTTGGCTAGATTATGATGATGATTCCAAATGACAGGAACTGGATTTGCATTCCGCATTGGATGTGTATGTAAATAATATTTGAACATTTCCTGTCAACACTACACAATCTTTTTTTTCCCCTTTTTAAAAATAGTGGAAAATTACATTGTCTTTGGTGTAGGGAATGGCAGGAAACAAATCAACTTTTGATCTGGGGAAACTGTAATAACACTAATTTTAAGGTTGATTTCATTTTTTTTTCTGTGTTTTCTATTCAGAAACACTGTAATAGTTTCCTGTAGGTCTAAGAGCGACAGTTAAGCTCTACTGTGGTCTCACAATGAGTGGGATTGTTGTGATAATGAGTTGTACAGAATGAGTTTTTTCAACAAAAGACAGAGATAAATTTCAGATATTCTCAGCTCAAAGGAGTTTTGTTGAATTTGTCTGTAGACCTAGTTGGTCATAAAGGTACTGTCAGGTTATATGAAAAGGGGTATGATTGTAAGGCAGACATGGGTCTCTCAAAGGTGGGGGTGGGGCTTGGGGGGTAGTATGACAGGCTCAGATCAAAGTCCTGATGGACATTTGACACAGGCCTCCTTGGACTGTGATGGTGAACATTGACAGGCAGAACCTGAGCTGTGGGTCAAATTACCTTTGAAGATGACCCCCCCCCCTCCCCAGCAGGCTCCGACTGGGCTTCCTTTGGGGCACCTCCGAAAGACCTCGAACTGCCCATAAGGTGGAGCGGAAAGTCTCCATGCCTTTATTTTGTTTTAACTGGGATTGCCTTTGGTTTTATAGCCCTGCATTTCAAACAACAGCTCCCATTATTACATGTGTTTAAAGTGGTGTTCACAGATTTTTTTGGATGCTTCTCTTGATCCATATGACTCCGCATATTCCGAGAGGGAGACTGTAGTTGAGACTGAGTTAGCTGTAATTATCTTCTACCAGTAATTTAGAAAAATGCCAAGATCCCATTCTCTTTGGTAAACATAAAAAAAGCAAACTTTTACTAATTAAATGTTTGACAACTTTTGAACCAAAGAGACAACAGAGAGAATATCTTCCATAGTGTAAAAAATTATGTGTATTTCTAGTATGACTACAATGGGTAGTTGATTTGTGATTGGGAAATGGAGTTTTGTTTGTTGGGGAAGGAGGAGGAGGGGCTTGGCCTCTGCCTCTGATCCAGTCCCCTGCCTCCCTGAGGGTCTTCCAGCAGCCCCCAGGTGCTAACTGAGTGACAGCAGCTTGATCTATCGATTGCTGTAAGAGGGCTCTCCCAGTCTAGAGGAAAATTCATGAAAAATTGATGAAGTCTCCAGATTATCTTATTTTTCCCTTTTCACAGTGTTTCTTTGCCTTTCTCTTAAGGCTCTCTCTCATGTAATATGGGTTGTGCAATGGAGGGAGTTGAATAGGGGCATTGACTACTTGAATGGCTTAAAGGTGAGGGGTGAGAGGTCAGGAGGCCAGGAGACGTGGGGATAAGGAAGACCTAGCATGGTAAAGAAATAAGAACACACATATGATGGGCATTACCAGGCCGCTTTCTGAGTCAACAAGGATCCAGAGCTGTACCTTTTATCAATACAGCTGTAAAATACCATTTGAAAAAACAAAAGAAAAGAAAAAAAGTACACCCCCAGCTCCCATTTAGGCAACAAGTTTGATTCCGGCTCTACTTTTGCCACCACACAGTGCTCCATCATCACTTTTATTGGAGTGTCAGGACAAATATAGATATTACCAAATACCCTACTGAGCAAGAATACCTTATAATGTATCCCTTGTAGCATTGGGCTAATATACTGGTCACTTGACATGCACCAAGATGGAGCTGAAAATGCTCCAGGGTTTAGCAGATTTCTTCTTCTTTGTTTGTATTTTTTAATGGAATAGAAATAACTGTGTGACATCTTGGCATTTAGTTAGTCATCTAACTGTACTCTGTGAGTCATATTTCACCTTCTACTTTTCTGTACCAACACAGAATAATACAGCAAACAGCCAACCAAGACCATCTTCTGTGGATCTCCACAGGCAAAATATGCTGTTGCCTGGGATGCAACTGCCACCAGGGGGACACCAAACTAACTCTTAGACCAGACTTACTCCCTATCTACATGTAATTGTTCATTTAAGTGAAGTCACATGATCCAGTTCTATTTATAGGTAAACCAGTAAAGGCAGTACACTACCTCAAGCAGTTTTTAGATATTTACCTGACCTAACCTGACCTGAGACACTGAGTGAAATGAAGCGTGGGTGTGGGTACATTTCAACAGGGACAGTTGTAATATTGCTCGATTATGGAGTGCAATAAAGTTTTAGTAAAGTCAGATAATTTTTAATATCTATTATTTTATTATGAGCAGATCAAAGCCCTTGGAGGCACTTTACAGAAAATAAAGGAGGTGAGGAGAAGAAAAGGAGTTTTAAATATGCTGATAGGATATTATATTAAGACATTAAGGACTTTTTGCAATTTTAATGAAAAGTAGTCTCAAGGATATTAAGTAGGAATGTCCTGAAGCTGATCTGCAGGATTGGTGTCTGAACCAAACATAGTATATCCCGTCCCTCACTCTCTCTTAAATATATACCTTAGTATTAGTCCTCTTTATTAGTCTTTAAAATGCACAGTGATTAACAGACCAAATAATTGTTTCACTTCTTTTTTTAATATATATGTAAATCACAAAGTATTTCCCAACAATAAAAAATGAGGTGATGATCAATTATATATAAATTTTACAGATGTGACCATCTGCAGATAATTTTCTTCGATTAATTTTTTGTTTTTGCTAAAGTTAGGCTTTCATCGACCCAAAAGACGAGGGTGGGCTATTTTCTGGTGCACTCCGTGCCTGGTTTGTTTTGGGCCCTGGCCTTTCTCAGGTTTCTCTGAACCAGGAATCGGGGGTGGGGGTGGGGGGGTCTTGGGGAGTAGAAACGGGTGGGGTGCAAAATCCCACTGCAGTGGCTTAACGCAGTGATTAGTATTATCAGGGCCTGACATCCGTCTTGTGATTGTAATGCCAAAGCTAAGCACACAAGAAGCAGCAGAATTTAAATCTATATCCATGTTGTACCGGGTTTGTGTTTATGATATGTTTTGCCCCCACCCATACACACATACAGCTACACCTCCTTCTCTCCTTCCCTCCCTCCCTCCCTCATATTGAACACACCTTTGCCCCCTTCCGTTCACGAGTGGTTGAGCAGGACCCCGGTGAGATAATTGAATTGCTGCTCTGAGGCAGATTGAACTCAGTGTCCACTGAGCAGAGTGGCGCTGCTGCATGCTGGACATCAAGCTGGGCAGCGCTCACCACTCTGTTAGAGGAGGAAAGGTGGGATGGAGAGGAAGAGGGGAAAGTGGCCTCTCAGAGGAGCCTCTGCATTATTAATGTGGGCCAGATTCGGGGGGGACTTACGAATTTACTGGGCTTAGTCCTCCGACCATGCCTCCTTTAAGTGTTAGATGTTGAGCACACATTGTTCACAAATGGATGGACAAGAGCATGAACTGCCTTGTGTTATCAAAGTCAATGGTGCATGTGCAGAGTGAGAGGATAATGCTCAGACCTCACTTTGCTGCATTTGGGAAGAGATTTCATTATAGCTGTTGTTCACTGTCCTGTTCTTCAGAGGGCAGGGGAGTTGTAAACATATCGCCTAGAGGGTATCTGAGCAGTCCTCTTTGTAATCTTAGTCCTCCTCTGATGCACTCCAAAAGTGACTGCAGGCCAGCTCCTCGGGATAGATATGCTGCATATAAGACGGGATGTGCCCCCTTTTCTCTTTTCAGAATAAACTAGGTCAATGAGCAGGTTCATAAATCATTGTGAAGCCTGTGTCAAAAGTGCTAGCTGCAGCCACTGCTGCTGAATAAATTGCTAGCACTGCGTATATCTGTGTATATGTAAGTGTGACAAGGCATACCTGGGGCGATACGCTCCCAAGGAAAATGTTAATTAGCCCCATCTTTTCAGGTGGATGGGTTGCATGCGTGCAGAGCGCTCCTGATACAAGCAGGTAGGATGAACAGTTGCACTTTTAATTGACTTTCGAATGTGGCTCAGGCCCTTTGAAGTGTATCTGTTTGTATGTGAATTAAGTGTATGTAATTGTCTGCAGGGAGAGGCGTAGCGAAGAATTGAAAACACAGAGCCATATTTTGTATATCAGTCCAATTCAGATGGGCTTCAGTGGCACAGGAAACAAGCATACAAACATTTACATTGCCGAAGCAAGTGTGAAATAACACTACCATAAATTAATGCGTGTATTTGTTGTGTGTATATTTTTATTTATATATATATATATGTGTGTGTGTGTGTGTGTGTGTGTGCACTCATACGTGTACAGATATACAGATAAGTAAAAGATAACTTGAATTGAAATAGAAAACGTAGACAAATACATGACCACTATAGAAACTGTGCAACATTTTTTTTTTAAATAAATGAATGTTTTGAAAGATATTTGTTCTGTGTGTATGTACAGTGTGTCTATGTTCAGAGATCAGTACAGTGCAACTGGTCAGTGCAGGACTACACAAGTGATTGACAGTCTTCATGATGATTGTATTTCATTTGACACCCTTTCCCAGTCAGAACAACCAACAAATCTGTCAGCTGTGATTCCACTTAGTTACCTGTATATCTTTGTATCCTTTACTTCTTCATTTGTAACTTTTAAAAATGCAAATGACAGAAATGAAACAGATGTCTTAGGTTGGAGCTAAATGCCACTTGGAATGGGATAGATGACTTTTAAAAAGGTCCTTTGATATCATCTAACGTGGCCCTTCTGCAATTAAGTGAATCGTTAGGTAGCATTTGGTGCTCATACAACAAGGTAATTAGCAGGAAAATAGAGTTGGGAGAGGTGTGAGTGGTGAGGAGAGGAGGAGGGTACCAAGCTGTTCCTGTTGTGTCCAGCATGAGGGGAAACTAATAAAGGGACAGGGCAGGAGGAGCGGGCCAGGTGGGGAGTCAGGCTGAGCTGCTCTACCAAGCCTTTCACAAGCTCATCTGGACTCATTATTCCACTTCAGAAATGAGAGAAAGGAGTGATGAGTGCACGCAAACAACAGACATTCACACTCTCTCACACACGTACACAAACACCTGCCCTCACGCTCGTCGAAACCCCAGAAGGCTGAGGTTTAATCTGCGCCGAAGTCCTTGAGAAATAATGAAGGGCAACGAAGGAAGCAGCAACAATGCAACTGTTACAGGACATTAATGGTGCATGCTACAGTTAGTCTGATTTGTATTTAAATATATTTTACTCTCACAGTATCGCTCAGTGTGGCCACTTGTTTATGTCCGACTGTCTTTGGTTTATCATAAAATCTGTTCAAGACATTACCAACTGTTTCTTCTTTAATTTGATTGGCTTATGAGGTGCCACTGTCCAACAAAATGAATAAAATTCTGCTATTTACCTTTACAGAAAAAAAAAATTGCAATGACTATTGTTATTGTTTGATTCCTAGACACTGTTAATATTTCCTTCTGGAAGTGGTCAAGTTCAGGGCAGAGAGAAGTAGTGATGTGACAGAGGAAAAGCAAAAAGTATAGATGCAGAAAAGGTGGGAATGTTGTCCCGCGATAAGAAAGATGGTGAGAGCAGGCAAGGGTGTGAGAAAAATCTCCCCCTGATAAACTGTGAGAGAGTAAAAATCCCTGATTAAATGTGTCAGCTCTGTGTCTGTGCAGCTGGAGTTTTGTGACCTCTGTGAAAAGGTGTTGTTATCTATTGGGATTTACTTACAGGATGTTCTCGCGTGCGAGCACACACACATGCACACACAGACATACAGAGATACACACAAACACACGTGCACACAGCCGTCCACATTCACACAAAGAGTTCTTTCCAGCCACATACAGCAGGATGCAAATTGCTCTTATCTCATTTATCAGCCATAGATGGCCACAACGAATGAGGAGTTCTCACCACAACCTAACTCATGTACATACACAAAACAGACTGACCTGCAGAAATGAAACAGAAATTTGGAAAAATAAACTCTCACGGGAGATAAATCATAGGAATACACTGCGGTCACCACCAACACTCCGACCTTTCACTGTCACACACACAAACTAGCACATTGACTCACACATGATATGATGATATGTCCTGAGACTGCACATGTTGCTATCCTCAATGGGCCTTGTGTCCCAGCTCTGACCTTCCCAACTCCACCATGGGGAAATAGACCATCTAGGTTACCTTCAGAGGAAGTGAGTGCAGTGCTGAAGATGGGAAATATGGCACAACTAAGCCGTGGCCGAAGATTGACAGCAATAATTGAGCAGTGCAGCAGGAGCCGAGGACGAGGATGGAGAGTATGGTGTGGAGGAACAGGAAGATGGCGAAGAGGGGGAACAGTTAATGAGAGTGAAGTTTGTGATGACCTTAGGCCCTCTCTCTCAGCCCCTTATCAGTCTTTTTTCCCCTTTTTTTCTGACTCCTCACCTCTACTTCAACCACCGTGTCACCTGTGAGTGTATAAACTGGATTAAACAAGTGTGTGGCACGCGGTCATGGATGCCACGGCCCGTCAGCAGAGGAGTAAGCCGTCAAAGCAGAGAGTGCTGAGCCAGCCACTTCTCACGCCCATTAGTGCCCGGCAAGATGAAGCACCCGTCGCTCTGGGTTTTGTTGTGTTTCTTTTATACACCCTACTCTCGCTCCTTCACACTCTCCCTCTTTCTCTCTTTATAGTGACATTGTTATTGATGGCCTCTCCACTCTGACAATGCAGGTCTATTGCTTTGTCTCTCCTGCCTGCCTGTGTTTTGCCTCCTTTCCCCTCATTCTCCTTGCCCCCTCCACCCCACGTGTCTCATCCCCTATGCTTTACACTGTGGGTGCTCACTTTGTAGTAACTGAAAAATAAATCTTTGCATTAACATTGGTTCTCTAAATCTACAGAAGCTCAGCAGCATTCTGTAAAATGTACCTACAGACATACACATTCTATAAAAACATCTTGCCCTTCTTTGTAGGTTCTTTTTTCTTGTCAGACAGTTTGGGATCTGGACTGAGCTGTAAATTATTGAAATCTGTCTGCAGGCCGATTATTGATCAGTTTTGAACACAGACAGGGCAAGAGGCTCTTGCTTTCATGGGTGGATTGCACTTTGATTGCTGTTTTAATATTGAGTTATGGTTGTAATTTATTTAGGTCCTGTGTAGTTTTCAGTAAGTAGATATATTTTGATGATCTTCCAGTTTCTCCCAGAAAAAACCTGACCTTATCAGTCTATTAATCTGTTCTTCAGCTTGTGTGTAGATAACCTACACATGGGGTGTCAGACTCTTAACTCATTTTTTTTTTTAAATGATGCACAGGTGTGCTATTTAACAGCATGTTGATGAAAATGTCTGATACCACTCTATTTGCTGACAAGTGGGCAAGGGGACAAGTGAGTGATAATAATAATAATCAAAAAATGTGACCCTGAGTGAAATCCCCGTAGACTGCGGGTGTTTGTGCGGGTGGCTTGCCATTGAGTCCAGCCAGGATTGGATCCCCTGACCCCTGGAGAACCCTTTGCCCCCTCCTATCCATCCCAGATCTCTGTCAAACCATAATTCCTTAACCCAGCGCTCCCCTCCGATGAATGTGTCCCTGTAGTGACTGACCTCCCCCACCCACCTTCCTCGCTCTCTCTTATACTGCCAGAGATGGTAATCCATCATATGGAGCTGGGTAGGAGGTGACAGGGTGGAGGGCTGAAGTTCAGGCGCTGGCTGATATGGGTTAGAATCCAATGTCGCTGAAATTGATCCACCCTCTGATGGGTGGAATGGTGTGTTATTTCTGCACTGATGTTCCTGGTTCAAATGCCCATTATTTCCTTGGTTACTTCCACACGCACCCATAAACACACATTCATTCGCACACATACACGCCTTTGCGCAACACAGTGGGGTGCACAATGCCGCTAGGGATTGGTCTTAGGGGCAGGTCATGACTCAGCCAGACCTGCGATTCAGGCTGTTTATTTTGGGTTACGATTGTCACACTGCACACTGGCCCTCTGATGGATAGGTCTTGTTGGAAGCTGTTGTGCACATTAACAGAGAAGTACACGTACACACCTATACAAGTGCACAAACATGCACAAAAGACAAATGGCTTTTTTTCCTTGTGCAAACACTAAGGAAAGTTCTCCCTAAAAGTATCCTTTTTGGAGCATAGGAGACATGGCATTTCAGCCTCATTAGATTTGGAACTCAACTGTGTGAATAGAGAGAAGGAAACTTGGGGAAGAGAGGAGGGGAATACATAAGTAACAAACTGCAAACTGACCCTAGGAAGCTGAGTATATAGTGTACATCTTTTTTCATCTTTGGAGTTTTGCAAAAACAAAAACAAAACAAAAATAACAATCAGGCACACTTTCTCACATCATAACTTTGTGTTAATTTGTCGCTTATTATTTTTTCTTTTTCTACTGTCCCTTAAAACTGTTACCAGACTTCCTTTAGCCCAGGGCCATGGCCAATGTTATCATGGGTCTGGATGTGTTATGACTTGGCGATCTCTCGATGGCGTAGACAGATATTGTTTTTGGCTTGGATTACGTTTAATGTAAGGGACACCCATCAGCCACCAGAGCCCGCAACAGCTGCAGTCCGGAGTTGAAACCTGATCATCAAGTCTCTGCTGTCTCCCTCCTTCTCTCTCTCTATCACTCTTTCCTCCTCCTTTCCCCTTTCCACTCCCTCCCTCTCTCATTTCTTTTATTGGTGTTTGATAACCATACTCAGAGAATTTTGATCACTTTCAAAAGTGAAGGGAGATAGGATCGAATGTTTGAGTAGTTTCTAGGACAGCAGTGGTTCCATTATGGTTTACAGCCTGACCTTTATATGACTGCACCCCTGTATACATTGGACATATCAGCAAAGGAAGTTGGGTGGCTGCTGTGTCTAGTTGAAGGTGACCTTGTGTGTTGCCAAGTTAATGGCTTCCCATTTCGATGTGGAGTGTGTCCTAACTGCTGCCTCTGCCTGTTAAGACTGCTTCAGGATCTGTCTCAGGTTTGACCGAGGTGAAGGAGCGGACACGGAGATTTCGCAGCCCCCAGTTCACTGCATGAGCTGCCGCGTTCACTCTGTAGAGAAATAAATGTTAAAGCTTCTCAGCTTCAGGACAGGTAGAGACTTGTGATTTCATAGAGGGAAACAGGCTACCTCAGTCATGTGTTATGCAGTGTGACCAGGTGCAGTGAGATGACATCACATAGTAGATGACACTGGGAGCTGTGGTATGTGTGGCCACCTGCTTCTGCAGCTGGGAGGATGATTAGCAGCTAGCCAGGCTGATTATTAACCAGCCAGACACTCATGCAGCCAAAGGGACAGACAAACAGACCGGGACACTGACAGACATTGCACATTGCCAGATATGGTTGGCACAGTAGAGACCAGATAGACTCCCCCAGACCACTTAAGCACTAGCATGGCCAAAGGCCAACTGAATAGAAATCAGAAAACCCTATTCAGATGCTAAGCAGAATCTTATCTCAGTGCCTCTTGCTGCTTGCCCTCATGCTCTACACTTTCCAGGGCAAAGCTATTAATGAACAATGCGGGTGCCTAGTGTGTTTGTGTTTCACTGTGTGCCTATGTTCTTAGTTGGGTGTATGTTCAATTGTTTTTCTGTTTCTCTTTCCATTGTTTCAGTGAAGAGAAATTCAGAAGGAGTAGTATTCTGGAAGATACTGCTTGAGTAAGAGACTAAGGAAAAAGGTTTTATTATTAGTGTTTTTCCATAGTTTTTGTTGATGTACCAGTCGAAACTCAATAATGCCATACACAACAGCACTCACTGCCCGTTGAGACAGAAATGAAGGCAGTGAATCATCTTAATCGTGGCTATAATTGCAGGGATTTGTCTTGGATCCACCGAGATCTTCTTATTCCACAGGAAATGAAATCCAGCGACACTGAGTGATCACCAGGGGGTGTGTGGCTAACTGATGAACGTGCTCATTTGACTCCACCGATCTTTAAAAGCCATTAACGCTCTCCTGTTTCATGCTCAAATTAGGCCTCCACACACACTGGAACACAGGCACAACGGCACATAGATGTTTGGACCTCGGGTCAGGGTTTGTGTGTGCACATATGCACATGCACATACATGGCTGTGCCTGCACATGTATACACACACACACAAACACACACACGGTAACAGACTCCGAATTCCCTCTTTGTCATCCAACTGGCACTGTGAACGTTTGCCCATTTTAGGCCTAAATGGCACAGTAAGGGAAAAATGAACCCCAAGACACCACGTTGTAATGGAGCTGAAAAGAACAGCTTAATTGGCCAACATAAGCCATGCCCAGGCATTAACTGTGAAATTTACATGTTAGCGTTTTTCCTGTCTTTCTTTTAAAGGTCCCTGTGGTATTCATGTGGAACAGATGCATGAATTATAACTCTGACACTTCATGAATATCGATTTGGCTGCTGTTGCTGTGCAGGATGTTATGGAAAATGACATTATTCAAAACATGTTGAGTGGGATACACTACAATTAGTCGGTTGTTAGTTTATGCAACTAATGTGTTATTAGTTTAATTGCCTGTTTTTGCTAATTCACTTATCCTCTCTCATACACAACCTTGTTTGGAGAGGAACATCCTTAAATACACTTAAAATGAACTATAATTCAGAAATATTGTAGACAGATTTTAAATTGTTTTCATGATCCCTTGACTAACATCTTAAAAATGATAAATTTGATATTGTTAATTTCTCCTCTTATTAGTTTCTCAGACTCCAAGCAGAAGGCAGTTGTCCACATGATTTAACTCCATTCACAGCAGTTCAGCTGGTTGATAGGCTGGTTGTACCTCTGGGTGCAGATAGACTGACCTTTGGCCAGCTCTGGATGTGACCTCTGACTGACCATCGATTGACCATCATCTGACCCCATGGCTTGAAAACAGAGCTGCATATGGGACCATTTGGCAGTCTGGAGAGCATCTCGGGCACACACTGCTAATAAAGTTATGCTAGTGTTATTAGGAGATGTATGAAAGGAGAAATAGCCTGGGAAGGCAGGGTTACTCTTGTGTCAGAGGAAGAAAAGCAAAGGTAATTCAGTTACAGGCTAAAGGATATGCGGATATGTCAGCTTATTCATTCTTCTAGTAGTCAAGTTTTGTTGTTCCTTTTTTAACCTTCAAACTAGACTGCTGCCAGATTCAACTCGTTCATGCCTCATGACAAATTGAGCCCAGATTGGTATTCTGACATCCAAAAACCTTTAACCTCCTTAATTTAGCACATAGTTTGTCATTCCACACTACAAAAGGTTTGTAAGGCATTTTGTGAAACTTAACCTTGCACAATCCTTCTGCATTTGCTGAGTGTGAGACCAAATTCTGTCCCCTCTCAGCATCTTGCCACTCTTCAGCCCCCACTCCTCTCTCATTTTGCCCTTCTTCCCTAAACTGCTGTTCACAGTTGGCTGTAGATGATAACGGTTTCAGCCCAGCAGCCAAAAATGCCCATCCCCAGCCCCTTTCTAGCCATGAGAAATCAAATAGCAGCCTAGTGATTGACTTCTAATAAAATTAGCAGAATTTCTCATAAACCTTAGTAAGTAACTTGACTCAATAACAGATGCTGATCAGGGCAAGAGACGGGCAATGCGACTGGGAAGGAAATAGAGAGGGATCCATCATTCGTCTCAAAATTTTCACAGTGGTGCCAACCGAGGTGTTGATTGTTATAAATATTCCCGAACCTTCAATTTTCACCCACTTGCCCCACCCCCACCTCGCCTTGCAAGAGCGCCTCACCTCTTAACTACATCCACGTGCCAGCAACGCCACTCTGAGTCCCCTCTCTCTCTCTCTGCCTGTCTCTTTTCTCACACACAGTAGGGGGATGGTTGGCCCAAGAACGTGGCATCATTAACTTTCTTGAGTGGCAGACGTTAGACGTGCCGAGGGCTGTCCTGTCCCACCCCCTGCTGGGCGTCCTCTTAACCCCCATGACCATGACTGTCATCTTCCATATCTGCATTTCTTGCTTCTTCTCCACCAAACAGCTATCTGCAGATTTCATACATGCTAAGTCAAGGGTGAATGAGAGAATGCATAAAAAATATATTTCTGTGTCCTGAGTGTGCCATGTGATTGTTGACTTTCATTTGTATTCTGTGTATGCGCACGTACTTGTGGTTCTGAGGGTGTGCTTGCCTATATAAATATTACTGTCTAACTGTATTGAATTGTTTTGACTCTGGCTCTTTGAAAAGTGTAGAGACTCCACTACCGCACAGAGTTCTTGTTGTTACCACCAGTGTGGCACGTGCTGTTGAGCTCCCTGTTGCGTGACGCCCTGTCTCATTAATCACAAGCCCTGCACTGGAGCCCTGTCAACCAGCAACCTGGTGGCCTACCAGCTCCTCTCATGTATACTGGGAAGGCTCTGCACCGTTATCTGCTCACAGGAAGAAGGCAACACAGCAAAGACAGCTGCTGGTAGTCATTTGAGCCAACCCTCTTTTCAGTTGAAATCCCTCACTTCATATATCCCCGTCCAAGCCTTTTGGCTTTCTCGTCAGGAGGTTCACAAGTTTTGAACCTCTAGGGCAAAAGTTCAGTGGATTTGCCAGGTCATCACGGCAATTCTCAACAACATCAGATGTCGAGAGAGTTGGCAAATCATGGTGGCGGCTGGCAGAGAGCTCTGCTTGGCCACCCACTTCCTTCTGGAGAGCAGAGGAAGCAGGGTAGAAAGGGAGAGTACCATCTTTTGGTTATGCATGCTCTCTCCCTCTTCCTTGGCTTCGGTCTGGGTCTTGAGTGAATGGGGGTTGTGGTAGATGGGTATTTAGACGTTCAGGGGGGAGTGTTAGGGGCTTGTTGGGGTCCAAGTTAGGCTTGTACTGTGGGGTGCTGGAGCTCAAAGCAATGCTGTGGTCTAGTTGTGTCATGAGCATGTAGCTGAGCTGTCACTTGTCTCTAATTGGTTCAGATCAGCCCACAAGAGGCTCAAAGCTCACTGACCCCCCCCCCCCCATTCTCTGCCCCTGTCTCTATCTTCCATTGTTTCGTTAGCTTTTTTCCCTCTACAGGGCTAAGACAATGGTCTCCACATGGTCCTTTCCAAGGGGCTGTTTGATCCAAAATATCTCTCTCTGATTCCAGCAGGCATGTCGCTTCCCTTGCCTGCATCTGTGTCCTGTTATTGGGTGAAATCATTGCAAGGGACAGTCTACAGGAATGATGAGGGTGGATGCAGAGGGCAGTTTGATCCAATCTTGATTGGAGACCAGATTGATCTTGGCCCCAGGGTCATCACGGTGTCAATACATGGACTGATGATAACATGGTTCATCTTTAGGGAATATACCTATCACAGCACTTACACATGCCATTACATCTCATATCAAGCCAAACAACTATTCTTACCAGTTGTCACCAGCATTACAGTCAAAGATGCATCCCAGCACCTTATTTACTGGTGCTGCAATCAGTCAGCCATTCTGGATCCTGCCATAGTGGGTGTTCTTTCTTGGGCTGTGCAGGATTTATGATGTGCTACAAGGGTTCAGGGAATGACCCTCTAGTGTGCATCTCTGATGATGTTCTAATTGGATGGGGTGACCTTTCTTCACTGTAATTTTGAAGGATCCTTGGTCCTTGGGGGTGGGAACAGATTAAAAAGCAGCAGGGGTGGGCTGATTGATGTGTGCTGTGGTTGGTGTGGTTGTAGATGGACATTGACAGGTAGAGGGACAGTAACATATGAGTCCACAGCTGTTGAATGGGAAGGGATATACAGACTGATACATGGGAGTCTGCTACAGCCAGGCTGACTGATTGCCACCTTCTGGTACATTATCACTGGTTATGGATACAAAGCCTATGTCTGCTATGACTTAGTGGTAGGGGAGGTTGATTGTTTGGTTTGTGTCTGCATCAGGGGTGTGCCATAGCACACAATTCGTAATACCAATATTTATTTTTACATAAATTTGTCCCATCCTGATATTAAAGATATTGCAGTATGTTAAAGTATTTACACCATGGTTATGTACTTTGGCAATTTAAACAGCAAAGTGAAATTGATGTTGATGCTTCAAAGTGCTTTATAGTGAAGTAGTTAGTTTATAACCTTAAACATCTGAGAAAAAACACAGTAGAGCTACGCCGCACCACAGTGCAGTATAGTGTCATCTAATACCTAAAATGATGATGAGACAAGGTGCATCAGGATCCGACTGATTGAGCTCAGTGATTGATCAAATCATGATTAATTGATCAGAGAAGGTTGTTGCAATGTTGGAGGAAAAAAAAACCCACAGGAAACAGCAGTTTTTACAAATAGGGAAGAGTAGAGGTGAATGGGACAGTGAGCCAGAATCAGCTTGGGATGTGTGGAGAAGTATTCACCACACATAGATATACACTCTTATATACAGTATATATATTTATATATATTTATTCATTATACATGCATTCCCTTGTGACAAGAATGCCCTGCAATTTCCTATAATGTTTATGAATATTAATGCACACTAGATATTAATATTTGTGGTGTAAATACAGCATGTGTATTTGAGTATTTCTGCAACCGGCTACTATGTTTACTACAGATTTTGGCTGCTATTTTGCTTTGCATTCATGTAGAGTACTGTCACTGTGCTCACAAAGCTCCCGGCATATATTTATTTATTGTGTCAATATGAAATTTGCTTTGCTTTTCTTTGTAGCCAGAATGAGTTGAAGTGTGGTGAATGGGCTTGTTTTGGTGCATTGACTGGTGAATCCTATTTTGACAGCGTATGAAGCCGGAACTAATTCCTGCATATTTATTTGGCTTGGTCAAAGCAAGCTAAGCACTAACCCTACTTAATATTCTAGGGCATGCTGACAGGAACACCCTATTGGAGAGAGCAAAACAGCCACAAACAGCCCTTAGAAGGTTGCAAGTGGAAAAATTCAGGAGCCCCAGAATGGGGAGAATGATTCATTTTCTTTCTGCTGCATACGTCAATTTAAGGTGCTAGAATTAGCTTCTCTGGATTCCTTTGGTTATTTTTGTAATTTTAGTCCCAAGATAATATTTTGAGCAGTCCTAAAATGGATGTTGTATCATTGTAAATTCAATATGTACAGTCTTTGTGCTACAGTATGTACTTTTCACATGATAGACCTTTCCTCTGCTGTGGTCACATTTGCTATATAAACACCGGTCTTCACGCACCTCTCACTGATATAGTCACTCAAACACCTGACTTCATTTAAACCCTTCATCATTATTTTTCATTCATCTCATTTAACATGGACAGAATAGGGGGATAAAAAAAAAGATTTAAGAGCATGAGGAGAAAAGAGACCTTCATCCCTTTCCCCCAGCCATCTCTACCAGGCTTGAGGCACTTTTTTTTTTTTTTTTTGTGGACTGCATTTGAAAAGATCAGCTTTAACAACCCAGGCAAATATCCACGAAAAGGCTTGTGAAAGCAGGGCCTTGAACCTTCTGTAGAACAGGTGTGTTTTATAGCACTGTATTTCTTCTTTGGTCTACAGTCCCACATTTTGTGTGTGTGTGTGTGTGTTTATGTGTATTTCTTCGTGGCTGAAGCTACACCGTAGCGGTGAGCCAGCCCCAGCAGGAGACCCACAGTCGACCCTGTGCCATGTGAGAGCTGCGGGGAGCGGGCTAACGAGGTGTCCAGGCAGCTGATGGCTTTGTCCTGCCGCCTGTGAGTGGCGATGGCACAAAGAGTGTCGTGCAGAGAGTCCTGTCTGTTCT
This sequence comes from Istiophorus platypterus, assembly GCA_016859345.1. Classification (NCBI taxonomy): domain Eukaryota; kingdom Metazoa; phylum Chordata; class Actinopteri; order Istiophoriformes; family Istiophoridae; genus Istiophorus; species Istiophorus platypterus. Next base: position 7,417,643 of record CM029116.1, read on the forward strand.
TTGTGTCTGCCTTTCTCCTCTGCCCAGCACTTTGGGCTACAAAAGGAAGCCGTGCGAGGCAGCATTATGGCATCAGGTGGACGAGACGCTGTGCCTGTCCCCCATTTCCCTCCTCCTCATCCATCGCCTGTCTTGTCTGGGATTTCTTTATATTTGTCTGTTATGCTGTTGGTAAGCCCCTGTCCTATTTTTCAATGATGGCCTAGCAATAACTACCATTTTAGCAGCTTCCTCGTCCTCTTTTCTTGTTCCATCTTACCTTTCTTTCCCTTCCTTTTCTGTCAAAGTGGGCTGAAGTGAGTGATGATCCAGAGGGCAGGCACTTCTCTGTCATGTGTTTGCTGCTTGTATTTGCGCAGTCTCCCATCTTCCTCTCTTTGCTCTCCTCTCTAATTTATGAACTGCTACACTTGAGTGGGTCTACTGCCTATTAAAACCAGCACAGCGCCTGTGTTTGTCCTGGCCTTTCCTGCTCTGCAGGAAGCTCATCTAGGGCCTGCACTAGTTAATGCCACTGCAGGGGGGGAGCGAGAAACATGGACACTTTTGTGGATCCTCTGCCCACTGGAGGGAGAGGTTTGACGCTTCTTTTAAAAGGCCAAAGTCATTTGTCTTTGTTGTTTTAAGTCTCCTAGGGATTGTTTTGAGAGAAAAAGACAGCAAGAGAGATAAAGGGTGAGAGGGAGTAAGAGCAAGCAAGAAAACATGGCTTTCTTTGTAGATGGTGTGAATGCTTCTCATCTGGGTCATTGTACTGAAAGCTGTCCTTTGGTCTGTTCTACATTCAGGGGCTTCTGGTGAGTTTTCTCTGCACTCCCTCTCTCCTAAACAACAGCTGTGCATTGCCTCATTCCCACAGTTTAAAACATCAGATATGAAATTCTGAATAGATTCAGCAGTGATGCATTCAGTATTTTCAAATTGCTCACCTTTTAGCATTCTTTAGGGCTATAAATCAAACTTAGCCAGCACCATATGTGTATATGGCTCTATAAGTCTCCATTAATATTTAATCATTTGGACAGCAGGTCTGAATAACGGTTTCTATGGTTTTATGGTACCACAGAGCAAAGACTGAGCTTTGATCCTTTAGTTGGTGTTAAAGTCCTCTCCAGTGGTCAGAGAAGCAGTTCTGCTCTGGTGAGTCAGCATCATGAGCTGAATATCCATATGGAAACCAGACAAGCTTCAGTCATGTAGAAGCAAACACCACTTCTAACACAGAATCCACACGGTAGGCATCAAGCGCTGTATTCACATTGACAGCACAGCATCACTGCGGTGTTTTATATTTGAATACCACTTGCTGAGCTCAACCAACGTGTTTCCATATTGTTGTAGTAATCGGATTCAAAACGGAGGAACACGGAGGCAGACAACTAAGAGAGAACTGCAGAAATCACAGAAAGGTTAGGATGGAATCCCAAAGGACTACAAATCCCCTCTTTGAAATCTTATTGTTTGGAAACCATGAAACCGGATTCCTGTAACAAGTCTCTGAGTGGAGCCTCGGCCCAAAGGACTCAATTAGACCAGAACGGCCCTTTCTGACCAGGCCTTTATTTTGCACCCTTCCCTCACCAGGCATGCCGCTACAAATGCAGTGGAGCTGTTTAATGCCCCAGACTGGGAGCAGGGCCATATAGCACACTGAGCAATCACATCACTCAGCCTTTGCCCGTCTCATTACACGCGAACAGCATAAATCCACATCAGGATGTGTGTATGCATGCATGTGTGTGTTGCTAAACAGTTAACCTGTGGCACTCCCCTTGACTTAGTGTTTTAATTGGCTGCACAAGTATGGTAAACATATATTAAAAATGCTTGCAGAAAATAGCAGTTACTGAAACATCCCTGCAGTTGGAGGCAGTAATCCAAAATTTAATTCCAGTCATTTTTCCCTCCTTCACTTATGATTAGAGTGAATTATGATAATTTCTTGATTATGGTTTGGCTTCTGCCTGTGAGCCTGAGGACACTCCTTGTCTGAGATAAACAGAAGATGGCAATGGGGAGCATGTGCAACCCACTGGATCTGCAGTGTCAAACACTTCCTCTGAAATGCCATAAACACAAGTTGTGCTTGCTGTACAAACTGCCCTGCAGGTACCGTGGCAATTGATGGCAATTTGATGGGGGTTTTTTTGTTTTTTTTTTCATTCTGATCAGTGCTAGAAAAAACATTTAACCCTTCATCTGTGGTTCTGGTGTAAACGTGTTTCATTCACCTTTAAATATATTCTACAGAGAGTGAAATGAAAGATAACAGACAGGGCATTAGGACAAACAATGAAATAGCTCTTGTGATATTACGGGTGCATGAATTAATGTATGTATGATAATGACTGAGTGTATGCGTGTGTGAGAAAAGCATCAGCTGACAGGCCGGCAATCTCCTCGACTTGGCTGCCATTGTCTCGAAACCCAATACCACACCACTGATTCACATTCAATCAGCGATTCAATCAGTGTTTCAGATAATACAAACTGGATCAGCCACATTGCTTTCTTCACACGAAAGTCAATTAGACCTTCATTTAAAAAGCAAAATTAGTTGTTATAGATTTAATAAGTGACCTGGGCTGTGGCAGACCGGGCAGAGCCTGGGAGACAGTGGCCAGAGGTCCGTGGGGAAATGAGTCCCTCCTCAACAAAGCCCACTCATAATGACTTCTGTTTAGTCTTGATGATGTCTACTAATTAGTTAATCAAAGACAATGGCCCTCTATGTACACCTCCCACCTCAGAATCTTCGGTCTGCTTCATTGAGCAAAAGCTCATATTGTAAAGCCTTGAAAATCCCCATTCACTCTCACTGGCAGACACACCTGGTTGGGTTTGGTGTTTGCCTCCAGCAAGATGTACAACACATTAATTTGCTGAACTGATGTTAATGGATGCATGAACAAAAAATTATGCAATTTTATGTGTTAAAAAAAAGCAAGGGGATAATGAAATATATAAAAGTAATACACTTCATCTCATGTGAGGTGTCCACGCTGGTCAGAAGGTCAATACAAAGACCCTCTGGGCTGGACAGACTGGAAAAACAGAGCATTGACAAAGTGTCTCAGCACCCCTTGGAGCTGCCATCATTGGGTGAGTAATACTCTGTTTTCTCCATAATCAATTAGTAAGCATTCATTAGCTAGGCCATTCATTATGTTGGCATGTCAGGGACGGGACATGGCAGAGTGGTCGCCCCTGGTATGGGCACGTCATTGGGTGCTGATACATGATGAGGCTCTTGCCATCACTCTTGCATTTAAAGAGGACACCGATATTACAGTGTTGCACAGTCAAGCAAGCATTATTCTGCATGGCCATGTCAACATTACTTTGCTTTCGCACAGCCAGCCAAGTAAGCATTATTTATTTCCCTTGCACAGTTAAGTAAATATTTTTACTGCTCTTACACAACTAAGTATTCAATACGCTATATTGTTAATTTGAGCTAATTTATGATTCAACTGGAAAAATTATTTCCTCTCAACATTGCTGTTTATTTGGCCTATAGTACATATTTGGGGACTCTTAAGGTTTAGAAAGTGCAAGCAATCCTACCTTTGGCTTTTGGCTTAAACTTCGCAGTAAGACATCCTGAATGTATCCCAATTACTCTGGTTTCTCATAGCACTTGTGAATATCACAGCAGCTTGTGAGCTGCACTAGGAATCATTAATGTAAAACAGATGTTAGAAGCATTCCCTGGTGCACTAGCTCTCATTGCTGGAGTCTGTAACACTACAGCATCAACTGCTCTGCTTGTTTGGATGCATATTTAATAGAAACAGAATTGATTATACTATATATATGTATGTGTGCGAATCTGTGTGCAAGTGTCTGCTTGGTGTGTCAGTGTTTGTGCGAGGACACTGTTAAACATGCCAGCAGCGGAGTGTGAGTCCTCTCTCTCCTTGTGTAAGGTGCCTGCGCTATAGAAATATGATGAGGGGCAGGCAGAGATTAAAAGAGTACGATATTGAATGGCCCTATGATGGATGAGAGCTGTTTGGAGATCAATTAAACAATAAGAAATTAATTCTGCCAGTGACATGCTCATTAGGGACTTGGTTAAGAAAGGCAAGGGGGAGAAAGAAATGTGTCACTGATATATTTCATTAGTTTTGCCCTTGCAGTTTTTGTATTATCATTATTATTATTTTTAATTTCCAATTTCCAGAATTATGGAGAATATATATTCATTGACATAAACAGTTTCATTTCACTACCTACAAGACATTTACCACTACGCAACACGAACCTGGTCATATATATATATATATATATAAATATATGTATATGTATATATGTATATATATATAAATATATGTATATGTATATGTATATATATATGTGTATATGTATATATGTATGTATATGTATATATGTATATATATATGTATGTATATATGTGTGTGTATGTATGTAAACGAACATTCACAATACATCACTGTTTGCAAAATGTCACTCCCCAGATCTTATGTTTACCATATTGCTGACCTTGTTTAAAGGCCACAGCTAAGTGCTTTTTTCCCCACTTCCACTGTAAAGAAGCCACTATCAACCTTGGACTCTACTGTGCAGTTGCCTCTTTGTGTTGCCCAATGAAGCTATATTTGGCTGAGCAGTAGAAACAGAGGAAAGTCAGCTAATTATGGGAGCAGCTCGTATCAAAGGGCCGCTGAGCACTGCAGATATGGGAGCCAACAGATGTGAGTAACAGCTGCCACGTTGAGTGTCAACCTTCTCGGTGCTGTCAGTCTCCATTTGCCCTGTGCATGGATAAATAATGTGTTGTCTTAATTCATTTGCCTCCGCTTGCAACAGCCGGAGTGTAATGGATTCTAATATTAAACATGATCCCATTCCAGTGTGCAATTAGTGTGTAGCTCCACCTATTAACACTTACATATTAATGACGTCTCCCAGGGTTTGCTGAATGGCGGTTGTGGGCCCAGTTGTAGTAAGAGTGGGGCACACCAATTGGCAGGCGCCAGCGGTTGGGGACCTATCATTCTCTCTGCCAATGGAAGCACAATGGAAGTTCTGTGGTGTCATGGCAGAGCCAACACAGTGCCCCTTCCTCCTCCTCCTTCTCCTCCTCCTCCTCCACCTCCTCCTCCAGGGGGCTATCCTGATGCGCTGGCTCAGGGGGTGAGCACACAGACGGACAGGCGGGGCTTGTTGCCAAGCTTGGCCAGGCCCACTCAGTGCGGTCTGTCTGTCTGTATGTGCAAATGTCTGCTTTGGGTGGGGGGGGGGGGGGGGGTTCGATGTGGATGGACTGCTAAGTGGAAGTTGAGAGGATGGTGTAGGGGTGTGGCTGCTAAGCGAGAGTGGTCGAGGGTGCACTCTGTGCAGATGGGGGGATGGAAGGTTTACTTGCTGAGCAGATGTTTTAGGGGTGTATATTTTTCTTGGGAATGTGACATGGCCAGTGAAGGGCAGACAGGGAACTATAGAGGGGACATTTGTTGTTGAGCCTGCTGTTTTGTTCTGAGGCTACTCAACCAAAAATGTTAAAGGTGAAGCTGGAGACTGGACATCTGGGAGTGAGCTCTGTCCTCTTTCGGTGGTCTTAGAGCTAAATCTTACCTTTTGTTGCAAATATTTTTGTTTCAAATATATTCAGGCAACTGGAACGATGCACCTTATTGATGTGGTATTATGAAGATGTTGATGTAGCCATTGGCCTTTTTTTCTTCTTTTTTTTTTACCATTTTAACCGCTGCAGGGTAGTGAGATGCATTGATTAGATATAATCATTATAGCACTCCTTTCATCCATAGCCTGTCTGTTTGTCTGATGTCGGGTTCTTTTCTCTGGAGCCCAGCAAACCCAGATTGGAGTTTTCATTACAGCCGAAAAACTGTCAGAATCATGACAGCTTGTGATCTGGACATATGCTCTGATACCGTGGAAGTAAACCAAGACCAAAAACAAGCCTAGAAAACCTCACCCGCTCATCTCTATCACTCTTTTTCCATCATCCTGGTACGTTATGTTTCTGTCTACATATATACTTCACCTGCAGCCGAGGAGAAGTGCTCTGGTGCTTGCTTGGAGCTGTTTTTCATATTTGGTGGAGCTTTTTTTTTATAATTGGTGGATAGAGACGGGTCTTTGAGTATGGATCATGACTCTGTAATGAGTCTCTCAGTGTGTATGGGTGTGAGTGTAGGGTGTAGACCAGCGCTGAATGGGAATGAGATGAATGCTGGGTGGAAATGAATTTCTAAAGGCCATGGTGCTTCATCACAGGCCCGGCACTGCCCATCCCACTCCTGCCTGAATAACACCAGAATTATCACTCAGAGGGAGGAGAGACCGATGAATACCTCTAGCTACTACACCCTTGGGACTGTGGTACCCCCCCTGCCGCCCCTCCCTGTCACTTTCCCTTCTACACACACACACATGCACACACACACACCCACACACACATACACACACATATGAGAATGTACTGCACATTCATACAGGTAGAGATAGGAAGGGGGCCAACATTATGCACTAATGGTGTGCACCATTAATCATACAATGATAAGGCCATTTCCTTTATTTAATTGGCCGCCAGTATCTCAGTGTCTTTGTTGCATGTCATTTCAGACTCTCACTGGCTGTGAATGCTTCACTCTTTTAGCTAGCAGAGTGCTGCATGAGGCCGTGGCTGAGAGCTCTTCAGAAACATCAAACAAGTGTCTTTTGTGTTTTTTGTAGCATAGCGTTAATAGACTGAACAATTTCAGGAAAAAAAACAACTATATTTCTGTCATGCAATAGGATTCAGTTGTTCTCAAGTGGTTTAATTTATTTGAAAATGCAAAAAGAGATTTACATTTTTCTCATAATCAGCAGTTAGCAAAAGTTAGCAAACCAGGTTTTGACAGAGCACATGTTAAGGACTCATGGGGAATACAGTTGTTGTATGCTAACAAAATAATTCTTGTTATTCAATAATCAATTGTTATTGATTCTTTTCAAGCATAACTAGATGTAGAAAAAATTGATATAGCCGTTTAGAAGGAAGTAGGTTTTGGACGGTCTCTACATACATGTATGTAAGTGTCATCTAGAAAACAAATATCAGTGAGTTCACAAATGTGAAGAAGAAGTGGTCACTGAGGAGTAAAGACCTTGCCTTTTAAAATGCAAACACCCGCACTCAGACATAAATATTAAGGTACATACACCAGTATACACCTGCTCAAAACAAATAACCATGATTAATGTGCTGATTTACACTTTTAAGCACATACTTTATCCATAACTTCTGTTACTTGTGGCATGCTCGAATTTTTGTGTAGAAATACAGACTGACTGTGCACTCTAGACTTTATCCATTTTTTATACTGCAGAGGAAAGAGCAGCATTTGCGTGCCACTGAACACATTTTACTTGGCTGTCAGGAGACTTTTTTTTTTTTTTCTTACCACTGGTGACCCACTAATGGAGCCACATGTTAATAAATATAATGATGTTGCTTGGGATATGAATACCGCCAATTACATTTTTTTGTCATTTTAACTTTCTGTATTATTAATATGAAAGGCATATTAATCCATCAATTAAGTGTATTTATAAGTAATTATCATATTTTCTCCTTTTTCATACTAACAGAATTCCCTGGTTGAGAAACCCACTTGATGATTTTAAAACAAGTAGCAGATACTGCACTGATCTGAAGCTTGATTCTCTGATTATCACTAAATTGTAAACTGTTAGGTACTATGTTTCTTCAGTGAACAACCAACATACTGAAAAAATAAAATCCCACAAAAGTTAGTTTTTAAGGCCGTAAAATTTGAGTGCAGCATTTCTAGATGCACAGAAAGCTTAAGTTGACATTAGCTAGAAAATGATAAAGCTACTATGAAGAGTCATATTGCCTCAGTGACAGATTAGAAAATCATGATGCATAATCAGTCTGTAAGAGAATTTTTGTTTGTTGTTTGTTAATTTAAAAAAAAAATATTCTATAGTCTTTTGTATTGCTCCTAATTAGACAAGATAGCTCTCACCTTGCAACAATAAGGGAAGCAAAAAAAGAGGCCATGCAATTATGTACTACTTACAAAGGCCTTTTTGATTCACAAAACACATGGTAGCAGATTTAGTACGGCGTGTCTATTATCACAGTGCATACTGCCTGTTCACAGTGTGGAGAGGAGAGCACGAGAGGCAGAATGCTGCGGTTGGCTTGTTTTGCTCTTTGATGGCTGAAGGAGGGCATGGCAATATTTACAGAGAGTGCCCCCCCCCCCCCCCAGTCCCACCCTGCTAGGCTGGCGTTTGAGCTTCACAGCCGGAGGATGTGTTTTGCACCAGTACATCTCTTCGCCCTCCCCCTTCCCCTCAATCCCCCCTCTGCAAGCCCTCTATGGACATGCTGCACAGGGACACCCACTTCCTCATTAAAAAACCAACAGCCATTAATGTTAGATGAGGGCAAGAAGAGCTGGAGGAGGGAGTGTGGGGAGAAAGAGGGAGGTGTTTTCCCCTTGATCGACTCCTAAGGATGCATGATGAATCCTCACAGACACACAGGCCGACATGCTGAGAAAGGGGAGGAGACATGAGGCTACAGACATGTTTCCAAAAGACAGACAGACTGACAGACATAATTGAGGTCTTATAAAATGGCTGCAGCATCTCATAGAGACTCACCATTTGACATACTGATAAATGGATCAGAGATTGAAACGGAAAAATTGTGAAGTGCAGGATTTGTGTGACTGCGGGAAGCATAGTTAATGACAGATTTATTAAAGACGTGTCTCCCTCCCTTTCTCCCCCTTTCATATGTACACTTACATAAGCACACACACACACACACACACACACACACACGATGAATATGGAAGCATCTAGTGGCCTGTATAGATGGATGGTTAAGACTCAATATGCCCCTGCTGTGAGTTCTTAAATTGGTAGGCTCCCTGGAGTGAAAAAAGTGACAAGGAGAGGAGGGGGTAACACCATCTCAGCCATAAGTCTGAAATATAAGATACAAGACATGGCTTAGAGCTTAAAATAAACATGCACATGTACAGGCACACCCAAATACAAGAGAGAGTTCACAAATCTCTGCCATTGTCACACATTGTTTCATTATAAGAGTGCTGGGGGCAGATTGGTCAGGTCCCTCCAGACACTGACCAGTCTGCTGAGACTTTCCACTCAATTCCACATCTACCATTCCAATTGTGATAGACAGTTTGGTTCAGGGAATCAATCCCATCAATTTTGGGATTGACCCCAGCCGTACAGTCTGTAAACACTTTAGCACACAGGCTCAGTTTTTAAAAGCTTGGGCTTACGTACTTAAATATTTGCATGCCAGTAGTTTATGTATGTCGTGGAGCTTTTCCTTTGCTGCAGAAAAGAGGATCGCCATTGTGCGCTTCGTATGTGTGTGTGTGTGGTTGTGTGTGTTGATATGTGTGGGAGGAAAGTGGGGTCATTGTTATTCTACTGTTTTCATAGAGAACCTCCAGGAAGAAGCAAAGATTACAGCTCAAAGCAACGTGGGTGGATATTTCGGAGGGTGTGTGTGTAGTAGTATTATATTGGTGTGTATCTGCGGCAAGTGTGTGTGTGTGCATGTGCTTGTCTTTCCTTTACACATATTCATCCAATATCATTTGGCTGGTATGAAGAGTTCGGGAGACCCGATGAAAAGGGGGGCCATTGTTACAGAGCTCTAGCCCTATAGCGGTGGCTAGTCTGTGGGGAGCTTACTGTGTGTGTGTGTGTGTGTGTGTGTGTGTGTGTGTGTGTGTGTGTGTGTGTGTGTGTGTGTGTGTGTGTGTGTGTGTGTGTGTGTGTCTGGAGGCCCTGTCTGTGTGCATAGAGCTGGGGGAGACAGAGACTGAGAGGCCGGGCAACCAGAGCTAGCTGGCTGGGTAATGAATTTACTCCTGCGGCACTCTTTAAAGCATAATTACACTCATCAAAGCCAGGAAGGCCTGTCTCGCCCACTGACTCTTAGCTAAAACAAAGGAATAGCAAAATCGCTATGGTGTAATTCTCCATCCATACTCCTGTACCTCAGTTACCACTACAAACCACAAAATCATTTTATGTCCTTTTCTTTCTTTTGCTGGAATGAAGGCTGTAACTCAGATTTCTCTGTGTAGAAATGACCAACCATAACACTCTAGAGATTAGTTTTACCAGTTTGAACAGGACAGAAAAGGTCTTCCGTTCCTCTGTCTTCATAAATCATCCCTCTCAGCATCATCTCCCCTTTTACGTGGTGATAGTTCATATTTTAGCCCTGTAGAAGATGCCTGATTCCCAATTTCCCCATTGCGGTGAGAAAAAGTCAAAGTTGTGTATGTTCGCACTTGGTTGTGTGTCCAGGCACACAAGGAGAGTGTGTGTAGCATACAGTGAAACCCTGAGGGGGAGTGTGTGAGCCCAGCTACACCTGTTCTAGCCTTGGTGAGGAGGGGGGGCAGAGACAAGGGATCTTAGTGCACCACCCAGCTCTAAGGCTGGGATACAGAGGATCAGACACTGCTGGTTGAAAATGAATTCACAGAGATGCACACATGTGCACACACACACGTTCATGAATGTATGTGCAGTGTACACTCACACATGCACAGACTTTCATTCATCTCTTTTCTCAGCACTCAAATTATTTATTTACTGACGACATAGGTGTACTGTAATAATGGAGGCTTTTGTTGTATACTTGGTATCACACAATAGCAACCTTGCACAATTACTGCCGGCCCAGCACAAATCAGCCTGCAAGAATTTGTGGATGTGGCTGACGACTGTGGGCAAACCACTATTACACCCCTCTCTAGATTATTTAGTCTCTCAGCAGTTGTACTTCAGTAGAAATTTGAAGCAAAAACCACTGCTGCTTTGATCAGTAGACACACTTTAGTTTAATTGAGCACATGATCTGTACAGTTTTGACTGAAAATCATAAAAGTTGACAAATGCATAGTGAGAAATTAATCAGGATCAAGCTCCATTTTTGATCCTACATGGGTGTGAGAAAAAAATATTGTGCATATCAAAGAAACATTGCAAAACTGCAAAGGTGGTATCAGGGCGAGAAAGGGTACCATATAAAAATAAGATCTTTGGAAAAAGAGTAAAGGCAAACATGTTATTTGGTGTGCATTTGTTTTGTTTGTGTGTGTGCATGTGTGCGGGTTGTTTGTGCAGGGTGTGTTTAGTCTAATTACTGCAGCCCTCTGTTTGGTGAGGTGATTTACACATTGTTTTTCTCCACTGGGTTTTTGGTAAATTTGAGATAAGCACTCTCTCCCCTCTCTCTCGCCCTCTGTCTCACTCAGTCTTCCTTGCAACTCAACATAATAAACACTTTCAGTGTTTTGTTTTCCTCTGCAAGGCTTTTGTGTCTCTTGAGGATTTATCATCTGCCTACAGTATTTTAAGGGTCTTAATCTCCCACCATTTGATTACCACCAGCTAATTAAACAGAGAGGATGCCAAGCAGGTGACAGAGGGATGGAACAGTGAGGTGGCATCAGTCTCTGCCTCCGAGCCAGGGTTTCCTTCTTGTCCTCTGCTCCTCTTGCCACAGTCTGCACAAATAGTCTAAGTATGTGTTATTTGCGTACTATATCTGTACTTGTATGAATTTTAGTTTGTACAGTGAAGTACAGTATGTGTTCAGAGCTGTTCCATGAGCCAAGCTGTTTTTCATCTTGGTTAAATAGACCTAGTTTTTATTTTGCTTTGCCCTCACTACCGGACTGCCGGAGGCCAGGGAGAGGGAGGAGTGCTGGGTTTCATGGTTCTGCGGGTGGGAAAAAGGAACTGCTGACATCAGCATCCAAAAGGCATATTAGTGAGAAGGAAAAGAGTGCATTGGAGGGGGAAAAAAAGCTTATAGATTTATTTCTATAAATTGAAATTGGCTGTAATTTTTTTTCACTGTTTTTCTCCCTCACAAAGTTCAATGTGTCTTGTGAATTTTTCAGCTGGAGGTACAAATCTTTAGCTGTGCATCCATTTGGTGTGACACCTTGCCGCCCACAAGGTTGCTTAAAGAGAGGAGTGAAATGGTGGCACACAGATATGAAGGGGACAATGATAAATGTCACAGATGACAATGAGTTTGTCACAGTCAAGAGATGCCCTTTTCCCCAGTCCCTCAGCAGAGGTGCTCTCTTCACAGGTCTCAATCCCTTGTCAAGTGGGTGAACCTGCACATCCATATGCATGCAGCTACACATGAAACAGCATGCATCTGCTTGTCGTGCTCCGCGGCTGCCCTGGTAGACAGGCAGACAGGATGTCCTTAGCCCCAAGGCCAGCGACACAACACAGGATCTGCTGACCGGGAGAAAGGGGCCACCAAGATCCTCAGGGCAAACCGGTGAACTGCTTTGACTGTGGATGAGCTACTGTATCTAGTTGACAGAGTAGATTCTGTCAGCATATCAGCAGAACAATATTCAAACTGACCTCTTTTGGCAATTCACCAATCTACCCTCTTATGAGAATGTATATTCACCAAGGGGGTAGGATTTTGGTAGTTGTTAAGGTGTGAATACTGAAAGGCCACTTACATATTTGCTAAATATGTCCGGCTATGCTTAAATTATTGTCAGTCAAGCAGATGATTCTTAACTACTGCATTAAGAAATACATTCCTTTTTGTTTTTAATGATAATTATAACTTAATGCTTTCTCTTTTGTTTTTTTTGCAACTATGTGCATTTAAACGTGATAGAAAGTATATGTCTACCATCATTTTACCTCTGTATAATCATAACCGTAATCATCAGTCACAGTTAGGAATTTTACACATTTACCATGGGAGAAAATGGGGCATCTTTTTCATAGGTGCTATCTTGAAAGGCCTGATTTATTGACTAATGGTGTAATCTTTCTCATATTCTCGAGTTTTGTAAATAAAATTTTATTTCCGTATGGCTTTACACGTTAGTAGTAATAAAACCCAGTATCTCACTTCATATAAAGTGCCACCAGCAACATTTAATTAATCTTAATTGCTTTGAAACAAGTCAGCCCGCAGAATCACCTTCTTTTTCTAAACGACTCTTCCCTCAACAATATTGCATACGACCATTTTTCCCCGTCTTTCCTGGCGTGATGAAATGCGCTTTTCGTTGCTATCTATTCCTTATCCACTCTGTTCCGCCACACACTCCTCTCTCTGGCTGAGGAAAAGCTTTCAGAGGCTGCCAGAGCAAACCCGTCATCTGTTGGCAGTCTATTTGCTGTTGTTGGTGGGGGATGAGTAATGGTAGCGCCACTGTCCTTATCACCAGTCCACACACCTGCACTCCTCCATGTGCCACACACTTAATTGCCCTCCATACCCCCACCCCTGCTTCAGGCCCCGATATCTGCTTATGCTCCACATTCCTGGATAGAGGCCTTATGTCCATTAGTGCTGTGGCTGTATGGGATTTATAGCTTTGCTATTTTCAGAAAGCTAGGAATGAGCATTTTAGGCTTGGTATGGCAAGGGATGCTGTTGTCATGGTAAACTGGTGAGGAGAGCCATGATTTGTTTTTAGCATGGCAAGGGGGCAGTGTTATCCTCCTTTGCAGTGAATGTGCTGAAGAAAAGGAGGTGTGACACTTGGCTATGATTTTCAGGACTGACAGATCCCTAGTTGCCAGGGTCAAAGCTGGCATACCACTGAGGGGAAAAAAATGAGGAGGGGGTGCAAATAACACAAGGCATTTAGAAGCATTGGAGTGATGTCCACACAGCGCCAGGCGGACAGTCCCAGAGTGAGGGTCACAACAAGGTAGATGCAAACAGAAGAATGGGCCCTCATTCACGTTCCATAGACACGTACAAGAAGTTGGAGTGAGCTCTCGTCTTTACCCTTTCCTTTGCTTACATAAATGCATTCTTTATATTTTAAAGCAGCCAAGCAGATGGACAGATAAGCAGATTTTAATAACTTTATGAACTATAAACTGTTATTCAACCAAATGAAATTTTTCCACCTTGAGCTATTCATTTTGTTTGTGTGTGTGTGTGTGTGTGTGTGTGTGTGTGTGTATGGGGTGTTTGTGCAGGGTGTGTTTAGTCTAATTACTGCATCCCTCTGTTTTTTGCAATCTAGAGATAGCCTTTGGAATGATGGAAACATTTTTAAATGTATCTGTATCAACTGCTTTTGTCGTCCATTATGCTAAGTTTTAAAATGTTGAAGTAGTAGAACCTCCCTCTTTTCTTCATGGCTCCTTATTTCCAAAATGTTGCACCTTGTTCCTCACTGCTCATTTGAAAGGAATGACTACCAGTCATTGTGAATGTCAGAAGATGGTCATGATGGTCAGATGCTAAATTTGATCCACATTTGCATCTGCTATTTATGGTAGTCGTTTTGAAAATGTGTTTACAGATGTTACCCTAAGGAACATTGGATTCAAGTAGACCAGTCTGTTAATATGTTGCCGTATTCTGTGCAACAAAAAAGAGTCATCAGCATTACAACAGTGAAGATCACAGCAGATGTTGCATGTTCCTTATTGTGGGAATTGCAAGACCAACCAGCAAGGACTGCCTGTTGGCTTCTGTTGAGACCTATCCTTCCATGACAACATTACTGTGGGTTGTTGGAAGGTAATTGGAGAACCATTTGAAGTCCTGTGGTTGTAGATACCTTAGGCCCACTCCTCATTTGACAGGCCTGTAATAGCCTTGTCTCTCAGTCACCAGGAGACCAGTAGACTTGGCCTAATCCATCCTCAAGGCCTTGTGAAAGAATTCTCTCAGGAGACCATGATTGTACCTGAAGAGATTCTGTCTATGTGTATTATCCATCTTTCTGATAATGGAAAGCCATGATGGGATTATTGTCTGGGATGGGCAATCGTCTTTCCTAATAAATGCACCCGAATGTGTGTGTTCTCCTCCAAAATGTCTTTCCCTATTAAGCTGCAAATGTCACAGTCGGGACAGATGAATATAAGTGTGCTTTCCTAGCACTTCTTTTTTTTCTGTTCACTAAGGGTTGCTACACAAAGAAGGTGGTGAGAAAACCTAAGATATGCAAAATATACCTGTGTGTGAGATTGATTGCAGACAGATGAGGTGAGTTGCATTCTCAAAAAGAAACAGTGGCGGCAATGGCTGGATCTCTGGCCTATAAAAAGCAGCAGCGACAGCTCTGGTATCCATTTAAGAGTATCCGTCCTCCTCCGGGCAAATGCCCCTGAGAACACCTCCATTAAGGCTCCAGCTGGAGACAGTAACAACCACAGTTACACTCTTGCCCTGCTACTAGCTCCCAGGTCAGGAGGGTGCTAAGAGGATCCCATTGGCAACACACCCCTCCCCAGTGATAAATATCCAGGAGCTCACTAGATGACACCAAATTTTTCATCATTAATCCGGGCCATTATGAGGCTGTTTCCCCGGCATTGATCCCCAGTCCAGTGCAGCTGACGCAGCCCCTTCAGGGTGGATGTCTGAGTGTGTGAATGTATGTATGTGTGTGTGCATGTGTGCAGGGGGAGGTTGTCACTGGGGGGAACTGGGACATAGCCAAGCTATCCAGTTAAATGCAGGATGGGAAAGTAAGGATTTGAATTGTTGCTTGTGCATACAAATTACCCTTTGCCGGACAATAAGTTTAAACATACACATATAAACACAGTTGAAGGTACACATATGAATATAAACACAAGGCACCGTGGTGGAGGAAATGGGATTCTATAAGGAACAGTATGTTGTGAACAACCGCCAGATATTCAGATGTTTGTTGATAGTGAAGCCCTTACTATATTCACATGGGCTACAAAGAGACCAGTGCTTTTCATTACATTTTTCACATGCAGAAACACTGTACATGCACACACCAGTGAGATTCACAGTTATTGTCTTAATTTCATTCCCAAATTTTTCCGCGATTTGCTCCTCTTTACCACTCCTTGCTGGCCCCGTTGAGATCGGCCTGCTGTTGTGCACTCCCAGTATTCCAGAAAATTAGATGAACAGAATGCATTATATCCCACTGGGGAGAGACGTAGAGCAAGGAGATTTACCTTCTTTTTACAAATGATATCAAATCAGGGAAAGGAAAGTCTGTCAGCTGTGAAATTACTGATCATCCAGGTCTTTCTTGTTTCTGCTCGGTGAGAGAGCGCCACAGAGACTGTATGTGGACCAATGGAGGAGGAGAGGATGGTAACGTATTTGGCCCGTCATGTGTTGTCAGTCTCCCACTTTCCTCTTCCCTGTTATCAATTGTTGAGGACAATCTTGCCAAGGCTGATTGTGTTTCCACCTCCTTTGATGAAAGAAGGCAAAGAGATTGTCATGGAGCCACATGGAGGCAATGAACTTTACCTCCAGACTGACAGTGGTGAGGTTCACTCCACTTTAAATGTCTCTGTCCTTTTGTTGCATAGACGGGGGCTTTATGAATTTCGTGATAGTCAAAATTTGTATTTTCTGCAAGTCCCTACCTTTAGCTTTTGCCCTATGATTATGATTTTTTTTTAAAAATGAAGAGGTGATCTTAAGGTCAGAGGTTTAATAGAGCTGTATGTAACTGCATTGTCCATATAGCACCCTCTCAGACCAGTTCTTACTGGTGTTGTGGCAGCCAGCTCAGTCGGAGCGGTGTGGTGTTGGCGCGGTTGCATCTGGAGGGGAGGGGGGTCAGATGGACGAGGTAATTACCCGGATCACTGAGCATGAAGGTGGGGCCATGGACCGCTGTCATCACCAGGCTAACAGCTGGAGGCTAAAGCCCCTTCAACAGCTGGCTGATAACACAGACACACAAACACACGCACACGCATACACCGAAAAGACACGCACACACACACACACACAAACAAGCACACACACAGGCACACACACAAACAAAAGCACACAGTCTTCGAGAATTATCTTCACCTGTACTGGAAAGACACAAGTGGCCAATGCTGTGGTAATCAGTGGCACCGCTGCCCAGCCACTCTACGCTTTGTTTACAGTGCTGAGCAAAACAATGGTACAATCATTAAGACTGTATGAGAATGTGACTTCCATGAAAGTTAATTAGCGTGAAACATTAAAGTTTATAAATTATCCACTTTGTATGGTTATTTTGCTACACTGTATGCCTTAGTAACTGAGTCGCTCTAAAAATACAGCTTGCTTGTTGTTCAGACATCCTCAGCATAGTCCTGGGAAGGAGTCACCAGGACTGACATCTTGTCCTAGTGATTTGTTGCTTGTGGTCTCTTGAGGTTACCATAGGGGGTGATGTTGATGTTGACCTTGATTCTTTGTAGGGTCTTGCAGTTTTTCATTGGATATCTATCTTATACAGTGTAAGCATCAGATGGACAATCATTTGTGGATTCTGTTTTTGCTGGAATACTATAAAGAGGGAAATGTACTTTTCTTTTGCAAGGAATATCCTGACTGCAGTATAGTGTTGTCCCTATATTGTATAATACTTTTTTTATCCTCTGTCCCATCAGTGTTTGTGTTCAGGGTGTTTCCAGTATATCTCCTCTTGTCTTCTTGTGTTTTTGAGCTGTTGACATCCCTGTCTTGCTCCAACATGGAGAAAATAGAGACATTAATGGAGCAGGCAGTCCTACTGTGTGAGTTATTACTCTGCTCTTTCCCTAATGGAGAAAAATTTAATTATCAGCTAATTTGCTGTGTTGTCTCTGGTGACATGAAGTTCCCCATAGTGTCGTCTCCCATTAAATGCTCTGCTTTGATTCCTTTATTCAGACACAAGGAATAGCGACCCCAGGTAGACCTAATGAAATTCTGAGCATATTTGCCTTTTGTAGCACATATCCACACCATATGTTGCCATATTAGCAATTTAAGAAGAGGAAACAAGTTTTAATCGCATAGCTCTGCAACCCAATACCAGTCCCAACTTCTGATCCCAATCAGATCTGGTCAGAGGTGACATAAAATTGCAAAATGGAAGGTTTTTTTGTTTTTGATTTTTTTTTTTTTTGTTCATCTTTTCTCATTTCGAGCAGTGAGGTTTTTTTTCATTGTTTAGCATATGTTGCAGTTTTATAATTTTCCTCTCACAGTAAACGGGACTGACTTCATGATTACAAAGACAAGATCAAATAGGAACAACACTCAATGCATGGAATAAATAATTCAGTCCCCTCTGAGAACCATACACAATAGATGTCTTTTTAAAAGTAAGAGGCCTGCATTACACTCGCACATAGTCTGATTGTTATCCACTAAGTGTGCGCCATAGCGTTCTGCATTTATCTGTCAGTCTCTGCTTGTAACCACTGGGTATAATAATAGTCAGCCGTTGAGCCGTCGTCCTTCCTCATCTAATGTGGATGTCATCCAGTGGGACCATTAAAACAATGTGTTATGATTGGGCGTCTTGAGCAGTAAAAGGGATTGATTTCCATTTACCCCACATTAAATCCTCAGACATCTGGCATGCCTTTGCCAGCTCATTTTCTACTAGTCTTTTTTGTTTTCTCCTGAAATATTCAGGAGGGCCTCTTCCCTCTGTGCTCATACTATCTTCCTGTCAAAATACACTCAACCTCGTTTATTAATTTATTTCAATTTAGGATGTGAGTGTACACAATGCACTCCTTCCTTTGACAGCTGAATCGAAATCAAGGGATATTATGTGGCGTTACTCCATGATTGCTTTACCTCTCAGTGTGTAAGTGTGATTGCAATGCAATGCATGTAGTGACTTTGAACGAGTGAGTCTGTGTGCAAGTGCTTGTGTGTGTGACCATGCGCATGCCATAGTGAGGCTCTGCAGAGGCCGATGTTGTGTTTTTGTACGTTAGACCTGCAGGCCAAGCATAAAGATGGAGGGGGGCACATGAAAAATACATGATAATCATCCTGCCACAGTGCACACAAAAGCCTAATTGGAGAGAGAGCCCCCGTCCTTATTTGTGTACAGAGAGGCACTGACAGAAGTGGCATAGTCAGTTCATTAAGGGTTTGTTTTATCTTCACCCTCAGATACTGGGCTTGGCCTTTGTTTTGCTACAGAGCCCAAATAAAAAAATCGACATTCAACACAGTAGTTTGGCATTGAAATAGTAGATGGGTTTATTGCTTGGTTTTGTATTGTATTTTTAAGTGTGTAGTGTCATTGTTTTTTGTTGTTTTTTTTTTTTACTTGGTCCTTGTCCCGTTTTATGTTCTTTTACCAATAAGATACGTTTTCCTAGTCATCTTACTATGAATATTGCTTCCGTTTCACCATCTTCAACCTGAATATTGTAGAGGCTGTTATTGACTTTGGCCTGAGGCTCTGTCAAAAGGGGTGTAAATATATGGGTCAGGAGTGAGAAGGGTTCGGGCACCCCCGTCTCTGCTTTCTCAGCCATTAGGACAAACACGACACAGCTGCTTATTCATGCGCACCTCGCCTGCAACACAATATGTTATCAGCTGAGAATCCACACTGGCCAAATCAATTAGAGCCTGCAAATATCTATGGATCTGCAGTGTGAAAGCATCAACATCCCCCCAGCTCCTCCTGAGAACAGCTAAATTAATAACTCTAAGTGGATAATGCCCTTGCTCCTATCAACATCAAAATTGAATTCTTGCAAACAGCTGAAATATACCAAGAGCATGTGGAACTGTGGTAGTCAGCATTGCAGGCTTTTGCTTTGATAGCTGGGTATCCTAGGGTCTTGCTCTGCACATTGAAATTCAAAATGCAAATTCTTTACAGTACCTAATTGGTAGGGGGTGGTTAATATAAAAGTGTTCCTGAAGCCATTTCTTTCTAGACGCACTGTGTTCAGCATTGATTCTCTACTGAGTGGCTCTGTTGAACAAAGCGACCGTGAGCAGAGATCTACAGCATGGATAAAGAGTCGTGTTGAGCAGAAGTGGGTCAAACAGAAGTCAGGTCCACTGGCTAGCTGTGAAACCGGGGACTCTCAGAGAGGGGAGGGGAAGCAGGAGTGCTTGCGAAATAAGTGGAAAGGACCGATAAGTGCTTTTACATAATACATAGTGTAACATGAGAGCCAGCAGAGCCCCCCTTCACTTTTTCAGAATACCTACTAACGGTTTAGATCCCATTGCAATCTCTCGTTTGTGCTGTTTTAACCACTGCGGGTCGTCTATAGTTCCAGGAGCACCACAACACTCATTCAGAGAGTCCTTGTGTTGGCACCACTTACACCAATCCTATTGACATGGGCAATGACGGCATGGTTAGGAAGGATGTTTTTTGACAAGTATTTGAATAGTAAGGAATATAAGGCCATTTTCCACTGTATCATCAAAAGTGTTCGAGGCAGCAGTACATCAGCATAGACTCTCTCGTTGTTTTTCCCTTGAGTTTGTTAATCTGGCTCTGATTAGCTCTTTTAATAAGATGGAGTGTTTTCTCTCTTGAGTGATTTATTCTTCCCAGGGAACAGGCTTCTATGGGGTTTCCAAGTTGTACTTTCCAAGGACTTTGTCATGGTTTACACTCTATCATAAATTCAACTCAACACTGACCCTGATTCATACGCAACCTCTTCCTTGTCCCTTTCAGACTGTTTTGCTTAATGAAGTTTTGCTCAAATCAAGGTCATAGACTTCCTGAGTTTCCACCTCCTCTTTCTCCTTTTTTTCCCTTGCTCAGTCCCCCTGTCTTTATCTCTCTTTGATGTCCCCTTCGTCCTTCTTCTTTCACCTCATGAGTTAACTCTTCTCCATCAGGAGTGGTCAGACTAAGTAGTTCTTGTCTTTGTGCATCTCCAGTATGTCATCCACAATGGCTCTTGAAATTGCCAAGAAAAAAAGACAATTTCTATTTTCAACTCTTAAAAGCTGCAACATGGACAGAGGGCACTATCTTCTATTATTCAATGTCAAAAGAGAAGAAGTGCCAAATAACTGAAGTGGCAGGAATAAAATAGTAGCAAATAAGCAGCTAATGGTAGAATTAGAATAAATATATGTGTAGCCAACTGAATCAAATGATGCTTCTCCATAGGTACTTCACTGGGATAAAACATATGGCCCATTGGAAATCTTATTACATACAACTCACATTTTTTTGCAGATAGAGATAAAACAATTTGTAGTGATGCTCACAGTATCTGTGGTTTTGTGTTGATACATCATATATCAAAATCTTAGCCCAGTGCTCTTTTCAAATGTTTGAAACCAAAAATAATCTGGTTAGCTGGACTGATTTTCTTGGTCACAAATTCAGCAGTGTTTTAAAGTGGTCAATGAGGCAGATAAGGGGTTAAGAAAGCGGCTGTCTATCCTCTCCTTTGTCCTCTTCACACAGCAACAGTACGTGAAGATATTGGGGTCCACCATGATCTGATAGAGGGGGAGATGGGGTCAGGTAATCCACTGGCCTGCCTGCAAATGCTCTTTCATGCTAGACTGCCTTTCAATAAATAAGAAATGTTGTCTCCCTCACCGATATAATATTAACCTGATGTCCCCCAAAGAGAGTATGGATAGTACCTCCTGGTTTAGGGGCGGTAGAAAGGCCTTCAGGCCACACTGCTAATGGATACACACGTACACAGTGTTTGAGGATTAGACGAAAGCCCATCTAGAGGGAATATAGCCCAGGAAAACAGAGGGGGGTTGTGGAAAGTAAAGGCATCTCATTCTGCTCTTTTCAACATCAAATCACCGCCACATCTTTACCTGATGGTCATAGAGTTCACAATCAATAATCAAGACCAGTTTGATGCAAACAGAAAAAAAAAAATTGTGCTTTTCTCAGCAAAGAGCTCAGAGAGAATGTGGCTGATTAAAATGACATGTCTGTGTTGAATCATGTGTACACAGAGAGGCAGAGAGAGCTGAAACTGAACTGTAAAATAAGCCAGGGCGGAGGGATGTTGCAGCTCTCTGTTAAAGTGGCTTGAAGCTGAGTTTACCTTTGAACAACCCGCCCCCCCCCCACACACACACACACACTTTTTTTTCATCCTAAATTCACTTTTCTCTGGGCAAAAACCTATTGGTCACAGTCTGGGAGTAAAGCAGCAAGGCTTAGGCCATTGAGTATGAGCTCCATCCCAAACAAGTACCAGTGGACACACTCCAATTCAGAGTCATCGCCAAATACCAACACTGCAATTCAGCTGATTCGAATCATTTCCAGGATACTACAAGATAAAATATTTTGCTGGAGACACAAAGAATAATTGCTAATGGTGGTTTTTGAATAGCCTCATTCTGGAAATGAGAATGAGGGTGACAGATAATATTTCAAGTCTTTATCTTGAGCCTTCATTAATGCAAGTTTAATGGAAAGGATGCTGAGAGAGGAATGTTAATTATCACCATTCATTTTTCGCCAAGCAGAAAGCTAAGGATGGTTCCACCAGACTAGAGATGATTCAGACTTGTTCTCATAACTTGTGTTTGTGTGCTGACAGTCAATCTGTCACAGTGCATTTTAATGTCACCCACAATTTGCTGCTCATAAGAATCCATGTTAATACACCGACTCTTATTTTTATTGCAAAACACACTCAGAGAGGGCTTTTTATGCCTGTAGTCAATCAGTAGTCAAGAGGAATATTGACGTACATTGAGCAAAGAGAGTACAAAATTTAACCATGTATCTTTTATTTATATCTCCACTGGTTTCTGATATATAGGAAAATCATCTGAAAGGTTGAGTTTGTGTCTTGGTCTGTAGAGGAATGCAGATGTCGTGTTGAATGCAGAGTGGATGCACCATTGTTCACTGTGTGGGACTCGTCTATAATTTACAGGGTCTCCACCCCGCTCTGTCACTAATGGATGGGGGTGTCTACTCGGAGACTGGGGGGGGCATTGAGATAGGCTGGAGGATTGCCTCTTGAAGACCCCCCTCCACCACCACAGCAGATAAAGCCCACTTCAATTTGGTGCATGTCTATTCCACACAACGGGCTACCAGAAATACAAACCTTGAGAGAGACAAACCTTGAATACAGCACTAAGGTTTAAGGTGGGACATATCTCGTGAGGGTGGATATTTTAGAGAGGAATGATGGAGGTATCCATGGGGGGACGGGGGACGGGGGGCTTCAGTACATCGTAGAGTGTACACAGATCATTACCATCCCCTGTAGCTCCAGGGCTTGTCATGCTGAAGGCAGGCAGATTGAAAGGGCTAATGGGAGCCTGGGTGATGCCGTATGGAGTAATTTAGTGCAGGAGGCGTGGTGATTGAGAGAAAAGCGGGGGGAGAAGGAGCCCCTAATCTTCACCATAAAAAAGAGATATACCGTTTCACCTTATAGTGGGGGAGCACCTTCGATCCATTGAGGACAGGTGCTCAGCTAGGAGAATGACGGAGGTCACCGCGGCCTCTAGGCTATACTGAAATGACTGTATGCTGAAAGCTGCCTATCCCTCTCTGTGTAGTGTCAGCTCAGAAGAGAACAGCCTTTGTTGTTGTCCTGTTCAGAGCCTTGACACCAGATGTGAGTGCCAGCCAGAGGATGAAAAGCAGCTGCTGTGGGGTTGAAATGGTATGGCCAGGGTAAAAATACTCTCCATCTTTGCCAGGGAAGTTCAGTGGCCGTGGCGGTAGCATGTAGTGGCTGGTACTGCTAGGCTCGTTGGACTGGGTTTGGCCAGGCTAGAATTCCGGCCGAGGTCGATTTGTCAGACACATACAGAACTGGCACGAACATCAGGCAACATCATGTCGGTAGAAACTGCCCTAAACACTCCGTAACAACGTAGCTTAAATTTTACAATATAGATGCTGACTGACTTCTCCTTTTTTCTATTTATTATTCATTTATTTGCTCTGCTCTTAGATGGACTAACCCCACTCTTCACTTATTTATACAGCGAGACAGAGACATTTCTCCCCTGCTGGCATAGGAAGGATCAAGAAACAGGGGTTCCATCCAGATAGCTTTAGGCAAAGCCATGTGATGAGAGCCTGATGAAATCATTGTTTGAATCTGAAGGACACAGAGGAAGCTGTCTGAAACAGTTAGAATCAATTTAATTTGAGCTT
Organism: Istiophorus platypterus; assembly: GCA_016859345.1. Lineage (NCBI taxonomy): Eukaryota > Metazoa > Chordata > Actinopteri > Istiophoriformes > Istiophoridae > Istiophorus > Istiophorus platypterus. Next base: position 7,441,606 of record CM029116.1, read on the forward strand.
TGGGATCAAAGGCAGGCCTCTGGGCTGCTCAGTATTTTTAGTGCTGCCTTTAAAGCCATCAGTCATTTTCAATCCTGATTAACTTATGGAAATCACAAGCTATTTTTGAGGTGTTAATTCTCATTAGGTTACTGATGGATAGACGATGACTGATGTGTACGCACAATGATGTTGACTAAAAAGTTGACCGGAATTGTATGGATCCGGCCTTGATTTAAAAAGAAAGAAAACGTGTGTGTTTTTGTGTAAATAAAGGTCAGATTCTGTGTTTGACCTATTAAGAGGTATGCTGAGGACACTCCAGCTTGGGACCAACTACACAGCTGTGGACAAAGCTACTGATAGCATCTACGCCTCCTTTGAGAAGGCCAGAGGCGTCATTGAATGCGTACATGAACTCTCGAGATATTGAAGTGTATTAGTATTTATAAAAGCAAGAGAGTCAACACACTCCAGTGCACCGGGATTAGCTTGTGTAGCCTGGTGGGCAACCTGCTGTTTTCTGCATCATTTCTAACCCCGGTGTTTTCTGCGGAAGATTAGGACAAGGCCAGACTGTTGAGTAATTGATGGAGAGAGGCCATGGCTCCCTACGATCCCATCACGCTCTTCACACCTCACTGGCATTCCCGAGAGACCAGTGTCATACAGATAGGAGTGAGAGCTATACATGTGCATGTATGTGACTGTTTAATTGCATTTATGTGTTTGCATACACATTAAAAACAAGGACAGGATAGAGAAGAAGGTGGCTGAGAAACAGGCACAATATTGTTATAACATGTAGATTGTCCTTACTACTAAATGTTTTAAATTTTATTTCTTCATTTTTAAATAAGAGCATACCATGAGCTCTTTTGTGGGATGTTGGAGTGGGTGAGTGGAAGCTATCTGTCAGTGATGGAAGTCTGTTGACCTGTGCGCCTGTCCTGGGGTTCACGCCTGCACATGCAATCTTTCCTCAGTAAGCCCCCCCCCTCCCTCAGACGGATAAATTCTGCCTGGCTGCCCCTCCGTCAGAGAAAAGCCCAGAGGTGCTTTAGGCAAGGTCATGTGGAGAGATGGGACACAGTGAGGGTAAGAGATGAGGAGGGAGAGCAAAGAGACAGGAGATGGGCTGTAAGGCAACAACAAAAAAAGACTTCACAGAAAGTTTCACCCTTCATTTTAGCATATTGCATCAACAGCATAGACTGGTTTCATCACAGATCAAGCCCCTGGCATCTTGCTTGCATGTTTAGCCCATCCCGTCATTCAAAACCAAAGAGAGTTAGACTGCTCTTAAACAAATACATACTCTCCCATACTCCACTGCCAGGGAGCACACATATTATAAGCAATTTAATCCGAAGACTTTCTTGACAAACACTTAACAGACTAAGACTAACCATTTAAGACAGGTAGATCACAGAGTTTAACCAGTGTAATACTAGTAACAGGACAAGGCAATGTTTACACAGTACTATCTACTTCAGAATTCCTTATCTAGGCCTTTCCCTGCCTTACGTGCCAGCCCACATTGCTTGCCCTTATGTATATTTGCTTAGTGGTTAAAAAGATACTGAGTCCACTGTCATGTTATCATCCAGCAGGGCTCTATACTTTGTGATTCCACTCATAATGCCCCCTGTCCCTGACTCTTTCCTTTGAAGTTGGTCATTTTATAGAGGGGAGAAGGTCATTCCCTCTGACTTCTTTGTTCACTGTCTTGCTCTACCTCTGTCTGTCTACCTGACTATCTTGACTGTAGTAAAACCCAGGCTGCAGGTTCATTGAATGCTGTTGTAGTCATTGAGAGAGGAAATATTATTGCAGGGCAATGCTAATATACAGATAATGGTATTCGTGCTGTGCAGTAGTCCTGGTGGTGAATGAGTGACTGTCAGCGGTCCTCTGCTCTGACAGGCCTGCTGACAAACTCTGTTCACATGTGTGGGTGTGTGTGCATGTTTTTCGAAGGAGGAGGCAGCTCAGCGTTGTTGTTCTCTCAGCGCCCAGCCTTATGGACTGGACACATGGCTGCATGCTTACAATTAGCAGTATGTAGGCACACAAAAGTATTTTTATCTTCTGTGTGTGCGCACAGACGTATGCATCCTAAGAGGTATGCGCAGACCATTTGTGTGAACAAACAAAGGTACACATGCCTGTATGTGGCTGGACCAGACATACATATACAATATGATCAAACTTCTTTTGTCAGACAGAGATTAAAATTTGTATAAAATCTCAGCGGTCTTGTGTCTTTAAGGTGCTTTATTTTATTTTATTTTTCCCCCCGCCAAACAACTTTCCTTTTAACATTTCGTTATTTTGTTTTTGCTCTCATACGGAGTCCTTTGTGGAAACGATTTGAGTGCTGAGGAAGTGGAGGGAAAACACAGATGCCCCTTTTTGTCTGCTTTATACACAAGTGGTCTTTCTGCACAGCTACAGGCGTACAGTAAGACTCAGTAGGTGTGAGGATGGAGGTTTGACCCAAACACTGCCAGCCCCCCCCCAAGTCCTTCTCCGTCCTGACTGACTCTCTCAGTGGGCCTGTACCCCCAGCAGCGATGGTCAATAAACCCCTGCCTGATCCAGCACTTCAAAAACAACCAGCCCAAGTCCCTGTTCGAGCCAACAGCATCATGAATAACAATTAACACCCTCCAAAACAGCCATAACCTCCGATAACTCCAGTCTCTCTGGCTTCTGGGGTCTATTTGCATTAATGATTTCTCTTCCTTCCTCATTCCCTCTCTCAGCCTCTATTGCTTTGTCCCTTTGCTCCTTTCTGTCTACATCTTTTTTTCTATTTATTTTTTTTTAATCAAGCATTCTATATCTTGGCCGATCCATGCCTTCGTTTAAATGTGCATCTGACAATAATAGCTTTAGAATGATGGCTGTAATGTAGCTATAAAATGCTCGGTTAAAATTTCTTTTCAGGAAGATTGTCTTTATTTTCCCCTGTTTTTGTGTCTTAATTTCTGATTGGGAGTTCCAGTTAACAATATTACATATTTTTAAAACACTTTTAGTTCCAGTCTGATTTACTGCAGTGGCTAAGAAACAGCATACACTTTAGAGTGAACATAAAATGCTTTATCACACAATTTTTTTTTTTGCATACTTATGCCAGTACTCTGCCTAATGTTTCTCTCTCGTCTCTTCTCTCCTTCCTGCCACTCTTGCCTGATGATGCTGTCTCTGCCCAAATCTCATCATTCAGGTGAGTCATTTTTTTTTTTAGTTCTATTAGTAATTTCGTCTTTATTTTTTATAAGATAAAAGCTCTCACAGCTTTGATTGTGTTTAAAGTTTTGATTCCTCCACAATGTTGCGACACACCGGCGAGTAAGATTTTCTTTCTTCTGTGCCCATTATAAATCGTACCAAGCAGATCTAAATGCAGGTCCTCAGTTTTCACTGCACTTGTAATGTAAGGCTCAAAAACACACGCACAAACACATGCATGTAAACACATACAGTATGTGAACACGTAGACATGCACACCTCAGTCACACCTACACCATTAGCTGCTGCCTGAATAAGCTGATGGGCACTAGGATTGTCCCAAGGGATCTGGCTAAAATAACTGTGATATTTCTTTGAGGGCCCCTTTAGACTACAAAGTAATGAACACTTTCAGCATGGAGCCTGCCATTTGTGTTGTGAAATTGTCATGTGGTGAAATGAACAAGATGGGATTCTTACAAGCTTTTTGGGGAGCAAATCCTCCATACTCCACACCCACTTCACTTTCTTGTTTTACCAACTTTTCCCGTCTACCTCTTGTACCTGTTCTCTCCCCTGCTTTTTCCTCTCCCTTTATCTCTCCTCCTGCCTGTAGCATCCCGTTTCTCCTCCCCACCCTTGTTTCCATATTTTTCCCCTCATACACCCAACCCCCCCACCCTGTTCCTCGTCTCCATATGCTGTGTCTGGGCTCGTTTACATGGCTGGAGGAAAGGAAAGGAAAGGAGAGGAGAGGAGAGGGCTAGTCTGAATTATACATGCAGCAGCAGTAGTGCACCAATCCAGCCGAGACCCACCAGATGCTTGCCCTCCAGATTCTCTGCTTTTGTCTTGGTTGCCTCTCTTTACATTCACTCGCTGTATCTGTCGTTTCTTTTGTCTGTGTGTGTTTTTATGTGTGACCCTGTTTAATAATTCTAGAACCTTTACAGTATTTATAGTACAAGGATGTCATTTCTGAGAAGAAACTGCACTTTTGTTTGCTTTGCAGTCAACAGCACAGCACAAGACTGCAGTTAAGCTTGCATGTAATTGTATTCCCTGTCACAATACTTCCCTCACCCCTGTTCATCATACACATGAAATCAACCTTTTCTGCTAGGTCCTGGGGTTAGTGGCTCCTAATTCTCAGGTGAACGTGGTTGGGGAACACCCCCCCCCCCAAAAAAAAATCAGATGTGTGTGTCTGCAGCACATGTGTGCACATGTGTGTGTATCCGTATGTGTGACAGGGAGATTTACATGCTCTAATGATGAGGGATCAGGGTGAGGACAGGGCCTGTCAGCGCCCCTAATGAGAGAAGGCCTGTAGCCCGGGGCTAGGCTAAAGAATTAGAGAGGAAAATGGGTGAGGGCTGGGGGTCGAACTGAGCAGAGAGGGGGGGGGCCTAAGGCGACAGAGGCTGGCATCTGTCTTCGGTGACACTGCCCTCATCGCTAATTCACAGCACCTGTCTTGAATTCCTCTGTACAGAAATGGTGTGGATACAAGAAAGGAGGTGTCTCTACTCTGCTGAAGAGGACTACTTATTAGGGCTGCATTACACTCTGCAAGGATTGAAGCCTTTTCACTCAGGCACACAGTGTCATCCCGCTGTCTCAGCTCTGCTAAATTATGCCGCTTATTGATTCAGAATTTAGCTGTAACAACCGCATGCTGGATAACTGGGTTTGGATTGATGAAGTATAAATGAATAAAATCAAGCATCTAGAGTGACTTCTAATGTTTATAATTTATTGGCACTTGCCAGTAGTTGTTTATTGATTTCAAACAGATGCAGACAATCAACAGTTTTTTGTGAAAGTATTTTTATTTTATTTTTTTTCTGTGTTTGTGCTGAACAAGGCAGAATCCCAGGGATTAGTTGAGTCTTATACTAAGCCTCTAAAGATGCCCTGTAGACCTGAGTAGTTTCTCTACACTCGCTTCCACCTGAGGGACTTTCTTCTCAGCTCTGCATTAGTGTGAGCTGCTAGTGTAACTTCACACCTATTTCTCTACCTCGGGCACTCCAGCCAAATGTGTTCAAAACAGAGATGGCGAGACTGACCTACTCACTGGCTCCTGTGCACCTCACGGACTCAGTTCGACTTCACTACCCACACACACAGCGCACGATATACACAACATATGCTAGTTTGAATCAAATAATTACTATGTGATCATTAGTTATATCAGATTGATATATTCTGCATTTATTTTTCTTTTGTTTATTAGGGATAGGTGCTGCAGGCTCATCAAAATCTCCCTAATACCTTGAATGATATAGTTGACAATACATAGTGCATTAAGGCAGGTCATTGACTTGACCTCTGACATCCGGAACATCCTCAGGGCATGCCCTGGGTGTTGGGAGGATCTCCCATGATACACTGAGGCCACTCTGTGTCCACACATGTTGCAGTATAGCCTTTCTGAAGGCCATTGATAATTCAGCTAATGAGCGTGAGGGGATGACCAGGATTAACCCTCTTTAGCATCCCACCGTCTATCTGCCTGTCTGGCTCTGCCTCACTGAGCAGCAGCAGAAAGACAATCAATAACACGAGACATACCACAGAGAGCTACAGATTTGATCCACGACAAGAGGTATTTTGAGCAAAGGAAAGCAATTGTTTTGCTAACGAAAAACTATCATTCGTACCTTGTCGCCATCATGAAGCATTTACAGTACGATCTGTAGTGGGCCACGTGGTGGTCCCAGTTTTTTAAAAGACAGAGATGATAAGCATTACAGAGCCTTTTGCAGAGAGCAGCACAGTGTTGCCACATGCAGCAGGCAGGGCTGCAAGGCTGGGTGCCGTTCTGGGCCTGACTTCACCACATCAGTAGAGGAGGTCTCATCCAGCAGCCCTGTCTGTTAGCTCTTCTCCACCTCCTAACCGAGAGGCCAAGTCCAGGCCCTGCCTTTACTGCTCTAATTATAACGGGAGCTCCACAATCTGTAATTTATAAGTCTAAAACACTGTAATTAACTACAGCTTTTATAGGGAGTCATAAATAATGCCAGGCCCTTTTTTTTTATAAAGCTAACTTCTCTGCTCTTTGCTTGCCTGCACTGGGTTTGTTTTGGGGTAACGTGGGGAGACCTAGGATCATTATTCAAGCCACCCACCTCATCCGACCTCATAACGCCCCTCTCATGCAGACAACCTCAAAGACTTTTTGAGTTTTCTGACTGGTATGGGGGATTTTGTGGGGTTACCCAACAAGATTACATCAGAGCATCTTGTCAAGTCCTGCCAGCTTTGGGATGTTTGACTCAGTGGTGGTGGTGGGGGGGGGGCTGAAGGACGACTGCTCAATATATTTTTGGTGTGCCTGGAAATGCTTCTAAGAGTGGTAAGGGATCCCTCTGAATGATCCTGATATACTTGTCTTTCAAATAGTGATGTAATTAATGACTCTAACAGGGCGAGACAGAAAACCACAGAAGTCCAGGAAAATGTTACCATGTGGTTGAAGTACAGACAGAATTCTCTATATTGCCCTTAGAAAAATATAGGACACGGTGACGACACATGCGCACAGTTTCAGGTTAACAGTTAAGAGGAGGCTATATTTTATGTAGCTGCAGCTACATCTGGTGTCTTTGTAGTTAGAAAAAAATCCCCACTGCCTCCCCCTGCCTTTTTATAGATGTTTTAGTTGTGCAGTAGCAGATTTTTCCAAGGTAGCTGAGATAGTCAGATATGCAAGGGAGACGATGTTGCATATGGATGATAGTTCTCGCCCTAATCAGCTGCATTGTCAGATGGCTGTTTTCCTCCCTGCCTATTTGGGTGGCTGGTGATTTATTTGGTGGTCTCTACATTCAGTCCTTAGGGAGGGACGGTCGCCGAACAGGCTGGAACAGCTCGACTCAGCGTTCTTCTCCTGTCACAACGAGCCTTCCAACTTGTTCTCTAGACAACACAAAACAACCCATACAGAGAAAAATGATGCCCTCCCCTATGGGGAGGGAGAAAAAAAAATAATCTCTGTTTTGTATGAGAAAAGGTTAACAAAAGTGAGATAGATAGTGAGGAACAAAACAACAGCAAACAAAACAGAGTGTAACAAAGCCTAAGGCTGAGGGGAGGCAGAGAGGTGAAGTATTGGATAAAGAATGGGCCACCCTGGGCACAAGGAAAGCTCTCAGCACCCACTCCCCAGGACTCAACAGACAATAGTCCATCTGCTAGAGACACACAGGCGCTTTCAGGCTGCAGTAAAGCCCCCTCGTTTGGATTCAGCCTCCCAGTATCTTTCTCTCTCCTCCCATTCGACCACCCAGACTCTGCCACCACCCCATCTCCCCGCTCTCGCACATCACACATATGCAGGAGATGATTATAGTCCTCCCTGTCTTACGGTCCTGCCTCCAGTTTTTTTAGTATCCACTGGAGACAGATCCTACTGATAGTTCAAGGCAGACAGAGGCTCTGTTTTATTGCTGCTTAAACCCTTCTCTTTAGCGGACTATTCAGCTTGGAATCAATTAATCTCAAGCCTGCCTGGTAAAAAGCCTGCAGGAGGGATTTTAGTTGAAACCAGCATTTTGGTTTTTTTCCAAGAAAATGCGCAGCTGAGAATTCAGTTTTAGGTGTTTTGAAGAGCTAAATAGAATACTGATCCATTCTACAGTCTGTCTCAGGAGATAAAAAGAAACACTTAAAAGATTTTTTTTCTTCTTTTACTTTGAAGATGCATATAATGAATGTGCACACATATGTCTGTCTGCTTGGCAGTCTGCGTTGCTGCTAGCCTGTTTGTGCCTTTGTGTGAGCAGTGCTGTGGCTGGGACCGAGTGTGGCCCTCAGCGGAGCAGTTGGGCCTCCTGAGATGTGGCTCTGGGGGTTCCTGTGCTCCCTTGCTATGCCCTGGTCTTTAATAACAATATGGTGGCCCAGGCAGTGGCAGCTCCCCTGAGAGAGAGCGAGTGTGTGGGGGGGGACTGATTAGAGAAAAAGCCAAAGGTGTTTACCAGGCTTAACCGCTCACTGTTTTAACCCCTATCAGGCACTCCATGGAGATTAGGCTTTATTTTGACTCCACCGTATAGAGTAAATGCAATTTATCTTAGCTCAGCTTTCATCACCTTCACTGATTCTGATCTGAAATAAATAATCTTACTTTTTTGGGAGTTTTCTTAATTTGACAGTTTCTAAAACTGAGGTCACCCGCAAAAATCAAAGTGATCCCTCCAAGTTTGGTGGTAATAGAGTAACCCGTACTTTAAACCTTATCTGCACTTCAGAACATCCACCAGGCTCCAAAGGAATCCAGGGATGTTGTGCCCAGGATTCTAAATGTTTTTAGTGGGTTTATGAAATGGGATTTAGTCTTAATATGCTTGGCAGTTTGGCATTGGTCTCGTACTGATTCTGTTGAGGATAACTAAAGTAATTGCATGTGTGTGTATGTCTGTGTGTTTTTATGTTCTTGTGGATGTTACAACCAGAAAGCTCTTGACGTGAAGTAGATGTTAATCCTCCCTCTAACTAAGCTGCCAGCTCTTGGGTATAATTTGAGCCCATCCAATCTAAATCTTAGCGTGCCTCTTCACTAAGTGGTAGGTTGTGGACTGCAGTTTCCGTCTGTGCGTGGCAGCTTTTCTCTGATGACATAATGTGTTGACCCTCCTCCTTGTGTTCCATGCATCGGGCTACTGGTTGTACAGTCTCATAATCCGGAAATGAGTAAGTGGCAGGGAGTGGGGATGTTCTCTTTAAAGCTTAGCTATCTGCCTAGCAATGATGAGAGGGTTCTGTGTTGGGATGAGAGAAGCTCAGCACATCCCTGTGGTCTTAGTCCTGCCACAGCCACTTTTCAGGAGCAGACAGAATGGATGCTGGCACAGGAGGACAAGCCCCCTCCTGTCCCTGCCTCACACCAGTTCACCACAAATGACTCTCTATGACAACACACATACCTGTGGGATTAATAGCACCTGTCTGTGTGACTACTGTTATTGTGTTTACCAGAAAGCAAGACAAGATACTTATCACTATACTGTATAGTTTATCTCCCAGACATACATTGAAATGCAAATATATATTTTTAATAAATCCTAATTAATCCTTTGCTTCTTTCATTATTAAACATCAACCAGATTTATTTACCATGTCAGGTGATGCTAAGGAGTGGTTCCATCTTTAATAACCGTAATCAAATCAGTACCTTTCAATATGTCTCTTGAGCTGAGAAAGCTTGGCATCAACAGCAGGCGAGTTGAGATGTAGCAGGAGCCATATTCTGCAGATAGAGACTAGACGATTTTTTTGCTGAGGAAATCGCTGTCACAGCTTCCCTGCTCTCAGCCCTTTCTCCAGTGCCCAGTGGGCCAATTAGACAAGCCTTTAATCCAAGGTACACCTAACACACCTAACTATGCCACCAGAGAGTAGAAGCATGCACAACACACACCAGCTGCTGTCAAACACATTTCAGTCACAGAAACTTCCCTTGCTTTTCCATTTTGCATTCTTATCAACCTCCCCTCGACCTCTCTCCCGCTCCTTCTCCCCCCGGTGGTACCTCCTGCACTGTGGGCCAGTCAGCCAGTATAGCTGCGCGGCCATTGCCGTATGGTCGATGCCTTGCTCAGGTGATTAGGCCTCATTATGAAGACATTTGTGCTACACTAATTAACAAGCATGTTGTCTTGCCTCTTTACTTCTCCTCTCCCTCCCTCTCATGTCCCTGCTTAAGTTCAGGCTGTGGTCTCTCACCTCACTCTCCACAGCCTGACGTTTGCCCTTGCACTGTAGTAGCAGCCAGATTGTAGACTTGACACCGTGGCTATACACCCCCAACCAAATGTTGACAGTTAATTTGACTTCACCTTCATCAAGAGCAACAATAAATCAGAAATGCTGTGACACTCAATCAGTGCAGACTGGCAGTGTGTCAAACATGGCTGAGTGGATGTTATACAATGTTTTGATCAGATATTCATCTGTATGCTTTCATCCCACACCGTGATTATACAGCTCTGTGACGGACTAGACTCAAACGGACAGTCAGTCCCTGGCAACAGTCATGTCTAACAGCTGCTAGAAAAGGGACCGCCCTCAAATCACTGCACTGTTATGTGCACAGAAAAAAGGGGCCTCATATTGTCCATTCAGACCATAAAGTATGTGAATATCCAATAGAGGCTCAACAGAAGGGTCTCCACTTCTGCTGTTGCCACTGGCCTTCCCTTGACAGCAGCACCATTAGCAACCGGTGTCAGGGCAAGGGCGAATCTGGGCGGGAACGGATGGTCTCCAGGGGGAAAGCCAGAGGCTATACAGTGGCTTAGTACAAGGGGGATGGGTGTCATATTGCAAATCATCAAACAAAGCAATGAGATTACCGCCAGTAACCGTTTTTAATATCAGAGCACGGATATTGCCAGAATCTCCACTGTGCCAACTTAAAAATGTCAAACATGATTTAAAAGGTTATTACACTGCCTTGTGGGGAACATGAGATATTCTCCCCTTCTCTTTTTCACTCTTGTTTTGTCAGCTGTTTGATTTTTATAATAGATCTCTCTATTTTCTCTTTGCTTCTGCCATCCTGTTTTGATTCTAATGAGTTTACCAACAATATAGTTTCTCATAGGAATGATCAATGAGAGACATACCAAAAAATCAAAACATATTACATTCATTTCATAAAAATCAATGTGCCAGCTGTTGTGCTCCAAAACAAGTCTTTCAGTTTGAAGTCTCAGGAAACTAAACTCTACAATATCCTGCATTGATCTCAATGTGGGGTCTCTGTAGTCTCATTTTGGCTCTTGTCATAATAGGAGAGAACAGGTCTGTGGAAAGGCCACTTTTGATTACTGTTGTCTAACATGTGCACTGCTGTCGTTTGCTGCAGAATTTAATGAAATTCTCCTGTCTCTTTTACACTCTTGGAAAAGACCCTTCTGCATTTAATGTATCAGCTGTACTGTAGCTGTCAACTGTACAACTCACCTCACCTCACCGATCTCAACTCAACCTCCATCCTTGAATAAACTCAGTGGAATTTCAGATATGGTTTCTATGCCTTTCCACATACGTAGAAATCATAAATGCCTAAAAAGCGAGAGAGTATCCCCATGAGAGGTTGACCCAGAACTGGAAGGTCTCCAATTTGACTCTGAAGTGTTTCTGGAAATATGAGTGTAGAAAGTAAATGAGCAATGAGATGAAGGGTTTAACTCCCAGCTCTGGAGTTTCTCAATGGCAAAAAGTTGTAAACTTGGCAGCTTCCATGTATGAATCTGACGGTGTGAATGCAAAGCAGAAAGGTGGTGAAAAAAACAGCTTAGGGCGTATGTCCATATAGCTATTTTTTTTCTTTCTGAGTGCCAGCATCTTTTCTCAATTGTTCCCAATGAGGAGAGGGCATATGCGGCTCCATGTGGAATGCTGCAACCTTTTTCAGACTGCGACAACGTTTTATTTGGTGGCTGCTCCAAGTGTCTCCAGTTTAAAATCTTTACCCTTTTAGAGAGGCATTGGTGACGTCACTGGGGCTTCTTTTTCAGGCATCCAAGAGATTTCACAGAGAAAAACCCCTGTGAAGCCCTTTTTTGATGGAACACTGAGATGACAAACTCCCAAGAGAAAAATGTTATATGCACAGGTACAGTTACTCAGGTGATATTCCCTGCATAAAACACGGATTTGATTTTTTTTTTAAAATGCACACTGCCTCTTGAACATTCACCAGAAGACAGAAGATGCATGGCAAAGAAAGCACTGCCTTCTCGTGCCCCACAATGACACTTATTGAATTGTAAAAAGCCTGTAAATGGCACCTCAGCTTTGGCCCAACAGCCCCTACCTCCTTCCAGAGCTCAGAGGTTTGTCTGAGCCTATTGTGTTCCCTCTGTGATTGTGCTATGATCTAAACATACAGGGAGCCCCCAGCCCCTTTGTCTCCTCATGTCGTTGACGGGGGGGGGCCCTCTGTCGGACGAGGCCTTTCCAGGGGCAGGCCTTTGATACTCGCAGGAACCATTAGATGTCTTTTTCAAGCGCATTAGTTCCAGTGCTGACAAGGGACGAATCAGGAGGACTGGGGCGGCCTGTACCTTGATGTTGGTCCTATGAAAACCCTAGGCTGGAGAGCAAGACAGGCTTGAATTGCAAAGCTTAAACTGGGGTCAAAAAGTCTACAGTTCTCCTCGACTCCAATTCCTCACATCGACTGCTCGCTGTCCCAATTGAGCATTATTTTTCCTCAAGCCAAAGCTAGCTGTATGAGTCTGAGTAGCATGCATATGCAATGATTTCTGAATTCCCATGCACCTGCTCTCCCCGCCCCACTGCTTCAGCATATCTAGGCCCCTCAGGGGAAGAACAGAACTGATATTCCTGCCCCCCCACTCTACCCTCACCCTCCCACCTATCATTTCCACCCACCAGTCAATCTCCTGTTCCTGACTCGATCCCCTCCTGCTGGAATGCCAGCATGATATGAGTGCGACAAAATACTAAGAGATGGAAGACAATGGATGCAAGATAATCGAACCTGCTGAACTGGGATGATACATGCATCAGACATTATACTTTCAGTTAATCATCTCTCTCTCATTCTTTCTGTGGTATGCTAGTATGATTAGCTACCTGAACCACTTTTAATAATCTGTTTTGTTTTCAACACCTGAATTCAGCAATCATTGTGTCTGGGCACCTGTGCCAGACTGGTATGATGAAGTCTTTGTATCAAGCTTTAATTAACTTCATCCTTTTAATGGAAAATTACATGGTACATAGAAGCATTGGACCCGTGAAGACAGAGGTGCATGTGTCTATGAGTAGAACCAGCAGGCTGTGCACTGGAAATTGTGCTCTTTTTGTCTCTCATCAGCTGGTTTGTGGTGAGGCATGTTCAAGTGCTGCATGCTCATTTACAAATTTGCTTCCTTCATAAATCAATGGCTTTCTTCGTAGTAGATGTAGAGGGGAAACTGGCAGGGAGTGAAAAAGTACTCCTTAAGCACCCCCAGCTGCCCAGCTTTCCAAACTTGGGATCTCCATCATACAAGTGAAGACTCAGGCTGTGAAAACTGAACCAATCCATCAAAAACGGCAAAATTTGTTCAACCTTACCCTGTCAGTTATTTAATGGCTCTATTATATGTAGTGAAATTCTGCATATTCTGTTCTAAGGACTAAATAAATAGCTTTACATATGAGTACAGGTAGGAGGATACATGTTGTGTATATATATATACAGAGACTGAGAGACTAATGGAGTACCGGGAGGTGTATTAAAGGGAATAGAAGAGTGCTGCTGAGAACATAGTCGCAAAGAGCGTTAGACAAGAACCAAAGAGGGAAAAGAGAATATGCAGAGACATGGAAAAAAAGTGTAGGAATAATAAAACAGTCTCTATGGCAGGCAGCCAGACAGAGTGTGAGGGCAGGGTTCAGATAAAAAGAAGAATAGGAGACTTGGAAGTCAGCCAGTCAGATTTCACAGTTTTTTTTCCTCCCCCTTCTCCTCCCCCTGTTTATTGTAAGTGCCAAGATCTTTTGCCAGAGAGTAATGGAAACTCCCTTGTAGCTAGCGTTCCAATAGTGTAGAAGAGTAGGTCTGTTGAAAGGCCACTTTTGATTATTGTTGTCTTACATGTACAGAATGCATGGTTTGCTGCGATAGAGACAGTAAAATTCTCCTGTTTATCTGACAGCCCTTGAAAAGACCCTTCTGTATTTAATGTCTCAACTGTAATGTGGCAGCCCACTGTACACTTCACCCATCCAATCACAACCCTTGAATAAACTCAGTGCAATTTAATTTCAGATATGGTTGCTATGCTTTTCCTCTATATAGTCATCAAAAATCTCCGAATGCAAGAAAGAGTCCCGATGAGATGTTGACCTAGGACCGAAAGGTCTCCTATTTGGCCCCAAATTGTTTCTCGAAATATGGATGGAGAAAGTAAAATGGCTCAATCAGGTGGTCTTCCCTGCATAAACCAAGGATTGGAAAAACAAAAACAGTGCACCCTGCCTCCCAAACATTTACAAGAACAGATGAAGCATGGCACAGAAATTGCAGCCTGCTTGTGCAGTTGACCATAATACCCCACAATGGCACTTATCAAATTATAACAAGTCTACCCTTAGCACCCTATCTTTGCCCCCACAGCCCCCACCTCCTGTCCTAGAGGTTTGTCAGAGCACTGAGAGGAGAATGCTGACGTTGTGGTCTGCTGCTGGTCCTCGTTATTGTAGCCCACATCTCAGAACTGTCAGAAGCTGGTGACGTGGGGAAATTGGACTGAATGCTTTCTGGCGGGTAAACCCCCCCCCCCCCCCCGCGCTTTTCCGCCCTGACCTGAAATATGAGCGAAAGGCCACTAGTCACTGGACCATCACCTGCTATAGTACTTGGAGAAACAATGGCAATCGTACCTTAAGTAGAGGCCAAAGTAACCGGTCTTTGTATTTCAAAGTTTATTTATGAAAGGAAGCACGCGTCTCAGCTTTTTTCTTCTGCTCTCTCATTCAGTTGAGGCTGAAGTGAGTCTTAAGTGAGAGGGAATCTTGAGCGGGACTCAACAGTCGAAAGAATTTATCAGCGATTAGCAGAAGATTGGATAAACTAATCCTTGGGAGCTACTTCAAGGCTCCTCAGTCCTCTCGTCTGGGGGATAGAGGCCTGTGTATGTCACGCTAATATCCAAATACCTAAGCATACACACATACAGCACATATTCAGACACAAACACAAACTACTATAAACAGAAATACAAAATAAAAGGTTGAGTCATTAAACAAGTCTTCACTATAATGCAAATTTATTCAGATAAACTCATGTTCACACACATGCACACATTGAAACACGCACACTCATGCACTACCCACAAAATCCCTTCTCCACCACCTGCTAACCCACATCCATAATGTTTTCCTCTCCCCTGCAGCTCATTAGGGATTAGGGAAATTGCCTGGAATGAAAGAAATATGTTCTTTGATGGCCCATTTTCATGCATATGGTGGCACAAGACACAGCTGGAGGTTCTTTCTGGATCCAAGGAAAAGGGTTCAGCTGTAGCTAACACAGTGAATGATGGCTCGTTGTGTTCTGTTTTCTCACTGTTTCGAGATGGAAATTTTTAGGTTGTGCTCTTAGCAGCACTCATTTCCATTCAGTTTATCCACTATTTATATTCTGTAGACTTCAGTGGCAAAGCTTTGGATCACGCATTGGTTGTCTACTGGTCAAGTTTACCATGTACAGCTTCATATTCTTCCAGCAGATGTTAAGTGAATTGGGACATTCTGTAACCACAGTTTTGCCCTTCTCTAATCTAATTGGCTCTCCAGCCTGCAGAGCTGCTGGAACATTTTTCTGTGGTGTTACATGATGCCGCTTTCGTTTCACAAAGTGCACATGGCTTCTCCCTCAATTGGACCACATGTAGGCACCACAGCTCATACTGCATGGCCAAGTGGATGCCAGCAGCCTGATGGTGAGGCTAGAGGTAATGACCCCCTGTGCATGCGTGGGTGGGGCTGGGAGGACAGACAAGCGGGTAGTGGTCTATAATTGTACCCAGCGTGACTGCATGTTGAGGGTTCAAATCGGCCCATCTCTGCTTGATGGTCTGCAAGAGCTGTACATCCTGTTGGGGGCGTTTGGGGCTGGGGAGGTAATTGAAGGGTTTTTAGAAAGACTGCCATTGTACCACACAACAAGTTCAGGTTTATCACCACAGGAACACCATACATAAAATCCTTTTGGGCTTGAATATGAGGGAGGTCTGAGTAACGAAACCTCACTGCTTCCTGGGAAGGAGGGAAATTATGCAAGATCATTTTTTTAACGTCAGATATGCAGTAATGTGTGTTAGATTGCATCTTTCTTCTATGGCCAGTTAAGCCATATTACAGTGAGACAGCTAAAGATGTCAAGGTGACAAAATGTAATCAGTTTAATTATCAAGGAGAGATATATGTAGTTATGAGTCACTTTTAATGTCTCCACTCTTCATTTGGCTGCCTTTTAACCAGTCAGATGCCGCCCTAGCATACATCGATCTATTAACAATATGTACATATTGACTAGCCGTGCGGTAATGTATATTCCTGCAATTATTGGGGGGCTACTCTCATCCTTATGCATTTCCTCACCCATAACCTTTACACAGCCACAGGCATATAGGCTATGCTATAATGATAAATACATTCTGCTATTGTAAGAAGAGATGGAGAGAGCATGCTGACTCTGACAGTATCCAGGCCATTGTGCAATCTTTTAGAAACAATTTTTTTCTTTTTTTAAGAAAAATATTTATTTGTGGAGTCAAGTTAGTAAGAAGTGCCCTCATATTATTACCTTCGATATCTGCTTGGCTCTTTATGAGGGTGCTACTGTGGAAATATGGTACTATGCTTTTTCGGTTTTATTAGCAATCAAAAGTTCTTTTTGGTTTATTCTAAACTATTCTTCTTTCCTCTCCCTCCATTTGCTTCTCTCTCTGTCTTTCACTTAAGGATAAACATCTCGTTTTGTGTCTTGCTGTGGGCTCTGCTTGGATGTTGGCCTTGTTTTAACCACAGAAGAGAGGCTTTGATCATTTAGAGATGGACTCTTGCCTATTTTAGGACATGCATTTCAAATGTGTGCTAATGATCAGCACAGGCGCAGATGTGCAAAGCAAATACTGTATATGCAGTATACAAGAAGCAATCTTAGTGGGCAAAGTTATAAGGAGTACATCTGTATGTATGTTTTGTATACATTTGTGCTTGTTGTCCTGTTTCTTTATTGTCAAAATTATACTGTTAGTTTGGAGTACAATGTGGCCTACTCTCCACAGCCTGAGTGCAATGAAATGGGAGAGAATGTCTCTCTATCCCACAGTCGTTTTGTTGCCCCAGTGAAATGAAGGGTGGAAAGGAGGGAAGCAAGGCTAGATTTGAAGTGGACTCCCTGCCTGGGACCCAGGGCTTGGTCCAAGAACCACAACCAGACCAAAGTTACTCCTCTGTGGTCACCCCAGCCTTGTAGTGTCCTGGCACAGGCTAGGGGCACAGAAATAACTGCAATGAAAAGGGAAGTCATTATGGGGCTGGGTTAGTGCTCACATTGAGTTATTATGATGGTGTCCAAAATAAACACGCACACCACAGTTTGTTGGTTTATGAGGAAAGGGGAAAAATAATCGAGATTGAAAAATAAATGTAATTATAAAAAGTGGCATCGCATTCCCTGTTACTTTCTAAATTTGCTCTCATTCTGCTCTTTCAGCCATGAGAGTTGGCAGTAGGTCCCTAAGAAACTTGATATGATGTTGGGGTGTTGAATATAGAAATGTGTGGAATAGATCTAATTAAGGACTTTTTTAAATGGACTTCTGAGGACATCAGAGTAATTATGTGCTGTATGAACAGGTTGGCAAAATAGATTTGTCCAGTTGTCCACTCACAAAAGTTCCATTCTACCTCTTGATATTCTGAAGTCCAGCCAGTTAATTATGACAGACAGACACATATACACCGATGCACATAGCACATTAGTAACAGAAAATCCTAAGCTTTCCCTACCATGCTAATGGAGGGGCTCATATCTTCTCAGTCCCACAGGAAGGCTGTTCTATATACCTTCCCATTGTGAGGCTAATCTCTAGTTTATGGGCCAGAGAATATCTCTCCAACCACAACAACTACCCCTTAAAAACTCTCCCACAAGCCACACAGGGTCATATCTCAAGCAATTAACTGAGCTCAGCCCAACATATAAGCTGCCTGCTCCCAGGCGTTGGGAGGCCGAAAGACAGCACTCGCATGGGGTCCCAGGATGGTGACTGCCCAGGGGGCTATTGGAATTGATTGGATATCCTTACTTAGGAATGACCGAGCTTCTCTAAGCGCTTAGCATGCTGACCTAAGAAAGATGAGGTCAGCGTCCTCCTGGCAATTTCCACACAAATCCACTTCACTTTACTCCACTGAAGCTCCCAACTTCAGTCTGCAGCCTCTAATCGCTTTCTGCTCCATGTGAGAGGAGATGCATGAAATGATATCTGGGTTGGTGCCTATCCCTCGTCTTTCTTACCCCTCCTTTTTTTGAAGAGCAGAATAATGTCCACACCGAGGTTATGGCATTATGGTCACAGTGTGAAGGTAAAGCGCTCTGGCGGGTAATGACGTAGATGAATAATAAATGTGGGAGTGTTCCATGTGGTGCCAGGATCCAGGGGTGAGTAGGGAACAGTGGAGTGAGTGAGGGCCTCTTTGCCCCAGGGTCAGAGTCCACACAGTTGGAAGGGTGCCAGCGCAGCCAGATCACAACAGATCAGCAACAACATGATGTTACTCTGATCTGGTCAGATTAGGCTTTACTGGGGGTATACGGGTCTTCTGCTCGAAAGAGTAATTGACTTGGTGATGCTGAATAGAGTGAAGGGTTGTTTTTTTTTCTTTCGCTTATTATGCGTGGCGGATCACCATTATCCATTATCATTTAATTGTCTGAGGCCAAAGAAAACAATTTAATTGTGAAAGGTTTTGGGGTTTTTTTTTAACCTGTGAGGTGTATAAATGCAGATCTCATCCTAGTTGATGTGATTAGTTACTTAATGTGAAACTGGTCACTTGGGAAGCTGTGTTTCCAAGTTTGTAAGGATCACGTAGACAATGACTTAGGCAGACTAAAAGAACAAAGCAATGGACACACACACCAAACTGAAATTTAATTTTAAGAGAAATTTCAAGGGGAAAAAATAAAGCATAATAGGTTATCATTGCTTCAGGTGCAGTTTTGCCTTGGGGATGCAGGTGTAATGCTTTAACTTGAGAAACATCTTCTCAATGATTGCCTGTGACATTTTTAGGCCTTTGACAGCTTTCTTATTTTTACATGGGCAAACCTAAACAAAATTCTCTTGCCCTTTCCTTTTGTCTCCATTTGGTATTTCTATTTTGTCTTTAACTTCACACCCCAGACTAACTAAATTCTTCAGTCTTAAATGAGTATGATTATGTGGTAAAGAACACACACACTGATCTTTGAGCGAGTGGAAAATGACATATATATCTAGCCATTTTCCTCTGAACAGGTGTCTCTCCACATTACTCACACCCAGCCCTGCCAAAGCTAACATGCAGCATAAGCATCCTCTGGTCATAATATTCATATGAAAATTCCTGTTGTCTGTAGGTATTAAGTAAAAGGTATTTTCCATGAATGTATGTTGGAAGTGCGAAAGATGCCCTTGACAGCCAAAAAAATATGGAATAAATAGCTATTCTCTGTGTCCAAGGGCACTATACACAGCTAATTATAGTGTTTGGGGGGAAAAAAAATCAAACAGCCAGACTATCACACCATAGACACACAATACCTTTCAGCCCCATATCCCGCTATATACCTCCATCAGCTTTAGCCTGCAAGTGGATGTCAGTTCACGGGAATTTAAATTGTTTTTCTTGGCCTCAGACAATGGAATGATAATGGATAATGGTGATCCGCCAGGCATAAAAAGCGAAAGAGAAAGAAAATGGTCAAGGTTGAGAGAGTAAATTTCCTGGGGTCAGAGGTCTGGGGATTAGCAGATGTCAGAAGGAAACTGGGAGGATGGGGTGATGCAGAGATGGAAGAGGAGAAGTAGAGGGCATGTAGACGTGGGGTAGGGAATATGATAGCGGGATTGGGTTCTAACAGTAACCCCAGGTCAGGGTTGGGTCCTTTTAGACTCACATGAAATGTGAGGTTAACATTACTTTCTTTCTTACTGAAGATTGTTATTGCTGTCTGTTTGTTTCAAACTAACCAGCTCCTTTCTTGTTTTTTTTTTTTCCATGTCTGTTCCTGATAATCCTTTTGTCTTCTTCTATATTCACCTCGACAATGGCCTTGCCTTACAGGTAAGTGAACACATGTTTAGCAAAAAATAGATAAACATAATTATATATAGCATGGGAATCAAATGCATACATTTTGTTACTGTGACAGTCAACAACATAGACAGAACCGAAACCAAAAAAAGAGAAACTTGTTGATAGAGATTCAGATATCAGGACAGCTAGCGAAAAGCCAAGAAGAACAATCACTAGGTTTAGAATTAATGCCTGTAATAGGATTTTCAACATATGTTCTCATGCGCCCCAAATTACACACTTAAACACGGATCCTACCCAATCCTCCAAGGCTGAGCAGTTAATATTTGTTCTGAGGAACCGTCTGTGTGTGTTTAAGCCCAGCTGGGATCCTGGTTAGTGCAGAGGGGAATGAGAGCAGGATGCTGAAGAGAAATAAAATCTAGAAAATCAGCTTAATTGGTTCAAAGTAAAACAGCACAGGAGAAATTGGTGGTGTGAGGTTATGTGGAAGGGTGCACTTGTACAAATGTGTGTGTGTGTGTGTGTGTGTGTGTGTGTATGGGAGGGCACTATAGCACGTTGCTAGTGTTCCTCAGTACCTTCCTCTGGGTTGCTTGGCACCAGATGGACTCCCTGAGTGAGGAGCAGCTGAGGAGTTTGATGAGCCCCAGCGAGGCCCTGTGTTGAGATGTAAAAGAAGCCCCACCCTCCATACATGTAGCTCCACCAGGGGGGGATGGTGGTATACAGCCCATGGGAGGGCTGTTAAACTTTCATCCGCAGTCATCCTCCCACCCTTCACAGCTGGTTCAGCCCATATCCATGGTCTCAAAGAGGCCAAGGGCAGGGTCACCAACCCGTGTATAGCCATAAAACATACATCACTCCCACACAGGAAGATGTTCCCCTGCTGCATTTTCTCATCTGCCATTATCTGTGATGCTGTTTTAGCGGCTTCTCCTTCTCCGCACAATTTGGGCAAACTCTTTATTTCCCCCCGTAATGTATTGCTCTTTGTTTGGCTTTCTTCCACCTACATTTCATTTACACTATGATTTCACCCCAACATCTTGTAGGCAGGCAAATAAAGGTATCCTCAGTCTTGTCCACATGTTGAGCATCACACTCCTCACAGCCTCTGTGTCTCCATTTCTTACCAGCAAACAACATTCCTCCTCACTTGGTGTTATCTCCCCAGTGTCACTGTCGGGGAGGAAAGGGAGGTGATCCAGACAGACTTCATCTTGTTGGAGTCAGATAGGAGCAAGTGAGGGCTTCCTTTGTCCTGATGAGCCTTCTGTATCAGAGAGGGAGACACTGGGAGCAGACAAGTAAAATAATGACAGTGCTGTAGTGTAGTGCTGTGTCATGTGTATCTTTATACACTTGTGCAGTAGGAGAGACATTAGGAGAGACAGTAAGACAAGCAACTACATATGGAGAGGTCTTTGTGTCTGTAGTCTTGCTGGTTCACTGACTTACTTTGCTTGCTTTTGTTATTACTAGCACAAAAACTAGACAGGTTGTCCAGAGCAGGTGGTTCTAGTCGCTTGGCAGCAGTGGAGCCTATAGAAATGTCTCAATCCAGCACAGATTGTATGCTGGCAGTTCACTGATAAGAACGCAAAAGCACGGTGGTGGAGTTGATGAGTCAGGAAACATTTCTTCTTTATCAAAGTCCAAGTTCAACCACAGTGACAGCCCAGCCCAAGTGTGTTTAAACAAGACACTGAATCACTGTCAGATACAAGAATGAAAAACATGAAATAAAACCATTAAAAAAAAAAAAACAAAGTCTAAGAATTATGTTTGTCTGTAGCAGTGTACAATGGAAAGAGGACTTCATGTATTGAAGATTTTTTTAAGCTTCTCTCCTCAGGCATGTGATGACATGAACAGAGTGAGTGAGAACAAGAGAGAGGAAATGACCATCCATAAAGATGGCATGTTTCATCTGCTCTGTTGTGATTATTGTGGAAGGCAAAGGAGGTTGTCTGGAGAACATATGGCCATCTCCTCTTTCTCTTGACAGACCCATACCCTTTATCTTAACAAAGCTGTCCAAGTCTACCAAAAGGGGTTCTCCCAGCCTTAATCTCCGAACAGTTTTATTCATCTGTGTGTCAGTGTGTTTATCTAGGGTGCATTGTAGAATTTGCATTTTGCATATGGACTACTGACTAAACAACAACTATCAAACCCCAAACAGTTTTTCATGCAGCATGTTTCGTCTGGTTGACACTCACACTCTTAAATTAGTACTAAAATTAGAATGCATTTATTCAAATTGGAAAATTGCTGCCGTCCTGATTATCAAGTCTGTGATCAGTGCATGAGGAACTAAAGAAAAGGTAAGGTGTCCATTTAAGCCTTTACTAAAACTACTATTGTTAGTAATTTAATAATAACATACATGTTAATTTATTTGCACATTTTCATCAAAATGTGGTCAAGTTAAGACCTTTGGAAAAACAGTCACTGCCATATT